>JAWMAG010000056.1:462500-1062500 GCA_037013455.1 Ceratitis rosa
ACATACGTACATACATATGTATACCTACAGTGGCTGTTGGTCAAGCGCCTACCAACAACCACACACGTCAACAAAACAAACTACCGCACAAAAAGGAGATGACAAAAACTAACAAAGCGACCGGCCAGCTTAGTGGAGACGGCGTGGGTCAACAGCTACGTGCAAGAACAACACCTACTAGCAAGAACAAAACCAAGTGAAGTGATCTACGCTGACTTAGATAAACAAATGCACGACAACAATTAAGCAACGATATAAGACAAAATAAACAAAATATATTTTGGGGGGCACCCGAGGTGTGGTCCAACCAAACTGGTTACGAACCCACTGTCGGTAACTTTAACCCGCCTGTATGACTGGGCTCTGGATGCGGGATGCTAAAAGGATGGGTATGGGAAAAACGAAGGAACGACACTGTCGGCACGACAAAAAAACGTAAGAAAACAATAAGGGATACTTAGCGGCTTCAGTCGGGTGTGGGTACCCAACTTCGGTGCTCCTCCGGTGATGCCTCCAAACTCCGGTTCTGCCACCATTATACAACACCGCTATACCGCAAATATTTACTGGGCTTCAACTGCCTCCTGCTCACTAGCACTAATTTTTCTAAATTCACTACTCTTAACCGTCCCGCTCTAAGCCTCGACTGGCCTTACGTTTATAAAATTTTATTTAATTTTTTTTCCACTAAAATATCTACACGCACGTCTGCGCAAAAAAGGTGTGCACGCTTTTGTAGATTATTAGAATCTGATCCGGCACGCACTTACGAGCCAGGCCGCAAGCTACGCGTCGGCCTTCAGAATTCTCAGGCGAGTGTGTATTGGTGCCCAATCATTTGCGCCGCCCCCATTACCCAAAGGGACAGAGTTGTATAGCACACGCCACCATGGCACACCAAGTACACAGGGATAATTTTACCCTCGCCGTATAAAAAGAAAGGCGACACCCCTTTTTACGGAATACCCGCGCAAAGCATTTTGTTTCCCTAATATTTGTTAGTGCCGTTTTGACGAACATCTCCTTTTGGAGACTTATACCACTGGGTAGGCACACACCGAGTGCAACCGTGCCAACAACTCATGGCTTTGAATTATACAATTATTTGCCGACAGATGCCACTGCCAACGCTTGGAGTGAAAGGAATGTTAGGCAAAACAAAGGAAATGAACAAACAAACACAAAAAAAGTTTTTGTTGCGGCCAGTACGCGACAAATTAAAGGAATTTCGGCCAGAACCAAGAAGAGTTTACATATAATTGTTTTAGCAAATGTTGCTGAATGAGTAAGAAAAGGCGAACATATAAAGTATAATACGCGTAGAATGGGAGAAACTATAAAACGTTTAATGACTCACTTTCCAATCAATAGAATTTCCTAATAAAATATATAAGAATGGGTCAAAACCAAAAAGAATTGCCTCAGCAAATTTTGATGAATCAGTAAGAGAAGGTTAGCCGATGTAATACATACCTATACTCGTATACAGAAAAGGAGAAATCGAGAAGAAGAGATCGGCTAAAGGATCGAGTATAAAGTTCACAGAACAGTTTTAGAAAATGTGGACACATCCTCTAAGAGAAAGTGAACGTATTAAATAATATATATAATAATAATTATTATACGTAGAATGGGAGAAACCTTAAATAAGTTTTTAGAACCACTTTCATATAAAAAGAATTTCCAACTAAAACTGATGTACGTGTATACATATATTTATATACATATTTGGCCCTTTGTAACCGCTGAAGCGATTTATGAGGAGCTTTGACATTCCCTGTCGAGGGACGACCGCAATTCGAATATTTAGCTTAATTTTTTTTATTTAAATTAATTTTTGGATGTTAGCACGACACCAGGATTTCAACCCAAGCCTTCCGAATGGCAGTACGCAATATTAATAGGGATTGATTATATCATATGATTCTTCAGCCAAAGTTGACGCTGCTAAATAAATGAAATAAACTAGTTGAGGAGAAGAATGTAGTGGAAATTGTTTTTTAATGGAAAAGGCAACAGGAAGTTGTTGACTTAAGAAATAAACATTCTAAGTTAGTACAAAAAAATTAAAAATAAAAACAGATTTCAGACAAAAATAGTTTGTTCAAGTTTGCAAACAGAAAAATCAGTAGAAAAATAACTTTTAATGTCTCTGTATTTATAGGAAATCAGAATGAATTTGTTTAGATATAAAACATTGCATGGCATGCTTGTTTAAGAAATTTGTTTGACAGTAAAATGCTTCAGTGATGACATATTCACAGACTTAACTCAAAGATTAAACAGGCAAGTAAGAAACGATTTGACGGTCTCCTATGACAGAGCAGTGTCTTCAAAAATGAATTAAATAAGTAAGTTTCCATAAAATAATAATTTATTTTAATAATAAATAGCCTACGCCATCACGATAAAATGCAAAAAATACAATTACAGTGTATCCAGTTTCCCAACACTCTTTGAAATATTAATTATTCATATATGTGGGATTGTATACTCCAAATATGCAACACTACATGGACACTAATTTGTATTAATTGTAGTATTTCATACGACAGTGTGAAACTCTACACTAGAACACTAATTTAACAAAAGATACGAACAGAATGAGAACTTCAACTGTGACATTGGATGTTGGAGTTAATTTGAATTCGAAGGAAGAGACATGGACCGCGTAGTTCTAAGAGCGCTTTTGTAAAGTTTAATTCAATAAATCCATTAAGATTATATTGTGTGTTTCTTTTCATTTTTAATAAACTCTTCAGTAGTGTCAGAAGTGGGACCGATACCTTTCAAGTGTGCGCGAGCAGAAAATAATCTTAATTTATAAAAAAAAACTGTGACCGTGTGTATTTTCCGAAATAACTCAAAAACGAGTCAACTGATATTCATGAAAGTGGACATATACATATGTGTTATTTGGTCCAACTTAGATGAAAGGATAGATATTATTAAAATTAATGGTCTCAATAAATTATAATTAATAACACACTAATCGCCCAGTTACAGACTTAGTAAACAGTGATTTGCAACGAGAAGAACAATTTAATAATCGTGATTTATATACATTTGTTACTAATAATGAACCATTTTTAACTGACGAGCAGAAAAACATATGCAAAAGAATTATGTTGGCTGTTGATGCCAAACAAGGCGGTTTTTTCTATTTAGATGCACCAGGTGGGACCGGTAAAACATATTTGTTATCTTTCATTCTTTCGAAACTACGACCACAACAAAAAATTGCATTAGCTGTTGCATCATCAGGCTTAGCTGCTATTTTGCTGGATGGTGGGCGGACAGCACATTCCGCTTACAAGCTACTATTAGATATTCATAACAATCCAAATGCAATGTGTAATATCAAAAAAAAAGAAGCAGAATGACCGCAGTGTTACGGAAGACTTCGATCATAATTTGTGATGAGTGTACTATGGCTCATAAGCATTCGCTTGAAGCATAAAATAGGATTATGCAGTACTTAAACAATATTGACAGACCTTTCGGTGGTAATATTTTACTACCATCTGGTGATTTCCGGCAAACGTTGCCAGTTATTTCTCGCTCTACTTTTGCAGATGAAATTAATGCATGTCTAAAACAATCAATTTTATGGAGAAATGTTGAAACACTCAGGCTGACAAAAAACATGCGAATACAACTCCAAAACGATCAAACAGCACTAGAATTTTCTAAGCAATTAGTGGATCTTGGAAACGGTGAAATAGAATTTCATCAAGATACTCAACAAATTAGATTGCCAAATAATTTCTGTACTGTCGTTCAATCTAAAAATTTACTGATTGAAAGTGCCTTCCCAGACATAATAAATAACTATTTAAATCATGACTGGCTTAGTAATCGCGCAATTTGGGCTGCGAAAAATGTTAATGCTGATCTGATTAACTACCAGATACAAACATTATTACCAGGTGATTTAATGTCATTTAAGTTCATCGATGCTACTGTAGAAGAAGACGGGGCAGTAAATTTCCCAATTGAATTTTTAAGTTGTTTAGACATATCAGCTATGCCACCACACAATCTTCGTTTGGATCACCGATTATTCTACTGCGTAATTTAAACCCTCCTAAACTATACAATGGTACACGTTTGGTGATCAAAAGAATCACTGGAAACGTTCTTGAAGCAACTATTTTAACAGAAAAATTTAAAGGAGAAACGGTTTTGTTACCACGTATTCCGATGATACCTTCCGATTCTCCCATACTATTTACCATAAAATGCTACAGTTTCCCATTCGATTAGCTTTCGCGATGTCTACAATAAATTTCAAGGCCAAACAATGTCTATTTGCGGCTTAGACTTGGAAAACCCATGTTTGTCCCATGGGCAATTATATGTACGTGGGGTGTTCACGAGTAGGAAGACCATCAAGTTTATTTATATTAACAAAGGACTAATTGACCAAAAATTTTGTACATCGATATCGATTGGCGCTTCATTGAACATCAACTGTGATTTATTGCGATTAAAGATATTTAGAGCATACTATATATCAAACAAAAATTTTAAGTATTTATTAAATAAATGTTATAAAAATGTAATGTTAATTTGTGTTAAATTTTGTCTTATGAATTCTTCTTAAATCACTCAGCTACAGCAACGCGTGTGTGTGCTAGTTGCGAGCGTTTGTGTATACGCGAAGTTCATTTTCATCGTATGAAAGAACTGTGATTTTCCAAGAAAAGCCTGGTAACCTATTTATGAAAAGGGTAGGACACCGTACCTTAATCTGGCTTGGCGTGACCGGTGTCGACCGTTAAGGACAACGTTAACTAATGTTTTTGCGACGCCGATAGGGCATTGTAAAGCGCAGTCGACAACAGCAGAAGTAGCAGGTTCGACTAATGCTGCAACTACCCATCTCACGTACCTTCCGTCCATAGCAACCTATCTTATGAGAACGCCATGCAAATGAAAAGTTGTCACCGCTCGCCCCTACCGTTACTGACGGTTGTCCCAGAGAAACCAGCGGCGATTTGATTTTTTTCCGTAAAACCGGCTCAACTCATTTATCGCTCTTGTACAAGGTTACCAGTATAGACTTTGTAAACAAATATGAAATAAACTAATGAAAATGCATAGTTTTTTCAAAGGAAATGAAAACTAAATTCGTAATTAATTATTTATTACCATACAGATCATGTATATTTGATTTGTGTTTATATTCGAACATATAAATTATGAAATTTGTTGACGAAAATTATAAATTTGTTTAAAAGTATGCAAACACACTGGCTGCTGGCAACATTTCTACGGCGTTCGCAGCGTCGATAATTCGTGTATTTACATCGCTCTCCATTCGGCTGTTATGGACGTTAGCAATGTAAAATGGGTAGTTGCAGCATAAGAACTTTTACGTTTGGTGCGCAGCGAGAAACAAAGAGAGAACGAAATCACAGCAGAACAGAGGAGAAATCTAAGACTGCAGGGTAAGAAGAGTTATATGTCATGGAGCAGCTAGTGTGGTTGCAGTTGAGGAAAGCGTCGTTGAAACTGAAGCAGGGACAAGTGAGTCCGATTGAAGGCAATATATTTACGAACGTCGGCAAAACCGAAGCAGGGGCAAGTGAGTGCGATTGAGATTTTGAAGTAGATCAACGCAAGATAGATGCGAGACAAAGAAAGAGAGTACAGAGCAGAGAAATTTAGGCACCGTGACAATTGCATAGTAGCAAATTGCCTCACCGATTACATTAGTAATATGAAGTAGTAATCCATAACGCGTGGTCGCTGCGGCCGTGGACGTCGCGGCTAGCATCGCTTTCATTTTCGATGATTTTTTCCCAGAATGACATGTCGAAAGTAAAGAATTCACGCATTATTTAAATGGAATCTGAAAATTTTTGCGTTTTAGTATTCTTTTGATAGGTTGCGGCACAACATTGAAGCTGAGTAAAAAAGTGACTTGAAAATTTTTAATTATATAATTATAAAAAATACATTAACCGTTTTTTAATTAATAATATTATTATAATATTAAAAACGATACGAAAAGCGGCTTATTAACGGAGAGATAAAACATATTTTAAATATAAACAATTCAGAGCCAATTGTTGCGAACGAAGTTTTTAGTGAAATATTTAATAAAAATATTAAAATGTGAAAGTAGGTGAAAATTAGATTAATCTTATGCAAAATTCGAACAATATTAGTGAAAGTTTAGTTAAAAATTTATCACAATGGCGAATAGACGCCAAGAAAAAATTTCAATAAGTTGTTACATGTTTTGCGAAAATAGGATATCGACGTTCCATATTCATCGGAATCCATTGTTAAAAAAAATCCATATGCATTTATACATTATATTTATATTATTTATATTTATGTTCATATTAATTGCCATGTCGGGTGAATACGGTGCTTGTGGAACAATATTTACGTTGTTTTTGGTCAAATAATCGCGTACAAGACGAGACGTATGAGCAACAATTTTGGAACAAGTCGAGCAGACACACGTCTCATGCCCAAAACATCGTGAATAATGCTATGAGCGGATCCATTTGACATATTGAGCTCACTAGCTATCTCTCCTTCAGTCACACGATGATTTTCCAACACAATTTTCTTTACTTTTTCGACGTTTTCTTCGTTTATTGACGTTGCTGGACGAAGATCATGGGGCAAGTTCTCCAGCGATGTACGGCCGTCCTTGAACGACTTACACCAATCAAAAATACGTGCGCGTGATAGGCAAGACTCCCCAAATGCCTTCTGCAACATTTTCATTGCGTCCGTCGCACTTATTCCTTTGTAATAACAAAATTTCAAACAAACATCTTTGCTCAAAGTTAATGTCCATAGTAAAATTCGAAAAACACACTCGTTAATAGTGCCGTAAAAAAAAGCTATGTGACAGATCGCGCTCAAATTTGACATGTAAACATATAACAGTCCTGGCAACCTAAGCAAAAAAAAAGTATGACCATATGTCTTGTCCTTGTCGAGTTAGGGATAAAGGCTCGTTTATATTTGAGTAGAAGGTATATATTATATTTATTTATATATATATTTAGAGAGCTGTAAGAGCACACAAGCCTTTAAGCACTGTTCATAAAAATAAAATAAAACAAAACATACAGTGAAAAATTCAAAATAAGTAAGCGAGTGCCTTTAGTGTAATCTGAAGAACACCTTAAAAAAGGAAAACATTAATAAACTCCAAATTAAATAATAGAGAGCCGGATCGAAGGCTCTCAAATGCCTATTTTTCTTATTTCGAGCAAACAACGCCAACACAAACAACGGCAAAAGAAAGCAACATGCAAGCAGAAGACTCTCAGCAGTACTCAGCTAGCGCTAAACAGTCGGCAGAGAAACAAGAGGACAAAGGTAACAGCAAGCAAACATCCAGCAGGAGATCGCCCACCAGTACAAATGAAAATTAACAGGCAAGCAGTAAGCCCAATGAAATAAAAAAGAACACAAAAATACAGACAGGACTGGATCGATATAAATGTCAAGAGGAAATCAAGTCCTATTAATAACACCAACAACAAAAAAGTGTAAATGAGTGGAACCAACGTAAAAATCCAAGAACCCTCCAGTAGCAACCAATTTACTCTATTAAGTGAGGACAGCGTAAAGGGTACTACCACAGATGCAAATGCCTAACCACCACCGTACCATCGATGAAACAAAAATCCAAACTTACAGTGAAGAAAGCTTCATGCAAATAGTAAGCTTTCTATCGTCGAGTAATAAAAATAATTGCTCATATCAACTGAAGAGCTCGAAAAGCCTAACTGCTGTAATTAAAGGTATCGAATCCTCAGTCAAGTCAGACGAAATAAATGAGGCTCTTGAAGAAAATGGTTTCAGTACTAAATCGGATATAAATATACTTAATAGAAACAAAGTACACCAGCCAATGTTTAAGGTAGAACTAGAGCCCAATGCAAGTCAGTTAAAGAAAAACGAAACCCATCCCATATACAATTTCAAATATTTGCTACATCGTAGGGTAACAGTAGAAGAGCCACACAAAAGAAACGGCCCAGTTCAATGCACCAACTCCCAAGAATTCGGCTATAATAAATCCTATTGCACACTGCGCAGTATTTGCGTAGCATGTCTTGGACACGTAGCAACGAAGAAAAAGCAATTTGCTTTGCAAAACATTTACCAGTTGAAATATGCCGGTTTTTTCGATAAACAAAACATTTAATTTTCAGAGGAATCTCAAAATTTTTTTATTCAAAGTATTGACCATTGGTATCTACAAATTTCGCCCTTCTCTCAGTCAAATTATGGATACCATTCCAAAAAAACTTTTTCTCTTTCGAGGCAAACCATTCGGCGAGCCATTTTTCGACTTCTCCAAAATTAGCGAAGCACTGCTCTGCAAGGGAGTGTCCCATCGATGCGAAAAGGTGATAGTCGGACGGAGCGAGGCCTGGAGAGTACGGCGGGTGCGATAATATTTCCCAATTAAGTGTTTTTAATGTGTCTTTCACCAGTTTAGCGGTATGAGATGGCGCGTTGTCATGTTGCAAGATAACTTTGCCATGTCTTCGGGCCCATTCCGACCGTCTTTCGATCAACGCATGATTCAAATTGATCATTTGTTGTCGGTAGCGATCCGTGTTCACCGTTTCACCAGATTTTAACAACTCGTAGTACACCACACAACATTGGTCCCACCAAGCATTGTCTTACGGCCAAAGCGATTTGGCTTTGCAGTCGATGGGCCAGCTTCACCAGGGGAAAGCCATGATTTTTTTCGCTTCGGGTTCTCAAAATAAATCCATTTTTCGTCTCCCGTGACAATTCGATGCAGAATCGTTGAAGCAGCATTTCACAAACGGTTTTTCGATTTTACATTTGTCTATCGTTCAGCTGGTGTGCACCCATTTTCCATACTTCTGGATCTTTCCCATGGCTTTTAAACGTTGGCAATTTGCTCCTCGAGTCACAAGTAGTGTTTCTGCCAATTTTTGTTGCGATTGGGTTGGATCAACATCCAATAACGCCTACAATTCCTCGTCTTCGAACTTTTTCGCTGCACCAGGATGTTCATTGTCTGTCAAATCGAAATCTCCACTTTTAAATTGACCTGTCTCACATATTCTAATCACTGGAGCATGTTCACCATAAGTTTCTACCAGCAACCGGTGATCTTCAGCTGCTTTTTTCTTTTGATGAAATAAGAAAAGCAACGAATGCAGCAAATGCAATTTACTTGGAACGAAACTTGACATATTCACTGAGGTAAACAAATATGACGCTATTATTTTGGCGGAATGTGACTTGTGTATTTTTATAGGTTAATGTCAATAGAAAAAAAATACATACATGCCAAATCATAGAAATTTATACATATTGCTAGCGACATCTACTAGTAAAACCGGCAACCTTCAACAAAGTGATGTATTCCAGCCAAATGACGCAACTTATAATTTTACATTGCCGGAAGTTGTTGTTAACGTCTAAATGCACGTCAAAGAAAGATGATGCCACCATGAAAAAATGTAGTAATTGTGGAGTTAATCACATTGCTAATTATAAGGGATACCCTGTATATAAAGATCTAAAAGTTAGGTTGGCAGACAATATACAGACTCAGCGAAGTCAAATGGTAAATACACCTCAAATCCAATTTGTAGAAAAAGCTACGGATACTTTCGGTAATTTAACAGAAAATGTTATGTTAACAGTCGATGCTGTCACTACTAATGTAAACATTTCGGACGTTTCGGTGTATTTCTTGCCAGAGTCGTGTATTTTCGGATTTAATGAGAGCCAGACTTTTATTTTGCATTCTGAAATTTTTTCTGCAAAAGTTACTTTTTTGCATTAATATTGACATAAAAACATATATTAAGTAATCGGCGAAGATAATGCTTCTCCTCTTTAAAAAATAAAATAAAATATAAATAAAAAACAAACAAAAAGCAATTGGGGAATAGAAAACGATCCCCTCAACATAAAAATTTACGCGACACTGGCAACTATCAGCTGATTGCGCAAAACAAATAATTATGTATGTATATATAATT
Source organism: Ceratitis rosa (assembly GCA_037013455.1). Classification (NCBI taxonomy): domain Eukaryota; kingdom Metazoa; phylum Arthropoda; class Insecta; order Diptera; family Tephritidae; genus Ceratitis; species Ceratitis rosa. The sequence continues at coordinate 472,520 of JAWMAG010000056.1, forward strand.
GGCGCAAAACAAATATGTATATATAATGTGCGCTTTGTAAACGGTTAAGGAATTTTTCGGCCGAGCTACTCCTCGAATTGTGGTTTTCTAGAAAAACACACTTAATTACTTAAACAAATAAACTAAACTGAAAATGGAAACAAAACGACGAAAGTGGAACCTTACGGAGGAGCGAAGTTTCCTGGATTGCTGGAAAGGAAGAGCTCAGGAATTGAGAGGTAGCCGAAAAAACTCTCATGTATACAAAGAAATGGCATTGTTGGCAAAGCTGTAAGCATGCAAAAAAGCATTTTCCTTTCAGCAGCGTCTGTCCGTGCAGCAATAATCTGCACTTGCAAATCATAATATTGTGTAAATAGCAAAATAAAATGGATGCGGTCTCTTGAATTCATGATTTTAATACTTGCGACAAATTTTGCAAACTGCAAATGTAAACAAAAATCAGCTGTTTGAGTTAACTCACTTTCGGTGGAAACGTTTGACATTTCATTCACTTAACAGAGGCCTTAAATGCATTTAAGTGCTTGGTGGAAATAAGCTATTAAACACTGCGTCTTACAGCCTTTCGCCACCAATTAACTACAAGCTACCTCTGTAACTTTGAATAATTATGGCAAAGAGCTAAATTTCTCAGCCATTTATTGCCCTCCAAAATTTAAGATTACAGAAAATCAATTTAAGGAATTTTTCGATAATCTTGGTGAAAGATTTATAGCAGGAGGAGACTACAATGCAAAGCATGTATACTGGGGATCCCGTCTAATAAACCCCAAAGGCCGTCAGCTAAAGAATACTATTATAAACAAGCGTAACAATTTAGATTGTATTTCTCCAGGCAACCATAGCAACTCCGAAAAGTAAAAAGCCTATTAAGTGCCCAAAAATCCTACAAATACAGAAAGAATAGCAGAGAGGATGCTGAAAAGTGTACTGAAACAAGCAGAAGATCACAATGCCAAGGCATACATAGAGGAACAAGCGCCAAATTCTGCCAAAAAATACTCACTCTGGAAAGCACAAAAGAAATTTAATCCTGCAATAGAAGTGAATATGCCAATCAGAGACCCAAATGGTAACTGGACACGTAGTAACGAAGAACACGCAAATTGCTTTGCAAAGCATTTAAGTGATGTATTCCAGCCAAATGACGCAACTAATAATTTTATTTTGCCGGAAGTTGTTGTTAACGGCCAGAAAAATCAGGTGGCAATTCAAATATCAAGCCTAGAAGTGGTAAACGCGATAAAGAAACTGAATTTAAAGAAATAACCAAGCCACAACCTCATTACACCAAAAATGTTAATAGAGCTACCAAGAGTTGCACAAGCATTGCTCTCTGAACTCTTTAATGCCATTCTAAACTAAATTACTTTCCAAATGCGTGGAAAAAGTCAATATCTGCGACTTTGATAGCCAAACCGGGCAAAGACCATACAAAGGCGTCTTCTTACAGACCAATAAGCTTACTACCCAGTCTTTCTAAATTATTTGAAAAAAATCTGCTATCAAAACTATCTCCTTTTCTCCACCGTAACAATGTGATACCAGATCACCAATTCGGCTTTCGTGAAAAGCATAGTACTATTGAACAAGTTAACCGAATAACTAATGAAATCAGGAAGGCATTCGAGCTCAAGGAGTATTGCTGTGCAATCTTTCTTGACGTGGCACAAGCGTTCGACAAAGTCTGGTATAAAGGTTTACTGTACAAAATACATAAAGCTCTGCCTGTTCAATTTTATATGATACTTAAGTCACATCTGATTAAAACAATCTGAATTTATCAGTGAGGACTATCCGGTAAAAGCTGGTGTTCCGCAGGGTAGAATCCTTGGGCCTGTTTTATATATTATATACACTGTAGACATCCCATTAAACCGAAAAGTGCAGGCATCTCCCTTTGCGGATGACACAGCTGTTTTATGCCGGGATAAATGCCCTAAAAGAGCAGCAAAAACGATTAGTGATCATTTATTCCTCATCGAAGAATGGCTAGAAAACTGGAGAATTAAAGTTAATGAACAAAAGTGTAAACACGTTACATTTACTTTAAGACCGCAATCATGACCCGCAATTCGTTTAAATGGTCTAAACATTCCCCAAGTAAATGATGTTACATATCTCGGTATACACTTATAGCCTATTTCCACCAAGCACTTAACTGCATTTAAGGCCTCTGTTAAGTGAGTGAAATGTCAAACGTTTCCACCGAAACTGAGTTAACTCAAACAGCTGATTTTTGTTTACATTTGCAGCTTGCAAAATTTGTCATAAGTATTAAAATCATGAATTCAAGAGACCGCATTCATTTTATTTTGCTATTTATACAATATTATGATTTGCAAGTGCAGATTATTGCTGCACGGACAGACGCTGCTGAAAGAAAAATGTATTTTTTGCATGCTTACCAATTTGCCAACAATGCATTTATTTGTAAATAATTGGTACTTTGTAACCGCTTAAGCGATTTTCGGCCGAGCTCCTCCTCCTATTTGTGGTTTTTGCGTCTTGATGTTTTTCCAACAAATGGAGGGACCTTCAGTTTATACTAAGCCGCCTCCGAACGGCTGATGGTTTTTTACGAGGATCTTTTATTTCATGTCCGAAATACACTCGGAGGGATGGACATTCCCTGCCGAGGGGCGACCGCAATTAGAAAATTTAACTTAATTTTTTATTTACATTAATTTTCCGTAACATTAAGTAATTAAGTGTGTTTTTCTAGAAAACCACAATTCGAGGAGTAGCTCGGCCGAAAAATTCCTTAACCGGTTACAAAGCACACATTATAAATATTTGTTTTGCGCCAATTATATATACATATATAATTATTTGTTTTGCGCAATCAGCTGATAGTTGCCAGAGTCGCGTATATTTTTATGTTGAGGGGATCGTTTTCTGCTGCTTTTTGTTTGTTTTTTATTTTTATTTTATTTTATTTTTTAAAGAGGGGAAGCATTATCTTCGCCGATTACTTAATATATGTTTTTATGTCAATATTAATGCAAAAAAGTAACTTTTGCAGAAAAAATTTCAGTATGCAAAATAAAAGTCTGGCCCCTCATTAAATCCGAAAATACACGACTCTGGCAAAAAATATACCGAAACGTCCGAAATGTTTACATTAGTAGTGACAGCATCGACTGTTAACATAACATTTTCTGTTAAATTACCGAAAGTGAGCTAACTCACTTTGAAAAGTGAGTTAACACACTTTTATACAACAACAAACACATGGGAATTTCGCATTTAAATGCGATGCTTAAATGCATTCAAGCTAAAATGCAGTTAACGTCCGGTGGAAATAGGCTATTAGATAGACGTCTGAGACACATAGAGGCAAAAATACTACACATGAAATTAAAAGCAGCTAGTTTAATTTGGCTTTTAAATAAAAACTCCGGTCTAAAACTAGACTACAAAGACCTTATTTACAACGCAGTATTAAAACAAATTTGGATGTATGGTATTCAACTGTGGGGTACGACCTGTGCAATTAACATTGGTAAAATACAGAGGTTCCAATCCAAAATTTTATGAGCACTAACGGGCACACCATGGTACATTCATAACGTAAATATTCATAAAGACCTTGGTATTTTACTGGTTAAGCCTGAAATTGAAAGAAGCAGAACGAAGTACTTCACATAGTTGAGGAATCATCCAAATCCGCTAGCTTTATGCAACCCAACAAGAAATTCCCGCCTGCAGCGAAGAAATGTTCCCGCCTTCTAAGGAGAGCCCCGTAGTTTGAAAAGGGCTCAGAGTTACATAACTCGAGCTGTCATGTTTGTAATTTAGTTTTTAAGATTTGTACATTTACTGTTAGGCATATATTAAAGCAGATCCAGTAAATAAATGAATTGTGTATAAAACAAAATATATGTACACGTATATATATATACATACAGTCAGAGTCATAAGTCTACCAGCAGCCAATATGAAAACGTTTGATCAAAAAAATTTCTAAGCTAAGTAATTTATACAATTAAAACTCTACTATTGTTATACAGTATTAAACGTAAAATGGTGGCGCCGAAATTCTTTGCACTTGTTGGCAAAACAGACGAAATGGCGGCACTTTTATTTTTCGAGATAATGCAAGCGATCAACCCTGCAAGACGGGTAGCTGATACGTGACATGTTATCCGTCTGTTACTTTACATACGTGCATTTGTTATTTGAATTGTTACTTTTCTTCTAGCCGTGGGAAAAAAATAACAAATTTCCCCGCTTTGTTTCACGTACGTGTGATTCTCGTTTTCATTCACTCGCATTGTATTTATCGGATATTTTTTAAGTTTCGGATATTTTTGTTACCGTATTTGTAATACATCTGTTATTCAAACCAAGCACGTATGTTAGTCGATCTGCCAGCAACTGGTTATTAAAAACAAATGTATCTGCTACCCATGTGTTGTTGGAAACATAATCATTTGTTAGCATATTTATGGGCCTTGAGTTATTCAAAACAAATGCATACCGGACCTGTCACCGGTGAGTTATTCATTGCTATCGGATGTGTTACTGATTAGTTATTAAAAACAAATGTTTTTGTTACCCGAGGTATTACTCATTAGTTATCAAAAACAAATGTCTTTGTTACCCGATTTGTTACCCAAAGCTACTGACCTTTACCTAAATTTCATTTAAAATGAAAAAATAGCAATTTTGAGTTTGTTTTGGTATATTAAAAATAAAAAATAATAAAAACTTACATATTTACATTTTTGATTTAAAAAGTTATAGTTTTTTTATAAAATAATTAAATGAAAATTGTTAATTTAAATTATTTTTACATATATGCTCAACAAAATTAATAGCACATTCATTTGTAATACTCAATAGACAATGGTACTAGAATTTTGTCGAACTAAAAATAAGTTTTAGAGTAGCTAAAATATTAAGACAGCTGTTCCGGCGGAAAAACTCCACTCCGTAGGAAATATCATGTGGAGTAAGACCTGGTTGAACCAACGGTGTTGTTAACTCGGTTTTATTCGTGACAGCAATCTACGCCAGTGATGTATTTTATTAATGTAATACAATTAATCACAATAAAAGCTTTACAAAAAACATAGCTATTTGCATACATTATTTGTGTATGCTTAGTTGATACGTAACAAAAATGAAATGAAACATTTTTCTACACATATCCGTTAGATAAGGTTTAAAAATAAATAATTTCGATTTCAAAATTCAATCCATTGTAAAGCGCAGTCGACAACAGCAGAAGTAGCAGGTTCGACTAATGCTGCAACTACCCATCTCACGTACCTTCCGTCCATAGCAACCTATCTTATGAGAGCGCCATGCAAATGAAAAGTTGTCACCGCTCGCCCCTACCGTTACTGACGGTTGTCCCAGAGAAACCAGCGGCGATTTGATTTTTTTCCGTAAAACCGGCACAACTCATTTATCGCTCTTGTACAAGGTTGCCAGTATAGACTTTGTAAACAAATATGAAATAAACTAATGAAAATGCATAGTTTTTTCAAAGGAAATGAAAACTAAATTCGTAATTAATTATTTATTACCATACAGATCATGTACTATATTTGATTTGTGTTTATATTCGAACATATAAATTATGAAATTTGTTGACGAAAATTATAAATTTGTTTAAAAGTATGCAAACACACTGGCTGCTGGCAACATTTCTACGGCGTTCGCAGCGTCGATAATTCGTGTATTTACATCGCTCTCCATTCGGCTGTTATGGACGTTAGCAATGTAAAATGGGTAGTTGCAGCATAAGAACTTTTACGTTTGGTGCGCAGCGAGAAACAAAGAGAGAACGAAATCACAGCAGAACAGAGGAGAAATCTAAGACTGCAGGGTAAGAAGAGTTATATGTCATGGAGCAGCTAGTGTGGTTGCAGTTGAGGAAAGCGTCGTTGAAACTGAAGCAGGGACAAGTGAGTCCGATTGAAGGCAATATATTTACGAACGTCGGCAAAACCGAAGCAGGGGCAAGTGAGTGCGATTGAGATTTTGAAGTAGATCAACGCAAGATAGATGCGAGACAAAGAAAGAGAGTACAGAGCAGAGAAATTTAGGCACCGTGACAATTGCATAGTATACGCATGTACATATGTATTTAGAACATACCCAGTAGCAAATTGCCTCACCGATTACATTAGTAATATGAAGTAGTAATCCATAACGCGTGGTCGCTGCGGCCGTGGACGTCGCGGCTAGCATCGCTTTCATTTTCGATGATTTTTTCCCAGAATGACAACATGTCGAAAGTAAAGAATTCACGCATTATTTAAATGGAATCTGAAAATTTTTGCGTTTTAGTATTCTTTTGATAGGTTGCGGCACAACATTGAAGCTGAGTAAAAAAGTGACTTGAAAATTTTTAATTATATAATTATAAAAAATACATTAACCGTTTTTTAATTAATAATATTATTAAAATATTAAAAACGATACGAAAAGCGGCTTATTAATGGAGAGATAAAACATATTTTAAATATAAACAATTCAGAGCCAATTGTTGCGAACGAAGTTTTTAGTGAAATATTTAATAAAAATATTAAAATGTGAAAGTAGGTGAAAATTAGATTAATCTTATGCAAAATTCGAACAATATTAGTGAAAGTTTATTTAAAAATTTATCACAATGGCGAATAGACGCCAAGAAAAAATTTCAATAAGTTGTTACATGTTTTGCGAAAATAGGATATCGACGTTCCATATTCATCGGAATCCATTGTTAAAAAAAATCCATATGCATTTATACATTATATTTATATTATTTATATTTATGTTCATATTAATTGCCATGTCGGGAGAATACGGTGCTTGTGGAACAATATTTACGTTGTTTTTGGTCAAATAATCGCGTACAAGACGAGACGTATGAGCAACAATTTTGGAACAAGTCGAGCAGACACACGTCTCATGCCCAAAACATCGTGAATAATGCTATGAGCGGATCCATTTGACATATTGAGCTCACTAGCTATCTCTCCTTCAGTCACACGATGATTTTCCAACACAATTTTCTTTACTTTTTCGACGTTTTCTTCGTTTATTGACGTTGCTGGACGAAGATCATGGGGCAAGTTCTCCAGCGATGTACGGCCGTCCTTGAACGACTTACACCAATCAAAAATACGTGCGCGTGATAGGCAAGACTCCCCAAATGCCTTCTGCAACATTTTCATTGCGTCCGTCGCACTTATTCCTTTGTAATAACAAAATTTCAAACAAACATCTTTGCTCAAAGTTAATGTCCATAGTAAAATTCGAAAAACACACTCGAGGTTGACTTGTTAATAGTGCCGTAAAAAAAAGCTATGTGACAGATCGCGCTCAAATTTGACATGTAAACATATAACAGTCCTGGCAACCTAAGCAAAAAAAAAGTATGACCATATAAGCATATATTATATTTATTTATATATATATTTAGAGAGCTGTAAGAGCACACAAGCCTTTAAGCACTGTTCATAAAAATAAAATAAAACAAAACATACAGTGAAAAATTCAAAATAAGTAAGCGAGTGCCTTTAGTGTAATCTGAAGAACACCTTAAAAAAGGAAAACATTAATAAACTCCAAATTAAATAATAGAGAGCCGGATCGAAGGCTCTCAAATGCCTATTTTTCTTATTTCGAGCAAACAACGCCAACACAAACAACGGCAAAAGAAAGCAACATGCAAGCAGAAGACTCTCAGCAGTACTCAGCTAGCGCTAAACAGTCGGCAGAGAAACAAGAGGACAAAGGTAACAGCAAGCAAACATCCAGCAGGAGATCGCCCACCAGTACAAATGAAAATTAACAGGCAAGCAGTAAGCCCAATGAAATAAAAAAGAACACAAAAATACAGACAGGACTGGATCGATATAAATGTCAAGAGGAAATCAAGTCCTATTAATAACACCAACAACAAAAAAGTGTAAATGAGTGGAACCAACGTAAAAATCCAAGAACCCTCCAGTAGCAACCAATTTACTCTATTAAGTGAGGACAGCGTAAAGGGTACTTCCACAGATGCAAATGCCTAACCACCACCGTACCATCGATGAAACAAAAATCCAAACTTACAGTGAAGAAAGCTTCATGCAAATAGTAAGCTTTCTATCGTCGAGTAATAAAAATAATTGCTCATATCAACTGAAGAGCTCGAAAAGCCTAACTGCTGTAATTAAAGGTATCGAATCCTCAGTCAAGTCAGACGAAATAAATGAGGCTCTTGAAGAAAATGGTTTCAGTACTAAATCGGATATAAATATACTTAATAGAAACAAAGTACACCAGCCAATGTTTAAGGTAGAACTAGAGCCCAATGCAAGTCAGTTAAAGAAAAACGAAACCCATCCCATATACAATTTCAAATATTTGCTACATCGTAGGGTAACAGTAGAAGAGCCACACAAAAGAAACGGCCCAGTTCAACGCACCAACTCCCAAGAATTCGGCTATAATAAATCCTATTGCACACTGTGCAGTATTTGCGTAGCATGTCTTGGACACGTAGCAACGAAGAAAAAGCAATTTGCTTTGCAAAACATTTACCAGTTGAAATATGCCGGTTTTTTCGATAAACAAAACACTTAATTTTCAGAGGAATCTCAAAATTTTTTTATTCAAAGTATTGACCATTGGTATCTACAAATTTCGCCCTTCTCTCAGTCAAATTATGGATACCATTCCAAAAAAACTTTTTCTCTTTCGAGGCAAACCATTCGGCGAGCCATTTTTCGACTTCTCCAAAATTAGCGAAGCACTGCTCTGCAAGGGAGTGTCCCATCGATGCGAAAAGGTGATAGTCGGACGGGGCGAGGCCTGGAGAGTACGGCGGGTGCGATAATATTTCCCAATTAAGTGTTTTTAATGTGTCTTTCACCAGTTTAGCGGTATGAGATGGCGCGTTGTCTTGTTGCAAGATAACTTTGCCATGTCTTCGGGCCCATTCCGACCGTCTTTCGATCAACGCATGATTCAAATTGATCATTTGTTGTCGGTAGCGATCCGTGTTCACCGTTTCACCAGATTTTAACAACTCGTAGTACACCACACAACATTGGTCCCACCAAGCATTGTCTTACGGCCAAAGCGATTTGGCTTTGCAGTCGATGGGCCAGCTTCACCAGGGGAAAGCCATGATTTTTTTCGCTTCGGGTTCTCAAAATAAATCCATTTTTCGTCTCCCGTGACAATTCGATGCAGAATCGTTGAAGCAGCATTTCACAAACGGTTTTTCGATTTTACATTTGTCTATCGTTCAGCTGGTGTGCACCCATTTTCCATACTTCTGGATCTTTCCCATGGCTTTTAAACGTTGGCAATTTGCTCCTCGAGTCACAAGTAGTGTTTCTGCCAATTTTTGTTGCGATTGGGTTGGATCAACATCCAATAACGCCTACAATTCCTCGTCTTCGAACTTTTTCGCTGCACCAGGATGTTCATTGTCTGTCAAATCGAAATCTCCACTTTTAAATTGACCTGTCTCACATATTCTAATCACTGGAGCATGTTCACCATAAGTTTCTACCAGCAACCGGTGATCTTCAGCTGCTTTTTTCTTTTGATGAAATAAGAAAAGCAACGAATGCAGCAAATGCAATTTACTTGAAACGAAACTTGACATATTCACTGAGGTAAACAAATATGACGCTATTATTTTGGCGGAATGTGACTTGTGTATTTTTATAGGTTAATGTCAATAGAAAAAAAATACATACATGCCAAATCATAGAAATTTATACATATTGCTAGAGACATCTACTAGTAAAACCGGCAACCTTCAACAAAGTGATGTATTCCAGCCAAATGACGCAACTTATAATTTTACATTGCCGGAAGTTGTTGTTAACGTCTAAATGCACGTCAAAGAAAGATGATGCCACCATGAAAAAATGTAGTAATTGTGGAGTTAATCACATTGCTAATTATAAGGGATACCCTGTATATAAAGATCTAAAAGTTAGGTTGGCAGACAATATACAGACTCAGCGAAGTCAAATGGTAAATACACCTCAAATCCAATTTGTAGAAAAAGCTACGGATACTTTCGGTAATTTAACAGAAAATGTTATGTTAACAGTCGATGCTGTCACTACTAATGTAAACATTTCGGACGTTTCGGTGTATTTCTTGCCAGAGTCGTGTATTTTCGGATTTAATGAGGGGCCAGACTTTTATTTTGCATTCTGAAATTTTTTCTGCAAAAGTTACTTTTTTGCATTAATATTGACATAAAAACATATATTAAGTAATCGGCGAAGATAATGCTTCTCCTCTTTAAAAAATAAAATAAAATATAAATAAAAAACAAACAAAAAGCAATTGGGGAATAGAAAACGATCCCCTCAACATAAAAATTTACGCGACACTGGCAACTATCAGCTGATTGCGCAAAACAAATAATTATGTATGTATATATAATTGGCGCAAAACAAATATGTATATATAATGTGCGCTTTGTAAACGGTTAAGGAATTTTTCGGCCGAGCTACTTCTCGAATTGTGGTTTTCTAGAAAAACACACTTAATTACTTAAACAAATAAACTAAACTGAAAATGGAAACAAAACGACGAAAGTGGAACCTTACGGAGGAGCAAAGTTTCCTGGATTGCTGGAAAGGAAGAGCTCAGGAATTGAGAGGTAGCCGAAAAAACTCTCATGTATACAAAGAAATGGCATTGTTGGCAAAGCTGTAAGCATGCAAAAAAGCATTTTCCTTTCAGCAGCGTCTGTCCGTGCAGCAATAATCTGCACTTGCAAATCATAATATTGTGTAAATAGTAAAATAAAATGGATGCGGTCTCTTGAATTCATGATTTTAATACTTGCGACAAATTTTGCAAACTGCAAATGTAAACAAAAATCAGCTGTTTGAGTTAACTCACTTTCGGTGGAAACGTTTGACATTTCATTCACTTAACAGAGGCCTTAAATGCATTTAAGTGCTTGGTGGAAATAGGCTATTAAACACTGCGTCTTACAGCCTTTCGCCACCAATTAACTACAAGCTACCTCTGTAACTTTGAATAATTATGGCAAAGAGCTAAATTTCTCAGCCATTTATTGCCCTCCAAAATTTAAGATTACAGAAAATCAATTTAAGGAATTTTTCGATAATCTTGGTGAAAGATTTATAGCAGGAGGAGACTACAATGCAAAGCATGTATACTGGGGATCCCGTCTAATAAACCCCAAAGGCCGTCAGCTAAAGAATACTATTATAAACAAGCGTAACAATTTAGATTGTATTTCTCCAGGCAACCATAGCAACTCCGAAAAGTAAAAAGCCTATTAAGTGCCCAAAAATCCTACAAATACAGAAAGAATAGCAGAGAGGATGCTGAAAAGTGTACTGAAACAAGCAGAAGATCACAATGCCAAGGCATACATAGAGGAACAAGCGCCAAATTCTGCCAAAAAATACTCACTCTGGAAAGCACAAAAGAAATTTAATCCTGCAATAGAAGTGAATATGCCAATCAGAGACCCAAATGGTAACTGGACACGTAGTAACGAAGAACAGGCAAATTGCTTTGCAAAGCATTTAAGTGATGTATTCCAGCCAAATGACGCAACTAATAATTTTATTTTGCCGGAAGTTGTTGTTAACGGCCAGAAAAATCAGGTGGCAATTCAAATATCAAGCCTAGAAGTGGTAAACGCGATAAAGAAACTGAATTTAAAGAAATAACCAAGCCACAACCTCATTACACCAAAAATGTTAATAGAGCTACCAAGAGTTGCACAAGCATTGCTCTCTGAACTCTTTAATGCCATTCTAAAACTAAATTACTTTCCAAATGCGTGGAAAAAGTCAATATCTGCGACTTTGATAGCCAAACCGGGCAAAGACCATACAAAGGCGTCTTCTTACAGACCAATAAGCTTACTACCCAGTCTTTCTAAATTATTTGAAAAAAATCTGCTATCAAAACTATCTCCTTTTCTCCACCGTAACAATGTGATACCAGATCACCAATTCGGCTTTCGTGAAAAGCATAGTACTATTGAACAAGTTAACCGAATAACTAATGAAATCAGGAAGGCATTCGAGCTCAAGGAGTATTGCTGTGCAATCTTTCTTGACGTGGCACAAGCGTTCGACAAAGTCTGGCATAAAGGTTTACTGTACAAAATACATAAAGCTCTGCCTGTTCAATTTTATATGATACTTAAGTCACATCTGATTAAAACAATCTGAATTTATCAGTGAGGACTATCCGGTAAAAGCTGGTGTTCCGCAGGGTAGAATCCTTGGGCCTGTTTTATATATTATATACACTGTAGACATCCCATTAAACCGAAAAGTGCAGGCATCTCCCTTTGCGGATGACACAGCTGTTTTATGCCGGGATAAATGCCCTAAAAGAGCAGCAAAAACGATTAGTGATCATTTATTCCTCATCGAAGAATGGCTAGAAAACTGGAGAATTAAAGTTAATGAACAAAAGTGTAAACACGTTACATTTACTTTAAGACCGCAATCATGACCCGCAATTCGTTTAAATGGTCTAAACATTCCCCAAGTAAATGATGTTACATATCTCGGTATACACTTATAGCCTATTTCCACCAAGCACTTAACTGCATTTAAGGCCTCTGTTAAGTGAGTGAAATGTCAAACGTTTCCACCGAAACTGAGTTAACTCAAACAGCTGATTTTTGTTTACATTTGCAGCTTGCAAAATTTGTCATAAGTATTAAAATCATGAATTCAAGAGACCGCATTCATTTTATTTTGCTATTTATACAATATTATGATTTGCAAGTGCAGATTATTGCTGCACGGACAGACGCTGCTGAAAGAAAAATGTATTTTTTGCATGCTTACAAATTTGCCAACAATGCATTTATTTGTAAATAATTGGTACTTTGTAACCGCTTAAGCGATTTTCGGCCGAGCTCCTCCTCCTATTTGTGGTTTTTGCGTCTTGATGTTTTTACAATAAATGGAGGGACCTTCAGTTTATACTAAGCCGCCTCCGAACGGCTGATGGTTTTTTACGAGGATCTTTTATTTCATGTCCGAAATACACTCGGAGGGATGGACATTCCCTGCCGAGGGGCGACCGCAATTAGAAAATTTAACTTAATTTTTTATTTACATTAATTTTCCGTAACATTAAGTAATTAAGTGTGTTTTTCTAGAAAACCACAATTCGAGGAGTAGCTCGGCCGAAAAATTCCTTAACCGGTTACAAATAACCGGTTTGCGCAATCAGCTGATAGTTGCCAGAGTCGCGTATATTTTTATGTTGAGGGGATCGTTTTCTGCTGCTTTTTGTTTGTTTTTTATTTTTATTTTATTTTATTTTTTAAAGAGGGGAAGCATTATCTTCGCCGATTACTTAATATATGTTTTTATGTCAATATTAATGCAAAAAAGTAACTTTTGCAGAAAAAATTTCAGCATGCAAAATAAAAGCCTGGCCCCTCATTAAATCCGAAAATACACGACTCTGGCAAAAAATATACCGAAACGTCCGAAATGTTTACATTAGTAGTGACAGCATCGACTGTTAACATAACATTTTCTGTTAAATTACCGAAAGTGAGCTAACTCACTTTGAAAAGTGAGTTAACACACTTTTATACAACAACAAACACATGGGAATTTCGCATTTAAATGCGATGCTTAAATGCATTCAAGCTAAAATGCAGTTAACGTCCGGTGGAAATAGGCTATTAGATAGACGTCTGAGACACATAGAGGCAAAAATACTACACATGAAATTAAAAGCAGCTAGTTTAATTTGGCTTTTAAATAAAAACTCCGGTCTAAAACTAGACTACAAAGACCTTATTTACAACGCAGTATTAAAACAAATTTGGATGTATGGTATTCAACTGTGGGGTACGACCTGTGCAATTAACATTGGTAAAATACAGAGGTTCCAATCCAAAATTTTATGAGCACTAACGGGCACACCATGGTACATTCATAACGTAAATATTCATAAAGACCTTGGTATTTTACTGGTTAAGCCTGAAATTGAAAGAAGCAGAACGAAGTACTTCACATAGTTGAGGAATCATCCAAATCCGCTAGCTTTATGCAACCCAACAAGAAATTCCCGCCTGCAGCGAAGAAATGTTCCCGCCTTCTAAGGAGAGCCCCGTAGTTTGAAAAGGGCTCAGAGTTACATAACTCGAGCTGTCATGTTTGTAATTTAGTTTTTAAGATTTGTACATTTACTGTTAGGCATATATTAAAGCAGATCCAGTAAATAAATGAATTGTGTATAAAACAAAATATATGTACACGTATATATATATACATACAGTCAGAGTCATAAGTCTACCAGCAGCCAATATGAAAACGTTTGATCCAAAAAATTTCTAAGCTAAGTAATTTATACAATTAAAATTCTACTATTGTTATACAGTATTAAACGTAAAATGGTGGCGCCGAAATTCTTTGCACTTGTTGGCAAAACAGACGAAATGACGGCACTTTTATTTTTCGACATAATGCAAGCGATCAACCCTGCAAGACGGGTAGCTGATACGTAACATGTTATCCGTCTGTTACTTTACATACGTGCATTTGTTATTTGAATTGTTACTTTTCTTCTAGCCGTGGGAAAAAAATAACAAATTTCCCCGCTTTGTTTCACGTACGTGTGATTCTCGTTTTCATTCACTCGCATTGTATTTATCGGATATTTTTTAAGTTTCGGATATTTTTGTTACCGTATTTGTAATACATCTGTTATTCAAACCAAGCACGTATGTTAGTCGATCTGCCAGCAACTGGTTATTAAAAACAATTGTATCTGCTACCCATGTGTTGTTGGAAACATAATCATTTGTTAGCATATTTATGGGCCTTGAGTTATTCAAAACAAATGCATACCGGACCTGTCACCGGTGAGTTATTCATTGCTATCGGATGTGTTACTGATTAGTTATTAAAAACAAATGTTTTTGTTACCCGAGGTATTACTCATTAGTTATCAAAAACAAATGTCTTTGTTACCCGATTTGTTACCCAAAGCTACTGACCTTTACCTAAATTTCATTTAAAATGAAAAAATAGCAATTTTGAGTTTGTTTTGGTATATTAAAAATAAAAAATAATAAAAACTTACATATTTACATTTTTGATTTAAAAAGTTATAGTTTTTTTATAAAATAATTAAATGAAAATTGTTAATTTAAATTATTTTTACATATATGCTCAACAAAATTAATAGCACATTCATTTGTAATACTCAATAGACAATGGTACTAGAATTTTGTCGAACTAAAAATAAGTTTTAGAGTAGCTAAAATATTAAGACAGCTGTTCCGGCGGAAAAACTCCACTCCGTAGGAAATATCATGTGGAGTAAGACCTGGTTGAACCAACGGTGTTGTTAACTCGGTTTTATTCGTGACAGCAATCTATGCCAGTGATGTATTTTATTAATGTAATACAATTAATCACAATAAAAGCTTTACAAAAAACATAGCTATTTGCATACATTATTTGTGTATGCTTAGTTGATACGTAACAAAAATGAAATGAAACATTTTTCTACACATATCCGTTAGATAAGGTTTAAAAATAAATAATTTCGATTTCAAAATTCAATCCTTTTTTTCAAGTTAATAGTTTTTATTTACAGCCTAAAAGGAAAATATGTACAATCTAAACCTAAAATATGTACAACTTATTGACACAAATCGTCTGATCTCATTTAAAAGAACATCATTATCTTTGTCTGCAAATATATCTGAAAAAATATTAAATTGGTTATGATGTTTGTAAATAGCTTGATAAATGACTGCTCACCCATAATAATTGAGACGCTCTTTAATTTAAGCAAGTACTTCTTTTCCCTGCGACCCTCTAGATTATAATGGTAGATTAATTCGTCTGCCAGTAAGCCACGCAGAACTCCGTCTACACTGCCTTTTGAGCCCTTGGCATTAATCAAAAGCCGCATCTGTAACAGAGAAACGAATTAAAAAAAAAATAATAAAATAAAAAAAATAAAAATACTTACCATAGCATCTGCGCTAGCTCTATTTTGGAGCTTTTCTTCAACAAAGCTCAGATTTTCTTCCGATGACATGGGAAGTTTAAAAGCTCCATGGATTCTTCTCCTTCCATGTCGCCGGTGATGCGACTTAGTGACTGCTGATGCCTTGAAGCGAAAACACGAACTTCTCGTAGTAATTTGCTTTGCGCTTGCATCTCACCCTTTTCCGGCATCTGGAAAAAGTGAACAGTAAATTAATATCTTAGAAGTTTGCACAATAACAATGCTAAAATTACTTTTTCTTTCAGGACATTCTCTATGGCGGTGAGACGGAGCTCCAAAGTACTCATTAAGTGTTGCTGGGTAGTTTTCACTTCATTGAGTACATGGAGAATTTCCCCGTGGCTGGATGTCGACGTAATTGGTTGAGGGGCACAAATACTAGATCGTCGCCTTTGAATTATTCGTTCTAAAAAAAAATAAAAATAAGAACTATAATTTAAAACTAATAAATTAATTAATTAAGTCTATACAATCTTTTGAAACTGCCGACATCTGCGAGTATTTAACCTCCGACTCCACAACTTATTCAAAACTTTCTTCGATATTCATCCTAATAAAAATCATTAAAAAGTTGGTGTAGTAACAGTATTAAAAAGAATTTATCTTCTACAGGAATTGAAAAATACTTATATTTAACATCTGACCTACTTATAGTTTCTTCGTTTTCCGTCAGTCTACCTAAACTTGTTGACGAAGTAACTGGCTACTTAAAATATTCAATTAAGTCCGATAAAACAAGGTCTATAAATACATCAGTTGCAACTCGTTCGCCAATTATTTTAATAGGCCCTGTCTTATCATAAAAACAAAAACTATCCTTGTCTTTCTTACAATTTAATATGAATGCATTATATCTTGATATTTTACTAGAATCTGCAACATAGTCTTTTCTTTCAATATATCTATTCCTTATTTGCTGCAATACTTTATCTGGCCTTTTTACTATTTTTTTTTAAAGTTTGCATATAGTTGTCTAATGTGCTAAATTTAACAAACCGTGCACATTGAAACTTATTAAATATTTGCCATATAATCTGGAAAATAATTGAACGAATTCTTGTAAAATTGATTCAGCTACATCTACTTGAAAATTTCTTGACTCTTCACAAGAGAGAATCCGAATTCCGGCATGAAATAAAAGAAAATGATAATACAGATTTTCATCAATGCAGTCATTCAAAACAAATATACCTGTATATAACAAGAACTGCCGAAATTCTGTTGATTTCCTATTGCTTACTTCGTTAAAATCTCTAACTATTCGGCAAAACTCAGACGCCACAAATTTTGCCAAATAGTGCAGTTTTTTATTCATTACTGGAACATTGCCTCTAGAAATAACCAATTTTAGCAGTATTTTCAGTACACCTAAATCCACTAAATGCATTGGCTCCAACGGAAACTGCGAAACCGTATAAAAATTTGCAGATTCTAGTAAAATTTCCTTTTCCCCAAACTCTGGCCTATGGTGCTCGCTATCCCTTCTAGTTTTAAAACTATCATCAGTGCGAGCTAATCCCACAACTGTAGCAAAACTACCAGATGTGTTAGTTGAAATTTGCCGGTTTTTTCGATAAAGAGAACACTTAATTTTCAGAGGAATCTCAAAATTTTTTTATTCAAAGTATTGACCATTGGTTTCTACACATTTCGCCCATCTCTCAGGCAAATTATGGATACCATTCCAAAAAAACTTTTTCTCTTTCGAGGCAAATCATTCGACGATCCATTTCTCGACTTCTTCAAAATTGGCAAAGCAGCGCTCTGCAAGGGAGCGTCCCATCGATGCGAAAAGGTGATAGTCGAACGGGGCGAGGTCTGGAGAGTACGGCGGAGGCGATAATATTTCCCAATTTAGTGTTTTTAATGTGTCTTTCACCAGTTTAGCGGTATGAGACGGCACGTTGTCATGTTGCAAGATAACTTTGCCATGTCTTCGGGCCCATTCCGACCGTTTTTCGATCAACGCATGATTCAAATTGATCATTTGTTGTCGGTAGCGATCCGTATTTACCGTTTCACCAGGTTTTAACAACTCGTAGTACACCACACCACACTGGTCCCACCAAACATTGGTCCCACCAAGCATTGTCTTACGGCCAAAGCGATTTGGCCTTGCAGTCGATAAGCCAGCCTCACCAGGGGAAAGCCATGATTTTTTTCGCTTCGGGTTCTCAAAATAAATCCATTTTTCGTCCCCCGTGACAATTCGATGCAGAAAAGATTTCCTTTCGAATCGGTGAAGCAGCATTTCATAAACGGTTTTTCGATTTTCAATTTGTCTATCGTTCAGCTGGTGTGGCACCCATTTTCCATACTTCTGGATCTTTCCGATGGCTTTTAAACGTTGGCAAATTGCTCCTCGAGTCACAAGTAGTGTTTCTGCAAATTTTTATAGCGATTGGGTTGGATCAACATCCAATAACGCCTACAATTCCTCGTCTTCGAACTTTTTCGCTGCACCAGGATGTTCATTGTCTGTCAAATCGAAATCTCCACTCTTAAATTGACGAAACCATGTCTCACATGTTCTAATCACTGGAGCATATTCACCATAAGTTTCAACCAGCAACCGGTGATCTTCAGCTGCTTTTTTCTTTTGATGAAATAAGAAAAGCAACGAGTGCGGCAAATGCAATTTACATGGAATGAAACTCGACATATTCACTGAGGTAAACAAATATGACACTATTATTTTGGCGGAATGTGACTTGCGTATTTTTGTAGGTTAATGTCAATAGAAGAAAATTACATACATGCCAAATCATAGAAATTTATACATATTGCTAGCGACATCTACTAGTAAAACCGGCACACTTCAAGAAACACACCTGGTAACTCTCCCCTGGGTATAATGACTTAAACAGATACATTTCGGACAACCATTTTTTCCTGTGTGTACAATAACCCCTGTCAAAAAAGCACGGGCTGGTGCGTCGCAGCTGAAACATCTAATATTGAACTGCTTTATTACCTGCTTACCACCTACTCGCAGTCCGTTTGCTCTTAAAAGACCTACTTCTATACAAAAATCCCTGAGAAAGTCTTCTGGATTACTCGGTTTGCCTTTTCCTTGGAAACAAGCAATTATAAACGGACTGAGATTAGGATAATTGACTATTCAACCCAGAATTGGCCACACGCAATTTTTGGACGATTTTGTCAATTGCGGGCCATTAATTCCAACGTCAATATCCACCCTTTCACTATATTCTAAAAAATCAAATTCTGGAGAGTTGAAATTAGTTTGAATTTCGAAGAACAAAAACCCTCCTCCTGGAATGTCTTTAACATCTACTTTATACCTAACTCCAAGGAGAGCTTTTGCAGATAATGGCAAGCCATTTACACCTACTTTATTCAAAGTCTGAAGGAGATCTGTAAGAGCATTTTGTGATACATTATTTCTAATTGCCCATGCCTTTAGCTCTACCGCTTTATCTACATCACAGGTCAGACCCTCTACTTCCTCAATTGTATCAAAATCGTTATCAAACAAATAATGCTCCTCACTATCACTATCGCAATCTACAAGGAATGTCATCATCATTTACAGCACTTGCAATCTCTTGAGCAGACTCATTTAATTTAAGAGATTTTGCCACCGTAGCTTCAAACTTCGTTTTTTCCTTGCTCAAGAGATTTGCAAATGTATTCCTATTCATCTTATTTTTATTATTATTAAATATTTTAATGTTTATGTAATATATATAAACTTAACTTATAAAAATAAAACTTAGCTGTTGATCTCCTTTAATACATCCAAATGGTATACTAAAAAAATGAAGAAGATACTTCAATCAAAAATCGAAATAGCACAAAAATGCGCAAAATATATTTAATTTTAAAATGATTTTTAAATTATATATTTAAGAGAACTAATCATCATAATTGAAATATTCAACTAGTAGGAACAAAACAGTTAAAACCACATATACCTATATGAAAGTTAGTTGTTTTTATTCGATTAGTCAATTAGTAAAGATAAACTACAAGGTAAGTTTTAGTTTAGAAGCATATTTAGTTATTAGTTTACTGCCACATACGAAAGACAAAAAGAAAAAGAGAAAAAAAAAATAAATAAACTTTTTTCGAATAGATCCAGTCCCTGGTCCACATTTTTTTTTTCTTGTTAACCTTTCCAGGAATCATAGAAACAATCTGATGAAATTTCAAGTCAATTTAGTTAAAATATTTTTTTTTTATATTAATTAATAATAATATATTAAAATTTGTTTTCATATTTTATTACACAATTTTTTTTTAATTTATTATATTTTATTTTATTTTAATTTTAATTTTAATTTTAAATAATTTTTATTTTATAAAGCATAAAGAAGCTTATACAAAGTGCAATTTTAATGTAAATAATTGAATCTCTTTGTGATTATTTATTTTGGATATCAAATATGATCGACTAAGTTTAATAACAACAGAGCCAGTGAACTTGAAATATTTATTAATTGAAATAATTTTGCAAAATAAAGCAAAGAATATCGCTATTTGTATACATAATTTTTGTATGCTTGCTACATTCACAACAAAAAGCTAAAATTTTCACAAAAAAACCATTTTTTTTTTTTAAAAGTTTGAATATACTTAAAGACAATTGAACAAATTTTCTTTTAAATTTAATTTTAACAAATTTAAGTTAAATTTTTAAACAAAAAAGAACTTTTGTTGCAACATTGCTAATTTGTACACACGCATATACGAGTATGTATGACTGACACATGCACAACAAAAAGCTAAAATTTTCACAAAAAAACAATTTTTTTTATTAAACTTAAAGTCAATTGAACAAACTTTCTTTTAAATTTAATTTTAACAAATTTAAGTTAAACAATTTGTCACAATTAAAGGTTTTCAAAGACCTTGTTATTTGCATATTCGTTTGGTACATGCATACATGTACATACGTGCCTGGCACATGAACAGCAAATGTAGAATTTATACAAAACAATTTCTTTACACTGCAACTACGGCCAAATGGAAACACACTTTCGAACTAAGTTATATAGGATTTTGGTCGTAGCTTCAAACATTAATAAATGAAAAACTTACGGTTTGATTATTTATGTTTCAGGAAGAACGTTTTGCGATGATAATCCTATCGTGATATTAATTAACTTGAAGCTTGCCTTGATAATCCAACACAAATGAAATGTTGTGATGTGGTGGCTATTGAATCGATGAATAAAGCTGAGATAAACAATATTGTTATTCTCAGTATAAAACCAAAAATAAAACATAAATACCATATGTACATGCATGCACTTTCGTCTTTATGCACATGCGTATACACATATGCATATGTTGTTATCTTACCTTATTTCTTGATTTAATTGTGCTTCTACTCTGCTACAGCTAATAAAGAAATTATTAAAAAACAAATAATTAATTATTAGAAATTAAATAGAAATAACACATCTTACCTCTCAGCGTCTTCAGTTGAAAAATTTTCAAAAGCCATATTTGAATAATGTGTATGCGCACATCTCTTTCTAATACCTATACAAGATAATCGTTTTCGATATATGTTACTCGTCTTACTACAGAAACTGCCTATAGGAACGAAAAAATAGTTTTGTGGATGTAGTGGTAAAGCAGCAAAATTTTACGACATTAGTTGCGAAATGGTTACCTCCGTCTTGCAGGGAAAAGTCTGCAAGCAGTTAGTAAATACTATCGCGATATTTGTACGTGTTTTATATTAGTTTGTACAAAGTTTTGATCGCATTTTATGGAATTCACTGTAATTCATCATAACAGTGAAATTTAATTTTGAACTTTTATAAAATTGTTATAAAAAAGGACGATGGTGCCTAAGCGGAAAGAAGTCAGTATGGACGAGAGAATTATTATTATGTTGTGGCAGGATGGGAAATCAAACCGGCAAATTGGTTGTTTAGTTGGAAGATTACACTGCTTGATTTATACAGTTATAAAAAACTTCGAAAGTACAGGAATTATCACGTCAAAGCGTCGATCTGGTCGCCCACCAAAGCTCACGGTCCACAAAAGCCGCTCAATATTCAATGCGGTGAAGAAAAATCCGAGAACAACTTCATTGTCAATTGCCCAAGATATGGTGAAACGATTTTCAAAAAATATTTCCGTGATTTCTGCGTGAAGAATTTTGAGACGGGCCGGTTTTCACAGTAGAGTAGCACAACTTGTTTCACTAATCAATCGAAAAAGAGTATTGCCTTCGCAAATAAGTATGTAAACATGCCGAATAAGTTCTGGAACAATGCTCTTTTCTCCGATGAATCGATGTACTGTGTAAATGGGATAAAAGGACGTAAATTAGTATGGCGTAAACCGAGTGAAGCATACAACAAATGCAATCTTTATTCAACTGTGAAACATGGAGGTAGTGGTGTGATGCTCTGGGGCTGCATGTTAGCCAATGGCACGGGAAACTTGGAATTTGTGGAGACAACAATGAATAGACATATCTACTTAGACATTTTAAAGCGTAATATGCGGTCAGACGCTGAAAAATTAGGAATGCAAAACGTGTTTTATTTTCAACATGAAATTGTACGTCTTTGATTACCCTATAACACCCCTAACAACTCCACACGCCTCCGCAGTCGCCTTGTTTGAGCCCTATTGAATATTTATGGGCACTCTATTAATAATAGAGTTTTATTGGTGGGCAGTGAACAGTGCAGTCAGAAGTGGGCAGGAGTTAGTCCATCGGCGCAAAAATTAATAATTTTATAAAGTAATTTTTTCTGATTTTTGGAGTCATATTGTTTAAGCGCCCGCTTAAACCACCATAAAAATTTATTGTAACTGCCGTGCGCGTGGAATTCCTCGTCTATTCCCACTATTTCTGGGTGTCCCATCACGCGCCAATTCCTTTATCTTTTGCCTTGAATTTCGTTAGCCGATCGACAGCTTAGCTGCGGCCTCAATCAAACTAATTAAGTGAATAGTACTCAAATCAAAGTGAAATAAACAAATGTGAAAATTTAATTAAACGAAAAAAAGTGCTTTTTTTTGGGCCCGCTCGACAGCCGGCACCCACTTATTCTCTCAGGTCCATAGAGACTTGAACATTGGTCCTTCGAGCCGGACCTCCTCAAGGCATAAATTGGCACTACATTCCTCCCAGCGCACCCCACATGGGTGACTTATGGGAATCAGCAGTTAAAAGCTTTAAATTACATCTCAAAAAAACCGCTGCATCTCATACGTTTACGTTTGAGGAATTTGTCACATTATTAGTGCGAATTGAGGCAGTTCTCAACTCGAGACCTCTGTCAGCTATTTCGCAAGACGCCGCTGACCTCACTGCACTCACTCCTGGTCATTTCATCCGAGGTGCACCGCTTATGGCCATCCCCGAGCCAAACGCAATACACCTTTCATTGACCAATCGATGGGAGAAGATTAAAGTCCTTCACCAAGAATTCAGTCGACGCTGGAAGGAGGAATATCTCAAAGATCTTCAGAAGGGATACAAGTGGAAGAATCCACAGCGAGATCCTTAACCAGGCGACTTGGTAGTAATAAAAGAAGACCCACTACCACCCACCGAGTGGCGACTCGGTCGAATTGAAGATGTTCGCCGTGGACCGGATAACTACATTCGAGTTTTGGAAGTACGCACCCAAAACGGGGTTATCACGCGCCCACTTGTCAAGTTATGCTTCTTTCCTAGTGAGAACTCTTAGCTCACCGGATAGCATAACAACCAATAAAACAAAAACTTCCATTTGTTTCAGGACAAAACTATATATCTATCCAGTTTTTCCTAAAAGTCCGAACAATTCTTTTGATCTTCTCGTTCCAGAAAATGGCAACAAAAACGGCAGTACCCTTGGCCACTACGGCAGAAACCGAAAACTGCCTCCAATGTAGGCTCTGCCACAGGTACCACCCTCTGCGCATGTGTGGCGTATTCCGGGCAATGAAGCCGCCCCAACGAGTAGTAGTAGCCAGGGCGCAAGGCTACTGCATAAATTGTCTGGCGTTGACACACACGACGGGCGAGTGTGATTCGTCCAGCAGCTGCAAACGCTGCCATAAAGCGCATCACACCTTGATGCACCAAGGTGTATCCACACAGCGCAAGACGACGTCGCCTACTACAAAAGCAAAGCACCAGGTAGTGGCAAAGATGAAAGGAGCAGCGACGACGCGCGCAAACCCAGCGCGCCCTAATCGCATGCCATCACCGACCGTTCAGCGCGCAAAACAACGTGCGCCTCCCACCAAGAAAAGGCGCAGCATGGCTAGGCAACGTGAAGCGGCTGCGACTAAAGTTCCAGCACCAGCGGGGCGACCGCAATCCCAGAAGACGCGTACCATATCGTGCCTTCCGCAACCGTGCAGCAAGAGGCGCAATTGGAGACGCGATTCGGGCCCTGCAAACGCTACAGAATGCGTTGGGCAACGCATCCCTGCAGGGCGGGGAGCATGTTTAAGCGCCCGCTTAAACCACCATAAAAATTTATTGTAACTGCCGTGCGCGTGGAATTACCCGTCTATTCCCACTATTTCCGGGTGTCCCATCACGCGCCAATTCCTTTATCCTTGGCCTTGAATTTCGTTAGCCGATCGACAGCTTAGCTGCGGCCGTTCGAGCTCGCGCACGCGCACGTCAGCATTTCAACCGCGGATACTGTCATCTATGTCAGCTAATTTTAAAACACTACTTTTGCGCTTAAACTAAATCAAATTCACAGTGAAATAAACAAATGTGAAAATTTAATTAAACGAAAAAAAATGCTTTTTTTATTAACCTTTTGGGCCTGCTCGACAGCCGGCACCCTCTTATTCTCTCAGGTCCATAGTGACTTGAACACATATAAATATATATATATATGGCGCTTTATAACCGCTGAAGCGAGCTCCTCCTCCAATTTGTACTTTTGCGTCTTGATTTTTTTCCATCAAATGGAGGACCTACAGTTTATACCAAGCCGCCTCCGAACGGCTGATGGTTTTTTTGCATTATGCATTAATTCGTGGTTTTTTTTTTGGAAAATTAAGACTTTATTGTGAAAAAATTGTCTTGATCAACTCCTAATACTTTTGCAAGTTCTTCTTGCATCTGGCATGCATCTGCGTCGAGTAATGCCTCCAATTCTTCGTCTTGAAATTTTTTGGCTGTCCGGGTCGTTCTCCGTCGTCTAAGTCAAAATTGCCACTTTTAAACCGTGCAAACCACTTTTGGCATTTACTGAAAACGACGCGAAATGACAGTACCTCTGAAATGAAAATAGCCACAGATGAACACGACGCGAAATAATACTATTTAGTAGAGCCTCTCTTAGAAAACCACATTAATTAATGCATACACCCAATACACTCGGAGGGATGGTCATTCCCTGCCGAGGGGCGACCGCAATTAGAAAATTTAACTTAATTTTTTATTTAACTTAATTTTCCATAATTTTTGGGTGTTGGTAGCACTGGGATTCGAACCCGGCTAGCGCAGCCGAGTTAAATTAATTAAATTTGAAAATAGGGTGCAAACAAGTCAACGATCGTATGTTGGTAATAAATTCATAAGATCATAAGCAATATATCTATTTAACTCAATTAGATAATTTTGTGGGGTTTTGGTCAGTCAAAAGGTATTCCTTCCTTCTTTTTTGACATGGCGAAACTAAATAAATTTCTTCAAGTAGCAGATGCACAACTAGATTTCAAAGAAACTATAACGCCTACGATTACAAACCATACCTCTTACAATCTTGAAATTCAACAAGAGGAATTGAAGTCGTTATGGGTGGAAGTGAAGACAGAATATCGAGCTTGTCTGTCGAATGCCAATGCATCTGATGCAAATCACGGAACAACAATTGAGAAGATCAAGCTAAAGTATAATGAATGCTATAACGCTTATGTCTGTTGTGCAGCGTTAATGGGTGAACACATTCACAACCCCACCGCATTCATCCTGTGCCACTAAAGCCCAGCATTAGTTTGCCTCCATGTGACACCGAAATATTTTATGGTGAATATCTGCAGTGGCCTTCCTTTAGGGAAATGTTTACTGCTTTATACGGGAGTAATCCAAGATTCACTCCAGTGGAAAAACTTCTCCACCCTATCCAGAAAACTTGAGGTGAAGCGCGGGAAATAGTGCAAAGGATTCCACTCACTCAAGATGGATACGCGATAGAATGGAAAAATTTGACAGATCGATATGAGAACAAACGGGTTCTAATAAATTCGCAGTTAAAGGTTCTGTTCAATCTTTCGTACATCACTACCAGCAACATCTGTATTACTGCACTTCAGATTCAAGGCAATGATATTCGCACCTGGGATGCCATTTTCGTATATTTGTGTTCTACAGAACTTCCAGAACAAACCATAGCTCTTTGGCAACAGACTATAGAGTCAAAAACCGATATTCCGAAGTGGGCCGACTTGGATGATTGTCTCACAACGCTCGAGATGGTATGTGACCTCAAGGCAAGCTTCATTCCTGATGAGAAGCCGTGGGGTAGTTCAAACAAATATAAATTGTGCTCCGCACAAACACACATTCTTAAAACCTGCCCGAAATCCCTCGATATGAGTCCTAATGCACAAATTGCTGCTGTAAGAAAACTATCTTTGTTTCAAATGCTTATCTGATGCTCATGAGTTGAAAATTTGTAAGAGCAATTACACATGATTAAAATGCCAGAAACAGCATCACACCATGCTTCATCAAGAACAAGATAAAGAGGAACCAACCACTTCCAAGAATCCACAAAGGCCATAAGGCATCCATGAATGCAGTACTTCCGCAAAGCAAAGTATGCTATTAGGAACTGCTGTGGTAACGATTCACCACAATAACAACACAGTTACAGGGAGCGCGTTAATATATTCGGGATCCGAGGGAACTTTTTATCTCGGAGAGCTTACAAAAACGACTAGAACTGTCGAGTAAAAGAACGTGTATTAGCACTCCTGTGTCCGGTTTAAATGATGTCGTATCCGGAAAATACATAAAGTGTGTACTATAAAACTTGGTTTTCCCTGAAACAATGACTTCAGGCTTAAAGTGGATGCATATTAATAGACGGAGATTTGTACCCCAAGGTTATGTTAAAAATGAAAAACCAAAAAAACCTTTAACTGTTCTCACTTCAGCGAGATCTCGCTAGACAAGCAACTCTCCAAGTTTTGGGAATTAGAAGAAATTTTTGAGACAAGATTCATGACAGTTGAAGAAGAGAAATGCGAACGACTGTATGATGAAACAACCTTCCCCAATCACTAAGGTCGTTATGCCGTCTCACTACCATTCAGAGCCCCACCTTCAGGAGTTGATATTGGAGCCTCACGTCATATTGCTATGAGGCAGTTTCTTAGAAGTAAAAGCTCACTTAACAAAAAACCCCAAATAATATCGCTAGGTCCTCCAAGAATATGTTGAATTGAGAGATATGCATGAAATTGCCTATGACACATTTGAAAACCCGGCTAGCAGTTACTACCTGCCACATCATGCCGTTCTTAAACCCGACAGTACTACATCAAAATTACGACTTGTTTTCAACGCTTCTTGTCGTACGACAAATGGAATCAGTCTCAATGACAGCCACTATTCTGGCCCAGCATTACAAACTGATTTGACGTTACTAATTATCAGGTGACGGTTGTTCAAATACGATTTCAATGCAGATATTGAAAAAATGTACCGCCGAATTCTAGTCAACCCTGACCCCACTAATTATCAAAGAATCCTCTTTATGGATTCTTTGGCCGGGGAGATAAAAGACTTCCAATTAGATAGGGTTACATTCGGTCTTCATTGCACCCCATTCGCACAATTCCGCAACTAGCCGAGGAAGTACAGCAGAATTACCCTCTAGCCTCACAAATCTTGAACTCCAACACATATGTAGACGACGTTCTATACGGGGCTCATTACATCTCAGAAGTAATTAAGTCAAGATACCAGCTCATTGAAGTCTTGGACTCAGCAGGTTTCCCACTAAGAAAGTGGACTTCTAATGATAAGCAGATCTTATCAGGCCTGCCTAAAAATCACCTTCTAGCTTCAGATTCCCTAGAAATCAATAATTTTAGTGTGGCTTTAGGAATACGTTGGAATGCCAAATGAGATCAATTTTATTTCCTGGCAAAACCGTTACACAAGAAAATTTCCTTCACTAAACGAGAAGTTTTTGCCACGATCGCTAAGTTATTTGACCCAGCTGGATGGTTAAGCCCTATAATTGTTGTAGCGAAAATGCTAATGCAAGAAATTTGGCTAGATAAAACTGACTGGGATGAACCATTGACAGCCAGTAGAAAAAATTTATTGAGAATTATTCTCAAATAAATGCCATAAAAATGTCAAGATGGGTGAATTATTCTCCGAATCACGAAATGCAAATTCACGATTTCTGCCATACTTTGCCGCTTACTGGCCGCAACAAAACTTTTGTGTTTGTTTGTCAATTTCCTTTGTTTTGCCTAATATTCCTTTCACTCCAAGCATTGGCAGTGGCATCTGTCGGCAAATAGTTACATAATTTAAAGCCATGGATTGATAGTACGGCTGTACTCGGTCGTGCCGATTGTGTCACTCCTAGTAGTGCGAGGTGGTTCGTACCCAGTAGTGGTAGTTGCGAATTTAGTTTGTGTTTTTACCTTTTTTTTGTTAATTAAAGATTTTTTTGTTATAAAATTTTTATTTGTACTAAATATTTTTTTTTTGGATAATTATTGTTTTGTCAAAATAGACAATATATTTGTTTTTTATTAAATTTTATTTTGTGTTTCTTGTGGTTAGGCTCTATTGTTGTTGACCCAGTATAGGGCAACGCATTTACAACATTAGGTTGATATTTTTTTTTCAATTTACATTATAATTGAAATTTTTTTTAAATATCAATTTCGCAGGTAAGGCGTTATTATGGTAGCTGGGAGCAGCTAGTAAGGGAGTTGAAGTTGGAGTTTTGCACCCCAACTACGACGATCTCTTACTAGATGAGATTAGGAGAAGTACTCAAGGAGCCAATGAGTCCATCGGAGTATATGTAGCGGCTATGAAGGTTATGTTTGGCAGGCTTCAGGAGCCTCTATCGGAAAAAAGGATGTTAGGATTGATAAGGTCGAACCTCCTAACATTCGGAACTATTTGCTTTAGGTAGGCAACTAAAAGCAGTGAGGTCGTCGGTGGATACGTTTGTCCCTCCTCCGAGTCATAAGGCCAAGGGATTGTTAGAATCTGACCTGGCTTACGTCTGGGCTGGTGTAGAGGTCGCGGCTGTAGCGGAGTCGGACCTTGTTTGATAGTTTTAGGCCGGAGTCGAATACCCGATGTGTTAATTGTAGGAGGTTTGGGCATATTTCGGCGGATAGTAGGAAGAGGATTAAGTGCTTCGGTTGCGGTAGACTTGAATTCATGAAGCGGGACTGCCCGGCGTGTGCAGCAAAGCGAGTGGCTCCCCGGGTACCCAACGTAGTACAGCTTCCCGTGGTGGGCGAAACCATAACCCCTTCAGGTCAGGACCCGAGAGAACGCCCGGATTTGGATATTAGGATCCATTGTTTTGCTTTTAGGGTTTTGTTGGTTTCTGGTGCGACTAGAACAGTAATAGGTCGGCTAGGTTGGCAAAAATTTAGTGCAAATGGAATTAGGATGAGTTCAGTTTCGAATTTTTTGAGAGTGACTCTCGCGGATGGAGGTCATATCTCGGTGTTAGGGTCGGTTTTGTTGCCAATCGAGGTGAAAAGCAAGACGCTTACCTTGGAATGTCTAGTGGTTTCCGAGTTACCTCAGAGCGTAATCCTTGTTTTAGATAGATTAGCTAGTGCAGGACTTAGATTGAATAGGGATAAATGCAATTTTTGTCGGTCCGAATTGAAGTATTTGGGCTACGTGGTGGACAAGAACGGTCTACACGTAGACCCGAGAAGGTAGAGGCGATGCTTCGGATTGAGGTACCGCAGAACGTAAAGCAGGTGCCGTCATTTATAGGAACAGTGTTCTGGTATCGCAGATTTATCAATGATTTAGCAGAGTTAGTTAGGCCTCTCACCGATTTAATGAAGAAGAACCGAAAGTTCAATTGGACTGAAAATTGTGAAAGGAGTTTTAAGAAGGTGTTAACGTAAATGTTTGATGACGGTGAGAGGGTGATAGCTTATTTGAGTAGGTCCTTCAAAAGAGGCGAGCGAAATTATTCGACGACCTAAACGCCGTTTGCGTTTGAGAAACAGCGACCATATGTTGAGGGCGCTAAATTTACGGTTGTTACGGACCATTATTCGCTTATTTGGTTGAATATGTTGAAGGATCCATGTGGTAGGTTAGTGAGATGGGCTTTGAAGCTCCAGCAGTACGATTTTGATATAGTTTATCGGAAAGGCAAGGAACATGTGGTTCCAGATATGCTATTCCGAAGTGTGCCAGTTATTGCTGAGGTGACTACCGCCGATCCTTGGTTGGTAAGGATATTTCGGTTAATAGAGGAAAAAGCCTTTGTCGTATCCAGCGTGGAGAGTTGAAGTTTGTTAGATCGAGATTTCCTTCGGTTTATGGTGATTCTCCAGAGTGGAAAAGAGTACCTGATACCGTGATGGTAAAAATGAAATTTTAAAACAATGTCACGACAGTCCGTTGGCAGTCCACATGGGTGTGAAAAAGACTTTTGCGTGTGTTTCACAAAAGTTCTACTGGCCAAGCATGAAGTCGGACATTGCAAAGTATGTTATGGCGTGTAAAACGTGTCAGCAGGTGAAACCTGAAAATTCACAGCCAGCTGGGGGTATGATAGAGAGGACCACGGCAGGCGAGCCTTGGGAGATAATTTGTGTAGATCTAGTAGGGCCTTTAGTGAAATCGTCACAAGGCTACCAGTATATTTTGACAGTAGTGGACTATTTTTCCAAATTTCCCCTCCTATTCTCTTTGCGTACTGCCACGGCAAAAAGCTTATGCAAACAATTGAGGGACAACGTATTTCTCTTGTTTGGAGTTCTTCGGTCGGTTGTATGTGACAATGGACCCTAATTTATGAGTCGAGAGCTTCGGGGCCTCTGCGGTGACTATGGCGTTCAACTCTAGTACACCGCACACTATCACCCCCGAAGTGTTAGGAGCTACGCCATATTTTGTAAATTTCGGAAGCGAAATGGCGGTAGAAGGCAGTAGGGACTTCATAGACAGTTTAGGAGATCAGGAGAAATTAAATTGTCAGGAGCGGGCAAAGAGGCTCGAAAAGATTAGGACAAACATTAGAACAAGGTTAGAGCATGCGAGCAAAAAGCTTGCGAGGCAGTACAATCTCAGACGTCGGGAAGTACAGTGCATGCCTGGAGAATTAGTCTGGAGGAAAAATTGTATGCTGTCAGATGCAATGAATTTTTATGCGGCGAAGTCAGTCCCAAAGAATGTAGGGCCGTACAAAGGGACTTGAAACATTAAAAAGTTGGGACCATATAGGAATTAATAGGATTTGATGGAAGATTCCTTCCTCTTCATTGGGGAAGGGGTGGAGTTATCGCGTACTGGCGGCAACAAAAACTTCTTTTGTGTTTGTTTGCCGATTTCCTTTGTTTTGCCTAATATTCCTTTCACTCCAAGCGTTGGCAGTGGCATCTGTCGGCAAATTAGTTGCATAATTTAAAGCCATGGATTGATGGCACGATTGCACTCGGTGTGTGTCTACCCAGTGGTATAAGTCTCCAAAAGGAGATGTTCGTACAAAACAGTTCCTCCCCTAACAAATATTAGGGCAACGAAAAGCATTGCGCGGGTATTCCGTAGAAAGGGGTGTCGTCTTTATTTTTAAACGGGGAGGGGAAAATTATCCCAGTATACTTGGTGTGCCATGATGGCGTTCGCTATACAACTCGGTCTCTTTGGGTAATGGGGCGGCGCCAAATAAAAATAATTGGGCACCAATACACACTCTCCAGAGAATTCTGAAGGTCGACGCGTAACTTGCGGCCTGGCTCATAAGTTCCGGCATTCACTCGGATTCTTATTATTTATCTTCAAATGTGGAAACACCTTTTTTTCTTTCGTGCGTGTTCATTTGTGAAAAAAAAGTAAAATAATAAACAAGTAGTGTTTTGCCAGACGAGCAAATAATAGTGAAAAGGCAGTTGAAGCCTGATTGTTTTTGTGTAGGAAGATAGCGTAGCGTTGGTGGATAGTTTTGCTGAAGTTGGACGACATCACCGGAGGAGCAACCGAAGTTGGGTACCCACACCCAACCGAGTAACTGATAAGTATTGTTTTTGTCGTGCCTACAGTGTCACTCCTATCGTTATGTTCTCACCCATCGCTCTACCATCCCGCACACAGAACCCAGTCATACAGGCGGGTCAAAGTTACCCTCGGCAGCACAGGAGTAGTGCGAGTGGGTTCGTAAGCAATTTTGTTGGACCACACCTCGGGTGCACCCCAAAAACACATTTTGTTTATTGTGTGTATTAAATATACATATATACAGAGCAATTGTTATTTAATTACTGTCGTCGTGTGATCTTCTTCTGTTAATAGCGTTGATCATTTCACTTGGTTTGTTTTAGCCCATAGTTTTGTTATTGTACGTAGCTAGTTTGTTTCGTCTCTTTGTGCTTTAACCAACAACCACTGTAGGCATATGTAAGTATGTATTCACATACGTATATACGTACATACCAGTTGTATCAGAAGTGGAGGTGACAACTTCAGAGGAATGCAGCCGCATTTTATTTACGAGTACAGGACGCAAGCTTTCAAGTAATACACACCTAGGCAAAAATATAAAAAATGGCTAAAATAATGGAATTTTTTTTACCTCAAAGAGGTATAGTTGGCTATGCCAACCTCCGTGCTCTTGGTTTACATTTTTTTCCTTGTCGAAAATCGCACAAATAACCAGGGTGTCGAAAATCGCAAATGGAGAACTGGAACCACGTCGATTCGGGAGTCAATCCTGCCGACCTAGCCAGTCGAGGCCTTTCTCCTCAAGAGTTAAGGAACAGTGATGTATGGTGGACAGGGTCCAAGTGGCTCAAATAAAGCTCCACAAATTAGACAAACAAGGACTCTGAGAACGTCGAAACTACCCTCGAAGCAAAATCCATTCGGGTACATACCACCGAAATTCTTCCAATTGAAAATATTTTGGAACGATTTTCCAAGCGATGCGGATAATAGCACGTATTTTCTGTTTTTTTAAACGCATCCACCGGAAATACAAAGTGCTGCCAGAATCTGAAACAATTACGCCTGGTGAAATAGACTTCTACAGGTCGCCCAAAAAGTACAGTTCACCAGTGAATACAATGGCTTGGTGAACAAGCAGCCTCTAACTAAGAAGTTCCCTATCTTATCATTGAATCCTTTCATGAATGAAAATGGACTTCTAAGAGTCGGTGGCCGGCTGGCTAACGCACCCCCATTAGCTTTCGAAGAACGTCACCCAATTATTGTCCCCTACAATTGTCGCCTTGACAAGCTACTTGTCAATTTTAATCATTTTTTATTTCTCTGCATGGTGGCAATCAGTTGGTATTGCGTCTTTTACGCATGCAATATTGGGTATTGCAGGCTAAAACCCTCATTCGAAATGTCATACACAACTGCAAAACTTACGTAATGTTTAAAAAACATGAGTGTTTAAGCGCGCAACATAAAACACAATTGTAAATGCCGTGCGCGCCAACTTCCGGTATCCTATTTTCCCATGTCTCCTTTCACGCGGTTATCCTTCTTTCCGTGTATACCCTACTCCGTTAGCCGAACTATCTTTTAGCCGCGGTAGTTCGAGCTAACGAAGAAGGGTATGTAAAAATCACTTGTCAGCCAACTACCTACGCGCGCGCACGGTATATTTTATCGCGACAGCTCTCTAAATTTTGTTAGCACAAGTTTGAAGTGTGTTATATATTTTTTATATTTTTAATATAAATTGTTGAGTACTTGATTGTGATACAAACAACGATTTTATAAAAAAAATGTATATATAAATATTCATATAACCAGAAAAGTGAAAAACAACTAAAGAAGAATAAACCTTAATAATTGGTGTTTGTGCACAAGAACGAATTTATATTCTTTTTAATTATTTCGGGCCAATTGGCACAAAAATCAAGGCAAGTTAAACATGGTCCTTCGAGGCCAAACTTGACCAGCCCTATATACATAAAAAAAAAAATAAAAAAAAAATTTTTTTGGAAAAAAAAAACTAACTATAACAATAAAATACCTACAGTCCACAACCGTCGCTCCCCCGTGCGTTCGCTTTAATACAAAAAAAAAATTAAACAAAGTTAAAGTGACAAACATAAAAAGTATAATTTGAAAAACAAAAAAAATCAGAAAGTGTACAAACAAACACATACAAACACACATGCATACAAATATACAATAATTGAAAAAAAAAAAAAATAAATTTTTTTTTAATTTGAAAAAAAAAAAACCAAAGTTGTGTGGCAGTACAACACAAGCAAACAAACAAAGAAAAGGTTTTCCAAAAAAAAAGAAGTTTTTGAAAAAACAAAACAAAAAAAAATTTTGAAAAACACAAACAGAAAAAGTTTTTGAAAAAAAAGAGGTTTTGAAAAAAAAAACAACATATATACATATAAAGTGCACCAACATAAATAAAAAAAAAAAAAAAAGATTTTTAATTTCACACAAATACGTACACACACACACATAAATAAACGAAAAATTGCCGGCCAAAAGAGTGTTGGCCACAACATTAACATCAATCAACAGCAAGCTAGGAGGATACGGAAACCACATCGGCACCACAGAAAATCCTTCAGAGGCCCCCTCCCATACAAGAAGCGGCATACATACAAAGACAAAAAAAAAAAGGAAAGTAAAGCCAATAAGTAGTAAGTAGGCAAACTTTTTAATTTTCTTTAAAAAGACACCAAACATATGGCCTGTTTCCATTTTTTTTAACTGCAATTAGGTTTTTTTTTAAACGGATCTTCTTCCCGCCAAAAACATTAAATTAGAAAATTTAATCCGCTAATTCCAGCGGAAAGCGGTTTTTCTTGCCGCTAATAAATTTATTTAATTCCGGTAAATCAAATCTGATTTTCATATACAGTACATATGTATGCATATTCCGTACAAACATAACTATATACATACATCTAATTGCAGTTCTTTTAATTTGCCTACTTACGGCTCTTAGCAATTTTCCTATTGCAGGCTCTAAGGTCATTGCCTTCTTGACCTACTTATTCTACAGTAAATATAGGTTCAAAGACCTTTAAAAGAGCGACTGGTCAACAACTTTGGTAGCGGTTACCGAGTTGAACGAACTCGACAGCGCATCAAGGGCAAAGAATTTACATACATACACTGAGCGCATAAAAAAAGAGAGTGATAACAACAAGTGATCTTCTCACTAAATCATTATCCACCATTCTGCTTTGTGCGATATCCGCTTATTGCAATAGATGAGCAGTGCACTTTACAGCATCAAACTAATTCAAGAGCATTGCGCACACTCCCACGCTCATAGTTTAACACTCTTTACCATTGCTATTTCTCAGCATTGGTCAGCTGCAATTCTCTTTGGCAGCAAAGACAATAAATCAAAACATTGATACACCAACATACATACATATATACATATTTATTCTAATATGAGCTGTACCAGAACAGCTGGTGTATCTTGTTTACATATTTAGCGCACAAATACATACATAAACGAATGCATGCATGAAATATCATAAAAGATAGATTTCCTAATATCTTGCCATCGAATTAAAAATATATTACATATTTACATAAATATTATTAATTATATATTATATATTAATTATACTATATATTTCTACACGTATATTTCCATACGTATATTTCATTTCATGTAAAGGGTGGTTAAATTTCAAGGGCAGATGTTTTTTTGTTTTGAATAAAACACAAACTATTTAGGAAATTATTGAAATTTTATTTTATTATGATATATTGGTATTACTCAATTATGTATGTAACAAAATATCGGCCAAATGAGCGCCGCGACCTCGGCGGCACACCTCCATACGATGGTCCAAATTTTCGATGACGCTGAGGCATAATGGAGTTTCTATGCCGTTAATGTGCCGAATTATCTCATCCTTTAGCTCTTGAATTGTTGCTGGCTTATCGACGTATACCTTTTCTTTCAAATAACCCCAGAGAAAAAAGTCCAACGGTGTCAAATCACATGATCTTGGGGGAGATCTTACGTGAGATAACACGGCCATTGAATTTGTTGCGCAAAAGAGCCATTGTTTCGTTAGCTGTGTGTGTGTGTCTCTCCATGGTTCAAATTGAGTAAGTCTGAAATAGAGAAATGTCAAATTAAATTTGGAAAAAAACTTGGCGTTTAGGTGTGGTTCACATTCAACATCGGCCCTTGAAATTTAACCACCCTTTATATACATAAGTGCAAGTGTGTGTGATTTCCTTTTATTTTAAATTAAAAAAAATAATAATAATTTTCAAATTTCGTTTTCATAGCTTGTTTGTTTCAAAACAATAGCTTAACGACTTTCTATAAGTCACATTTGGAATTACCATTTCCGACAAAAAAAAATACACACACACACACACTCGCACATATACTAAATTCATTTTCCGAATTAAAAAAAAAAAAATTTTCTGAGGGCAGTAGTGCAAAGATTAATTTCGCTACCTGCTGGGTGGGTATTTCTCAAAGTTTCTTGCTTTATCAATTTTTTTTCGGCCTTAAAAAAGGTTTTTTTTCCTAAAATCCCTCAATGCCAATTGGACACAGTCCCAAAAAATCTCTAGAGCAAGAAACGAAATTTGCCAAGATGTCAGATACTGAGGGTAAAACGAAAACTACTTCGCTAGATTCCGCAAGTGCGAGGAAGGAATCCTCACAAACACGGTCAAGAAGTAAAGCGTACGACCCCTGTGCGCAAAAGTTCATAACAGAAAGTGACAGCCTAATGAGATACTGTGCAAAATTCGGTAATTCACCGATTGAAGATCATACCGAATCGTATCTTGAAGTCAAACACAAAAGTCTAAATGACTATTTTGTTCGATTGCAAGCAGCCTTTGATAACGTTTTTTCCAAAACGGATGACTGCTTGCCTGACAGGTTCAAAGAGTCAGCTCAAGGCAAGTACGACGCATGCCTTGACATCTACGAGATGACACAAATCAAGATGTCAGACCAGCTAAAAATGCTCAAACTAGTCGATGCTCCGAGTCCACCATCCCGTGTGGAACCCACTTCAGAGCAATCAAGTGCTTCCAATGTTTTTCTGCAAGTTCCTCCATGCGACACAGAGACTTTTTATGGGGGTTACGAAGAATGGCCGGCTTTCCGTGACATGTTCACAGCCGTGTACATTAACCACCCGAAGCTCTCTCGTGCTCAAAAACTATACCACCTCAGGTATAAAACAGAAGGAAAAGCCGGTGCTATTGTCAAACAATATCCTTTGAGTGACGATAATTTCGATCTGGCTTGGGAAGCGCTTAGGTCTAGATACGAAAACAAACGCATTTTAGTAGATAATCAGGTCAAAATTTTAATGAACTTGCCTGCTATTCAATCCGAAAATAGCGAACAATTACAAAGGCTGCAAACAAGCATTAACAACTGTCTGTCTGTCTTGCATGCTCAAGACGTTTCAACAGACAGTTGGGATCCTATCCTGGTATACATTTGTTCAACAAAATTACCAGAAACAACACTGTCACTTTGGGAACAATCGCTCTCATCAAGACGAGATCTACCCCAATGGTCTCAATTAGGTGATTTTCTAACTTCTCGGTACGAAGTTGTAGAAAGACTAAATAGGCTTCATCCTAATAAGCCTAAACCCAGTGCTCCATATGCCGCTCAACAAAAACCTTTAATCAGGACACAAAATTTTATGGTAGAACCAAAGAAGGCATATTCCTGCCAGGTGTGCAACTCCAGCCACCCCCTAAAATTCTGCCAAAAATTCCGAAAAATGTCCGAACAAGAACGTTTTAAGGTTGCACAGAAAAACAATCTATGTAAAAACTGCCTTGCTAACAACCATAACGTCAAAGACTGTCAGAGCAAGTTTACATGTGCGAAATGCCAACAAAGGCATCATACTCTACTGCACATAGATGTTAAACCACAAGCTCAACATACCAGTAGCCGACTCCATGAAGCTACAGTACAACATACAACAGCAAAGTCGACAATTCCCGCTCGACAGCCGCAAACCAGCTCCAATCCCGATGAGCAACCGTGCTGTTCAAAACATACACACATACAGTCTTTACATTCAAACATTGAAAATAAAGTTCTTCTTCCAACAGCCATGGTGGCAGTTGAACATGAAGGAGAATTTTTTCAATTACGGGCCTTGATTGACCAAGGTTCCCAAAGGACTTTTATTTCCTCAAAAGTCTAGAAAAAATTTAAATTACCGTTCGAACATTCCAGGTTCGAAATTTCAGGCATGGGTGGCCGAGTGGTCCAAAATTCCTCTAAGCTTTGTTCTTTGACGCTGGTTTCTTCCAAAACCAAGCAAAAAATTAAGGCCCATGCAATAGTATTACCTCAGTTAACAAAGCTTCTTCCGACCTTTACAACGAGTCGTGAAAAATGGCATGAACTGAGTAGTCTCGAGCTAGCTGACCAAAATTGTCACATTCCAGCTCAAATCGATATGGTTATCGGCAGCGATCTGATTCCACAAATCCTAGTGGAAGGGCTGCAAAAAGTTTGCGACAATCTTCTTGCGCAAAATACCATATTTGGATGGATACTTAGTGGTTCGGTGACCGAAAAGGTATCCTCATTTTCCACCCAAATGGAACGAGTTTCCAATGAAACGCTCAGTGCACAACTGAGGCAATTCTGGGAACAGAAGGAAATCCATATACCTCCACAAAGTACGCCTGAAAATCAGGCGTGCGAAGATTATTATGTGGCAACAACGACCCGTAATTCAAGCGGACGCTACATTGTCAAGCTTCCATTTAAAGAAACATTTCCAGAAAAACTCACCCTAGGCCATTCCCGGTCTGCGGCATTCCAGCAATTCCTTAGCATGGAACGCACGCTTCAGAAGAAAGGGGAGCTAAAGACAATGTACAACGATGTGTTGCAAGAATACATAACGTTGGGCCATATGGAACTCACAAATCCCCGTGAAATCACTTCCAATGGCAACTACCATTCGTTCTATTTGCCTCATCATGCGGTTGTAAAACCAGAAAAAGTCACGACAAAAGTGCGAGTGGTTTTCAACGCATCGAAAACATCAAGTACAGGCAATTCCCTACATGATGTTTTACATACAGGTCCTTCACTCCAACCGGACCTCATGTTGCTAATTTTACAATGGCGCATGTACAGATACGTGTTCAATGGAGACATTGAAAAAATGTATCGGCAAATCCTCATCCATGAGGACGATAAGGATTATCAGCGAATTTTGTTTCGTGAGTCAGAGGATTCCCCCATCTCTGATTATAATCTTAAAACAGTAACATTCGGGGTTAATTGTGCGCCATATCTCGCTATCCGTACTCTGCATCAATTGGCAGAAGATACAAAAGCGAAGTTTCCACTGGCCACACCAATACTCGAAACCCAAACGTATGTTGATGATGTCCTGTCCGGAAGTCATGATATTGACGATGCCACCGATTCACTATTCCAAGTGATCAAAGCGCTAAAGTCAGCCGGCTTTATTCTAAAGAAATTAACGGCCAATAACCCGGCCATATTGGAGACATTCCCGAGAGAAGACCTTCTCGACTCCAATTTCTTGAAATTCGAAGATGCTTCCACAACCTAAACTCTCGGTATCCGATGGAACGCATTAACGGACAGGTTTCCATACACCATCCTGCCAGTTTCAGCAACTACAGCTGCAACAAAACGGCAAATTCTGTCGTCGGTCGCAAAACTTTTTGACCCGGCAGGATGGCTATCGCCAGTTATGATACGAGCAAAGATTCTACTTCAAGAACTTTGGCTCGATGGCATTGATTGGGATGAATGCGCAAAACCCACTTCAATGGTAAAATGGCAACAGTTTACTCAAAACTTGCCAGCCATTTCCGACATCGAAATTCCTCGATGGCTTAATTTTACTCCGGGGCAGAATACCCAAATCCATGGGTTCTGCGACGCCTCGGAAAAAGCCTTCTGTGCAACCATATATGTACGCACAGAAGCGAATACTCATGCAACATCCACCCTACTGGTTGCAAAAAGCAAAGTTGCACCTTTGAAAACGATAAATCTTCCTCGCTTAGAGCTGTGCGGAGCAGTACTGTTGGCAAAACTGACTGCAACCGTCCAAAACCAGCTAGGCCTAGAAGCGTGCAACACATTTTTATGGTCAGATTCTGAAATAGTACTGGCATGGCTCGAGAAACCACCGTGTACATGGAAGACATACGTGTCTAATCGCACCTCCCAAATTCGGGAATATGTCCCAAGCGGAGTATGGCGTCATGTAGCAAGCGGAGATAACCCCGCTGATCTCGGCACACGTGGTTGCAAACCCCAAGACTTAGCCACCAATTCTCTCTGGTGGCACGGACCAAAGTGGCTCATACACCACATCGACTCTTGGCCTAATTCAAAGGGACGCAGTACCTCTCCGCCAGAAAAGCGGAAAATTGAGGCTTTTCATGCACTCGAAGAAGAACTCGATTTTCTTGATCGATTCTCTTCACTCCCTCGAGCAATTCGCGTGACTGCGTACATGTTCCGTTTCGTGAATAATGTCCGGAATAAATCAAGAATGCAACCAACAATTACCATGCCACATCTGACTCATGCTGAATGCCAATTCGCAAAACAGCGTCTAATCGAAGTATCGCAATCCCGCTATTTTCCTGGCGAAAAAGATGCGTTACAAAACAAAAAGCCAATTGACAAAAAAAGTTCACTCCTCAACCTGAATCCAGTTCTGGATAAAAACGGACTTCTCCGCGTCAATGGCAGACTAGCGCATGCCACACTCAGCTATAATGAGCGGCATCCAATCATCATCCCAAATGCTTCAAGATTCTGTCAATTACATTTGAATTTCTTACACGCACTGCTTCTCCATGCAGAAACGCGCCTCATGCTTCAAATGGTCAGACAAGAATACTTTATACCGAAGCTAAAGCCTTTAATAAAAAGGTGCATTTTTCAATGCAAAGCTTGCACTTTATACAAGCAACAAACGCGCTCCCAGCTAATGGCCGCTCTACCCCCTGAGCGGTGCACAATGTCCCTACCATTTTCTGTAACTGGAGTGGACTTCGCAGGACCGTTTTTAATAAAGGCCTCAGTTTTAAGACCCACTACACTCATTAAAGGGTACGTTGCCGTATTCGTTTGTTTCGCGACGAAGGCAGTACATCTTGAGTTATGCTCTGATCTTACCACTGAGGCATTTAGAGCAGCATTTGCCCGATCCGTGGGCAGGCGAGGATATCCCGATGAGCGATAATGGAAAAACGTTCATCGGAGCACAGAGAGCAACTGAACGCGAATTCGTTAAATTCCTTAACGAATGTTCAACCGACATCACCCAGAAGTATGCTCCCCAAGGCATCAATTGGCAATATATACCACCCAGCACCCCACATATGGGCGGCCTATGGGAATCCGCAGTAAAGAGTTTTAAAATTCATTTCAAGAAAACCGCTGCATCCCATAAATTTACATTTGAAGAGTTCACGACACTCTTAGTTCGAATTGAGGCTGTACTCAACTCTCGGCCACTTTCGGCTTTGTCTCAGGACCCAGCTGACTTCACAGCATTAACTCCAGGTCATTTCATTCGAGGCGCTCCGCTATTAGCCATTCCCGAGCCAAATGCGGAGACCCTCTCGTTAATTAAGCGATGGGAGAAAGTCAAAGCACTTCACCATCAATTCAGTCGCCGCTGGAAAGAGGAGTACCTCAAAGATCTCCAAAAGAGGTACAAGTGGAAATTTCCACAGAAGGAGCCTCAAGTTGGCGACTGCGCCGTAATCCGAGACGACGGTCTACCGCCGACCGAGTGGCGTCTCGGACGAATCCAAAACGTTCATCGTGGGCCTGATAATCACATCCGTGTCGTGGACCTCCGCACGCAAAACGGGATTATCACGCGGCCCTTAGTAAAACTGTGCTTCATTCCAAATGAGCAACCTTCGCTCGAAGCACAGCAATAAAGAGAAATTCCCCTCTTAATACAATTGTTTACGACATATAAAAATCTACCGATTGTTCCGTTTCTTTCCATTTCCAGACGAAGGACACCAATGGCAACGCGCAGTGCAGTGCCCCTCGCGCCGACGGCAGACACCGGAAACTGCCTACAGTGTCGGCTGTGTCACCGGTACCACGCCTTGCGCAATTGCGCCGCTTTCCGGGCAATGCGGCCTCCTCAGCGCATCGCGGTGGCCAACGCGCAAGGGTACTGCAGCAACTGCTTGGCGCTTACCCACGTCACGGAAGAGTGTGACTCAAGAGGAAAATGCAGACGATGCAAAAAGGCGCATCACTCTATGCTGCACCCATCAGAGCCGCAACATAGCGAGCCAGCACCAGCACCCGCCGCAACCATCAAGAAGAAGCGGCAACAAAAGCGCGTACCACAGCAGCGCGTACAACAGCAGCGCGTAACCCAGCAGCGCGCAACACAGCAGCACGTATCCCAGCAGCGCGCAACACCGCAACGTGCCACAAAACAGCACGCGACGCAACAGCGTGCCGCAAAGCAGCACGCAACATCACATCGGGCCACAACGCGTCAAAAATCCACGCAGCAACGTGCCATCCAACAGCGTGCCACCCAACAACGTGCCACGCAGCAGCGTGCCACCAACCAGCGGGACACAAGGAAAAGCAGCGGTGAAAGGTTGCGGTCAATCAAGCGCACGACCACCGGACTGCAAACCAAAGCTTTCCGAAATCGGACCACCAACGCGCTAGCCAGCACATCCCTGCAGGGCGGGCAGGATGTTTAAGCGCGCAACATAAAACACAATTGTAAATGCCGTGCGCGCCAACTTCCGGTATCCTATTTTCCCATGTCTCCTTTCACGCGGTTATCCTTCTTTCCGTGTATACCCTACTCCGTTAGCCGAACTATCGTTTAGCCGCGGTAGTTCGAGCTAACGAAGAAGGGTATGTAAAAATCACTTGTCAGCCAACTACCTACGCGCGCGCACGGTATATTTTATCGCGACAGCTCTCTAAATTTTGTTAGCACAAGTTTGAAGTGTGTTATATATTTTTTATATTTTTAATATAAATTGTTGAGTACTTGATTGTGATACAAACAACGATTTTATAAAAAAAATGTATATATAAATATTCATATAACCAGAAAAGTGAAAAACAACTAAAGAAGAATAAACCTTAATAATTGGTGTTTGTGCACAAGAACGAATTTATATTCTTTTTAATTATTTCGGGCCAATTGGCACAAAAATCAAGGCAAGTTAAACAATGAGCAAACACACTAAATGGCAGCGCTTCCTGCGCCCAGAACAATTAACTAGACCATTCGAGACAACGGTAGTGGATTTCACAGAACCTTCGATATTAAAAACTAAACCGAATATTTAACTGAACTACAAAGACGGTATAAATGGAAACATCCACGTCCAGGTCGGCGACTTAGTCGTCGTACGTGAGGAAAATCCACCTCCAAATGAGTGACGGTTAGGTAGGGTAGAAAGTAGGACCATAAATTCCGAATTGTTGACGTCAAAACCCAACGTAGAATTATCAGAAGACCAGTTAGTCAAATTAATTGTAGGTATTACCGCAAGAAAACTAATAAAATTTTATTTTTTTCTCTTCCTTTTCTCTTCCGTTCAACTATCTAATTAATATCTGCCGAGTGTGCCTAGACAACCATCCGCTAAGAATATATCCACGATTTCGCCAGATGTCTCCGAAAGCACGGTGGAGAACGGCGTCAAACTAGTTATATTGCACAAATTGCCTCGTAAACAATCATAAGGTAAGCGAATGCTCTAGTTTCATTCGCTGTAAGAGGTACGGGAAAACCACCACACTATGCTGCACGGCCTGAGCTCCGACATATACGAGGAGTCGGACAATGACGATGTCGAGCTCACATGAGCCCAGCAGGTGGGAGAAGAGGAAATGTTAATGACAGTAGTTCAAGAAGGCACAACGCAAACAGCAGCGCGGACCAACCACAAGCACCAACAACTACAGCAACGGATACGACGCTCGTCCACCCCTACCGACCACCCGTACGAAATCCAGCAGCTCCAGAACCCAAGATGCGCCATCTCCTGTGCACGCCACCCGCGCGACTCGATCCGTCTCGCTGGGCTAAACGAGTGGCCACGTTCACCTCGAATTGGCGGCTTAGAGATGATTGACTCAGACTCGATCCGTCTCAGCGACATCTCTCGGACCGAACGGAACTCGATTCTTGCCGTCGGTCACCCCAATCGAGGCGCAGGCGCGGTCGAGGTGCCCGTCATAGGCTAAATGCGCGAGCGATCATTGAAGCGAGGATAGCGGCCCTCCCTTGCAGGAAATGTTGGCGCTTTTACCGGCGGTTGTTAAGCTACGAACTGCGGACAGGCTTACCGCATTTAGAGCTGTAGAGCTGTTATCAATCCTGTGAGTCCGGCATCCATCATTTCCGCCGCCACGATTGGTAGACTGCGACTCCCCACTCAGGCGTGTGAAGCCAGCCGAGTGTGTCAACTCACGCTTAGCGATAATAACGGGGGTCAGGA
Source organism: Ceratitis rosa (assembly GCA_037013455.1). NCBI lineage: Eukaryota > Metazoa > Arthropoda > Insecta > Diptera > Tephritidae > Ceratitis > Ceratitis rosa. Next base: position 517,203 of record JAWMAG010000056.1, read on the forward strand.
AAAGCTCTCCGTCTGCGCACAAAATAAAAATATGCCACCAACTCCGGTCAGGTCGCCCAGCGAACAAACGGCTGAAGCATACAAAAACCTGTGATTGGCCGACCCTGCATTCTACAAAGTGGCACCGGTGGAAATTACTTCGCACGCGGATATTTACGCGCGACTTATTCAACCGGGAGTCCTCCTGATGACAGCCGGTCAACTAGTGGCTCAAAATACCACTCTGGAATGGGTAATATCAGGTGTCACCAATTAGAATTAGTTTTATTTAATAGTTAATATTGTAACTAGATTTAATATAATACATAAACAGAAAAAAATACTGAAATGAAATTGTAATAATATATATATTGTTGTCAAAGGTGTGGTGATAGGCGGGCGGAATGTTTAATCCTTCACTAGCTCCTTTACTTTAGCGGCTTGTTTTGTTTTGTCGTTTGCTTTTCACTCACTTCTTTGTTGATCTTTGATACAGAAATTTGCAGAATAACCATCGCGGTAAGTTGGTTTCTGGAAAAATTCTAAATACACATATTATTAATTAGAAATAGTGTTTTATTTATTACACCTTGTAGCGGATACCACGGCAGCTTTCATCAGAGTGAATCAATAGCTTTATGGAGATAGGAATACCAATAAAGTAAGACGACAGAAGTCTTATTAAGTATTTTATTAAGCATCCATGACTCTAAAGTAAGCAAAGCGAATCTATATCAGGCTAGTACGATTACAGAACTTAAAACGCATATTCTTATATATGGCAAAATACTTTCAGGGCGCCAACCTGGTTCGAACTTATCACAAGGGAAACACGTAGACGAAAGGACATCGCATTGCAGACTATCCGGTAAAGAAATCACCAGAAAAAGAAACTCCTCTGCTAAATGATTTAGAATCGGTGCATGTGTTAGATACAGGCTGCCATTTAGGTATGTCCTATGAGATACGATGTTCTCATGATGCTGGGGAAGGTTGAAATGTCTAAGGAATGGCAGCAGTTGAAAGGCGTAGGCGACAGTTCCAAACATTGACGGGTGTGAATAAGAAATAACCTTTTATGTGGTAAAAAATGGATTATTTCATGTTCCTATTGAAGAGGGATCCAGGAAATAAACTTCGTTCGTTACCTACCAAGGCCAATACGATAACTTGTATGTTCCATTAGGAATTTCCAACTCTCCGCCCGTATTTACAAGATACATTTTTGCTGTATTTAGGGATATTTGTATTTGTTAGCGATGGTACGGTAGTCGTCTATGTGGACGATCTTATTACCTTTTCCAGCGATGTCGATGAGGGTGTAGCGAAGTTACATGTAGTTCTTGAAAGGGCAGCACAGTTCAACTTGCGCATTAAGTGGGAAAAATCTCAGCTCTTGCAAACTAAAGTAGACTTTCTGGGTTACATAATTGAAAACGGTACAGTCAGACCTTCGAAAGCAAAAACGAATGCGGTGAAAGCCTTCTCGGTGCCCATCGATAAGAAAACGGTTTCTACGATTTATCGAAGGGTTCGCAGTGGTCGCTAAACCACTAAGCGATATTTTGCGGAAAGAATCAAAGTTTATTTTTAAGGAAAAAAACAAGGGTTTTTTCAGCAGTTAAAAACTACGTCAAGTAGTGCGCCAGTTTTAAAACTTTATAATCCTAAGGCTTTAACTGAGGTCCAAACTGACGCATCCATGTTCGGTACAGCGGTGACTAATGTTTCCATCCAATCCAATATATGAGTAGGTGTTGGCTATTGTGGAGGCACTTAATAAGTGGAAGGTTTACTTAATGGGAATCCGCTTCAAGTTCGTCACAGACTGCAATTCATTCGCCATGACCATGCGGAAGAATTAGGTTCCAGTAAGGATGTCTCGTTGGGCAATGATGCTTCAAGATTATCACTACTAGCGTGCATTGTCTGATTCTAGAGGACTCGCTTATTTATAGTTTGAGGCAAGCTCAGCAGCAGGATGAGTGGATTCGAACAATTTGTAAGGTGCTAGAAATGGATGAATATGAGTACTTTTTTTCGTTAAAAACCATATACGTTATAAATATTTTGTAAAAGAATTAATAGTTGTGCCTTCACAGGCAGGGACACTTTTCAGTAAAGAAGACACAAGATGCCATTGAAAACAATTTCTATATTCCTCTACTTAGTTCGAAAGTAGCTAAGGTTGTGCGGAGTTGCATCGAGTGAATCGTAACTGACGCGAAGGCTAGGAGGAAGCAGGAGTTGTCGAATCCAATAGGTAAAGAGAATCGGCCATTAAGCACCCTTCATCTTGACCATGTTAAAAAAAATAAAACAGTAAGTCGCTGTTTTGGTAATAACTACTTCATTTATTGACCTTACAAACGTTACTGTTTAACACTGTTCAAGTATAGTGTGTATATAAGCGAAAGTGTGGGAAGTATGTATGATAAAAAGGATAACTAGTGTTAATACGTAATATTGTGGTACATAGTAGGGGCTTAAGGTGACCAGACATAACTTCTCCACCCTTAAGAAATTTGCGTCTCAACAAATTTTATTCAAATGGCTAAATTAATTTGTTTAAGCGCCCGCTTAAACCATCGTAAATTTTCATGTAACTGCCGTGCGCGTGGAATTACCCCTCTGTTCCCACTACGTATTTCACGACGGATCTTTCCTCCGCGGACACTTTCTTGTATTTAAAATCAACACATTATACTTAATTAAAATTGCAAGCAGATACTGCAAAGTGAGACTACTAGAGCTTAAAATACTGTGAGACACTCTTTGAAGCAAAATCAATAAAACAGACAGAATTTATTATTACTTCCCTGAATCTACGGTGCATAGCCACTTCAAAAAAAAAATATTAAAACAAAAAATCTTACGTACCATGATAGCAAAAAAAAAAGGTTGTGAATTAAACACTAATTGGTGGTGAAAAAACATAAAAAACGTAAAACAAAATTGTGGTGCAAAACAAACAAAAAAAAAATATTTTATAATATATACAAAAAAGGTTAAATAACCCAAAATAAAATCGATACCTTATACAAAAAAGCAGTGTTGAAAGAAAATTGCGAAAATGATTTCTTTTAAATACACATCCATATTTCAAAAAAAAAAAGTATTTCAAAACATATACACATATATTTGGAAAAAAAAGTAATACAAAATATTTTATTCACACAATATGTATCCCTTTTTACAAAAAATAAAACTGAAATAAAATCAAACTTTGAAAATAACAAAAAAGATTAACAAAAGAAAATTAGTAGCGGAAACAAAAAGTGTTAAACACAAAAAGAAAAAACAAAAAAAAAAAATTTTAAAAATAGATACATACATATGTACATATACCCGAAGTGCGCATTTAACAAAGTGCGAAAAGGTGAACAATAAATTGTCAAAAGGACATTAACAGGTAAGACACCACGCCACAGGAACTTGGCGCAATCACCACAAACAACACAGCGAGGCATCAACAACATTATAACAAACAAGCAAACACCAGAACAAAACAAAACATTTGTACATACAACAAGGGAAGTAAGAGGGTTTTGGGCCAAATAATAAGTAGGCACTCTTTTAATTTCCAAAATATATAATTTTTCCAATATATACCAGACATTAATAGAAAACTGCAATCAGGGACAATATTTTTCTAAAAAGCGAAGTTCTCTTCCCGCCAAAATTAACTAAAATCCGGAATTTTTCTTCTATTTGCGGTTTTTAAAGTCCGTAATTTTCCCGGATTTTTTATGTTTTTTAAATACCGTAGAAGAAGGGGTAAGCGCCAAATTTACCCAAAAATTTAATTGCAGTTTCTTTGCCTACTTACGGTACTGTGCAATATTTTTATGCATAAACACCAAATTCTAATCGTCTGCATTGTCAGTTGTTCTATCTGGTTCATTGACCCATAAAATACAGCAAAAAGAAACAGTAGCAGAAAATTAATAAAGCGGGAGATATTCACCACTTTGCTAAAAGAGTTTACATGAGGATACTTTTGTCGCTTATTCTCGAAATCTTCTCTTTTGTGTCGCACTTCACGTTCACACAGAGACACTTTCTTCAATCAATTTTTTTGACTTTTGTTTTGGTGTTCATTTATTTTCTCTACTCCGCTTTACTGTACACTCGCAATTTTTCGTTCGCATCGCGCTTTCTAATATTTCTAAAATAAAAACACTATGTTTGTGTAAAGGAAGACATAGCTTTTATTTATCTATTTCTTTTATATATTTTTACATTTGATTAAACATCAACTCTACCCTATCCAAAGTGTAACCTTATTATATATCTCATGCTTTTCACTATCATCAAAATCAATCTCAGCGGCTTCTTCAATACTCTCTAATATTTCTTGCATTAATTCCATTCTTGCAAACTCCATTATCTGAAATATTTATTAATAATTGGATACATAAGCATATATGTTTGCATGCACATACATATATGTAAATATTGTAGTAAAAACCCAAAATTTCAAGTTCCAATGCGCTGCCCTTCGTTGTCACCCTCTTCCCAACAAACGAGTGTTTCGTCGACAAAAAGTATCCCCGTGTAAACTCAGACTTAATGCAGTAATCAGTCCGTTCTGTTTTTTTATTGATTTTTCAAATTATGATAACTTTGTGAACATTTGTCGTCCGATTTAAGTCAAATATGCGCCGTTTGTTCGTAAAATTGTTGCCAACGAGATGCCAACTTCATTATACCCCTCTCGTAGAAGGCTGCGTCCCTATTGGGAAAAAACTCGGAGAGCCAATTTTCACAGGCCTCTCTTTAGGCCAACTTCTCACCATTAAGCGCGTTCGCCATGGACAGGAAAAGATGGTAGTCACTTGGAGCCAGGTCCGGACTATAAGGTGGGTGCATTAGAGCCTTTCATCCGAGCTCCTGGAGCTTCTGGCGCGTCACCAAAGACGTTTGTGGCCTGGCGTTATCCTGATGGAACACAATTCGGCCTCTTCTGGATGAGTGCTGCCTTCAAGCGGTCAAGTTGTTGGCAGTAGAGGGCCGAATTGAGCGTTTGGCCATAGGGGAGCAGCTCGTAGTAAATGATTCCTTTCCAATCCCACCAAACACACAGCAAAACCTGGCTTGACCACCAATTTCGCTTGACGAAGTGATCCACTTTTCATCGCCAGTCACCAAACGCTTCAGAAATGGGTCGATTTTGTTGCGATTCAGCAGCGATTCGCAGATAGAAATTCGGTCGATCATGTTTTTTTGCGTTAGTTCGTCTGTTTCCACTATTTCCATGATTTTATCGCTATTTTCGACGACAGGCCTCCTGACACGTGGTGCATCTTTGACATCGAAATTACCGGAACGGAACCTAGCAAATCACTTTTGTGCTACACGTTCCTCTACAGTATCGGGCCCATAAACTGAATTAATTTTTTCAGCCGCTTTGGCTGCTTTTTCGCCTTGATCGAAGAAAAATTGTAAAATATAGCGAATTTTATCTTTGCTGGTGTCCATCTTTGACGAGCGCTCACAACGTACTGAGTCAATCAATCGGAAAACCGTCAAAGACAAATTTTTAGCGCGAATAAACACGTTTTCAGCGCTTACATAAAAACCGAACGAACTGATTACTTGACCTAATGTTATTGTTTTGTGCGCTCTCTTTGTTGCGCGAGCAGCTGAGATCAAAATATTTGTTGACATATGTAAATATACACACATAAGTATATACCACTATAGCCGTGTATATTCAAACAGCTGTTGTATCTGTTTACGATTGTTATATGCATATACCTATACATATTTATATGTTCATACTAAATTTTTGACAACAAGATATTAAACCCAAGTGGGAATTTTTCTGTCCGCTATTTTTAAACGAAATAGGTATATCATTTCGATATAATAATTACATAACTAATAATTAAATAATTTTAATTTTTTTACAAATTATTTATAAACTATTTATTACATATTTATTACATTTACTTACTAATACGTATATAACCCACGTTTATAAAAGTTCTTGAGTTTGGCACGAATCTTCATCAAGCAATGCTTCTAGTTGTTCATCTTTGAAGGTTTTTTCTCTTCCACCACCATGTTTGTCTTCGACATCGAAATCACCATTTTTAAAACATGGAAACCACTCCCGACACGTTCTTTCACTCAGAGCAGCATCACCGTAAGTTTCTGAGAGCATTCGATGCGCTTCAGCTGCATTTTTTTTTTGAATTGTAACAGAAAAGTAAAACGCAAATGGCGAGAATTGGGCACATAAACGGACATTTTCGAGTGTGAATAATACGAAAAAAAGAACAACTGTCACTGAAACGGCGATGACAATTCGTTAGGCACTGTCCACATTCACTTTAAAGGCATTATCATATATGTATTTCAACCAGCCTCAGCCGGTACAGCCACCTATCGGAAGCAAAGTTGTACACCTGATATTTATTACATTTACTTTTATTACATACGTACCTATATAACAGTGAAAGTATTTGTGATTTTTTTGTTTAATTCCTTTATGGCTTAATTTTTCCCTGAAATTTAATTTAACAATACATTAAATAACGAAACGACAACAAGTTGTGATTTTAACAAAAACAAAACACAAACACAGCCAAAAATATTTTTTTTTAACTTTCTGCGGCATAAAGTGCATTATTTTTCTATAATAAAGCACGAAGTGTGAACATTCGATATTTGTATGAACTCTAATCGAGTTTCACGGTTTCATCTTGATCATCGATCCTTCCGCGCAACTTTTAATTTCATTAAGTGACAATGTGATTATATACTGTTCTCGATTCAGTGATTCCCCTATTCAAGATCACACGGAAACGTATCTAAAAATTAAAGACAAATCCATAGATGAGGGCAGAATTCAAAACAGTCTATAAAGATGTTTGTTCAAAGCCCGACGAATGTCCGCCCGAAAACTTCAAAATTTCAGAAGACAATAAATACTTTACGTGTCATGACACGTATGAACTTACAAAGATGAGGATAGCAGACCAGCTCGTATTAATTCGAGCAGTTACTCATCCGTGTCCACCTACCCGTGTGGAACGAATTTCAGAAGAAGCTTCCTCTACGAATATATGCCTTAAAGTCCCAGCCTGCGACGCACTATGGGGGTTATGAAGAATGGCCAGCTTTTCGTGATATGTTCACAGCTGTCTACATTAACCACCCTAAGCTCTCCCGCGCACAAAAAGTGTACAATCTCCGGTACAAAACTGTAGGCAAAGCTGGCTCAATCGTCAAACAATATTCAGTGATCGATGATAATTTCGAGCTAGCATGGGAGGCATTACGGGCAAAATACGAAAACAAACGTATTCTAGTGGACAACCAAGTAAAAGTCCTACTCTCGCTGCCCAATGTACAGACCGAAAATAGCGAGCAATTACAAAGACTACAAACAACAATAAATGACTGTCTGTCTGCCTTACATTCCCAAGGCGTATCGTTAGATAGTTGGGATCCAATATTAGTCTACATATGCTCCTCGAAACTTCGTGAAACCACATCATCCTTGTGGGAACAATCTCTTGCATCTCGGAAAGAGCTGCCAGCATGGTCGCAGATGAATGACTTCCTCACTTCTAGATACGATGTGGTGGAGCGCCCTAATCGGCTTCATCCAAGCCAAAACAAACCAAAACCAGTCGCCATTCAAAACACCGCTCATAATAGATCCTTTAACAGGACACAATCATTTGTGGCGCAACAAAAAAGGGATAACACATGTCCGTGTTGCAATTCCCGACACCCAATGTCGGTATCAAACTGAATACATTTTGCGAAGCAGAATCAACCCTGCAAAAACTGCTTATCACGAGGTCATCGCAGTAATGATTGTACGAGCTGGTTTGCATGTGCAAATTGTCAGTTACGGCATCATTCCTTGCTGCACCTAAATGCAAAACCAAATGCTCAAACCGCCAGCAGCAGTTCTCATAACTCTACTGTGCAACACTCAACTGCCAAGTCAAGTTCTCCAGTTCGACAAGCGCATACAAGCTCCAATCCAAGCGAGCAACAGTGCTGCTCTAAGCAACTGCCATTGTCGCAGTGGAACACCAAGGAGAATTGTTCCAACTCAGAGCCTTAGTTGACCAAGGCTCACAAAGAACTTTCTATTCCTCGAAAGTTCAGAAAAGGTTGCGACTTCCAGTCGAACATTCCATGTTCGAAATTTCCGGAATGGGTGGACATATCGTCCAAAACTCATCCAAACTTTGTTCCTTGACTCTGGTATCATCCAAAACCAAGCACCGGATCAATGCCCAAGCCATCGTGCTACAAAAGCTAACGAGGCATTTGCCAACTTTTTCCTTAAGTCGTAATACCTGGCAACAGTTCAAAATCCTTGAACTTGCTGACCCAAATTGCCATATACCAGCTCAAACCGCACTGGTAATCGGCAGTGACATAGTTCCACAAATTCTCGTGGAAGGTATAAACAATTTGCGACACAGTACTTGCGCAAAATACAATATTTGGTTGGATCCTTAGCGGTCCAGTAACAGAAAAAGTGATGTCATTCTCGACACAAGTAGAAGAAATCTCAACTGATACACTTGGTGATCAATAGAGAAAATTCTGGGGAGAGGAAGAAATTCCTCCAATTCCACAAATTTCAAATGAGGAACAAGCTTGCGAAAACAGATACAAGCAATCCACGACTCGTGCCCCAAACGGTCGGTACATTGTGCGGCTTCTATTCAATGAAGATTTCCCCGCAAAACTCTCTTTAGGCCATTTCCGGTCGGCAGCGCTTCAACAAATTTTCAGTATGGAGCGCACGCTTAAGAAAAAAGGAGAGTTAAACAAAATGTACAACAATGTGTTGCAAGAAAATCTTGACCTCGACCACATGGAGTTCACCTACCCGCGTGAAATAATCTCCCGTGGCAACTATCACTCATTCTACTTGCCACATCATGCCGTTGTAAAACTGAATAAAATGACCACTAAAGTTCGAGTGGTATTTAACGCCTCGAGTAAATCGAGCTCAGGCAACTCACTCAACGATGTTTTGTATACTGGTCCTACTCTCCAACCAGACCTCATGCTTTCATTCTTCAATGGCGCATGTATAAGTTTGTATTCAACAGAGATATTGAAAAAATTTATCGTCAGATATTGATTCACGACGATGATAAACAGTTTCAACGTACAATATTTCGTAAATCGGCTGAATCTCCTGTCATCTATTACTGCCTGAAAACTGTTACATTTGGGGTCAATTGTGCACCATACCTTGCCATCCGTACGTTGCATCAACTTGCAACGGATACTGGCTGCACCAATAATACGAAACCAAACATATGTCGATGACGTTATATCCGGTAGTCATGACATAGACAGTGCTTCTGAATCACTTTTTCAAGTGGTCAACGCTCTGAAATCTTCTGATTTCGTACTTAAAAAATCAACGGCAAATAACGCCATTATACTGCAACAATATCTCAAAGAGTATCTGCTCGATTCAAACTTTCTGAAATTCGAGAGTGCTTCTAAAACCAAAACTCTGGGTATCCAATGGAACGCTCTCCAAGACAAGTTTACATATACAATTCTGCCAGCTATAATACTTCAGCAAATGCGGTCACTAAGCGACAAATTTTATCGTCGGTTGCAAAACTTTTTGACCCGGCAGGATGGCTGTCGCCAGTTATGATTCAAGCAAAAACTCTGTTGCAAGAACTCTGGCTAGACGGCACTGATTGGGATGAATGTGCTAAGCCCACAGCTTTGTCAAAATGGCACACCTTTGCAGAAAATCTGCCTGCCATTTGCGCAATTGATATACCACGCTGGGTTAATTTCGCTCCGGGGCAGGACACCCAAATCCACGGGTTTTGCGATGCTTCGGAGAAAGCATATTGTGCAACAATTTACATCCGCACAAATGCTAACAATGAAATTACGTCCATCCTGCTGGTTGCTAAAGGAAAGGTAGCACCGTTGAAAACAGTAAGTTTACCACGCCTAGAGCTGTGTGGAGCTTTACTATTAGCAAAACTGGTTGCAACCATTCATAAACAACTCAGTTTACAAGCGTGCAACATATTTCTATGGTCAGATTCTGAGATCGTATTGGCATGGCTCGAGAAGCCACCATGCACATGGAAGACCTATCTATCAAACCGCACCTCTCAAATCCGAGATTATGTTCCAAGCGGTACATGGCGTCATGTTGCAAGCGGAGACAATCCCGCAGATCTGGGTACACGCGCCTGCAAGCCGCAGGACTTAGCTGCCAATTCACTTTGATGGCACGGACCGAAGTTGCTCTCCTGCCACACAGATTCCTGGATTCAAAGGCCCGCGGCGCTTCTCTGCCAGAAAGGCGCAAGATAGAAGCATATCACCGCTTGAAGATGGCCCGATTATCTAGATCGGTTTTCCTCATACTCTCGAGCGATTCGCGTGATTGCACACATGTTCCGTTTCGTGGACAACGTTCGAAATAAGTCCAAGGGGCAACCATTACTCATCTTGCCACATCTGACACATAGTGAATGCCAAGCCGCAAAGAAGCGCATCACCGACATTTCCCAAAAGCGCTATTTTCCTAGCGAAAAAGATGCCTTGCGAGCTAAAACAGCTATCAGCAAAAAGAGTTCACTACTCGTTCTGAATCCATTTATGGATAAAGATGGCCTTCTTCGAGTGAATGGTAGATTGGCACATTCCACGCTGAGTTACAACGAAAGACACCTAATCATCATCCCAACTAAAGAGAGGTTCTGCCAACTATATTTGAAGTTTATGCACGAACTGCTTCTTCACGCAGAGACACGTTTGATGCTTCAAATGGTCAGACAAGAGTTCTTCATTCCTAAGCTCAAGTCTCTGATTAAAAAGTGCATTTTTCAATGTAAGGCATGAACGCTTTACGAGCAACTTATGGCCGCTCTACCCCCTGAGCGTTGCACATTCACTCTCTCAATTTCTACAACGGGAGAAGACTTTGCAGGGCCATTTCAAATAAAAGCTTCAATCTTGAGGTCGAACACTTATTTCAAAGGCTATGTTGCAGTCTTCCTCTGCTTTGCAACGAAGGCCGTGTATCTTGAACTATGTTCAGATCTGACAACTGAGGCATTTTGAGCAGCGTTTGCACGTTTCGTCGGCCGAGGACAAACAATATGCTCCTCAAGGTATAAATTGGCACTACATTCCTCTCAGCGCACCCCACATAGGTAGCATATGGGAATCAGCAGTTAAAAGCTTTGAAATTCATCTCAAAAAACCGCTGCATCTCATACGTTTACGTTTAAGGAATTTGCCACATTATTAGTGCGAATTGAGGCAGTTCTCAACTGGAGACCTCTGTCAGCTATTTCGCAAGATACCGCTGACCTCACTGCACTCACTCCTGTTCATTTTATCCGAGGTGCACCGCTTATGGCCATCCCCGAGCCAAACGCAATACACCTTTCATTGACCAATCGATGGGAGAAGATTAAAGTCCTTCACCACGAATTCAGTCGACGCTGGAAGGAGGAATATCTCAAAGATCTTCAGAAGAGATACAAGTGGAAGAACCCACAGCGAGATCCTCAACCAGGCGACTTGATAGTAGTCAAAGAAGACCCACTACCACCCACCGAGTGGCGACTCGGTCGAATTGTAGATGTTCGCCGTGGACCGGATAACGGATGTACGTACCCAAAACGGGGTTATAACGCGCGCACTTGTCAAGTTGTGCTTTTTTCCTAGTGAGAACCCTTAGCTCACAGGATAGCATAACAATAAATAAAATAAAACTTCCATTTGTTTCAGGGCAAAACTATATATCCATTCAGTTTCCCCTAATCCTGCCTGATCTATTTTTTGATCTCTTCGTTCCAGAAAATGGCGACAAAAACGGCCGTACCCTTGGCCCCTACGGCAGAAACAGAAAGCTGCCTCTAATTTAGACTCTGCCACAAGTACCACCCTCTGCGCATGTGTGGCGTATTTCGGGCAATGAAGCCGCCCCAACGAGTAGTAGTAGCCAGGGCGCAAGAATACTGTATGAATTGCCTGGCGTTGACGCACATGACGGGCGAATGTGATTCGTCTAGCTGCTGTAAACGCTGCCATAAACCGCATCACACCCTGATGCACCAAGGTGCATCCGTACAACGCAAGCCGGCCACCAACGCAGCGCGCCAGGCAGTAGCAAAGAGTACAGCAACAACTAAGCGCAAAATTTATACGGCTATGTAAACTGACCTTGAGCAACACTTAAAGCTTCGTCAGGATCGGGAAGGACCTCTTCGAGCCGTTCAATACCAAACGAGGTTTCAGACAAGGTGACTCTTTCTTGTGTTACTTTTTTAACTAATTGTTGGAGAAAATAATACGAGTTGAATGGGGAAGGTACAATTTTTTGTAAGTGTACAGCTGCTGGCGTACGCCGATTATATTGACATTATTGGCTTCAACAACCGCGGCGTTAATTCTGCTTTCTCCAGACTTGATAAAGAAGCGAATTAAATGGGTCTGGTAATGAATGAGGGCAAGACGAAATATCTCCTATCATCACACAAACAGTCATCGCATTCGCGGTTCGGCTCCCACGTCACTGTTGACAGTCATAATTTTGAAGTCCTAGATAACTTCGTCTATCTTGGAACTACAATAGTATTACCACCAACAACAATGTCAGCCTGAAAATCAACGCAGAATTACTCTTGGCAACAGGTGCTACTTTGGACTGAGTAGGCAATTGAAAAGTAAAGTCCTCTCTCGGCGAACGAAAACCAAACTCTACAAGTCGCTCATCATACCCGTCCTACGATATGACGCTGAAACGTGGACGATGTCATCATCTGAAGAGGCGGTCGTGGGAGTCTTCGAGAGAAGAGTTTTGTGGATAATTGATGGTACTTTGCGAATTGGCAACGTCGAATGCCGCAGACAATGGAACGATGCGCTGTACGAGCTATATGATGATATTGACATAGTTCAGCGAATGAAGAGACAGCGGCTACCATAGCTAGGTCATGTCGTCCGAATGGATGAAAGCACTTCAGCTTTGCAATTATTCGATGCAGCACCCGCTGGTGGAAGCAGAAGAAGAGTAAGGCCTTCACTCTGTTGGAAGGATCAGGTGGAGAGCGACCTAGTTTCACTTGGTATTTCCAACTGGCGCCAAACAGCGAAAATAAGACATGAATGGCGCGTTGTAATTGGTTCTGGTATAATCGCGTAAGCGGTGCCAAAGCCAATAAAGAAGAAAAAGAAGCCTTGTTGAAAGAGTCAACTTCCATAATTAGTAAATGTGCGTTTAATGACCCATGTAACCTTTTGATGTCTGAGTTTCCTGTCCTTTTATAAGTCTCTATATTTTATTATTTTAAAAATAATTCAACCGTACTGTGGATGATGCATTTTTCATTATCAAATCCTAGTTTTTCTATTTGTCCTAGGAATACGATTTTCTGTTTTAATACTACTCAAATACTAATCCAGGTTCTATCATTCAGCTTGTGAATAGTTGCATATTTCGTTAAATTTGTCGATAGTTGTCATTTACATCAAATTGCTGGACGGGTAAGGAGTCTTAACTGTATGCCTATCATGTTTTGCAATTTGGCAGACTTGACAGTTGTTTACAACTAATGTAATTGCTTCAAGCAGCTTTGGGAAAAATATTTTGAATTTGAGTTCAAGAAAAATTTCTTGTATGCCTCTATGGTTAATGAACTCATTATTATCGCTAATATCTATTAATTTTAAATTGGGCCTATGAAGTTTCAATCTGCAGGTGAAAAAGTTTTGAGCGTAAATCTCTTGAAATTTTACGAAGAGATTATTATCTACGCAATAAATACACATACGACCTTTATTAATTAATAGTTTTCCCATAAAGAACCTTAAATCAGAATTTATGGTGACAGTAACAAGTTATAAATTTATCGTGATCACCATATTTTAAGTAAATTAAATTTTTGTAAGAGTTTATGCTTTTATCTGTGATAAAAATATAACTTAATTTATTTCTTCGGCGCTCTGAATGGTTACACCCGTAGAACATATTTCCAGATCATTATTATTTTCGTTACTGATTTCGTTATTAAACTTTCAGATGCATTTTCTCGCTGTAGATATGTACTCAATTCATCTGCTACTGTATTGTCCTTTAATATAAGCAATGTCGAAGTTATATTCGTTCAAGTGGACTACCTTTGTAATCTGATATTAGGTTCTTTAATGCTATGAAGCCAGCTTAAATGTTTTACCGACCATACTACTGCTATCAACTCTTTTTCAATAGTGGAATAACTAATTTCATGATTAGATAAAGTGCGGGAGGCATAACAAACAGGATGATTAGATGGCATTAAGACAGAGACAGGCGTTTGCGAAGCCTTTGTTGTTAAAATGAATTTCTTAATTTAATTAAGGGGTTACATACGTCCATCAGCACCAAAAATGCGCTAAAACAAAAACTGTTTTCAGAAGGGATAACAATAGAAATAAATATAAAGAAATTTTATACAATGTTTATTGGTACTTAAAGCTTATAAAAAAATTTATTTTAATTTTTCTTTACAAAAATTAGTACATAAAATATCACGTGACCCAAAGTACAATGAAAAAAAAGTTGCTCCACGGTCTGCATCATTTACCCTTGGAATGTTGATGGATCTGTAAAAATAAAAAAAATTCTTGTAAAATGAAGTTGTAGTTATAGTCTGTCGAGCCGATTTTTTTAATTTCGAAAAATTTTCCAATTTACGGAATTTAGAAAAAAAGGATGCGTTTTACGTCATAAATGTCACACTTTAATTATGTTCATACAATTTTTTAATAAAAATATCGAAAATACGGCTCAACAGACTATAGAGAAAACATTTTCGAATATTTAAAAAAAAAACGCATCAAAAAATGTTAAAAACTGTATGAGTTATCATGCAGACCGTGCCGGGAAAAGTAGTTTCGAGAAAAACGCGTTTAAACTTTCATGTGCCTCAAACGAAGGACAGCTACCTGTGTGCATTAAACTCTCGTCGGGCGGTCTGATTTTCTACCATAACTTTGTATCTATGGGGAATTTTTACAATCGACTTTCACAGAAATACGCCTAAAACTATAAACAATAATAACCTATAAAAAAAAAATCGATTTTTTGAAAATTCTGGACGTATGTAACCCCTTAACTCTTCTAGGTTTTTAAAAGCGTTTAAGTACCTCTCATCATTGATATTAATTGGTATATCATGTCTTAAAAATTTTATTATAGTAAACGCAACCTTGGTATTTCTTTTTTATTTGTAGGTGTCTTCATAGAACTAATTACTTATTTTCGAAGGATGGGACTATATACCGTCTTTCGAAACGATATGACCTAAAAACTGCAAAATGATCTAAACTGCAAAATAGCATTTACCAATCTGATTTTTTAAGTTATTTTCACGTAGTTTATTAAATACTTTTTTTAAGGAGACAACGTGCTCTTGAAAACTCGTTGCAAAAATTAGAATGTCGTCCATATAGACCACACAAATTTTATTTGTGTATTCACAAAGAACAGTGTTAATTAATCTTTGAAACGTTGATAGGGCTGTATTTATCCCAAATGGCATACGGTAAACTCATATAGTCCAAAACAGTTTTTGCTCTGTCCTTAGGGTGGGCTTCTATTTGATAGAAGCCTTTAGTTAGATTGATTGTACTGAAATATGTACACGCACCCAGTTTATCGAAAATGTCATCCATATTCGGAATGGGAAATTTGTCGTCTACGGTGTGTTCGTTAAGCTTCCGAGAGTCGACAACTTGTCACTATTTTTTCTCCCCACTACTGATATCTATAAGGTTTACTATAAATTAATTATCTTTATTTGTATTAAAAACTCCCTGATCACTTTTTCGTCTTTCGGACTCAAATAGTCTGCAATCAATTTATTTATGAAGCCAGTTTCCTCATTATTAAATGTTTGTAGAAAATCATGCTCTTCATTGAAAAATATTTGTGTTTGCTGTAATTAACCAACGATTTTTATAATCTAGAAATACACGTATACAGTTTAGTAAAACATTGTTACCAATGATTCCATCAAAGCTTGAATGCAAGTCAAATTCTAGTAATTTGGTATACATAAGTACGTGTACCTATGTGGGATTTACAATTCTTTGAAAAAAGGTATTCTATATTTAACTCCTATCGAAAGTTGGTTGAGTACTTTTAGAGTGTAGTTGTTGCTGTCTACCTTCCACTTAGGGTTACAAAAACAATTTGACATTTCCATTGGAAAGTTTGACATTTTTTAGCATAATATCAATCAGGACGTTTTGTCATTTAATCGTGAATTGTTTTATTTACAAAGAATTAAAAAATTCATCTCGGCCAAAAAGTTGAATTAACTCGTGAACATTTTCGTGCGATCATTTTTCACAACTTTCGTCGTGGATTATCACGACAAGAGTGCATCGATGAACTAAAATCTTTGTATGGCTATGAAGCACCATCCTATAACACTGTGACAAACTGGTACAATGAATTCAATCGTGGCCAACGCTCGCTCAAAGACGAATTCCGTGAAAGTCGTCCAAAAACAGCCGTTGTGCCAGAAAACGACGATGCCGTACGTGAACTGATAATGCAAGACCGTCATGTAACATACCTTCAGATAGAGGCATGCCTATGCATTTCTCCCACCAGCATGCATTCGATATTGCATGAACACCTGGCCGTAAAAAAGGTTTGTTCTCGTTGGATCCCGCACAATTTGACAATCGCTCCAGAAAGGCTCGTGTGGATTGGTGTAAAGAAATGCTGAAAAAATTCGTTCGCGGTGCTTCAAAAGACGTTTATAAGATCGTCACAGGTGACGAATCATGGAACTATGCGTATGAGCCCGAAACAAAACAGCAATCGACCTTGTGGGTCTTCCAAGACGAGCCAAATCACAAAAAAAAACAACCATTTTCGTTGATAAATATTCGTTTTTTCATTATTAGGCCAGAAATATATATAGCAGCCTACGTATATAGGGTAACCCTCTAGGCTGGTCTCCTGAAAATTTGGTCCAGTTTGTTTTACGCTTATATCCATCGGATTAATATCACTCTGAATTTTTCGTTTGAGTTACCTTCATTATTGTTGTTAGCTCTTTAAAAATTGTTACTATACATACCTGATTGACTAAAGTTGTTGTTTGTTCGCCTGGTTTGAATAGAAAACATTTGTTGTCGTTGGTTCTCACAAGAACTTTTTTGTTCTTATGCTTGTACGCTCCTATTAGTGTTATATGTTTGTTGTTGTCGTGTAAATGTATTATTATTGGTTATCTCTCTTTGTTGGTAAACGTTTCTGCTATAATTTGTGTTACCCTGGTTTGTTTTTTGCACGGTTCTATAAAATAGATTTCGACTTTTATAATTATAATTTAAGTACCCATTAGTTTTAGTTGTTTCATAAGCTTCTCTTAAATTTTTGAGGTTACGACTAATAACAATGCTTTTAATGGGTTCCGGCAACCCATGTTTAAAAGAATTCAAAACTATTCTCGCACTACTACCAATTTCTAGGTTAGAGTTATTTCCGGTGAAATGTAAGGCATTATTCAAAAGACATAAATAATTATTTAGTAATTTATAAAAATTTTCTATTGTAAAGATACAACGACATAATCTTATTTTGTCAATTAGTTCTTCGGGCGAATCTTTTTCACCATGATTTGCTATTAATATTTGGAGAGGCCGCCTTCCCTGCCACGATTCCTTTTGTTTTCCTTTTCTCTTTTCTTTGTATCTGTTAGCGTATTTCGGCATCGCTGTATGCATATACAACTTACATAGTTTTCTCTTTTTAAATTATTTAATTGAATTTATTTTTTTTTAACAAGTGTAACTGTTTCGTGTGTTTTTAAAATGTTTGTTTTTGGTTGTAAATCTATAACTGCATAATTCGTAATGTATTATAGAACCATGCACGTGGTTTTACGCGGTGCGATCAAATTCGATTGTTATTTACTATTTATTTTGTTTTTTTAAATTTATCTACTTTAATTTAATGATAATTCACTATATTTTCGTCAGAGTTAAATTTTCCATGTGCAAAGTTTTTGTACACAACGCTTCTTCTACATCACTTTAGTTTATTTCTATTATAATTTTACTTAAACGTTTAATATTCCAATGTTTAATGGTTTAGCTTGAACTAAATAAAAGTTAACAGAGTAATAGGTTTTAACAAATTAACTATAGTATGAGAACGTTTTTTTTTTGTTTTCGAGAGGGCTACACATTGTTCCGGTTATAAAAATTACATAATTTCACTGAACTCGATTAAGTATTTACTAACTCGAAATTTGGAAAATTAATTATCAATTCTTTTAATTTATTTATAATCTTTTTAATTTATTTATAATCAACCACTTTTAGAGGATGGGCCATGTGTAGAACAGACAAATGAGGAAAGATTTTAACTGCTCTTTGCCGTGGAGTAGCTAGAAACTATTCTTTTGCATATGGTTAAACCATCTCACTATTTCCGCTCTTAGGGTAAGCATACTCTGTGTAGCTAACAAACATCCGTTAAGTTGAGCGTCGGGCTTGGGATGAAAAATAAACTCCAACGCCAAATTAAAATATGGCTCCGATGAGAGATCTGCGCAACGTTTTAAAGATCACTATGTGAGGGCATGCATCTGGAATGTCCGCTCCCTGAATTAGGAAGGTGCCGCTGTGCAGTTGGTTGATGTACTCGTTAAATTAAGGGCTGACATCACCGTAGTCCAAGAAGTGCGATAGACGGCATGAAAAAGGAATGAAGAGGGTGTGCCCTGGTGAAATATACTATAGCGGCCATATAAAGGAACGCATATTTTGTGTCGGATTTGTGGAGAAGAGAGACTCAGAGACTCCGTCACCGAATACTGCCATTCACTCTAATGAATGAACGTCTCGCCACAATCCCCATCAAATCCCTGCACCTATGCTCCTATGGAAGATAAGAACGATGTACCCAAAAGTACCTTTTATAAACCCCTACAGCATACTTATGAGTGCTATCCCCACAAGGATGTCAAAATTGCTACGGAAATAACTGGTTGGTAGAAAAGGAGTTGGTACGATGAAGAAATTCGAGTTGTAGTGGTAGATACCGAGAGCTGAATGGGGAGGCAATACGCTTTTGCAGAGGAAAAACGAAAGAGGCCAAATTGCGTGAGTATAAAGAGCTTAAAGGGATGGCCGACAAGGGTAATGCTTGAAATTTCTACGAAAATATACGGAGACGTACAGAAGATTTCTAGAAAACTGTTGTAGAACCTAGAGAGGTAATCTAGTGACTGATACTCAGATATACTGAAGTTATGGAGGAAACATTTCTCCAATCTGCTGAATGTTTGTCGAAATGGAACACCCGTAGATGGCGAACCTAAATCACGAACCGATGATAACGAAAAATACGTGTACATTCCATTACCCGACTTTGACAAGGTTCCTATAGCTATTGACCGTTTAAAAAAGAACAAAACTGTTGGAGTTTACAGCTTACCGGCAAGGTACTAAAACATGACGGTAAGAAGCTGACAAGTTGCATGCATCAGATTGTTCCAGCATGTCCGCATAAGTGTGTTCTGTCCAATCCATAAAAAGAGGACGGAGGGTTTTTTGATCGAAAAATGAGAAGAAAAAAGTGAACCTGCGATGTTATGAGTGATCAACGCTCAAATCAGAAAGAACGACGGCAGAGAGAAATGCCTATCTCACTGTAGTTGCGAGTAAATCACCACCTAACATCAGTGCAAAGGCAAGCAGTTCAAATCTAAAGACACCAACGCAGAACTTAGCAACAACAGAGAAAGCAAAGAGTGAAAATCTCTCTTCCCAACATGCGTAAGTTCCCCAGCAATAGTAGAAAAACAAACAGCTATGCAGGCAAGAAGCGCAGCAGCAGCAGCAACTCCAGTGCGGGCGACTAACACTGAACAAGGTGAGACAGCCAAAATGAAAAAAGGGTCGGCAGTGCAGACAGGCATTGATCGCTACATAAATGTGGTAAGCAAAAAGAGGAATCTAGTCCTTCCAAAAAAGTGTTTAATGCTACGAAATATAATACCGTTGGCTCCACTATCAATGCTGATGGTAATGCACTAAAAGGGAACAGATTTGTCCCGTTAAATGAGAAAGAGCTTATAACAGACCCAAAGGGTATTTCCACAGTCGCCAACACTACACTTCCACCAATCTACTCGTTACGAACATAACCAATAATAGGTACCAACAATTTTCTCATTGTACCTCTTAAAAAATGAAACATAGACGAGACAAAAATACAAGTACACAGTGAAAAAGACTTTCGTGAAGTCGTTGCAAATAACAAGAATTATTACTCTTACCAGTTTAAGAGTGCGAAAGGCCTGATTGTTGTTGCTGATGGTAATGCACTAAAAGGGAACAGATTTGTCCCGTTAAATGAGGAAGAGCTTATAACAGACCCAAAGGGTATTTCCACAGTCGTCAACACTACACCTCCACCAATCTACTCGTTACGAACATAACCCTGATAATAGGTATCAACAATTTTCACATTGTACCTCTTAAAAAATGAAACATAGACGAGACAAAAATACAAGTACACAGTGAAAAAGACTTTCGAGAAGTCGTTGCAAATAACAAGAATTATTACTCTTACCAGTTGAAGAGTGCGAAAGGCCTGATTGTTGTTATTAAGGGAATTGAAGCCACTGTTGACTCAGGTGACATTAAAGAAGCTCTAGAGGATCAAGGGTTCGAAATTAGGGCGGTCCTTAACATAATTAACAGAAATAAAGTACCGCAGCCTATGTTTTAAGTATTCTTATCGCCACGCTCAGCTCAACTTAAGAAGAATGGAACGCTTCCAATTTACGGTTTAAAATACCTTTTAGACCGAATAATCACGGTGAAAGAAGCGCTCAATCGTAATGGTCCCGTTCAATACACAAACTGTCAGGAATTTGGTCACACAAAATCCTATGTACTTTACGTACCGTCTGCGTAGCATGTGGTGATCTTCACCATTCTACAAGACAAAAAAAGGGTAGCAACTGCGGTGGCAATCACACCACTAATTATAGAGGTTGTCTGGTTTACAAAGATTTAAAATCTAAACTTGCTTAGGGTATACAAGCCAAACGGAACCAACTTCCATATACTACTTCCATTCCGAGCCCTTCCAACCTACCCAGCTCAAATATTGGTCGAATGACCTATGCCAACGTAGTAAAAGCCAATGAACAGGCCTCATCAGTCACTCCATCCAGTATTGGAGTTGAGACCATGATTCTTTATCTAACCCAGTGCATGACACAATTTATGTCAAGCCTGCAAAGTATGGTTCAAGACCTAATAAAAGCCCAAAACCAAATGCTCCAAACCCTGTCGACCAAAAAAGAGTGAACTCAGAATTTGCTTATGGAATGCTAATGGTGTAAACCAGCATAAATTAGCACTCAAATTTTTTTTACAGACTCACGAAATTGATGTTTTTCTTATATCTGAAACACATCTCACCCAAAAGTATTATATCCCTGGGTTCAAGCTGTACAACACTAACCACCCAGATGGCAAAGCACATGGTGGCACAGCTATACTAATAAGGAAGGTTTAAAGCACAGTTTTCTTAATTCCTTCTCAAGAAATTGGTTACAGTCAACTTCAACCACCCTTAGAAATAGGGGGGTTGACCTTACTTTGGCTGCGACTTACTGTCCGCTACGTTTCGTAATAACAGAAAATCAATTTAGCGACTTTTTCATGGCTCTAGGAGATAGGTTCCTAACTGGAGGTGATTACAATGCGAAGCATACTCATTAGGGATCGAGGCTCACTAACGTGAAAGGTCGTCAGTTATATTAGGTAAAGTAAAAATTTCGTTCGGCTTTTATCTAAGAGATGGCGTTATTGTCCATAGTACTAGTGTTACGTGTCGCATCAAGCCATACTAATTTTACGGCGCTGAAAACGTGTTTATTCGCGCTAAAAGTTTGTCTTTAACACTTTTTCGATTGATTGACTCAGTACGTTGTGCTCGTCAAAGATGGGCACCAGCAAAGAGAAAATTCGCTATATTTTACAATTTTTCTTCGATCAAGGCGAAAAAGCAGCCAAAGCGGCTAAAAAAATTAATTTAGTTTATGGGCCCGATACTGTAAACGAACGTGTAGCACAAAAGTGGTTTACTAGGTTCCGTTCCGGCAATTTCGATGTCAAAGATGCACCACGCGTCGGGAGGCCTGTCGTCGAAAATTGCGATAAAATCATGGAAATAACGGAAACAGACTGTCACGTGAGCACTTATTTAATTGCAGAGGAACTAAAGATAAGCCAGAAAACCGTTTGCAACCATTTGCATAAAAAAAAACCAAAAGAACTTCTTACTTTACCTAATATAACACGATCATAAGTATCAAAAATAGATACGATTTTATCTCTTCACAACATCCAACTTACTGGCCTACGGACTCAAGGAAATTACCTGACCTGATTGACTTTGCATTCACTAAAAATGCAGATAGGAGTTTAGTATTTGCTGAAACCTGTGCTGACTTATTTTCTGGTCATTCCTTAATATTCATTAAATTGAACGAACAAGCAATTGAAAGTAAGCATTACATAGCAGTCATATACAGACCAATCCGCAAATAGAAAGAGGAACTGATGTTGAAAACGAGTTACTTGTATTTAACAGTATACTCGTACTAGCAACAGCAATAACTATAGCCTCACCAGAGCAGAAACATTGATAACTAATACCGGAATAGAATTACTGATCCGAAATAAGCGACGATTGCGTCGCGTATGGCAAGCCTACCGATCTCCCGATGCAAAAATTCGTCTTAAGGTAGCAGAAAACAAACTAAAAAAGGCATTAAGATACGAAGAAGAAAAAAATATCAAATATCTTATAACGTCTTTGTCTCCCAACGTTTCTACTAAAACATCTCTATGGAAAGCTAGCAAAAAGCTTAAGCCGCCAGTAAGCACTGAATTACCGTTGAGACTGCGTAATAGTTCATGGGCAAGAACGGATGAAGAAGGAGCGTATTGTTTTGCAGAGCACCTCAGCACAGTATTTCAACCACTATTACCGCCTTAAATCCAAAAAATTCTCCAGGAGACGATCATATCTCACCAAAAATGTTAAAAGAATTGCCAAGCATTGCTCTCGTTTTTCTTGCAAAGTTTTCCAGTGCCATTTTAATGCTAGGATATTATCCACAAATCTGAAAAAGTCGCAGATAATTATGATAGCTAAACCAGGTAAAGACGCTACCCTGCCGTCATCAAATAGACCAATCAGCCTGTTGCAATGCCTATCAAAACTTTTCGAAAAAGTGCTGCTATCAAAAATTACTCCTTTTCTCCATCAAAATGAATTCCTACACATTAATTTGGTTTTCGGGAAAGTTCTCGAAATGAAAGAGTATTGCTTGGCCGTTTTTCTTGATGTGGCGCAAGCGTTTGACAAAGTGTGGTGTTATGGCCTCATTCATAAAATTAAAAAATCATTTGCTAACACGTTCCACAATATCATTGAATCCTACTTATCCAACAGGCGATTCACAGTAAAAGCAAATGAGAATACATATCAGGAGAGTTTCCAATTGCGGCAGGTGTTTCGCAGGGTAGTGTTCTTGGACCAATATTGTACATACTGTTTACCGCAGATATTCTTACAAGAGACGAGGTAATTAGGTCAACATTTGCGGATGATACTGCTATATTAAGTCGACATAATTACATTACACCCAGAAAAGTGTTACAACAGCATCTTAAGCTAATTAAAGAATGGCTAGCGAAATGGCGCATAAAAGTTAATGAAAACAAGTGCAAACACATAACTTTTACATTAAAGTCAAAAACGTGTCCTGCTGTTAAGCTCAACATACCTCGGAATCCACTTGGATATGCGCTTAACCTGAAGACGACACATTGCAGCTAAAAAGCTGCATCTTAAACTCAAATCTGCCAGTTTACATTCGCTTTTAACCAAGAATTCTGGACTTAGTCTTAGCAACAAAGTCCTCTTATGTAATGCAACAATAAAACCGATATGGATGTATAGAATCCAATTATGGCGCACAGCTTGCACGACGAATATAGACATAATTCAAAGAATCCAATCGAAAACGTTAAGAGTAATGAAGGGCTCACCATGGTACATGCATAATGAAAATATTTATGGAGATCTAAATATACCTACCATCAAGGAAGAAATTGAAATCGCAGCAAAAAAATACTTAACAAAACTGCGTAACCATCCGAACCTTTTGGCTGACGCCTTGGCCCATGCAACAAGTCAAACCCGCATGCGGAGAAGAGACAAAGCAGACTTCTAAAGAGCAACGTCAAGCCAGCAGCCCATTCCTACAAATGGGCTTTATATTTTAATTAAAATAATTTAAATTAAGATTTTATTACTTATTGTTATGCTTTCGAAGTCGAAGCAGATTCAATAAATAAATATTTATGTTCCAAAAAAAAAACTACCTTGGGTGTTGCGGCAGCGAGTGACATCCGAAAGAATATCATATAAACGAGTATTACAAACAAGCGGTTTATTGAGTTTATACAATCAACAGCACAGTGTTAATATCTAAAATCAGGTTATTTTAAATAAAAACTTATTTAAACAATTCAAAAGACTTGCTCTCCGTTTTCGTCGTTCAAAAGTTCTTTAAAAAATGAATTCAAAATAGAGTATAGAATAAGAATATATAACATATAACAATACGAATTAAAAGACACTCCATTAATGGAAGCTGCAGCATCGAACAACAAACGCCTTTTACTTTCTTTTAGAGCTCTCAGCAAATTCTATTTCATGGTGACTCCACAGCAACCCAATTTCATATTGCATACAAATTTGTTTAGTTGTTTCGTAAATATTTGTTTCAGCCGTTTATCGGCTTCGCTTATTGCCGGCAGTAGTCGTTTCCCTCCAAAATTGTCTATACGAAAATACTGCTTCATTTGTTTCTGTATGTCCCTCATTGTGATTATAGGTATACCATATATAATTGACGCTTTGTGCCCCTGAAGCGATTTTCGGCCGAGCTCCTCCTCCAATTTGTTTTTTTGCGTCTCGAAGTTTTTTCAACAAATGGAGGGGCCTACAGTTTATACTAAGATGCCTCCGAACGGCTGATGGTTTTTTTACGAGGAGCCTTTATTTCATGTCCGGAATATACTCAGAGAGGTGGACATTTCCTGCCGAGAGGCGACGGCTATTAGAAAATTTAATTTAATTTTTTATTGTATTTAAATTAATTTTCCATAACTTTTGGATGATGGTGGCACCGGGATTCCAGCCCGGGCCTTCCGAATGTCAGTACGCATGGCTACATCACAATAAATACGACACACTACTCCATATTAATTAATTTCATTGTATGGTATGTACGTTTCTCATTTGATAATTTCGTGTATTTGCCCTAACACCAGTAACTTCTAAATCTAAAAGTTCTTATTAACAATAAATCTTGTGTTCCTTTCAAACCCACAGCTTTGACAATGTTTTCTTCGATTAACGATATTTTGGAACCATCATCGATAAATACCATGACTTTGCATTAACTACCAAATTCCCTTTCGAAACTGGTATGTACACTATTGGTATTATCCACCAGCTGTTTTCGAACATCTGTTTGTGTATTCGAAATAGGCTTTGAGTTCCCACCTTCATCTTTAACACTAAAAGTTTCATGAAGTAATCTGTTATGAAATCGTTTGCATGAATAAAAACCACACTCACGACGACTTGTACAATTGACAAATGATATTCTTTCACAAAGATTTCAAGATGGAAATCTTTTGTTGCATTTGATTTCTTTGAACTTTAAGTATTAAAGTACATAATGATGATTATTTTGTCAGTTTTCATTTCTATCTATTATCAACTGGCCTTGTAGACTTATTCGGTTTCGAAATCAGCTGATCATCTACATTCGAAATCTTTTGTGGAATAAAACCTGCTGCTATTGAAATAAACATTGCTACTTCTTATAGCCATTTATTAAAATTTTTTACAGTTGTATAGGATAACCTCAAGGAAAATGCGTAGCAAGTCCATTGCTTATGTTTGCTCATAGGAAGTTTACTCACCAGTACACCTACCATAAAAGCGCCAGATTTGTGTAATGGTCAGCAGCACCAACATTCTCCAAAAGGGCTGTCAAGTTGCTTACCATTGTACTAAAAGCGATTATATCGGTAAATTTTCTTAGGTTATTTGACTACAAATTAATAATTGTAGATGTCCAAAATTAAATTCCAGCGTAGATATCACAGCATTCACTTTTTGTTTAGATGATTCTTTCAAGGCTTTTTGTAGACGAAATAAATTCTCCAGATCGGTGTCCATATATTGTACATGGTAGTAGTTTCTTTTAAAGGCCGCAAAGCACACTGGCAATTCTTCTGGCGATCGATTAAACTCAGGCAAATCTAAAAGTTTTCGAATATGTCGCTGTTGTATTGTATAATTATTGATTGTGGCAGATTTCGAAGCAACCTGGAAACCATAATTATTCGGCGAATTGTTGGCAGTTGTTGTGTAAGCGTTATTATTAAAAAAAATTATTAATGTTAAGATTGACAAAATGGGTATTTCAAGGGATAATAAATATTGCCATTCTGTGGTAATTCGGAATGTATAACTTTTGGGTTTCTGACGGCTATTTGTTTGTAACTGTTACCCTGGCGAAGGTAAAATGGCTATTGAGGCTATATTTAAGAAATTCCCGTAGGCGGAGGTTATGTTGGCAGTAGATAGAGTGACTGAAATATCGTCAGTGGTGACGTTGGCAAAGTTACCAGTTTCTACGTTGATGTTTGCAGAGAAAATATTGGCTTTGTTAGTGTTGGCAGAACTAACAATAGCAGAAGTTGCACTGGCATAGGTGGTATTAGCATGAATAACGTCGACAGAATTGACGATGGCAGAGCTCATATTGGCAAAATGGGGGTCGATAGAAGCTACGTCGTCCGAATTGACGCTAAATTTAGATTGCATGGCAATGGAACACCTTAAAACAAACTTTTCTTTTTCAAACGCTGCTAATGAGCGTTTTAACTCTGAGATTTGTTTCTGTAAATAACTTATTAACTTATCTGTTTGTGTGGGCGTAACTTAAATCTCTCCCTCGCTGGCCGACTCCATTTCATACTTCCGTGTGACAAATCCATCTGATTATTTGGCAATTGCTTTGGCGTATTCTGTATCTTGCTTCGAAGATTGTAATGACTTATTGTATTGGATTGCATAAAAAAATTTTTGGCAGCGAAAATCGTTCAAAATAAAACGAATATTATAAACATAGTAAATAAACCTATTACTAATTAAAAATTGTGTTTTTCCTCGCAGCGTTCATCTGAGTTAATCAAGCGGTTTATTGAGTTTTTACAATAAACCGCACAGGTTTAATATCTAAAATCAGGGTGTTTTAAATAAAGAACTATTTTAACAATTAAAAAGAATTACTCTTCGTTTCCTTCTTTTAAAAGCTCTTTATACCTAAAATGGATTCAAAAATGGAGTATAAAAAAATTCGTATATAACGCTTCACTAAAATTTGAAAATCCTTATCGAAATAAATAAAATTGATACCATACATAAAAAATAACTAATGTTTTTAAAGTAATTCAAGGTAAGAACGTAAATGTAAAATTGAATAAATGAAAATCTTCAGTTTAATCAGCAACAATGGGATTAGCATCTTAGATATTGCATGTGAGGTACTATCGAGCGTTTTGTGTGAAACACTAAAACCCACCATCTACAAACTGATTTGACCTTATCAGTGTGGGTATATAGCTTTTATGTCCACCCCTGACCAGATATTCACCATGTTCTAAATGGTGGAATCGATACACATCACATTTTTATCGATCTTAAAGCAGCCTTCGGCAGCCCAATAAGGAGCTTCCTCTACGCCGCTATGCACGAATTTGATATCCCCACAAAACTTATAGGGCTTGTAAACTGACGCAAGGCAACTCCAGAAGCGCAGTTTAAATTGGGAAGGACCTCTCCGAGCCTTTCGACACCAAACTAGGTTTCAGACAAGGTTGATTCTTTATGGCGTGAGTTTATAGCTGCCGGCTTGGTGAATTTTTTCGTGCTGGAATCTATTACTACAGACAACCATATTTAGGTCCCGGCGAAGTCGATCAGCCTCAGCCCATTTGGGGACATTTCGTCGTGAATTTTCCGATTGTTGTTCCAAAAATACCTTTTTTGCCCACTCTAGCGTTGAAGTCACCAAGCACAATTTTATCGTCGTGCGTAAGTGCGTTCGAGGCGCTCGAAAAATGCATTCTTGATCACATCGTTATTTTCTTCCGTCGGGGCGAGGGCGCAAATCAGCGTGGTGTTAAACAATTTCGTTTTATGCGGATTGTGACCAGTATTCGGTGACGGAGTCTCCCTCCCACCAAATTTCCGATCCTTTATATGTTCGCTTTTATAAATTTCACAAGGACCCACCTTCTTCTGTCCTTGTGCCATCGCATCTCTTGGACGGCGATGATGTCGGCCTTAAATTTTATGAGGACATCAACCAGCTAGACAACGCCACCTTTCCAATTAAGGGACCGGACGTTCCAGGTGTATGCCCTAAAATCGTAATCCTTAAAACAATTGCGGGGGTCGTCATCAAAAGGTGGGTCTCTCATTCGAGGCTTATTCCGATTTTGTATTGTATTTTGGTTTTCATGTGGTGAATCACAAACCCTACGCACAACCACATGAGATTCGCCTTCTCACTTTAGCTCGCCTCCAAACGGATGTTTGTTGGCTACCCAGGGGAGCAGGCAGTATGATTCCCATAAATATGTAATTACAATTAAATAAAATTCCTATTTATATGTTTTTAGTTTTTTAGTTTTATGAGTTCATTTTTTGATAAAATGTGTTCTCACGATGATTACAACCAACTAGACTCCTTAAACATAATAGTATATAAATTATAAATTCTTTTAAATGTTTTATATCGGGAATAAAGCGAAATACAATAACATATATCTACTATTTTATTGAATGAATTATCTTTCTTGTGTAATCCATTGGGTGAATATATGAATGGCTCGGATAAACATAGTCGCAATCATTTATTATAGAATAAAAAAATATTTGATGTTCATTGTTAGATATTATTGTACAAATGACCCTGTATTGTAACGGGCAAACCAAATGTTATATACAGGGTCCGCCATCTAACATTTTTTTTTTGAACTAGTGGTTATTTTGAGTGTGGTAACACTGATGTTACATCTGATTTGACAGAAAGTTAGTTTTATCCTTCCGCTGAACGAAAATGGTTGTGTATACGATTGAGGAACGCGTTAAAATAGTGCAGTTATACTTTGAAAATTTTACCAAAAAATCATCTTTTCCGACGAAGCCCATTTCCATCTTGGCGGCTACGTCAATAAACAAAATTGTCGTATTTGGGGGACGGAAAACCCGCACGTGATCGAAGAGAAGCCAATGCATCCTCAGAGAGTTACTGTTTGGTGCGAATTTTGGCCCGGCGGCATCGTTGGCCCATTTTTCTTCGGTCAATGGCGAACGCTACCGCGCCATGTTAACGGATTGGTTCTTCCCGGAAATAGAAGAGGAGGACTTGGACAACATTTGGTTTCAGCAAGACGGCACTCCGTGCCACACAGCCAACGTTACGATCGATCTTGTGCGCACTCTTTAAAAAAAAAAAAGTTACGTGGCGGACCCTGTATTCCAATATACCATAAGTATTACTTCAACTTTGTACATATCTAATTTTTACTTACTTGAATAAAGTGCATCATATCAAACGGTCGTGTTAACTATTTGGTCTATCTGCGTTAACAAAGGTTATGGGTCCAGACTCACCTGTTAACACGTGTTTTGATATATAGAACAGGTTTGTTAAAATCGGTCGATATTGTTATATCGTGTATTTTAGTAAAATCGAGTCGAAGAAAAATGAGCGGCAGTTCGGTGTTAAATATTGAAAAATTAGGCGGTGATAATTACGAAAGCTGGTCTCTTCAAATGAGGAGTTTGCTGATCACCATGGACTATTGGGAGATCATCATAACAAAATGTCCGGAAAACGCTCCCGAAGATATAAACAATAAGTGGATCAATAATGATCAAAAAGCTTTGGCGACCATCATATTATGTGTGAAACCGTCAGAGCTTCGTCACATACCGAATTGCATTCATGCAGCAGAAGCTTGGAATAAACTGCACGATTTGTATAGAGCAAAAACTCCTTCACGTAAAGGCAACGAAAAAATGTGTAGGCAAATTAACAATTTCTGTAGCATTGCTGAAAACTTAAAAGAAATCGACATTGCGGTACCAGAAGACTTATTGTGTATTTTGTTGTTGTGCGGCTTACCTGACGACATGGAAAGTTTTGTCGTCGCTATCGAAAGCAGAGATGAGTTACCTTCCTTGGGACAGCTGAAGGTCAAAATCTTGGAAGAGGAGCAGCGACGTGGAAATCGAGCAGACAGCAGTGAAACAGTAAGAGTGTTTGCAGGGAAAGCGGAGAAAAAGAGAGCCGAGCAAAGAAATCAGGCAAATTATTCTAATGACAGCAACAATTACAACGGGAACTATGCAAACAGAAGGCGAGATATGCAAAATTGATGAGTGCGTTTGAGGAGAAATATCATGCAAACAAAAGCATTTGGATTTTGGATAGCGGTGCTTCTTCTCACCTATGTCGTGATAGGAATTTTTTCACAAACAATTTTGTTAGCTACTGGCGAATGTGTAAAGGCGCAAGGCGTAGGCGACGTGTACCTAAAATCGTCTCATTCGGATATTATACTTCGAGATGTTCTGTTTGTGCCGGACTTAAATTCTAATATTTTATCGGTTAGCAAAATTATTAAGAATGGACATTGTGTAAATTTTATTAAAAACATTGCAAGTGTAATAGACAATCGTGGCGAAAAGTGTTTTGTAGCAAATTTAGTTGCTGGAATATTTAGTGTCAATTTGAAGAAGAGACAAGAGTTCGCTTTATCTGCTTTTGAGTGTAATAAAAGCAAAATTTGGCACTCGCGGTTCGGACACTTGAATTATAGAGACTTATTGAATCTTTCAAAAAAGAATATGGTACGCGGTATGGATGTGTGTTTTTCGCAAGACTTAAGTTGCATTACTTGTGCAGAATGCGAAATAAAAATTAAGCCATTTGTGAGTAATAACGATATTTTTTCTAAAAATTGTCCAGAACTAATACATACGGATATTTGTGGTCCAGTCCGCGTTTCGTCTCTCCTTTTATTTAACAAAAGAAGAAAAATTACATCACGTTAATCGTATTTCTTTATACAGTGATGATTCAATTCAAAATTTGTTTTGTAAATCATTCTTAAAATATAATGGTGATAGTGTTATCCTAACATACTTTATTATTTATCTAGGAGTTTAAAATTTTATATATTATATATTAGATTTGTATACTATATATGAAAATTTTCGATGCAGTACCCGCTGGTGGAAGCAGAGGAAAACCTCCGCTCCGTTGGAAGGACCAGGTAGAGAAGGACCTGGCTGTACTTGGTATTTCCAATTGGCGCCACACAGCAAACAGAAGAAACGAATGGCGCATTGCTGTTAACTCGGCTAAAATCGCGTAAGCGATGTCTACGCCAGTAAAGAAAGTAAGTAAGTAAGTAAGTATACTAATGCTTAATGCGACACTTAAAATTATTTTTTTCTAAAAAAGGGCTAAAAGGAAATTTGTCTAGTCTTAAGAATAAGTGAAACTTACATAAGTAATTTTTATTTACTAATGTGGGCTTATTTTAGCTAGTTTGGTCGGCTATCCAAATATTGTTCTGTATTGTATACAAGGCTTTGTTGATTATTATTATATGCATTGTAACGTCTGTGATAGTACAGAAGCTTGTTGCTGTCATATATGATATTATTTTCCATTAATAGATTCTGTGAGTGGTAGCATTACTTCATTTTGTTTAGATAAGTAGTTTTTTATGATCTCGTTATCTAAGTATTGCATTCCATAGATGAAACGTTCAGAAGATTTGATTAGAAAACAGTAAATTCGCGATATTTTGCATTCTTGGTACAGGTTTGATTCGAAAATCTTTTCCTAAAAATGCAATGTCATCTCGTATATAATAGCTTGTATATCACATGTGTTGAGGTTGAACTCCCTAGGAGGTTCTGAAAAATCTGCCAGGAAGATATTGTACAACATGGGCCCCAGCAATGAACCTTGTGGGACTCCCACGATTATTTCTCTAGTTATGGAGCGCCAATTATATATATATGGAGTTTTGGCCATCGACAGTGACATAAAAAGATCGATCTTTAAGATAGCTGTAAAGTATTCTACATAGATTTTTGTTAAACCTAAATATTCGATACATCTTGTATATAAAACCTTCTATTCAAGCAATATCGAAAGCTTTTTCAAGGTCAAGACTAACTAAACTAGTAGCGTCGGTTTAAGTTAGTGCAAACAAAATCAGATAGTATTGTCAGTGCGTGAATAGTTGAATGAGAAGGATGAAAGCCAAATTGGTAATATTTTAAGATTTTTTGTTCCTCCACATGAAATTTAATCAGCTTGCTGATATTAGATAAAATGGAAATTGGGCGGTAGCTAGTCGGGGACTTAGGGTCAAAATTTGGCTTTGGTACACTTATTACCTTCACTAATTTCCATTCTTCGGGAAAATAACCTATATTAAAAGAATGGTTAATGAGTATAAACCTCCAGAAAAGCGGACATCGCGCCAAGTTTACAGCTACAGAATATCTGACCACTTGATCGTGGATATGTAGGTAAAAGGAAAAAAGTGAAAAACAACAATATGTGAAAGCGGCACACATGTAGCTTAATGGGATAACCATTGGCTCGTGCTGTGGGCATCCCAAGTTCGAATTCCATTCGAACAAAAGGTGTCTGGAAAAAGAAGTCTGATGAGGAAACGTGGTGGTTTCCGAAATAGCATCTATAACTTCTACCGTCCAAAACTATTGTTGTAATTTTTTCATTATTTCCAAAAACTATATGGTCTGAAACAGTTCCATTTAAACGAAAACCCAAAAACAATTCAACATAACAATGACCTGAAAAAGCATCTAGGAAATGTTTTTGTTTAATATAAAATTTGAAGCTCGTTCTTTTATTATTTTTAAAACGTAGGGAATAACTGATTTTCCTCCGCATTTGTAAATATTTTACAGAATTCATTTATTTCTTGCAATGTATAGTTAGCATTATGCTCGCCATCGGCACGTAAATTATTGTTAAATGTGAAGATTGCGTCATTACTTTCAAGTAGCTCATTAATATTGTACTTGATGTGACATAAGCTAAAATATTGGTTTTATGAAAATTTTCGCGTATTTGAATAGTGTTACCATTTACAATTCTAGGTATATCAAAGTCTATATCAGTATCATAACTTATTGTTAGATCTGATATTTGTGGCTTCGTGTTCAAGCCACATAAGCATTTGATTTTTTTATACAATAGGCTTTTTTTGCTGCAGAGTTGATAGCTTCGTTCATGACAGAATTTAAATTTATGATTAATTTACCTATAACTTTCTCAGTGATAATGTAGTTAATAGGTAATTAATTTTCTTTAAGCTTGTTTAAGAGCACATCATTAAATCTATGGACATCAATTTTGTCGTAATCAACCCGCTCATTTAATTGACAATTAATCTAAGATTATATCTAATTCTACTGCGTTATAATCTGATTCAAATGAGTATATTCTTAGATGATTGTCATATCCGTTCGAATCATCGAAATTAATTTCAACAAATGGAGTTACTAAGAATATATCTAAAAATGATGCTGAGCATTTACAATTTCTAATAGGAAACTTGGTTGGTATTAATTTCATTGTATGACATTGCTGAAGCCAGTTGTACAAAATCCTGCCATTAGGGTTGGTTAATGGATCCCCCCAACTGGGAGTCTCCACATACAACAATTTGGCTTGTACTGAGGGAGTTTAGTAACAAATTAAGATCATTAGATTTCAGTACATCTGTTAGGCAGTTGTACACAAAAACAAACGAATTTTCCTCGCCACTCGCAGTGAAGATTTTAAGTGCTACATTTTCTAAATGAATAGTGTATCCTATATCAATAAACTTAAATTTGTTCTACTCTCGTATACAGATAGCTGTAGCTGTACTACTAGTTCGATTGTTGTTATTCACATTTTTTGTTTTGTTAACTTGTCTGATGATGTTGTTGAGTTTATGTTCTGCTATTAAGTTTATGTCAGGCTTATGATATTTTAGAAACAAGTTAAATAATGCCTTTAATGTCGTGAAATTAGAGAATTTACATTTAGGAATATGCACTTGATAGATTTATTACTCAGGATTATTGCTTAGCTAAGTAAGTAAACTGAAAAAAGCCAATTTGCCAATCATTCAATTGCTTCTTTCCATTCCTGACATCATTCAAAACTCTGCCACAGCTGATCCACCAGATGCTATACCACCAAGTTCACCTAACGCCGTTCAAATACGCGAAAATTAGGAAGAAATGGTAAAACTCCGCCAATTTTTGTGACTGGAATTATTCTCGGTATGTTAATATTTTTATTTTTATAGCATCCTGAGAAATTTTATAAGCCACACTGTGGCTTCTTTTTATTAAGCATGTTGATACCTTTTAAACTGCCATCAACAAATATTTATTAGATGACACTTTTCCGGTTTTCATCTTTTTACTTTTTTTACATATAAATGTATTTCTTTTCTTATTTTTGATACACATTCTCAATTTGAGTTTTACTTTCATTGTATTTATAACGAACCACTGTCCTTAGATGTAGCACGCTGCCAGACTTTCTCAGATAAAACTTTATCAGCTTGGTGTCTGATATCTATATCTTTTGCTAGGGAATATGCAATATCATGTTCGCTGCAGGTTGCATCTAAAGGATTTATACCCGTATCTCCTCTTTCTAACCGTTGTCGGAGTTTTGTTCCAGGACCACAAAATTGATATTCAATATGTATTAGTCCCATTAGGTTAATAATGCTGACAATTATATAAACGTTGAAAATGTTACTAGACATAGTCCACTTTTACCAAACTCCATACGAGCGCTGATTGTGTTATCCTGTAAACAATGATTGATCCTATAAACAATGGTCGATATCGAAAGGGTTTTTTTAACTTCATACAATTATAAAATATTTATGAAAACATATACCAAACCAGATTCTTATCAGATATACTACTGATAGGTAGCAGAATTTTTCACTTACTCGTTAAAATTCATGTTAAATAAACAGGAAACCTAAGTCAAGCTGAAACGTATAATGATAATACTTCTCCAACTGAAAGTGATATTTTAAGAAGAATCGAAGAAGATCCTGATCTGTGGGAAAGACATAAATTTGTAAAACGTCCGCCTGAAAACCAACTAAATGAAGACTTTAAACGATGGCGATTCGGACTCAAACCATTAAAAATTAGTTCTAACGATGTTATACAGATCGGAAAGGATAAATGAACATCAGGTCTGTTTGAGTTAATATTTTATTAAAAAAACACAACATTATTAAAAGTGTGATTTGAAGACTTATCGACAGAATTTGTTAGATACAAATGCACGCAAACGTAATTATAATTCAAATTGTCAAATTAAGGGAACAAATCATTTAAATATCAATATATTATCAGGAAATTGTTCAATTATAATCCGCACTCATTCATAAGTGATAGAGGTTTATTGAAATCAATCGATTTCCGTAAATATATTTATCAATATTGGGATAACCCTAATGAGTTGGTGGATAGATTGAGATTGCTTATATTTTCAACAAGTGCCGGTCGTAACAACCATCAAAATGAGCATATATAAAATATTGAAGAGCTGCGAGAAACAAATGGTATATGAATATAAATAAATTTGGACATTCCTCACTTGACAATAGTAGGTCAAAAGCGAAGTGAATTCTAGACCGAAATAAAAATCTTGATTTAAGCAAGAAAATAATAATTAACAAAGCTGCTCCTATACAAGACGATGATGCCATTTCGAAAGTATTCCTTTTAGAACGTTAAACAAGATGAAAAACAAATTAGAATATCAAATCGAAGAAATAAATATAATCCTGAATAATAGTATGAAAAATGATGTATCAATTCTAGAGGATCGAATAGACCAACGAACAAAAGGCGCATGTGGGGCAGAATTACATAATATTAGGTGAAGTAAAAAGTTTCGTTCGACTTTTATCTAAGAGATGGCGTTATTGTCCATAGTACTAGTGTTACGTGTCGCATCATGTCATACCATACGGCGCTGAAAACGTGTTTATTCGCGCTAAAAGTTTGTCCTTGACAGTTTTTCGATTGATTGACTCATTACGTTGTGCTCGTCAAAGATGGACACGAAAATAGCGATAAAATCATGGAAATAGTGGAAACAGACCGTCACGTGAGCACTTATTTAAATGCTGAGGAACTAAAGATAAGCCTTCTGGACCGTTTGGAACAATTTGCATAAAAAAAGAAACCGAACAAACTTTTTACTTTACCTATAATAATATAACAACTATTTATCAACTATTAAGGATTATTTGATGCGTTTCGTTGTGTTGAAATAACATCCTACTGAAAAAGACGTGGAAGCGCTAAAAAGTAAAGTTCTCTACTATAAAATGATTAACAAAATGAATAACAAAAGAGCTATTCTAGAAGAATTGCATAAAAAAGCTTAAAAAAAAATTTAAACGAAGACGTGTTATTATTAAAGGAATCGATGATTTATGGGAAGCTGCCTTGGTGGTAATGACTCAGTTTTCAAATAGTAATAATCAGTATCTATATCTTTTAACTGTGATCTATACATTTTATAAAAAAGCTGAATGTCAAGTTGCTCCAAATATTTAGTGTTATTGTGAAAATGGCTACGATATCTTATGCCAGCCGAGGATATTTTGGATTTTGCATACACTACCATTTATTCTTTACCTGTAATTAGTCTGGACATGGTAAACTTAGAGTATTGTCAGTGGAAAAAGGTAATAAGTGTTAATTTTTTTAAAATTAGGCAAGAATTAGGCGTTTTTCACAATAACACTAAATATTTGGAGCAACTTGACATTCGGCTAAACGAAATGCGCTCACTGTATTACAAACAAAAAATATCAATCATTATTCAACATTTTCATCATTAAAAGCATCTATAATTGAGCGCTTCAATAGAACATGAAAAGGAATGATGTGGAAAGAGTTAAGTCTTCGAGGAACTTATAAATGGATTGATAACTATAAAAATTTAGTCAATGATTATAATAATACTATTCACAGGA
This sequence comes from Ceratitis rosa, assembly GCA_037013455.1. NCBI lineage: Eukaryota > Metazoa > Arthropoda > Insecta > Diptera > Tephritidae > Ceratitis > Ceratitis rosa. The sequence goes on from JAWMAG010000056.1 coordinate 554,490, forward strand.
CCATCAGAATGACTCCAATTGTAGTCAAGTCCTCGAATGAACAACATTTTTGGACACTGCATACAACAATGTAAAAGTTCTTCATAGACCAAAATTTAAAATAAATGAATAAGTAAATGTAAACATGTGTTTGAAAAGGGGCATAGACCAAATTGGTCAACAGAAGTTTTTAAAATAAATCAATCAAAAACACAAATCCTACAACATACATATACACGTGAAGACTACCATGGTAATACTATTAAGAGGGGGATTCTACGAATATGAACTAATGAAAACTAAACTCCCTCATGTATATTTACTTTTGAGACATCGAAACAATAGAGTTTATGTTAAATGGTTAGGATTCTCTTCTGAACACAATTCCTGGGTGAATGTTAATGACTTAAATTAAAAAATAAATAAAAAATATATATGTATTTTAAAAAATTATTTCGGTTAAGTATTTAATGATAACCTATCAACATGTCGATTACATTAACAATGAATGGTAATTCATCTATACGGCTTGCAAATTATTTCCCTCCCATAGAACTCAAACAAGATTATGTTTGTGGGCTAATTAGTTTTGACTCATATCGTACAATTCCAAATGTGGACAAAGAAAACACATTGGATTGAGTGTTTTTGAGATACCTGTTGGAACATTTGAACTGAATGACATAGTTGAGGGAATTACCAACAAATATGAACCTTTGTATCGATGTAATATATTTCGAATTATGAGCAATAACGAAGAAGTGAATTTTGCTAAAAAAAAATACTCACTTGGTCCATTACTAGGTTTCAGTAAATTAATATTGGAGCCAGGATTTGTTCATTACTCTGACAATTCAGTGGATATAACAAAAATAAACACAATATCCGTTGAATGTAATATCATTAATGGCTCATATATAAACGAAATAACTATGCATACAATACATCAGTTTTCTCTTAGAACTAGTCCAGGATATAAAATCTTAGAAATACCTCTTAATGTTATATATTTACTGCATACAGATTTTATGAATAGTTTTCAATCATCCCCAAAAGTATTGGCTACAAAAACAAAAAATCTGCGCTCTAAAGAGGGAAATTCTCTTGTTCAACATAAAATTGATTTAACCCCATCGAATAGAACTTTCTAATAAGTCTTTTTTTCAAGTGACTGAATTTATCCCAAAAAGTTGAGTTTAATGCATATTTATTTAGTGCTTTGATTCCTTTTTACAAGCCAATATTTGGTTAGGTTGTTAAGCTTGTGATAAATGTTGTTTTTTGACGTTTCATCAGTTGTTCATACTAGATTCGTACTAGAACTGTCGAATATGGTGGAATATGATAAAATAAAGCATTTTAATGTTACTTTACTTCATTTGTGTTACATTCATTTGAATTTTAGCCATGCCATCCGAAAAAGCTACTGCCGCAACATCAAAAAACGACATCCAAGGAAATCAATTTTGATGCATTGTTGGATGCCATTATAGATATTTTGTTAAATAAAACAGCCAAACGAGTCGCTGCTCATGAATATGGAGTTGTTAGAATCACACTGACCCGTCATGAGAAAAAAGTTGCCGACCATTTCACCGATATTTCCACCGTCAGTGATATTGATTTGTTCCAATATAGGAACGCGTACGTATTTCACATGCTGGCATTGCGACAGCGATTTGGATGATCGAAAAGGTTATGATTAACCACATCCATTCATCACGATTTTTGAGCCTCAATGATGTCTGCATTATCTATTTTATTACTTCTAATACTTGGTTTGTCTCTTACAGCGACTTCAATGAAGGAAACTTTTATTTTCCATAAAATTATTGGTGGTTTACTTCGTATTTTCCAACTTTTATCTGAATTTTCCAGATGGTTCACAACCCAACCACATTTTTGGAAACGCCAAAAATCTCGTTCTCAGAAAATTTACCATAGACATTTACACTTCAGTAAAAACTTCAATCTCTCCAAATAAAACTTTGCCTTTCTTGTTCACTTTTCTAACGGTAACTTTGATTCTTTGATAAATTAATTTTTTGAAAAGTTATATTCACAACCCATCACTCTCCTTTATCACTTAACGAATTGGAGAGTACAAATCTATATAATGCCGGGTGGTTCCCTTTTGAAAATATTCACCTAAAAACTGGGCATTTCAATTTTTGTATACCATTGAAAACCCTGCTTGGATTTGCTGAAGATTTTGATAAAATTATTGTGAATTGTAAATATGAATTAGTTTTAATATGAGCTAAAGAAGATGATGTTGTTATGAAAACAAGTGCAGAAAAATAAAAACTTACAATAAAACGTTTAAATATTACATGGAAAGTACCACATATTCAACTTTCAGACTCGTAGCGGTTAACTATATTGAGAACAATAAATAGTAAACAACCAGTAAACATTTCGTTGAGAAGTTGGGATGTCTACTCTCTCTAGAGAATATCTTATGGAATGTTAAAATGGGTGGTGAAAATGAAAGAGCTGCTATATTCTTTTAAGATTTCAAAATGAAAAGAAATTTAAACATTCTAACTTATTAGATGATAAAGTTCACCTTAACTCCACTACATATCCATATGAGGATCTTAATATTAAATTAGAACGAAATCGGTAAGCTCTATTATATGACATTTATTTGAAATTTCAACAGAATTATTATGCACGCACTCCACAACCACTTTTATCGCCTGAATATTTTGTTGAAAATGATCCAATAATTGTTTTAGATATAACATCAAAATGAAACCACAATAAACGGCAATATCCATATTCGGATTGAGTTAAAATTTTATAAACCCGTGCCTGCTAACACCTTTACTTATTGTATACTTATACCTCAATTTAAAAATTATATTTATTTAAAGAGGTGTTTTTTTGTTTACAAAAAAATAAGTATTTACAGATTAACAATTATTACAATGTTTACAGTAATGTTCACCGAAAAGATTCTTTATTTTACTTAATTTTTCCCTATACTTGATTTTGGAATGAATATATAAAAGCATTTTCTTCTACTTTGCATGCAAAATATGCTCGAAGTTGTTTAGAAAATTAGACATATCTACAGCTGACGACGACATGTCTTTGATTACTGAACCTTCATATGCAATGTTTGATAATAACGATCAACATGAATTGAATTATTGTTGGGTTTATATCGTTTGAAGCGAGCTCATTAATGCTTTTCGTTCATTTAATTTCCCCGTATTGTTTTCCGAGCATTCAAAGCAATAGATATTTAGAGTACGCTTAACATAATTGCTATAATTTAATATTTAATATTTAATTCGAATTAGCGTAAACTAAATTGAAATGTCGATGGAAAACTCCTGGACTTTCAAGAATACCTCCAATTCTCTTTCCCTTTTCAACTAAATCTTTTTTAAAAAGCATCATTAGCATGCATTGATGTTGTTGTTTTTAATAACGGTGGATTCAGCTCAGGAAAATTTCTATCTATCAATTGAATTGTTACATTTATTTTTAAATATAAAGAAGTGTTTGGAATATTGAATTAAACTAGCCTGTTTACTATTTTCAAAATTTCTAAAGCTGCTTATATTTTGATTTTGATTCATAAATTGATTATAGTTGTGGATTGTTCCAGAACTTAAATACAACAGGTGTAGAAGTAGAATTTTTATTAAATTAGTCAATTTCATCTTTTTTCTATACATCTAACATAAGTTATACAATGACCTTATTATATGTTTGTCTATAGTTTTTAACATCAATTATTTCTACATTTGGTTTTTTATATGAATTACCCTGAACTAGAACCTTTTCAATGCCAACATTACTTAGAATTCGTTCAGTTCACTTGATGTTCAACACTTTGTCAATTCTCATAAGTACAACGAATTGGTTTATCAAAACTATCATATTCCAATAAGAAACGTCGATTTATTTAGCTACTTTTCTTCTTCTTAGCTTAGAAAATTTCTAACTCTGTTTTATTTCATTTTAATTTAAATTACTCTCCAGTATACCTATACTTCAACAAAATATATGCTATTCTTAAAGTACAACGAATTTGTAGTCGGTTGATTTTCACATTTCAATCATTATAAAAATGATAAATTGCATAATCTTGAAAGTTTAATTCCATTCCGTACTTTCCTCTTCAATGTTAAACACCGGCTTTTGGAGAAACTCCGCTATCCACAATTGATTTTCTTGTCTCTTTACAAAACCTTTTAAGTTTTCCAATGCTGATATCAAATAGTTTCTTAAAACTTTAAAACTATCGCTTCCATAGGACCACAATAAATTATAGTGGTGTAATGTTACCCAATTAGCTTGCGTTGAATATCCTTACTCAGGTCTGAATATTCAAATGGAGCTTTGCTGTAAAAACAATGAAATTCTTCAGTGTTGAAGACCGCAGCTATTTCCTTTACAATAAATCTATTTTTATATGCTTTGAAGCCTTGAAAATCTACTGTCACAAACATTATGAAAATTAATAAGGAAATATATTTTTAATGGTAGGCTACGTACGTACGTTGGTTGTGTTAAAAAATATAAACCGCTCACTTTTGCTTTAAAAAAATCCCAGGGCCACAGACCACCAGTACCCATCCCCCCAAAAAATTTCAAAATTAAATTAAAATAAATAAGTTTTCATAAAATAATACTTAAATAATTTTTATGAAAATTTTGTATTGTATTGTATTGTAAGTTCCATTATGACTACAAAATAAATAACCTAGGCTATTACGATAAAGTGCAAAAAATACAGAAAGAGTGCATTCAGTTTCCTAATACTCTTTGAAATATTAATTATTCGAATATACGAGTATATATACATATACCAGCTGTACCCTGCAACGTTTTGCTGTCATTCATACCCATTTAATGTATGAAAAATTAATCTTGATATATATTTTTAGCATAAGTTTTTTACTCAATACTTGTAGGTATACAACATTTTCGGCTTTACCATTGACATTGGTTCACTTTTCCTGCTCATCTAAACAAAAACCACCTATTCACCGAATTTCAAATAAAACGAAAGATGGTCCACCATCCGGAGATAAGAGTAGTCCGACATTTTTGAATAGGTCGGTCCCTGGTCCACTTCCTGGAAAAAAAAATAATCTTTCTGGTAATCAAAGAAAAAAGCCACCTGTGTACCGAATCTCAAGTAAATCGAGCCTTAATAACTTTAATAGGTAAGTCCCTGGTCCATTTCCCGGAGAGAAGAGCAGTCTTCCTGTTATATACATGTATAATTGGCGCTTTGTAACCCCTCAAGCGATTTTCGGCCGAGTTCCTCCTCCAATTGGTGGTTTTGCGTCTTGATGTTTTTCCAACAAATAGAGGGACCTACAGTTTATACTAAGCCGACTCCGAACGGCTGATAGTTTTTTTATGAGGAGCCTTTATTTCATGTCAGAAAGACACTCGGAGGGGTGGGCATTCACTGCCGAGGGGCGACCGCAATTGGAAAATTTAACTCAATTTTTTATTTAAATTAATTTTCCATAACTTTTGGATGTTGGGGGCACCGGGATTTGAACCCAAGCCTTCCGAATGTCAGTACGCAATGCTAACCACTCGGCTACCGCAGCCGCTACATTATACTTTCTACTTTACGCTCGTAATGATCGCGGTGGTGGAACACCCTCCACTGGTCTTCCGTTCGGTAAGGTGGAATGCCTCTTCCGAATATACTCAACTGCTATCGTAAAAGTTAAATTTTCAAACTATGATCGCTCTTTTTATATCTTTCTGCACGCAGGCAGAACACTATTTTATAATAACAATTGTTATAATAAACATTTTCTCTTAATTTTATGCGTGTGTATGTATATACCTACATATGCATACAATTTCATAATTGGTTTTGAACAGGCTGCACTATGTAAAGCTCCTAAAAGTATGCATACATACATGTATATTGGCAATTTTATGTTAGATATTTGGCCTTGGGTAGGCTAAGCAAATACAGTGATGAACTAGAGTATTGGCACAGCGAGATAGTTCAACTTTAACAATTTATTTTACCACTTCTCGGATGAAAGTAAATTCAATATCTTTCAATCTGATGGTCGTCGAACTGTGTGGAGAAAGCCTAACAATGAACTTCAAAAAGAGAACCTTGGTGCGACTATAAAACATGGTGGAGATGGAGGTGTCATTGTATGGGGCTGTATGTCCGCTGCAAGTGTGGGCGAGCTGGAATTCATTGACGATATTATGGACAAAAAATACTATATGGAAATTCTTAAGAGGAATGTTAAAAAAAGTGTCGAAAAACTTAAATTGCCAGAGTCATTTACATTTCAGCACGACAATGATCCGAAGCATACCGCTCATGATGTGTGTATGTGGCTTGCACACCACATTACACATATACTGCCGCATCCGCTCCAATCGCCTGAAGAGCTGGATAGGCGCTATAAAAAGCGCGCTGTATCAATATAAGAAGAGTTCAAGCTGGCAGTGGTGGACGAATGGCAGAATATTGGAGCAGAAACCACACAAAAATTCTTCTCATCGATGCAAAAGCGTTTGGAAGCTGTCATCAATCATAAAGGCTTGGCTACAAAATATTAATTTCGTTAATAATTTATCATTTTATTATATATTTTTTGTGTTTTTATGAAGGGTGCCAATACTTTTGTTTGGTGAAAGTTAGTACTTTTTTTAATTATAATTAGTATTAATTTAACATAAAAGATAATAAAATGAATTGAAGTGAAAATAGTTGAAAATGTGTTCTTTTGTCTAGCATTTCTTTCGGAATTAAAAATATTTTCATAAATGGTCAAAAAAAGGTGTTAAAGTTGAACTATCTTGTTGTGCCAATACTTAAGTTCATCACTGTTGTACGAACTGCGACTCCTAGGAGTATACGTATATATTGTATATAAACAGATAATTTCCTGATAACTGTTTGCTTACAGAATTTTCCTACTCTAATGCTGGTTATGGGTATATGTATATGTTTACATTTTCTCCTATTTATTATTTCAATAAATATGTACCATAAATTCGATGTATATTCCGTATGTGTATATGTATGTATATGTTTTGTTGTCAGGGCTGCAACAATCCAGGATTTTGGGGTCCTTACAATATAAGAAGATGTGATAAATGAGCAACCGCTCGACCGAATTTGTGCACACTTCTCAACAACCATCTACTAAATTGTCCGAACAAACTCTAATCATTTAGTTTGGATAGGTGAACCTGTTCTTGAGTTATAATATTATAACGAAAAGTGGCATTAATTTTTATATATTGAGATGAATATTCATACATATGTACGCAAAATACAATAACTTGAAGGTTATTTCGTTTTCTCTTCGCAGTGGACTTCATAGCTATCTGACATTAAAGTACTTTTAAATAAAAATTAAAAAAATGGGGAATTTTAATATTTTGCAAAGTGGTTTAACATTAAACAAATACGTTAAAAATCTTTTTTTGGACTTCTTATAATACGCTTATCATGAACTTTGTATTGCATCTTTAGTAAGTTTAATGAAAGTACCATAAAATTTAAAGCGATTTCATAAAACCGAGAAGTTGAAGAGCCTTTGCTATTTCTGTCTGTCTGTTTGAAAGCTAACTAGTATAACAGTTTTAAAAATAAAGGAAAGTTTGCCCTATTGTATTATTATTTTTTTTTTTCGAAGGAGCTACAAATTGTTTCGGTTATACAATTTAATGATTTCCCTGAACTTGATAAAATTTTTACTTACGCGAAATTTGGGAGAAAACTAAATTATTATATAACCTTTTTATTTTATTTATAATCAAAGCACTTATGGAGGATGGGCCCATGTGTAGAACACGAAAGTGAGGAAGGATTTTGACTGTTCTTCAGAAACAATTCCTTTGGAATTTCCGATTTGGAAAGTCCGCTCCCTGATTTGGGAAGGTGCCCAGTTGATTGATGTCCTCGTTAAATTAAAGGCTGACATCACCACCGTCCAAGAAGTGCGTTAAACGGGAGGCACACGGCCAATAGAGCTTATGTCCTGGTGCAGTATATTTCAGCGGTCATATAAAAGAACGCAAATTTGGTGTCGGATTTGTGGTGGGAGAGAGATTTCGTTGCTGAGTACTGCCATCCACTATAGTGGACAATAGTTAATTTACAGTGGCTACAATAACCATCAAAACGAAATTTTTCAACAACTTGCTGATCTGCGAACATGCCCCGATAAAAGAGAAGGTATCTTCGGCGAACCATCAACTAGGTTGAGGCTGATCGTCATCGCAGGTGTTCGAAATATTGTTGTCAGTAGTACTAAATTCAGTCACAAGAAAATTAACCAAGCTACCTGGATGTCTCCAGATGAAAACACACATCAGCAACTGTGGAACCACTGCGCTGAGGAAAGTCGAGCTGTAGTGGAGAAACAACAGACTGCCTGCCTCGAAACCTTGTGATCGACCACAACACGTGGGATAGGTACAAAACAACTTCGTGAAAGCAATTATTTGCAGCTCCAAAAATGTATCTTGTTGTTAGAATGGTTGCGGTCTCTCATTCTATGCAAGCGAATATGAATGACTACACAATCGAAGAGGTATAGAATAGAATGGAATAAATAATATACCCCAAAAATTATTTATATTCTCAACATTCCCAACTGATGGTATAGAATATTCTCTCATACTGTTGAAATAAATTAAGTGCACATTAGCAGTTGAAAATTCAATAGTAAATGACTTTATTTAAAATAATAAATGAACATAACCTATGATTATACATAGGTATATATGGTGTAATATTAACCAATTAGCTTAAAGTTGAATATCCTTACTCAGGTCTGAATATTCAAATGGAGCTTTGATGTAAAAACAATTAAAGTCTTTATTGTTGAAGACCACAGCTATTTCCTTTACAATAAATCTATTTTTATATGCTTTGAAGGCTTGTGTCATTACCACAATGAAGTGTCTAAAATCTCTTACCGCTGGTGGGGGAAAATTAAAGAGTTCATTTGTGGGAGAATTAATTCATTCTGATTTTATTTCAATAATTTCTCGGCTTATATACAAATTCTTAAAATTATCCTTATTGACTAATTATACATGTTTGTGTGCATATCCATTTTGACACTCCAGTGCCATATTTATGTTTTTGTGCATAAGAATAAATAATCATACATACCTATGTGTATCAGTGTGTATGCATTCGAATGCATTTTATGCTTACTGTTTACGATGTATTTCTCAAATTTCAAGTTATATGTTTACTTTAAAATATTAAGATAAGCAGTGATCTTCACATTCTTATTATCAATGACTCACATTATAAATTTTCTGCTTATCAATGCATTTGATATTTAGTGGACTGTATATTATTCTTCTATATGTTTATATTTACATGTGTATTTATATGTTTCTTCCAAAACCTTACTTTGTTGCTGCAGAATTTCATGTTCATATTTTTATGAACATTCTGCCAGGGCAAAAAATTTTGTTCTTTGAACATACTTGTTTTAACATTACAAACTAAAAGTATTTCTTAACATTTTTAATTATGTATATTTAATTATGATTATGTTTAACTGGGAGTTCAAATGGAACAGCCACAGTTCTTATTTGGCATTTTGGTCTTATATATAAAATAGTGATGATTAACCCTATTATAAAAGCTAAAGTTAGCGAAGCGTGACCACTAACATGATGAAAATTAATACTATTTAATTTAATATTTTCTTTTTTGAGAACTTCTATTTGCTGTTTGAGATTCAAAATATCCTTGGTGTTGTTCATTAAAGACGGATCAAACGGTATGATTTGCAGTTCTGAAATGTTATCAATGTCTTTTACCCAAGAAGAAGATAACAATTTTTTCTTTATCTCAGATTGTACGTGATGAGATGCTGTTATAGTTATATCTTCATGTCTAGCTGTACATCCTTCTTTTATTGTTAAAATACCTTGGTTGGGGAATTCTATTCGCATTTGTTGATTATGATTACATTCCAATTGTATAATTGATTTTCTAAATAATTTGTAAAGCCAACCATTTTCATTTGGAGCAGCCTTGCAGACACATGCCTCATTTTCCAATTGTTTCAGTGCTGCTTTTTCACAAGAGTTGTCTGAACCTGACTTCCAAGCCCATTTGACTGTTCATCTGATATTAATGGAATTCTATGTTTATGACAAGTCGTGAACCGACAATCAGCCCTTTAGCAGGTATCGATTTATAGACTTCTTTTAATTAATTATCAACCTGATTTCCAGGAAGTGCTATTTTATGTGGAAGTTTGTTTCTAATTAATTCAATTTCTTTATTATGCTGTGAAAGTTTTAATAGTTTTGGATTTATACGACCATGATTTATGTCAATTAATAGATTAATAATCGAAGTTTGTATATCTTCACATTCGTCCATAATTAATCCTATTTGAATGGTTAAAATCTGGAACATCAATGTCATTCGTTCAGCATTTTGATCTTCAATTAGCTCATGATAAAATTTGTTTAGCTGTTCATTCATTTTTTTTCAAAGTTTTTGTTAACTTCATCGGTAGTCTTTTTTAATATATTTATTGTAGAGTCAACTATTAATGTCTGCTTTTTATATAACTTTGAAATATTCTTTTGGTTTTCGAAAATATTTTTAACATTCGATTCCATATTCTCCTGATCATCAGCATCTATCATTCCAAATAATATATGATAAATGGAGCCAACAAATTCAAATGGTTCTCGTCTTTGCCTATTTTCTTTTTTCATAAGTAATTCGTTATTGGATTTAAAGTTATCATATCTTTGCTTTAAGTTTGCGGTAATCATTATGCAGGCATCTTCATAATAAGTTAATATTTTGCATTGATGTTCTAGTCTATTAATAAATTCTTTTACTCTATCCATCCGATCATAATAGGAACCTTACTCGCAATAAACGATTAAGTCCCATTTTGAATTTATTATGTCAATTTTGCCAATCGGGTCTAAATAAATTGCAGTAGTATTTCTGAATTCGACCACTGAAGCCTCCTATTTCCTTTGTACTATTTATATATAATGACTTAACGTGTGTCGCTAGCATGAGTAACGTTAAGAAACACATTATTGCTCTTTTCTGCCTCTCTGAGCCCACTGTATTTTGTGCTATTTTTGATGTTGTTTAAGCGCCCGCTTAAACCAACCTAAAATTTTCTTGTAACTGCCGTGGGCGTGGAATTACCCGTCTGTTCCCACTATTTCCGGGTGTCCCATCACGCGCCAATTCCTTTATCCTTTTTGCCTTGAATTTCGTTAGCCGATCGACAGCTTAGCTGCGGCCGTTCGAGCTAACGAAAAAACAATCTAAAACCTACAGCCCTCGCTCGCGCACGCGCACTGCAGCTTTTCAACCGCGGACACTGCATTGTACTTACACCAAATTAAATTAGTGAATATTAATCTTGTGAAATTTACTTAAACAAAAACTTCGTTGTAAATTAGATTAAATTAACTTAAATTAGCTTAACATTAATATCATTCAAGTGAAATAAACCGCTTGTGAAGTTAATTAAACATTTTAATTAAAGTGCTTTTTTACTTAAACTTGGGCCCGCTCTACAGCCGGCACCCCCTTATTTCCCTCAGGTCCTTGGCGACTTGAACATTGGTCCTTCGTGGCTAAAAATGAGCCAAATGAACAAAAGAAAAAAATTTAGACACAAAACTGTACGTACCCCCGATCGAAAACAAACTAAAGCTAAAATAACTTGGCGGTGCAAAAGTGAAAAAAGTGGTGCAAAAAAAACATATATTTACATAACAAAAAAAGTGTAGAAATACATATATAGTTACAAAAAATTTTATTGGAATACAAAAATTGAAATATCAAAAAAATATTTTAAAGTTTACAAAAAAGCAAAAAAAAAAATAATAATAATCTTAAAATATATATATACATATACACATATCTAATTGAAAAAAAGAGTGCATTTTCTTCAGAAAAGCGACGTGGATATTCAAAAAAAAAACAGTAATAATTTGAAGTGTTTCAAAAAAGCAATCAAAAAATATGTAAGAATAAATAAAATTCAATAAACCGGTGAACAACATAACCATCGCTACATACTACAGAATCTAAGTCCCTATAACAATGGTGACAACGATCTAAAGAACTACGGCAACAACTATAGATTCCAGCAATACCAACATACTTGCGATCATCATTTGCAACCACACCAGCTACAGGAAATCCACGTCCCTCCCATACAAGAAGCGGACCCCATACATAAATACAAAAAAGGGAAGTAAAGAAGCCACTAGTTAGTAAGTAGGCAAACTTTTTAAATTTCCTTAAAAAGACACAAGACATATATTTTTATTGGCTTAATTCCATTTTTTTGTAACTGTAAAGAGATTTTTTTAAGACGGATTTTCATTCCCGCCAAAACCATTTGAAATTTAATCCGCTAATTCGAGCGGAAAGCGGTTCTTCTTGCCGCTAATACATTTATTTAAATTCGGTAAATAAAATCTGTATTTTTCATATACAGTACATATGTATGCATAGTAGGTACATATCGGTACAATATTAACTACATACATACATCTAATTGCAGTTTCTTTAATTTGCCTACTTACGGCTCTTAGCAATTTCCCTATTGCAGTCTCTATGGTCATTGCCTTATTAACCAATTTACTCTACAGTAAATGCAAAGTTCAAAGACTTTTAAAAAGAGCGTCTTGTCAACTACTTTGGTAGCGGTTCCTGAGTTGAACGAACTCGACAGCGCATCAAAAGCAAAGAATTGACATACATACACTGAGCGCATATAAAACAAAGAGTGACATAATAACAAGTGATCTTCTCACTATACCATTATCCGCCATTCCGCTTTGTGCGATATTCGCTCTCGCCAACAAAAGAAGCATATATTGTGTGTATGTTTATCTTCTAAACATTGGGCACACACACGCACCTAAATACTCTACAGCCGGCACCCCCTTATTTCCCTCAGGTCCTTGGCGACTTGAACATTGGTCCTTCGTGGCTAAAAATGAGCCAAATGAACAAAAGAAAAAAATTTAGACACAAAACTGTACGTACCCCCGATCGAAAACAAACTAAAGCTAAAATAACTTGGCGGTGCAAAAGTGAAAAAAGTGGTGCAAAAAAAACATATATTTACATAACAAAAAAAGTGTAGAAATACATATATAGTTACAAAAAATTTTATTGGAATACAAAAATTGAAATATCAAAAAAAAATTTTAAAGTTTACAAAAAAGCAAAAAAAAAAAATAATAATAATCTTAAAATATATATATACATATACACATATCTAATTGAAAAAAAGAGTGCATTTTCTTCAGAAAAGCGACGTGGATATTCAAAAAAAAAAACAGTAATAATTTGAAGTGTTTCAAAAAAGCAATCAAAAAATATGTAAGAATAAATAAAATTCAATAAACCGGTGAACAACATAACCATCGCTACATACTACAGAATCTAAGTCCCTATAACAATGGTGACAACGATCTAAAGAACTACGGCAACAACTATAGATTCCAGCAATACCAACATACTTGCGATCATCATTTGCAACCACACCAGCTACAGGAAATCCACGTCCCTCCCATACAAGAAGCGGACCCCATACATAAATACAAAAAAGGGAAGTAAAGAAGCCACTAGTTAGTAAGTAGGCAAACTTTTTAAATTTCCTTAAAAAGACACAAGACATATATTTTTATTGGCTTAATTCCATTTTTTTGTAACTGTAAAGAGATTTTTTTAAGACGGATTTTCATTCCCGCCAAAACCATTTGAAATTTAATCCGCTAATTCGAGCGGAAAGCGGTTCTTCTTGCCGCTAATACATTTATTTAAATTCGGTAAATAAAATCTGTATTTTTCATATACAGTACATATGTATGCATAGTAGGTACATATCGGTACAATATTAACTACATACATACATCTAATTGCAGTTTCTTTAATTTGCCTACTTACGGCTCTTAGCAATTTCCCTATTGCAGTCTCTATGGTCATTGCCTTATTAACCAATTTACTCTACAGTAAATGCAAAGTTCAAAGACTTTTAAAAAGAGCGTCTTGTCAACTACTTTGGTAGCGGTTCCCGAGTTGAACGAACTCGACAGCGCATCAAAAGCAAAGAATTGACATACATACACTGAGCGCATATAAAACAAAGAGTGACATAATAACAAGTGATCTTCTCACTATACCATTATCCGCCATTCCGCTTTGTGCGATATTCGCTCTCGCCAACAAAAGAAGCATATATTGTGTGTATGTTTATCTTCTAAACATTGGGCACACACACGCACCTAAATACTCTTTGATCTGCTCATATTGTTTTTCAATATATTATTGTTTTATGCGCTCTCTTCGTAGCACGAGCAGCTGAGGTCAAAATATATGCTGACATATATATACACACATACATATATACTAATATAGCCGTGTATATTCAAACAGCTGTTGTATCTGTTTGCCTTTGTCATATGCATACGTACATATTTATTGTACATGTTCATGCTAAACTTTTGACCAAGATACAAGATCGTTTAAATAACCCAATAGGGAATTTTCATTTCGATATAATAGTTAAATAATTAATAATTAAATAATTTTAATCTTTTTTACAAATTTTATATAAATTATTTATAATATATTTATTACATTTTACTTTTATTAATACGTATATAACCCACGTTTATAAAAGTGAAAGTGTTTGTGATTTTTTTTTAATTTCTTTTCGGAATAATTTCTTCCAGTGATTTAATTTTACAATTACATTAAATTAACTTAACGAAAAGTTGTGATTTCAACAAAAAAAAAAAAAACACAAACACAGCCACAAATTTTTTCAAACTTTTCTGTGGCGTAAAGTGCATTTTTTTACTACAATAAAGCACGAAGTGCGAACATTCGATATTTGTATGAACTCTAATCGAGTTTCACGGTTTCATCTTGCCACTATTAAATACGTTTTCCTTTTTAAATGCCAATTTGTTATAATCCTACCAAAGGTACTAAGGAACCCAAAATGTCCGATTCCGAAACAAGAAAGGGATCTCCACTCGAAGCCCTACGCACTAAAAGAGAATCGTCACAAACGCGCAGATCTAAACAGATCAATCCTTCCGCGCAACTTTTAATTTCATTAAGTGACAATGCGATTCGATACTTTTATCGACTCAGTGATTCCCCTATTCAGGATCACACGGAGACGTATCTAAAAATTAAAGACAACGTATGAACTTACAAAGATGAGGATAGCAGACCAGCGCGTATTAATTCGAGCAGTTACTCAGCCGTGTCCACCCACCCGTGTGGAACGAATTTCAGAAGAAGCTTCCTCTACGAATATATGCCTTAAAGTCCCAGCCTGCGACACACTATGGGGGTTATGAAGAATGGCCAGCTTTTCGTGATATGTTCACAGCTATCTACATAAATCACCCCAAGCTCTCCCGTGCGCACAAATTGTATCATCTCCGGTACAAAACGGAAGGCAAAGCTGGCTCAATCGTCAACAATATCCATTGAGCGATGATAAGTTCGAGCTAGCGTGGGAGGCATTACGGGCAAAATACGAAAACAAACGTGTTCTAGTGGACAACCAAATGAAAGTCCTACTCTCGCTGTCCAAGGTACAGACCGAAAATAGCGAGCAATTACAAAGACTACAAACGACCATAAATGACTGTCTGTCTGCCTTACATTCCCAAGGCGTATCGATAGATAGTTGGGATCCAATATTAGTCTACATATGCTCCTCGAAACTGCCTGAAACCACATCATCCTTGTGGGAACAATCTCTTGCATCTCGGAAAGAGCTGCCAGCATGGTCGCAGATGAATGACTTCCTCACTTCTAGATACGAAGTGGTGGAGCGCCCTAGTCGGCTTCATCAAAGCCAAAACAAACCAAAACAAGTCGCCATTCAAAACACCGCTCATAATAGACCCTTTAACAGGACACAATCATTTGTGGCGCAACAAAAAAGGGATAACACATGTCCGTGTTGCAATTTCCGACACCTGATTTCATAAAAATGTCGGTATCAAACCGAATACATTTTGCGAAGCAGAATCAACTCTGCACAACTGCGTATCACAAGGTCATCGCAGTAATGATTGTACGAGCAAGTCTTTACAAGAGAGACACGATAGCAGAACTCTCCTTCCAACTGCGCATTGTCAGTTACGGCATCATTCCTTGCTGCACCTAAATTCAAAACCGAATGCTCAAACCGCCAGCAGCAGTTCTCATAACTCTACTGTGCAACACTCAAATGCCAAGTCAAGTTCTCCAGTTCGACAAGCGCATACAAGCTCCAATCCAAGCGAGCAACAGTGCTGCTCTACGCAAGCACAAATACAATCATTACATGCGAGACACGATAGCAGAACTATCCTTCCAACTGCCATTGTCGCAGTGGAACACCAAGGAGATCTGTTCCAACTCACAGCCTTAGTTGACCGAGGCTCACAAAGAACTTTCATTTCCTCGAAAGTTGAGAAAAGGTTGCGACTTCCAGTCGAACATTCCAAGTTCGAAATTTCCGGAATGGGTGGACATATCGTCCAAAACTATTCCAAACTTTGTTCCTTGACTATGGTATCATCCATAACCAAGCAACGGATCAATGCCCAAGCCATCATGCTACAAAAGCTAACGAGGCATTTGCCAACTTTTACCTTAAGTCGTAATACCTGGCAACTGTAATCGGCAGTGACATACTTCCACAAATTCTCGTGGAAGGTGTACAAACAATTTGCGACATAGTATTGCGCAAAACACAATATTTGGTTGGATCCTCAGCGGTCCAGTAACCGAAAAAGTAGTGTCATTCTCGACACAAGTAGAAGAAATCTCAACTGATACACTTGGTGATCAATTGAGAAAATTCTGGGAAGAGGAAGAAATTCTTCCAATTCCACAAATTTCAAGTGAGGATCAAACTTGCGAAAACATATACAAGCAAACCACGACACGTGCCCCAAACGGTCGGTACATTGTGCGGCTTCCATTCAAAGAAGATTTCCCCGCAAAACTCTCTTTAGGCCATTCCCGGTCTGCAGCGCTTCAACAATTTTTCAGTATGGAGCGCACGCTAAAGAAAAAAGGGGAGTTAAACATAATGTACAAAAATGTATTACAAGAATATCTTGACCTCGAGCACATGGAGTTCACCTACCCGCGTGAAATAATCTCCAGTGGCAGCTATCACTCATTCTACTTGCCACATCATACCGTTGTAAAACCGGACAAAGTGACCACTAAAGTTCGAGTGGTATTTAACGCCTCGAGAAAATCGAGCTCAGGCAACTCACTCAACAATGTTTTGTATACTGGTCCTACTCTCCAACCAGACCTCATGCTGCTCATTCTTCAATGGCGCATGTATAAGTTTGTATTCAACGGAGATATCGAAAAAATGTATCGTCAGATATTAATTCACGACGATGATAAACAGTTTCAGTGAGTTATATATATATATATATATATATTTCGTAAATCGACTGAATCTCCTGTCAACGATTACTGCCTGAAAACTGGTACATCAATTTGTCAATTGTCATGGTCAATTGTGCACCATACCTTGCCATCCGTACGTTGCATCAACTTGCAACGGATACCAAGGCAATATATCCCCTGGCTACACCAATAATACGAGACCAAATATATGTCGATGACATCTTATCCGGTAGTCATGACATAGACAGTGCTTCTGAATCACTTCTTCAAGTGGTCAACGCTCTGAAATCTGCTGGTTTCGTACTTAAAAAATTAACGGCAAATAACGTCACTATACTGCAACAATATCCCAAAGAGGATCTGCTCGATTCAAACTTTCTGAAATTCGAGAGTGCTTCTAAAACCAAAACTCTGGGTATCCAATGGAACGCTCTAACAGACAAGTTTACATATACAATTCTGCCAGCTATAATACTTCAGCAAATGCGGTCACTAAGCGACAAATTTTATCGTCGGTTGCAAAACTTTTTGACCCGGCAGGATGGCTGTCGCCAGTTATGATTCAAGCAAAAATTCTGTTGCAAGAACTCTGGCTAGACGGCACTGATTCGGATGAATGTGCTAAGCCCATAGCTTTGACTCACCTTTGCAGAAAATCTGCCTGCCATTTGCGCAATTGATATACCACGCTGGGTTAATTTCGCTCCGGGGCAGGACACCCAAATCCACGGGTTTTGCGATGCTTCGGAGAAAGCATATTATGCAACAATTTACATCCGCCCAAATGCTAACAATGAAATTACGTCCACCTTGCTGGTTGCTAAAGGAAACGTAGCACCGTTGAAAACAGTAAGTTTACCACGCCTAGAGCTGTGTGGAGCTTTACTATTAGCAAAACTGGTTGCAACCATTCAAAACAACTCAGTTTACAAGCGTGCAACATATTTATATGGTCAGATTCTGAGATCGTATTGGCATGGCCTGAGAAGCCACCATGCACATGGAAGACCTATCTATCAAATCCGAGAATATGTTCCAAGCGGTACATGGCGTCATGTTGCAAGCGGAGATAATCCTGCAGATCTGGGTACACGTGGCTGCAAGCCGCAGAACTTAGCTGCCAATTCACTTTGGTGGCATGGACCGAAGTTGCTCTCCTGCCACGCAAATTTCTGGCCAAATTCAAAGGCCCGCAACGCTTTTCCGCCAGAAAGGCGCAAGGTAGAAGCATATCACGCGCTTGAAGATGAGCCCGACTATCTAGATCGGTTTTCCTCATACTCTCGAGTGATTCGCGTGACTGCACACATGTTCCGTTTCGTGGACAACGTTCGAAATAAGTCCAAGGGGGAACCATTAATCACCTTGCCACATCTGACACATAGTGAATGCCAAGCCGCAAAGAAGCGCATCACCGACATTTCCCAAAAGCGCTATTTTCCTAGCGAAAAAGATGCCTTGCGAGCTAAAACAGCTATCAGCAAAAAGAGTTCACTACTCGTTCTGAATCCATTTATGGATAAAGATGGCCTTCTTCGAGTGAATGGTAGATTGGCACATTCCACGCTGAGTTACAACGAAAGACACCTAATCATCATCCCAACTAAATCGAGGTTCTGCCAACTATATTTGAAGTTTATGCACGAACTGCTTCTTCACGCAGATACACGTTTGATGCTTCAAATGGTCAGACAAGAGTTCTTCATTCCGAAACTCAAGCCTATGATTAGGAAGTGCATTTTTCAACGTAAGGCATGTACCCTTTACAAGCAAAGGACAAGCACGCAAATCATGGCCGCTCTACCCCCTGAGCGTTGCACATTCACACTCCCATTTTATATAACGGGAGTAGACTTTGCAGGGCCATTTCAAATAAAAGCTTCAGTCTTGAGGTCGAACACTTATTTCAAAGGCTATGTTGCAGTCTTCGTCTGCTTTGCAACGAAGGCCGTGCATCTTGAGCTATGTTCAGATCTGACAACTGAGGCATTTTGAGCAGCGTTTGCACGTTTCGTCGGCCGAGGACAAACAATATGCTCCTCAAGGTATAAATTGGAACTACATTCCTCCCAGCGCACCCCACATAGGTAGCATATGGGAATCAGCAGTTAAAAGCTTTGAAATTCATCTCAAAAAACCGCTGCATCTCATACGTTTACGTTTAAGGAATTTGCAACATTATTAGTGCGAATTGAGGCAGTTCTCAACTGGAGACCTCTGTCAGCTATTTCGCAAGATACCGCTGACCTCACTGCACTCACTCCTGGTCATTTTATCCGAGGTGCACCGCTTATGGCCATCCCCGAACCAAACGCAATAGACCTTTCATTGACCAATCGATGGGAGAAGATTAAAGTCCTTCACCACGAATTCAGTCGACGCTGGAAAGAGGAATATCTCAAAGATCTTCAAAAGAGATACAAGTGGAAGAATCCACAGCGAGACTTGGTAGTAGTCAAAGAAGACCCACTACCACCCACCGAGTAGCGACTCGGTCGAAGTGAAGATGTTCGCCGTGGACCGGATAACTACATTCGAGTTTTGGATGTATGTACCCAAAACGGGGTTATCCCGCGCACACTTGTCAAGTTGTGCTTCTTTCCTAGTGAGAAACCTAAGCTCACAGGATAGCATAACAAAAAAATAAAATAAAACATCCATTTGTTTCAGGGCAAAACTATATATCTATCCAGTGTCCCCTAATACTGTCCGAACAATTCTTTTGATCTTCTCGTTCCAGAAAATGGCAACAAAAACGGTCGTAGCCTTGGCCCCTACGGCAGAAACCGAAAACTGCCTCCAATGTAGGCTCTGCCATACGTACCACCCTCTGCGCATGTGTGACGTATTCCGGGCGATGAAGCCGCAGTAACGACTAATAGTAGCCAGGGCGCAAGGCTACTGCATCAATTGTCTGGCGTTGACGCACAAGACGATGAATGCGATTCGTCGAGCTGCTGTAAACGCTGCCATAAAGCGCATCACACATTGATGCACCAAGGTGTACCCACACTGCGCAAGACGCCGTCGCCAGCTACAAATGTAACGCACCAGGTAGTGGCAAAGAAGAGAGGAGCACCAACGACGCGCGCAAAACCAGCGCGCCCTAATCGTATGCCATCACCGGCCGTTAAGCGCGCAAAACAACGTGCGCCTCCCACCAGGAAAAGGCGCAGCAATCCTAGGCACCGTGAAGCGGCAGAGACTAAAGTTCCAGTACCAACGGGGCGACCGCAAACCAAGAAGACGCGCACCATATCGCGCACTGCTACGGGCTTACAAACGCCCGCCTTCCGGAACCGTGCAGCAAGAGGCGCAATTGGAATAGCTATCCGGGCCCTGCAAACGCTACAGAATGTGTTGGGTAACGCATCCCCTCTGGGCGGGGAGCATGTTTAAGCGCCCGCTTAAGCCAACCTAAAATTTTCTTGTAACTGGCGTGCGCATGGAATTACCCGTCTGTTCCCACTATTTCCGGGTGTCCCATCACGAGCCAATTCCTTTATCCTTTTTGCCTTGAATTTCGTTAGCCGATCGACAGCTTAGCTGCGGCCGTTCGAGCTGGCGAAAAATCAATCTAAAACCTACAGCCCTCGCTCGCGCACGCGCACGGCAGCTTTTCAACCGCGGACACTGCATTGTACTTACACCAAAATAAATTAGTGAATATTAATCTTGGGAAATTTACTTAATCAAAAACTTCTTTGTAAATTAGATTAAATTAACTTAAATTAGCTTAACATTAATATCATTCAAGTGAAATGAACCGCTTGTGAAATTAGTTAAACATTTTAATTAAGGTGCTTTTTTACTTAAACTTTACTTAAACTTGGGCCCGCTCGACAGCCGGCACCCCCTTATTTCCCTCAGGTCCTTGGCGACTTGAACAGATGTGTTTTTTTGCTGTCCGTTGTCTCTACTGGACAGAGTTTGTGAACGGGTCGTTTTAGTGTCCCTTTTTGTAACTTTAGAATTTCAACTCTGACTTTTCCATCGCTTCCCCGATGTGTTTTTATAACTTTCCCTAATAGCCATTTTGCTGGATGAGTGTTTTCATCTTTAATAATTACTATTTGACCTTTTTCTAGATTGGCCTGTTTGGTTTTCCACTTCATTCGTTGTTGTAGCATTACAACATATTCATTCTTCCACTTTTTCCAACAGTCTCTTTTTATTTTTTGTACTAGTTGCCATCTATCTAACGAATACATTGCTGTGTCATCAATTGCTTCTGGACGATCTAAGATTGGACCTCCTATTAAAAAATGTTCAGGTGTTAAAACATCTACTTCACTTTCACTATCGATCGCACTTAGAGGTCGTGAATTCAGCACTGCTTCAATCTGTGACAGCAGAGTATTCATCTCTTCAAATGTTAATTTACTTTCGCCTATCACTCTTTTTAAATGATATTTAACTGATTTAACTCCAGCCTCCCAAAGTCCTCCGAAGTGAGGAGCTGCCGCCTGCCCAAAATGCCATTGAATTTAGTCTGCTTCTAATATAGGAGCTATCGCTGAGTTTTTATTGATTACTTTTTTGAAATCTAAGTCTAACTTTCTACAAGCTCCGATAAAATTTGTTCCATTGTCTGAGTATATATACTGACTTTTATCCCGTTTGGCAAAAAATCTTTTTAAAGCAGCTAGAAATACTTCAGTTGTTAAATCACTTACTGCCTCTAAATGAATAGCCTTTGTTGCCATATATACAAATACAGGGATATTTCCTTAAAATGTTTTTTATCTTCTACCTCTAAAACATTTCATATGTATTGGACCTGCATAGTCTACACCAACGTGTGTGAATGGAATTGATGGCGACACTCGAAATTCTGGAAGATTTCCCATTATTTGCTTAGCTGTTTCCTTGCGGTAGCATATGCAGCGTTTACAAGCCCGAACGGTCTTTTTTACTGAGTTCTTTAAACCCATTATCCAATACTTTCTTCTAATCATTGCTTCCATTAACTTATTTCCTCCATGTAAGGTTGTTTTATGAACATTTTTCGGGTGCTTTTGATCAAAATGAAACTTTGCATTACCTAACCTACCTCCTACGCGAAGAATTCCATTGTTATCTAATACAGGGTCCGCCATCTAACATTTTTTTTTTTGAACTAGTGGTTATTTTGAGTGTTGTAACACTGATGCTACATCTGATTTGACAGAAAGTTAGTTTTATCCTTCCGCTGAACGAAAATGGTTGTGTATACGATTGAGGAACGCGTTAAAATAGTGGAGTTTTACTTTGAAAATTTTACCAAAAAATCATCTGTTCCGACGAAGCTCATTTCCTTCCTTCCTTCTTGGCAGCTACGTCAATAAACAAAATTGTCGTATTTGGGAGACGGAAAACCCGCACGTGATCGAAGAGAAGCCAATGCATCCTCAGAGAGTTACTGTTTGGTGCGGATTTTGGGCCGGCGGCATCATTGGCCCATTTTTCTTCGGTCAATGGCGAACGCTACCGCGCCATGTTAACGGATTGGTTCTTCTCGGAAATCGAAAAGGAGGACTTGGACAACATTTGGTTCCAGCAAGACGGCGCTCCGTGCCACACAGCCAACGTTACGATCGATCTTATGCGCACTGTTTTAAAAAAAAAAAGTTACGTGGCGGACCCTGTATAGTATTTAAGCTTACAATGCTACTTTTATTACTAATTTCTTTTTTGAATTCTAAGCTTTGTATTTCCTGTCTAATTGTAATATTTGCTGATATTTTATTATTTTCTCTTCAGCTTCTTCTAATTCTGATTTTAATAAGTATGTGGGAAATTTTTGTCCTCTCATTATTTTTATGAATCTCAAAATATACCAGAGGTGTTAGTTAAAGCTTGCCGGTTTTACTAGTAGATGTCGCTAGTAATATGTATAAATTTCTATGGTTTAGCATGTATGTAATTTTTTTCTATTGACATTAATCTACAAAAATGCGCAAGTCACATTTACTTCAGTGAATATGTCGAGTTTCGTTCCAAGTAAATCGCATTTGCGGCATTCGTTGCTTTTCTTATTTCATCAAAAGAAAAAAGCAGCTGAAGCTCACCGGTTGCTGGTAGAAACTTATGGCGACATGATCCAGTGATTAGAACATGTGAGACATGGTTTCGTCAATTTAAAAGTGGAGATTTCGATTTGACAGACAATGAACATCCTGGTGCAGCGAAAAAGTTCGAAGACGAGGAATTGTAGATGCAAAAGTATGGAAAATGGGTGCCACACCAGCTGAACGATAGACAAATGGAAAATCGAAAAACCGGTTATGAAATGCTGCTTCAACGATTCGAAAGGAAATATTTTCTGCATCGAATTGTCACGGGGGACGAAAAATGGATTTATTTTGAGAACCCGAAGCGAAAAAAATCATGGCTTTCCCCTGGTGAAGCTGGCCCATCGACTGCAAGGCCAAATCGCTTTGGCCGTAAGACAATGCTCTGTGTTTGGTGGGACCAGTGTGGTGTGGTGATCGAGGATCGCTACCGACAACAAATGATCAATTTGAATCATGCGTTGATCGAAAAACGGACGGAATGGGCCTGAAGACATGGCAAAGTTACCTGGCAACATGACAACTCGCCGTCTCATACCGCTAAACTGGTGAAAGACACATTAAAAACACTTAATTGGGAAATATTATCGCACCCGCCGTACTCTCCAGACCTCGCCACGCCCGACTATTACCTTTTCGCATCGATGGGACACTACCTTTCAGAGCAGTGCTTCGCTAATTTTGAAGAAGTCGAAAAATGGCTCGTCGAATGGTTTGCCTTGAAAGAGGAAACTTTTATTTGGAATGGTATCCATAATTTGCCTGAGAGATGGGCGAAATGTGTAGAAACCAATGGTCATTACTTTGAATAAAATATTTTAAGATTCCTCTGAAAATTAAGTGTTTTCTTTATCGAAAAAACCGGCAAATTTCAACTAGTAAACTACAACTCTTATTAATTTGCTTAGACTAGAATATTTTTCTATTACCTCATTCGAGAAATTTGATTCTTTCCAAATAGTGATGTAGTGCACATCGATTTTAACGCTATTCTGTGTTGGCCACTGATGTTCTCCTTCTTGTAGCCATTTAGGACCGCTCCACCATAGTTCGTGCTCCACTAGTTTGTTCGCAAATACCCCTCTGGATGCTATATCATCTGGATTGTCTTTCGTTCCGGCGTGTTGCCATATCACAGTTAAATCCAATAGTTTTATCTCCTCCTCTCAGTTTTGGCAACGTTTTCTTATTTTTAACAGGATTCACTTTGGTTTTACCAGCAACTATGGTTATAACTGATCCTACCTTAACATACACAAAAAAAATTTTTTTTTTGCATTTTCGTTAAGTATAATATCTTAAAAATAATCTCTGAAAATTTCAAGTTAATCCGATAATTCGTTTTTAAGTTATTCGACAAATAACAAAGAGAGCTCGGGCCTTTCAAAGCGCTGTGTGAAACTTTAAACGCGTTTTTCTCAAAACTATGTTTTTTGAACTGGTGACAACTGTAACTCGAAAACCGCTCAGTTGATTTTAATGAAATTTATACAGCTTGTAGAATACATAATAAACTCGGGCCTGATCGAAGGATTTTTATTTTGTGAAAAATTTCGATTTTTTAAGACCAATTAACTGTTGATTTTTTCCCAAAAATCTAGAAAAAAATTTCCTGAGGCCGCCATTTTGTTAATTTTTGAAAAAAAAATAAAATCCTTCGATCAGGCCCAGGATTATTTATTTATAAAACTATTTTTTTTTATCCGATTGATTTCAGATGAATCTCCAAGGACTTATGATTGTCACCGCAAGGACCATTTTTTGGAACTGGGTTAACACAGACAGCTGTAACTTCGGAAATAATTTTTTTTTTTTTCGAAATTTTCGTGACTTCAAGTCAAAACATTGTTTAATAATACCATATCACTACTTTTGTAAAATAAAATTATTTAATAGCAAAAAAAAAATACTGAAAATTTTAATTTTTTCGTGCCTCTGACTACTCCTAACCCCTTAAGTGAAACCCATATTTTCGGAGTGGTTGCGAAATGTTAGACTGAATGAACTTACATTCATTTATTGAATCTGCTCCTATCATTAATTCGTCCATGTAGAAATCGTTTTAATGATATTTGAAAGCAATTTATTGTAAGGCTAGCAAAATTTGGCAATTTATTGTAGTGTTCTCGTTGCAAGAAAAGCAGAGGATGCTGCTCCATACGTAACTTTTTGCAGATTGTATTCTTCTATCGGTGCTTCTTTTGTTTCTCTCCATAATATTCGTTGATAATCTTGATCACCTTCTGCTACATTAATTTGTCGGTACATCTTTTCAATATCAATTGTTAATACATACACGTACTGCCAAAGTCTCCATTTAATAATAATGTCAAAAATATCTTTTTGAAGTCTCGGTCCTATGAACAGGATGTCGTTCAAACTATTACCATTTGATGTTTTTGCAGACGCATCGAAGACTACTCGTAGTTTAGTTGTGAGACTGTCTTCTCGAATTATGGCTTGATGTGACAAGTAGTATTTTCCGCACATTTTTTCATTTGCTTTTTTCATGTGGCCCATTTCTAAATATTCTTTCATAAATTGCACACATTGTTTTTTTAGTCCATTATCTAAAGCAAAACGCTTTTCAAGATTAAAAAATTTCGCCATTGCTTGTTTTCGAGAGTCACCTAATTCTTTTTTAAACGGTAGATTGACTATGAATCTGTTGTTTTCATCTCTTATTGTCGTTTTATCAAATATCTGGAGACATTCATCATCATCAGCTATATTAATTGGTGTCGTGGTGTCTTCTATTTTCCAGAACCTCTCCAACGTTGTAGTAACCGCCGCAAGAATTCTATAATTTTTTCTCGGTTGTTGTAAGACTCCTGACAATATCCAGCCTAACTTCGTTGCTTGACCTAGCATTCGATTTTTCTTAAATAGGTCTTCTTCTAATATATCAGCATATACATCTGCTCCAATAACGATGTCGATTCAATCCGACTTATTGAAGTTGGGATCCGCTAATGTATAATTTTTAAATTGTTCTATATCCCATTTGAATGTTTTATCTGGTTGCACACTCGCCAGTTGGGGCAAAATCAGTGCTTCAACATTGTAAGTTTCGTTGCTTAGGAATCTCGGTTGGATTTCTATGTTGACTTTGAATTTAGAAACTCCTACCGTAGTATTTCCAAGTCCTGGTAGTTCAGTTACATCTCCTCTATTTGGCAATTGTAGTAAAGGGTGGTTAAATTTTCAAGGGCCGATGTTGATTTTGAATAAAACACAAACTATTTAAGAATTTATTGAAATTTTATTTTATTATGATATATTGGTATTACTCAATTATGTATGTAACAAAATATCGGCCAAATGAGCGCCGCGACCTCGGCGGCACACCTCCATACGATGGTCCAAATTTTCGATGACGCTGAGGCATAATGGAGTTTCTATGCCGTTAATGTGCCGAATTATCTCATCCTTTAGCTCTTGAATTGTTGCTGGCTTATCGACGTATACCTTTTCTTTCAAATAACCCCAGAGAAAAAAGTCCAACGGTGTCAAATCACATGATCTTGGGGGCCAATTGACATCGCCATTACGTGAGAAAACACGGCCATTGAATTTGTTGCGCAAAAGAGCCATTGTTTCGTTAGCTGTGTGGCAAGTGGCACCGTCCTGCTGAAACCACATATCGTCCCCATCCATATCTTCCAATTGTGGCCATAAAAAATTCGTTATCATCTCACGATAGCGAACACCATTCACAGTAACTGCCTGACCGGCCTCATTTTGAAAAAAATATGGCCCGATGATGCCGCCAGCCCATAAACCGCACCAAACAGTCACTCTTTGTGGGTGCATTGGTTTTTCGACAATCACTCTTGGATTCTCATTCGCCCAAATGCGGCAATTCTGTTTATTGACGAATCCACTGAGGTGAAAATGTGCCTCATCACTGAAGATGATTTTCTTCGAAAATTTTCATAATAAGTCTGGATAACTTTAACACGTTGTTGGATTGTGTATCTCTCCATGGTTCAAATTGAGTAAGTCTGAAATAGAGAAATGTCAAATTAAATTCGGAAAAAAACTTGGCGTTTAGGTGTGGTTCACATTCAACATCGGCCCTTACAATTTAACCACCCTTTACTTGTGCTGCTTCTTCAGAAATTGTAGTCTTCTGTGATCCTTGTTTCGCTGTTTTTGGTCATCATTGTGGATGATGTTTTAATATTGTTTTCTTCACTTGTTCCTGTTTTCTTCTGGAACTCATTATATTGCAGTAAAATATGATGATTTCTTACACACTTACTACATTTTATCTTATTTTTTACAAATGCCTACAAACACATGATTTAGGCAAATATTGCAGAGCTTATTGCTCATTACAAAATTCCTTCGATTCATCGCAGTCAATATTAGGAATTTCCTGCATTCATCAATTTGATGCCAAGGACTCTTGCAATATGTACACGTTTTTTGTGCAGTTGTATAAAATGTGGGCGATCGTTGTGGTTGCTTTTGGCTGCTCCATTTATTTTGTTTCCTGTCTTTAATAGCTTCTAACGCTTGATATTGCTGCTCTAGGAACTTAAAAACATCATCTAGGGTTTGGATGTCCCTAGTTTTTTTGACATTTTGCTCATATAGACGGATACTCCTTTATCTAATTTCCGAACAACTATTCTAGCTATAATTTCTTGTTCGTCATTTAAATTTAATTTAAGCCCTTTAAGAGCATAAACGCACTCTTTGGTGGTATTCAAAAGCTGTTTCATACTAGCCGCACTTTCCCCATTTGCTGTGGGTTGATCGAGGTCTGTCTACCTGTGTTGTGAATTGCAGCCCTAAGTTGTCATATCGTTCCTGAAGTATTTTCCAAGCGGCTTCATAGTTGGATTCGGTCACTGGTAAATGTTGAACTAATGATGACTTCAGGCGGAACATCTTTTCTACTTCAGTAAAGTGTTTTGAATTATGCACTAAACCTTCGAAAAGATCGCGAAATGATGACCATTTCGTCATCTCCCCACAGAATACAGGAATTTTTATTTCTTGAAGTTTCATCGTAGATGACAAAGTTTGTGTTGGTGTGCACATTTGTTAAATTTTCAATACTAATGCCATATTTTTCACGTAAATCCTCCATTTGTTCTTCGATGATTCCTGAGTTATGGATTTCAAATGGACACTTCGAGTTTCGGAAAATGCTTCTTCAACATATGCAAATTGTATTTAAAGCTTAGTCTTAAACTCTCTTATTTCTTCTGGAGAGTCCAATTTGTTTTTCGAAGCTTCTTCTTTAGTTAATATAAGCTTCCTTCCTCGACGTTGAAATGTTCTTTCTATGTCGGAAGTGAAATCTGATGGCTCAAATTCACATATTTCTTTTTCTCTCACCGCTCTAAGCCTAATTTTTATGCCGCTTACTACAGAATCTTCGTCTGCATTCTGTGCCTTTAAATTTTAAATGGATCTTTCCATTATTTGAATTATATGCTTATAATATTTTTTTGCAATGTATTTTTCGGCTTCTTGGCTCTGTTTTGCCATAATTTTTGTATGATTGGTGATAAATTCAGTCATCACAGTCTGAATATGTTGAATATATTCAAGACAAGAAGCCTTCCTTATTTTGGCGCTTAATATTTTCTGGTCTTCCAGCGCTGCAAGATCGCCCAACTCCTTTTGTCGTTTGAGCAAGTTCTTCATGTTGACTGTTGATTCATTTATTATTGTTATTTTTTTGTTTAACACTGTACTCGGTGTTTTAGCCCGAGGACGCTTATTGGCACTTTCACTTGTCCGTTGTGAGCCACGGAAACGCTTTTTAGCACTTTCACTTCTCCGTTGTGAGCCACGGAAACGCTTTACGCTTATTATCTTAGGCGAATTTTGTAGTATACTAAATTAAGTATAGCTTAATTAATGCGGACAGATTCTGCTGTTCCGTCTTACATAAATTTATTTGTTTAGTAATGCTCTTTTTTTTTAAGAGGCTTATAATACTTGCGCTGAGCTCTTTTCTTAAGGCTCGATTGACCAAATGTCAATACCACAATGAAGTGTCTAAAATCTCTTACCGCTGGTGGGGAAAATTAAAGAGTTCATTTGTGGGAGAATTAATTCATTCTGATTTTATTTCTATAATTTCTCGGCTTATATACAAATTCTTAAAACTATTCTTATTGACTAATTATACATGTTTGTGTGCATATCCATTTTGACACTCCAGTGCCATATTTATGTTTTTGTGCATACGAATAAATAATCATACATACCTATGTGTATCAGTGTGTATGCATTCGAATGCATTTTATGCTTACTGTTTACGATGTATTTCTCAAATTTCAAGTTATATGTTTACTTTAAAATATTAAGATAAGCAGTGATCTTCACATTCTTATAATCAACGACTCACCTTACAAATTTTCTGCTTATCAATGCATTTGATATTTAGTGGACTATATATTAATCTTCTATATGTTTATATTTACATGTGCATTTATATGTTTCTAAAACCTTACTTTGTTGCTGCAGAATTTCATGTTCATATTTTTATGAACACCTTGAAAATCTACTATCACAAACATTACGAAAATTAATAAGGAAATATATTTTTAATGGTAGGCTTTTTATACGTTGGTTGTGTTAAAAAATATAAACCGCTCACTTTTGCTTTAAAAAAAAACGCCACAGACTACCAGCACTCATTTAATTAAATTAAAATAAATAAGTTTCCATAAAATAATATTTAAATAATTTTTATGAAAATTTTGTATTGAATTGTGTTGTGAGTTCAATTATGACTACAAAATAAATAACCTAGGCTTTTGCGGTGAAGTGCAAAAAATACAATAAGAATACATTCAGTGTCCTAATGCTCTTTGAAATATTAATTATTCGTATATACGAGTATGTATATACCAGCTGTACCCTGCAACGTTGTGCGGTCATTCATACCCATTAAGGGCCGTTTTCACCATCTCCGGTTAAGCACTTAATCAGAACTTAATCGGAAGGTAGCAAAAAATTCGTTTGCACAATATCCGGTTAAGGCGCATGTGTCAATTAAGTTGCGGTTAACTTAACGCCAACATCGAGTGACGATAAGCTCTTAACCAGAAGAAAATTTGACAGCTGCAAATCGTAAAATAATAAAGAAAATAGTATTCCGACATTGGCTTCAAAATAAATTGTATTATGGAAAATTTGGAACGCACTGCCTGTCTGTCTGCATTGATTCAGGGGCGTATTTATTGGGAAAGAACGTTTTAGAAATACGATGAAGAAGTTTTTATTCGTAGATTTCGTCTTTCCAAAGTTAGAGCAAAATACGTTTTGGAAAAAATAGAAAGTAAAATTAAAAGCCGCACTGAAAGGCTTGTGAAAATAATTTGCTTTGAGTAAATAAATGTTATTGATAATTGATTTGATTTTGCAGGAATAAAGCAGTGGAAATTTTGCTTTTAACATTCCGCTTTTATGCATCGGCAAGTTTTTTAATTTGTGTTCCGGTGTTGGGCGGAATAAAAGTGGTGACTGCCAATCGCGTGGTAAAAATTACTTGTCCAATCATTCATCAGGATACCGAAAAAAGCAGAGAAATTGAGAGCACAATGCGGGCATTTTACCGAATAGCGAAATTTCCAAAGGTGTTGGGGTGTTAAGATTGCACTCATGCCAGAATCCAATCACCTGGAGAAGAAAATTCCAAAAGTTTTCGAAGTAGAAAAGGGTACTTGTAAAATGGAAACAATGGAATTTGTATGCAAGTGACCTGGTTCTGGACATGACAGCATTATTTTTAATAATAGCTGTCTGAATCACCGGTTCGAGCAAAACGTATTTCGGGACTTTTTTAATTGGGTGGCAGTAGTTATAGAGTCAGCAACTACATGATGTGTATTTTACATCCCTGAACGTTTTTACAATAAATCTGAAATCTGAACTCGAAGTTGCATATCGAGGAGCTATGGATTGAGAGTTTCGCTCAGCACAACTATGAACATCATTGTTGCCTGTAGAGTGTTGCACAATTTTGCTAACCAGAATGACTCTAACTTGGATGAGGTGGAAGTTCAAGTGGCATCCGTTGATGCCGACGGAAACATAGTTGAGGTGCAAGGAAACCATATACCCACATATATTACATAAATTTTATTCATGTAATTTAAAACCTTTTTCCAAATATAAAATTATGAAATAAATTTTACTAAATTACAATTTTTTTTCATAACCAAAAAATAAAATTTAAAAAAATAAAAGAGAACACGGAAGATCTTAAAAATTACTCAACCAAAGCGTGTAGAAAAATATAAGCAGATAGAAGCTGTCATGCAGTTTTGATGTATTCACAACGCATTTTTTTGTGAATTTACCTTAAAATATTCACAATGATCAAACTAACCAGAAGTTAAGTAACCAGAACTTGGGGAAAACGAAAGTGTCATATCAGCATATCCTCCGGTTAAAGGTTAAGTTAATCGGACATTGTGAAAACGGGCCTAAATGTATGAAAAATTAATCATGAGATATATTTTTAGCATAAGTTTTTTACTCAATACTTGTAGGTATACAACATTTTCGGCTTTAGCATTGACATTGGTTCACTTTTCCTGCTCATCTAAGCAAAAACCACCTATTCACCGAATTTCAAGTAAACCGAAAGATAAATAAAATTTTCGAATAATTCGGTCCTTGGTCCACCATCCGGAGCTAAGAGTACTCCGACATGTTTGAATAGGTCGGTCCCTGGTCCCCTCCCCGGAAAGAAAAGTAATCTTCCTGTAAATCAAAGAAATAAGCCACCTGTGTACCGAATCTCAAGTAAATCGAGCCTTAATACCTTAAATAGGTAAGTCCCTGGTCCATTGCCCGGAGAGAATAGTAGTCTTCCTGTGGGAAACCATATACCCACATATATTACATAAATTTTATTCATGTAATTTAAAACCTTTTTCCAAATATAAAATTATGAAATAAATTTTACTAAATTACAATTTTTTTTCATAACCAAAAAATAAAATTTAAAAAAATAAAAGAGAACACGGAAGATCTTAAAAATTACTCAACCAAAGCGTGTAGAAAAATATAAGCAGATAGAAGCTGTCATGCAGTTTTGATGTATTCACAACGCATTTTTTTGTGAATTTACCTTAAAATATTCACAATGATCAAACTAACCAGAAGTTAAGTAACCAGAACTTGGGGAAAACGAAAGTGTCATATCAGCATATCCTCCGGTTAAAGGTTAAGTTAATCGGACATTGTGAAAACGGGCCTAAATGTATGAAAAATTAATCATGAGATATATTTTTAGCATAAGTTTTTTACTCAATACTTGTAGGTATACAACATTTTCGGCTTTAGCATTGACATTGGTTCACTTTTCCTGCTCATCTAAGCAAAAACCACCTATTCACCGAATTTCAAGTAAACCGAAAGATAAATAAAATTTTCGAATAATTCGGTCCTTGGTCCAGCATCCGGAGCTAAGAGTACTCCGACATGTTTGAATAGGTCGGTCCCTGGTCCCCTCCCCGGAAAGAAAAGTAATCTTCCTGTAAATCAAAGAAATAAGCCACCTGTGTACCGAATCTCAAGTAAATCGAGCCTTAATACCTTAAATAGGTAAGTCCCTGGTCCATTGCCCGGAGAGAATAGTAGTCTTCCTGTTATATATATATATAGCCGCTTAAGCGATTTTCGGCCGAGCTCCTCCTCCAATTTGTGGTTTTGCGTCTCGATGTTTTTCCAACAAATGGAGGGACCTGCAGTTTATACTAAGCCGCCTCCGAACGGCTGATGGTTTTTTTTTACGAGAAGCCTTTTCATCTCCGAAATACACTCGGAGGGGTGGACATTCCCTGCCGAAGGGTGACCGCAATTAGAAAATTTAACTTAATCTTTTATTTAAATTAATTTTCCGTGACTTTTGGACGATGGTGGCATCTGGGATTTGAACCCGCGCCTTCCGAATGTCAGTACGCAATGCTAACCACTCGGCTATCGCGATATCTTAGAGTCACCAGTCTCAAGTACAACAGTTAAACGTTCTTTTCACTGCACCCAATTCTTCTTCACTGCAAGCAATGTCATTAGAATTGTCTGAAGAGTTAACGCAAAAAACAACTGAAGAGGAGCCAGTATTTATTGACCTTACACCATGAACACTAGAAGTAAGAGAATCGAAAAGAGCATCTATATCTAGATCAAGCCTTCCGCGAGCAAGAAAATAAATGAAAACAAACGATATAATACGGCTTTGTACTGAAGAAAGAACTGGTGCTAAATTAGCATTTCCAGATCCTGATTGTACTGCTTGCACCAATTTACGACCACATCAACAATTCGAAATTTTTTTAGCGAAGATTTATACCTATGCTATATAGGTATATGGTATGGTGCGCAAAATCCAAAAGTAATCGTAACTGAGATGAAAATTGTAATAAGAGTTATGGTGGTCACCGGTTATACGTCCCGGTCGACCAAAAATTATTGGTCAAACGATAAAGACTTTTTCTGCGCTATGGTGTCAAATGCGATAAGACGTGATAGGTTTGAACCCGATTTATCATACGACGAGCCCATGGCGGAATATTATGGGCTGTTATGAATGCACAGTTTATTCGAGGGAACCCTTTACGTTTTGGATATAAGATGTGGTGTTTGAATACACCAATTGGCTACCTCATAAGCGTCGGGATGTGTCTAGGAAACAACCCGCACTCAAATCCTGAATATCCACTAAAATATGGCAAAAATGCGTCTCCATTGCTTTTTACTTTTACAACTTATTTACCTTAATGGGAATATTATTAGGATTGAAATAGCGGGGCCAATATGGTACCGGAACTCTTAGAGAAAACATGGTGCCAAAATCATATCAGTTACCTAACAAAAAACTTTGTTGTTACCGAAAAATTTACTAGAGTTGGCAGATATTCCAGAGTTGAGAACAGAAGATTTAATATACCTCGTCCACATTCAGTCTACAACGCAGGTATGGGAGGAGTTGACAGAACGTACCAAAATGTTAACGTCTACCGGATCGGAGTCAGAGGAAAAAATTGAGGTTTTCAATTTTTGGGTGGCTTTAAAAGCTATAATTTTTTGCCTTTATTAATTATGCAATTTTCTTCCATTTTTTTTTTTACTTTAAATGAATATGGCTAATATAATTGAATTTGAAACTTTGGTCGCTAACAATTTTAATTTTATCCCTTATATACTCGTGTGTATATTCAATTTTGTTCCTTTTTGTTTATTTTCAGTAAAAGTGAATTTTTCACTTTTTTCAAATGCCGTTTTGTATAGTCTTTTGTAGTTTAATGAATTAAAACTTCTTTCTCCAATATTGGTATTATGCAGATTATATGAATATTATAACAAAATTTTACTTGCCTAGTTCGTTTTACCATATTCGACCTATTGTTACATGTATGTAACACCTTAACGAAATTGTTCTCTATCTTTTTAACAGTTGCATTTCTATTCCCTTTTATAGTCTACTTTAAAAAATTTAAGATGTCTACTTTGAAATTTGTGGTTAATTGGTTAAGTGTGTTCTCCACAATCCATAAAAAGAGGACCACACGGAGTGCGTCAATTACCAAGGGATTAGCCTCTTAAATATTGCATATAAGGTACTATCGAGCGTACTGTGTGAAACACTAAAGCCCACCGCATGCAGCTTGTCAGCTCTTCACCGCCATGTTTGAATAGTTCTGCTGGTCGGCCGTT
This sequence comes from Ceratitis rosa, assembly GCA_037013455.1. Classification (NCBI taxonomy): domain Eukaryota; kingdom Metazoa; phylum Arthropoda; class Insecta; order Diptera; family Tephritidae; genus Ceratitis; species Ceratitis rosa. Next base: position 589,668 of record JAWMAG010000056.1, read on the forward strand.
AGCTCCAGGCGCTGTGCTATTTTTCAAGCGGGCGATTGCTATTCGAACTTCTTCATGGTCAGGTAACAGAACGTCTCTTCCATAGTCCTCGATTTGGATTTCGGATTCACCATCTCCGGATGCTCCATTTTCACTGCCATTCAGTAGGCTGGAAAAGTATTCCCTCTATAAATTCAATATGCTCTGGGCATCGGTTGCTAGATCACCTGGTTCATAGAACAGTTTCAGAAAATGTGGATACATCCATTAAGGGAAAGTGAACATAATAAAGAAGTTTTTAGAATCACTTTCAGGCAATCAAAAGAAATTTTCAACTAAAATGAATAGGGATCGGTTATATCATATGATTCTTTCAGGCAAAGTTGACGCTGCTAATAAATGAAGTAAACAAGTTGAGGATATGAATGTAGAAGAAATTTTTTTTTTAATGTACTTGGAAGGATTTCGAAAATCAAGTTCTATTTTTAAAAAGGCAACAGACATTTGTTAACTCAAGTAATAAACATTCTAAATTAGTAGAAAAAAAATAAAAAAAACCTATTTCAGAAATCAAAAAGGATTCATCGGAGGATAAGAAAATCGTAGAGAGTAATTACTTAATGACAGAGTTTAAAAACTTACGTGTATGTTTCATCTCTAGCACTAGTGCTAAAATAAAGTTGAAGTCGAATTAACACATTTGAGTAGAACACATGGAAAGGAGGTAGAGACACTGATAAGGAATTATAACCCTAAAATGAAACATAGTTCACCAGTAGAAATGAAAATTTGTTTTGTCCCATCATATCAACCACTTAGACGCTTGTCCTACGCTAATTGGGTTATAATAAATAATCAGGTGGCTGAGGGAGGAATCATACAGCCAAGCAAATCGGAATATTTTCATTTTAATGGTTAAGAAAAAAGATAGTGGCTATAGACTGTGTTGCGATTACCGTAGACTTAGTGAAAAAATAGTTAAAGATAACTTTCCGATGCCTTTGATAGACGACGTGATTGAAAGGTTGCAAAGCGCTCGTGTTTATACAACGATTGATCTTAGGAACGGGTTTTTACACTTTCCAATGGAAGCGAACTCAATAAAGTATACTTCATTTGTGACACATCAGGAACAATTTGAATTCCCATATGTTCCTTTCGGGATACGCAATTCGCCTGCAGTTTTCACTAGGTATATTTTCGCTGTCTTTAGAGACTTTGTAGAAAATGAGACTGTGACAACTTACATGGATGATTTGATTATACCTTCGAGAGTTACGGAAGAGGGCATTGTTAAATTTAGAATGGTTTTGAATAGGGCTGCAAAATATAATTTAAAGTTAAATGGGAAAAGTGTCACTTTCTCACGTGTTGAATTTCTTGGTTATGTTGTGGAAAGTGAGACCATTAAGACTTCAGAAGCAGAAGCAGATGCTGTTCCGTCGTTTTATTAGTGGGTCAAGGTAAAAAATTGAATTCGAGGCTGAGAAACTTTTGGCGTTTCAGCAGTTAAAAGCTGCGTTAGTTAAAGCACTCATGTTGAGGCTGTAGGCAATGACAGAAGTTCATACTGTCGCTTCTATGTTCGGATATGGAGCAGTCCTTCTCCAAAAGGATAGTAAGGATCAACATAATCACCCGGTGCAGTACATGAGCCGTAAAGCTGCAGAGTCTGAGGAACGTTATCACTCTTATGAGCTTGAGGTACTTGCTATCATAGCTGCATTGAAGAAATTGCGTGTTTATCTGTTAGGGATTCAGTTCAAAATCGTGATTGATTGCAATGCTTTCGCGATGACATGTTTTTGCAAGATTACACGTACACTATCGAACATCGGTCTGGTACTGGGATGAGGCATGTCGATGCACTAAGTAGAGTTTCATGTTTATTGTTGGAAGATTCTTTACGTCACAGGTTGCAGAAAAGGTTGTAACAAGTTGAATACAGTGCATTATCTCAGATTGGAAAGTAAGAAAAAAAGTAGGGTTCCTTGAACCAATTGACAAAGAGAATAGCCCTCTAAAAACATTCCACAATGATCACGTTGGTCCAATGGAGAAAATTAATAAGCGCTATAGTTACATATTTGTTGTGATTGATGCGTTCTCCAAATTCGTATGGTTATACTCAACGCGTAGCACAGGTACTGAAGAAGTCATTGATCGTTTGAAAAAGCAATCGTTTGCATAAAATCAGACAGAGTTGTAGCCTTTACGTCAAATTCGTTCGGCGGTTACTGCAAGGATAATAGTATTTCACATGTTTTGATAGCGTTCCTCGAGGTAATGGACAAGTAGATAGAGTCCACAAAATTGTAATGCCCATGTTAGCGAAGCTTTGCTCGGACAACCCGAGTGGCTGGAATAAGAATGTAGACCAGGTCCAACGAATACTTAACAATGCACCTCCTAGAAGTACAAAAATATCACCATTTAAATTATTGACAAGTTAAATAGCAGTACCGTCAAAATTTAAATCGATTTCATGAAAGTTGAAGGGCTTTTCGAATTTTTTTGAATAGGCCAGTCCACTTCCCGGTGAGAAGAGTAGTCTTCCTGTTGGTCTAAGCAAAAATCCATCTATGCACAGAATTTAAAGTAATTGAAACCATAAAAAATAATTTTTTCATAAGTCCGTCTCCGGTGCACTTCCCGGAGAGAAAAATTATATTCCTGTTAATCTCAGCAAAAAGCCACTTATGTACCGAATTTCAAGGAATTCGAGCCTTAAATAAGATTTTTTTCAATAGGTCAGTTCCTGGTCCAATTCCAGGAGAGAAAAATAGTTGGTCTATCCATCGGATTGAAAGTAATCAAACGATAAATGCAATTTTTTCATAAATCCTTGGACCATTTTTTTCGTAAAAGCCTTCTCAGGAATAATAAAAACAATTTGAAAAACACCAAAAATAAAAAATTTTGAAAACACCCGTTACATTTCTTTTCGAAAAAACCTTCCAAGGAATTAGGGAAACTATCTGGTAAAATTTCAAGTAAACCCGTTGGTAACGTTTGAAGAACACCTGTTACAAACGAACATAAGATTTTTTTCGAATAGGTCAATCCCCGGTCGATTTCCAACATTTTTATTTTATTACTTTATTTTTTAAACCTTCCGAGTAACCACAAAAATAATCTGACGAAATTTCAAATCAATCGGTCGGTAACTTTTGAAGATTTTCGGAAATTACTAGATTTTTCCCAACGGGCATTAGATAACAAAGAATCGCTCGACCGATTTTGTGAACACTTCACACTCTACATAAACCATCTACTAAATAGTCCGAACAAAGTCTCGACATTTTGGTTGGGTTGGTTTTAATTTGGAAGATAGCGTTTCCATTCAGCTTTTTTTTTTGTCGTCCTGACATATTTTCCATAATTAGGTTCAACTATTTATGACTTAATAAACAAATAAATTAAACTTATTTACACGTATTTTGTTGCGCTCCATCTTCCATTTCGATGTGAATATTCTTTTTACTTTACCAACTGGCAAATGTAATATAACATGGTCCAAAAGGCAATGCTACCAAAATTGTGTCAAACAATGTAACCTGTGCGCCAGCATACCAAATTCAGTTTCGGATGTCAAAAAAAAGTAACGTAATTTACCTTACCGGTAACCGTGAGAATAGGCATGTACAATACAACGAAAAATGGCATTAATTTGTATATACGAGTATAGAGATGTATTCATGCGGGCCATGTTTATGGGGTGAGTTTTTTTAAATAACTTAAAGTATACTATATTACAAAAAAATAAATAAACTTACCTATATAATATTTAACGGAATGAAATTTAAAACATGTTATGTTATATCAAAATATATCAAAGATATTCGGATTAAACTAAACTTATCTGAACTGAATTAAACAAAGTTGATCCGAATTAAAGGAAATTAAATTATATTCAACTAAATTATACCTAACGTTAATTTTTAATTACCTGAAATCAAACATTATTACTTGCCGTGAAAATCAATTTAATTTAGATTAGCCAGAAAACTATTTATTCTGTCGGGATGTTTTCTATAGCAGTCACAAATTATGATAATACGTCGAATGTTATTGTTCTTGTCGATCTTATAAAAAATGATTTGGTATGTTTACATAAAAGCGACACGACAATAGGATTCCATGGCTTTCTATATTTTGATCAATTTAAAGTAAATCGAAATTTCATATAAATCGGGACACATTTTTTTTTAAATAGATCGGATGGTGTTTGGTGCCTCACTTGAAGCGAAGTATGTGTGTTGAACAAAACAAAGTTGTGTTACAGAAAAAAATAAATATTACAATATAATTTGGATTGAGTTCGCAGATATTTTTTGCTCACAAGGTGGTGTATCAACAGGAATTTCACACAAAAGCATATTTCCTTCTTTTTCGAGTGAGAATAATATATATATATCTATCTGTGTACATATAAACCTTATGTTTGTTTGTAAAAATCCACTCATCTCGAAAAGTGACCGACGGACTGAACAAGATCAAAGAGCTGACACGGTTGCTGGTCAGACCGACCAGTGCATTTAGGTCTGAATTCCCATTGTGATACCGCTGTGCTGTAGATCTCATCTCAATCAATCAATCAATAAAGGCAATCAAAGAAGTAATATCATTCAATTTACTATATGCTTAATGTAATTGCGTCTGAATGAAGAAAAGGAATGAATTATAATAAGGACTCCCTAAAGCTGCCGCTGCGCACTCTACGATGTTATTTCTAAGTATTCCAACCAATAATACTTTAGAAAAATTGACCTTGTGCCATGGTTTGGTTACATGTGTCACAATGTTTTCCTCTTCTAAAACTAATCTTACTGCGTTGTGCAATATGCAGTGTTCGTTGAAATACTTTGAGGTTTCTGTTATTTGATAAGGATGTTTAACTGGATTTCTGTCGTGTTTTGCTATTTTAGAAATTGAACAATTATTAATGGATTTGGTTATTATTTCAAATAATTTGGGGTAAAAAATATTATTCTTCAATTCAAGAAATACTTCCTTTATGCCTTTGTAGTTGTTACGGAGATGTTCGTTTTCTATATATTGTAGTTAATATTTAATTTTTGTCCGTCATGTTAGGTTTTTTGAGATTGTTCTCTTCAATTATGATCGATTACAAATCTACGGCCATACAAGTAAGTTGGAAAATGCTTTACGGACCAGACTACAGCAAGCATTACATTTTCTATAGTCGAATAACGAATCTCGTGGTCAGATAAAGTCCACGATGCAAAGAAAATTGGATGGCCGCTTTGACTTTGCCCAATGGCAAACTCGTCGTCAACGTAAATCTTTTATTGAAATCCGGTTGCTGTAAAACCGGTTCACTTGTAACTAACTTCTGTAATGTTTCGAATGAATTTAAAAACTCACTGTTTTTAGAGTAATTTTTTTTAAATACCGAACCATTGGGTAAGCAACATTTGCATAATCGCATATGAATTTCCGATAATACCCTGAGATGCCCAGAAATTGTTTAATTTCTTTCGCGTTGGATGGTGGTAGCATCACTGCGATTGCTTTAACTTTTGATGGATCTGGTCTGATACCGGCCGCTGAAACCACATAGCCTACAAATTTCGTTGTAAATTCTGAAAAATGGCACTTTTCTCCTTAAATTTTCAAGCTTGCTTCTTTTAGCAAGGTCAATTGTGCTAAAGTAGCTACATTTTCCCAATTTGTCGATATCTCTTGCATATTCAGAATTGAAAATTTTTCGTCGATCGTCTGTATATGTAGTTTCCTGTAATCTATTACGATTCGCCACTTTTGTCCGTTGTCAGTTTACTTGGGTACGACCCATAAAGACGAATTATGGGGACTGTTGCTCGAAACAATCTCATTTACTTCACAACTTTTTTATTCTTCGCAAGAATAGATCGGTAGTGTCGCATTTTCTGTTACAAGCTCCCGAATTCTATAATTAACTACAGCGTTTAAGCTAAGCAGTGCATTGTTTCCTAATATACCGTCGAGGTAATCGTGAAATGGAAATTTGATAAAGTCGATTGATTTCTTTTCCGAAATTCTTTAAAAGTGGTACGCTATACTGTATGTTTGTTGGCATGCTTCCGTTTAGGAGTCTAATATTGAAAGTGAGTGACATTGTTCACCATATCGGATTGCAAAGCCTATTGTTAATTATGCTAAGCACACCAGTGTCTATAATAAATTTGAGTTTTTTCAACTTCGTATTTATGACAATATAGGGTGATTTTCTTGATCGAGAAATGGAAAATTTTGGTTGCTTTCGTTCATACCTGTATCCATTGGATTGGATTTTCATTGAAATACAATGCATTGTTCAACCGACACAAAAGTATTGCTAATTTATTATAGAAGTTCTCACTTGAACAGTCCCATCGACATGCTATCATGTTATCAATTAATTCTTCAACTGAATTTTTTCGCCATGAAAGTCAATTAAATCTCTTTCCGTTCATTACCATAGGAGGGACTTTCTGGCGCTACCCGTAATTTTAACCTTAATGCTCTTTATTAACAATATTTTATATTCGGCTGGGAAAGAATCCAAAATAGTCACTATTAAGTTAATTATTTTGACAAAATTAAGAATCCATTACCGTCATAACAGGAAATATAGTTAAGATTGCTGGAGATGAGCTTAAATTTGTTGTTCAAGTCTAATTCTTCCATGTCTACGTATGTTTTTTTGTTTTGTTAAATCGAAATTAAATATTGTATATGAAATCGAAATTAAATATAAAAAAAAAATTGGAAAATATAGGAACGTATACATATACACACGTATGTTTGTGGGTGCATGGGCTCGCTCGTACTGTACGATTCATAAAGCAATTCAATTATTATTAATAAACAACTGTAACACTAATAAAAATAACATAGTTTTACAATCGGCGGTAGATGTAATTATTATTATTTTTGTTATTTTGTCTTTCATTAAATAGTAGTAGTAGTTAAAATTTGTATCGATGTAAATTATTTAATTAGATAAACAAACAAGTAAAAATAAATGTAAACAAATCGTTTTCTGTGTGCGTATCTCTGCTGCTGTCTTTCCATGTCGTTGTCTTTTGTTGTTGCCGTCGCCTGCTAGCTTTGTCGCTCATACATCCCGATGTGTTTCTTTTTTCCTCCTCGCTTTTGAATTTTAAGATTTTTCTTCCGTTTTCTAATTTACAATTGTTGATTTGTTTATGTGAATTATTTATTTATTTATTTTTTATTCTTTGCACTTTCGATTTTTCTCAATTGTACAATTGCGCGTCTGTATTTTTTTCAACTGTACAATTGCACTGATTTGTATTTTCTTTCTTAACTGTACGATTGCCCGTTTTTGAATTCTCTCTTTCACCGGTACCGTTCTCTTTTCACTTAACTGTAAAATTTTTTTTCAGTTACTTTTCATTTTAAGTACAGTTTTATAATTTTGCATAAATACTGCGCGATGTATGTTTGATAAAGGTTTTAAATTTTTAATTTCAATTGTTACTGTTGTTCGTGTATGCGCTTCTTTTTGTTCTTTTCAATTTTAACTTATTGTTTTCTTTTGGTACAATCGAACTGGTTTTAGTTTATTTCTTTTCACTTTAATTCATTAAGTTTTTGTAATTTTTTAGTTTCAAAACTTGCTACACATTTTGTTTAGCACACACGCCGAAATTTTCTACATCGCGTGGTTCGTCGCCGACTGCGCCAGCTAGAAATATAATAGTGACTTCTATCTGTCGCCTAAGAAAACGGCTTGAAACCATAGACTTACAATATTAGTGGCTTACAATATTAAAGTTTCTGACCCTAAAGTTTCTAGGTTGAATATCCCATAAGTGGCTGTGTCTCACACTTCTAAGCAAACACGTTTAGTGGCAAAACTTAAAAAAAAAAATGATTTTTTATAACATACCAGCTGTATCCTGCAAGGCTTCGCTGCCACTTATACTCATTGAATGTTTGAATAATTGGGATATCTTTTTATCATAACTTTATTTACTCATATAACATTTTTTGTTTTACTTTTGACATTGGTTCACTTTTCCTACTCATCTATGCAAAAAGCCACCTATTCACCAAGTTTCAAGTAAATTGAACGTTAAATGCAATTTTTTCGAATAGGTCAGTCCGTGGTCCACTTCCTGAAGAGAAAAATAATATTCCTGTTAATCTAAGCAAAAAGCAACCTGTGTGCCGAATTTTAAGTAAATCTAGCCTTAAATAAGGTCAGTTCCTGTTCCACTTCCCGGAGAGAAGGGTAGTTTTCCTGTTTGTCTAACCAAAAATCCTTCTATCCACCGGATTTAAAGTAAATCAAAGGACAAATAAAATTTTTTCATAAATAAGTCATTGGCCCACTTCCCGATTTTTTTTTCAAGTAAATCGGTTGGTAACTTTTGGAGAACACCCGTTACAAACGAACATAAGAGTTTTTTTCGAATAGGCCGGTTGACTTCCCGAAGATTTTATTTTATTACTTTAATTTTTAAACCTTCCGAGTAACCACAAAAACAATCTGACGAATATTCAAATCAATCGGTCGGCAACTTTGGGAGATTTTCGGAGATTATTGGATTTTTCCAAACGGACATAAGATAATGAACACTTCACACTCCACATAAATCATCTACTAAATAGTCCGAACAAAGTCTGTCTAAGTTTGGGGGGTAAGAGGCAGAGGATGTTTAGGAGTAGGGAAGGTGTTGGTTAATAATACCCTTAAATGTATTCATAGAACCGTTTGGCTCTTAAAGGAGTTCGTGAATGAACTGCATAGGAAAAAATTAGAGGTAGTGCGGAAGAGCTCAGGAGTGAGCTCCTGGTGAGAAATTTGGAGGTGGTGCGGAATGACCATTCCATTTGTTGCATTGGAAATTTATTTAGCGCTTTGAGTTTTCAAAATTTGTGGAGCGAGGTAGTACTCCAGTGGTCTTTTAAGTCAAGCTAACCCCACTTAGGAACTGGCGTTTTTGAGCAGTGGTGTTGTTAAGCTCCTAAGCAAGCAAACTTGCAAGCTGCCGAGCGTCTTAACAAGCACCCTTGTTGCGTTGAAAATTTATTGGGCTCTTTGCTCTACAAAATTTGTGGAGCGAGGGGGTGTCCCAGTGGTTTTGTAAGTCAAGTTTACACCACTTAAGAACTGGCGTTTTTCAGCAGTTCCTAGTGCTGGCAAACATCTAAGCATGTAATAATACAAGCTGCCGAATATCATCCAAGCACCCTGAGTTAAGCATCTGATAGACACTTTAAGTTTATTGCTTCACTGTTCACCTGAGAATTGCACTTATGCATATAAGCATGCAAGCGTATATGTACACACATGCATATTAGGGTGTCCGTTATTTCCCAAATTGATTTTTGACTCTGCAGCGCCCCTAAAATTTTTAGTAAATGCCCCAAAAAAAATTATGAAACTCATATGAGCTTTTAATATTGATAATAACCCGCAAAGACGATTCATTTCCCGTTTAAAAAACATGGAGTTTTCGTCCAGTGTTAGTCATCGAAGGAAAAATTAAAAAATATTAAATTTAAATATATATTTCAATAAGTGTTGAATGTCCTTTTTTTAACTATTCCCACAGATCCAAAAAATCGTTGAAATAAGATATTTTTGGCGAAAAACAATAAATTCTTATGTAAAAAATAATTGTTTTTTGTTCAAAAAAAAAAAAAATTATTTTTAGTTGAACTTTGACCTTGAAGAACTTTGACGTTAGTGATTTTTTTGCAAAACTTCAGAGAAATTTTTTGTAGAACGTTCAATTTCCTACAAAAATAATTCGATGCCGCAGCATTATATCAACTGGCTTCGCAAAGAAAAAATTAATAGCAAAAAGTACGAAAACTCCATGTTATTTAAACGGGAAATGAATCGTCTTTGCGGCACGGGTTATTATCAATATTAAGAGCTCATATGAGTTTCATAATTTTTTTTAGGGCATTTAATAAAAATTTTAGGGGCGCTGCAGAGTCAAAAATCAATTTGGGAAATAACGGACACCCTAATGCATATATGCATAAGTATCTCACATGACTGGAAGAAAAAACTAATGCCTAAAAGTATGTAGGGGAAATTGGGCGTAAGATAATCCATAAGTCCAGCAGGGCAGAGAACTTATAATGACGAGAAGGTGCAATTCACTTTTGGTTCAATGCTCGATCGAAGTTTGTACAGAGCTAAAAAATCTCGGAAAAGGGATTCTTCACTCTGTTAATTTTTGGCTGTAAACTAATAGAATTGATGGTTTAATATAAGTTTTGTTGGCATAATTGGTATAAATTTAGATCGCTGGCAACAGTATTGACAAAATTTCAAATAATATTAAAAAGAAATACTTGTGTGTATGACCATAATTAATTCGACATATGAACTAGGAAGGAACAATTGCAATTATAATTTCAGTCATTCATAGTGGAAACTCTAGAATATATTTTTACAACTTATTTCTTTATATCAAACTTTTTAAGAGCATTCTAATATGTTTATCACTTTTTAAAAGTAATACTTTTTAACATTTCTTAATTCATTCTTTAAATTTTTTTAAGTTATTTATTTTTTTTTTAATAATAAGTTTTTACATTTTTATTTTTTTTTAATTAATTTTTAAATTTTTCTAATTCTTTTTTTAATTTTTAAATATTTGTCTCTATATTTTAAGTAACAACAGATATAAAAAATACTAGGTTTTTAAATTCCTATTTATTCGTAAAAAAGTATATTACGTCTGTTTAAGCCAAAAGCCTTAAAAGTTTGAGAGCCACTATGTGGTTGTCCGAACTGCAGATAATCTAATAATTAGCAATGTGGCTTTATGCACATTCGTAAATAGATATAAGCATAAACGGAATAAGACTTCCGTATTAGTTATTATTCAACAGTTTCGAGGTAAATGTGTTTTCGCGCATTATTCAATAATTATTATTTATTTTTATTAGAGTCCGATAGATAGCCTCCGCTGCTAGTTGCCTTAACCTTGTAATGTAATTATTTATAATTATATTTCAAATAAATAAATAAATAAATATTAAAGACAGCTGAAAGGCATTGTAAAAGGTAATATTTCGTTTTACTTACTTATATTGGCTTAGACACTGCTTGCGCGATTTTAGCCGAGTTAGCAGCATCGCGCCATTCGCTTCTTCATTTTACTGTGTGGCGCCAAAGGAGCGGAGGTTTTTCTCTTCCTCTGCTTCACCCGGCGGGTACTGCATCGAAAATTTTCAAAGCTGGAGTATTCGTAACCATCCTGACCACATGGCCTCTTGATTCGCTGAACTATGCCAACGTCGTCGTATAACTCGTACAGCTCATTGTTCCATCGTCTGCGATATTCGCCGTTGCCAATTCGAAGAGGACTATAAATCTTACGCAAAACTTTTCTCTCGAAAACTCCTAACGCCGACTCATTAGATATTGTCATCGTCCATGCTTCCGCACCATATAGCAGGACGAGAACGATGAGAGACATGTAGAGTTTGGTTTTCGATCGCCGAGAGAGGACTTTACTTTTCAATTGCTTACTTAGTCCATAGAAGCACCTGTTGGCAAGAGTGATTCTGCGTTGGATTTCGAGGCTGACGTTATTACTGGTGTCAATGCTGGTCCCTAGATAGACGAAATTATCTACGACCTCGAAGTTATGACTGTCAACAGTGACATTGGAGCCAATTCGCGAGTCCGATGAATGTTTGTGTGATGACAGGAGATATTTCGTGTTGCCCTCGTTCACTACCACACCCATATCCTTCGCTTCCTTATCCAGCCTGGAGAAAGCAGAACTCACGGCGCGGTTATTGAGGCCAATAATGTCGATAACATCGGCGTGCGCTAGCGCTGTACACTCTTATAGAAGATAGAATGTACCTTCTCTATTCAGCTCTGCTGCTCGTATTATTTTCTCCAGCATTAAATTAAAAAAGTCACACAATAAAGAGTCACCTTGTCTGAAACCTCGTTTGGTATCGAACGGCTCGGGGAGGTCCTTCCCGGTCCTGACGGAGCTTTTAGTGTTGCTTAACGTCAGTTTATATTGCCGCATAAGCTTTCCGGGGATACCAAATTCAGACATAGTGACGTAAAGGCAGCTCCTATTCGTGCTGTCGAAGGCGGCTTTAAAATCGATGAAGTGGTGGTGGGTGTCGATTCCCTTTTCACTGGTCTTTTCCAAGATTTGGCGCATGGTGAATATCTAGTCAATGGTTGACTTACCAGGTCTAAAGCCACACTGACAAGGTTCAATCAGTTTGTTGACGGTGCGCTTTAGTCTTTCACACAATACGCTTGATAGGACCTAATATGCGATGTTAAGGAGGCTTATCCCACGATAATTGGCGCAGACTGTGGGGTCTCCTTTTTTATGGATTGGGCAGAGAATACTTAGCTTCCAATCGTCGGGCATACTTTCGTCCGAAAATATTCTGCAAAGTAGCCGCTTTTTTGTTTTTTAAGCGAACGATTTCTATTCTAACTTCTTCATGGTCAGGTAGTGGAACGTCTTTTCCATCGTCGTCAATTGGGGTTTCTGTTTCACTCCGGTTACTCCGTTTTCGCTGCTATTCAGCAGGCTGGAGAAGTGTTCCCTCCATAAATTTAATATGCTCTGGGCATCGGTGGCTAGATCACTTATTTGTGTCCTACAGGACACAATCCGACACCAAATTTCGTCGTACCTTCTTCTAGAATTTTCGAGCATTACCCTTGACGGCCAGCTTCTCAAGCTCTTCATACTCACGCATCTCGGCCTCTATCTTTTTTATCTGCAGATGCGTCTTGCCTCTCTCTTCAGCTCTCGGTATCTATCCCATACCGCACGTGCTGTGGTCGATCGAAACGTCGCGAGGGAGGCAGTCTGTTTTCTCTCTCCTGCGGCACAGCGGTCTTCGTCGTACCAGCTTTTTTTGCGACCTTTACGAAATCTAATAGTTTCGTTTGCAGCTGTACGTAGGGAGCTTGAAATGCCGTCCCACAGTTCCCGTATACCGAGTTGCTGATGAGTGCTCTCAGAGAGCAGGAGTGCAAGTCGAGTAGAAAATCGTTCGGCAGTCTGTTGTGATTGCAGCTTTTCGACGTCAAACTTTCCTTGTGTTTAGTTTGTTGACGGGCGTTCTCCGAAACACATAGGCGCGTGCGTATCTACGCTGCAACAAGATAATGGTATGAGTCGATGTTGGGTCCTCGGAGTGTACGCACGTCAAGAACACTGGAGACATGTCTTCCATCTATCACAACATGATCGATCTGGTTTTGTGTTTTTCGATCAGGGGACAGCCAAGTGGCTTGATTTTTTTTTTTTTTGTGCTGGAATCTAGTACTACAGGCAATCATATTTCGGGCCCCGGCGAAGTCGATCAGCCTCAACCCATTAGGGGATGTTTCGTTGTGGAGGCTGAATTTTCCAACTGTCGCACCAAAGATACCTTCGTTGCCCATCCTGGCATTAAAATCGCCAAGCTCATCCACCACAAATCCGACACCAAATTTGCGCTCCTTTATATGGCCGCTGTAGTAAATGTCACAAGAACCTACTCGCTTTCGTCCTTGTCCCGTCTATCGCACTTTTTGGACGGCGACTTTTTACGAGGACATTGACCAGCTGGGCAGCGGCACCTTCCCAATTAAGGGACCGGATATTCCAGTTGCATGCCCTCAAATCGTGATCCTTAATTCGTTTGAAGGGGTCGTCAACAGAAAGGGGGTATTTCATCCGAGGCGTTGGTAACTTTTTCATTGGAGCTGGTTTCTACGTGGCGGTTCCCAAACCCAGCGCACAACCCCGCTAGACGAGTAAGTTTAAAGATTTGACATATTTATATAGCGAGCCGCTTGCTTCAAGACCGACGCCAGCTCGCAGCCGCACCTCTTGTGAACAGACGTTGCAATTAGACTTCAGCGAACCCTTAAACCGAATAAGTCAGAGCGGCTCCACTTCAGCTCCTCTCTCATTAGCCGTGCCCCAAGGCTCCACAAGGGGTTGGTTAACGCATCTTGCACAAGGGTTGCTCACGTTTCCAGGATGCGCGACGTGGACGCAAGAGTAGGAATTGAGTATAGCCTCGCAACTGTAACAGCATACCCAGAAGCTTGACTACACCCCATTACACCCCTATTTCGTTTTACTTTTTATAATAAACGTTAGTACTTCGACTAACTCCTTTTTTATTAATTCGTTTTTTTTTTTCATTAATTCGATTGGGTCGCAGGTTCGCACCGGAGTTCATAATATTGAGGCTCACGGCCTCACCAACTTCTGTATATCGAACTTTTTAAATATGTATGTATTAATATATCTAATGATTTTTTAAATTTTACTTTTTAATATTTTAAAAATTTTAATTATTTAAATTCCTATTTAGCACAGTTGTAATTGCCGAAGTAAAGGAATACATTACCATAAATAAAATAATTGCGCTCAATTTCTCTGTTTTTGGCAGAAAATCAGTTGACTTAGCTCTGCTAACTTTTACAGTGGCCGTGAATTCCAGTATGGTGAATCCCTTTACTGAGATTTTTCAGAAAATGTTTGAAGGTGGTTCGATGTTTTAACGAATTTGCACCTTCTCGTTATTATAAATTCTTTGAGAACTCTTCTGGTCGATTATTTAACATTGTAATTTTAAAAAGAAATCAACTATTGTACATATATCTCTTGTCATGACGCATCCTTTTTTTCTATCCTATCTTTGGCATACATTTAGGACTTAAGGAATTTGACTGTTACACTTCATTTATCTTTTATGACTGTCACCGCGAAATTACCAATCAGTGCCGGTTTCTCCTTTGTACCCTTTCATGAAAATTTGTGTGACAAAAGATTTTTTAATACAGCTTTCATGACACCTCGCAGAAAACTAGCAACGTTAGATGTACCAAGCCGTGATAAAAATGTTATCTGGAAAATAATTAAGCGATGGCGACCACACATACCTACTATTTATGTACATATGCATGTTTAGTAAAACTAATATGGATTTTTTACATACGAATTCATTTAGGACCGATTCACTAGTTCCTTAATAACCTCGTCGAATGCTGCTTTCCCATTGAAGGGCATTATAGGAAGGTGAGAAGACTGTGTATTCAACTTTCGATGTTGAATAAAATAAAATATTAATTTTGTTTAAAAATATGAAAAATAGTAATGTTCTTTTACTAAATTAAAAAACGCGTTTTCCTTTCGGAATTTCGTACACTGGTTTTATTTATTTCTTAATAAAGCACATATATACAAACGTATGGTATTAAGGTAAGCAAGCGATTAAAAATAAAAATTCTGTAAGCTTATTTATAACATACTTAGCGTAGTTTTTACATTAACGGGGAAGGAGAGGAAATTTCGGTTTTCCGTTTTTTCCTTCAATCTACTTTGTTTTACAGAAATTGGAACTTAAGGTAGGTATTCCAGTGGATAAAGGGTGAGTATTTCAGATTAGGGTAAACAATTCAAGGTGAGTATAAAATATGTATTTAATTTCTATTATTTTTATTATAATATGTATTTAATTTCTATTCTTCTTTTAGAATTTTATGAGATCGACACTCATGTTTTTAACATGCCGGCGGGCCTGCGGCGACGTGACCTGAACTAAGTCTACCAGCTGTTGCAGTGTTATTCAGGCTTGGTTTACCAACCCACGGATTCGTTGCTGGAGGGCAGGTGATTTGCTGTTTCGCCGAGCTCTCTCGTTGGCTGCGCTTCGCATTACCTTGCGCTTCGGTTTCGGCTCAGTGGGGCCCTTGTGATGGTTCTCCCGTGGTTCGTTGGTCAACTTGAACCTAGCGCTCTGTGAGCTCGGGCGAGGGTCGGTGAAGCAGCGTGTGATGGGTAGTCCGCATCGACGACAACTGTCTGGGGAGTCGCATGCTCCGATGGTGTGGGAAGTCGCTAGACAATTAATGCAATAGCGATGTGCCTTTGCAGACTCATATCTCTCGTCGGGCGTCTTCGCCAGGAAAGCACGACAGTATCGTAGGGAATGCGGGTGGCAGCATAAGCGGCACTTGCGGAAGTCGAGTATCCTGTAATGATTGTATAAATTTGAGAGAGGGGAGAGTATATGTTTGGTGGGAAATGTGCTACTCTGGTGGTAGAACGCAGAGTTTAGTGATGTTGCGAGTGACTATTTCCGAGCTTGATTCTGGGATTGAGTGTATGGGGGCTCCGCGGAGGAAATTACCTGGTGTTAGAGCGTCCAGATCATCTGGGTCTTGCGACATTGGGGAGATCGGTCTGGAGTTTAAGACCGCTTCAATGCGCACGAGAAGCCTAGTGAATTCCTCGAATTTGAACTTATGATTGTTCGCGATTTTCGTGAAGTGGATTTTGAAACTCTTCACTGCTGCTTCCCAGAGTCCTCCCATGTGGGGTGCATATGGTGGAATAAATTGCGAGGTGAGGCCAAGGACGGTATATTTCCTACTGATGTCTTCAGATATCTCTCCGAGAAATGCGATGAGATCCTCATTGAGACTACGCTTTGCTCAAATAAATGTTCGTCCATTGTCTGACATCATTTTGCATGGTATACCGCGTCTGCCGACGAAACGAGCAAATGCGGCTTTGAACGCTTCAGTACTTAAATCTGAGCAGAGTTCAAGGTGTATGGCCTTTGTGACAAAACATACAAAAACACAAACATAAGCCCTTGAGTATGATGCTGTTCGGAGAGTTGACGTTTTTACCAGAAAGGGTCCAGCGAAGTCAACGCCTGTAGTTTGAAATGGAAGTGAGTAGGTTGTGCGCTCGGGGGGTAGTGCTTCCATCATTTGTGACTTCGTGTTTTGTTTATATAGGGTGCAATGTTTACAATGAAAAATGCAGGTTTTTATTTTCTGCTTCCGACGGGGCATATAGTATTCTTGTTGGATCAAGCGAATCATTAATTGCTTTTCGGCATGAAGTAACGTCGAGTGTAGGAAGGCGAGAATGAGAGTACAGAGTCTTGAGTCGCTCGGGATGATGATCGGATGGCGCTCATTATAGCTAAGGGCAGCGTAACAGAGACGTCCATTCACGCGTAACACCCCTGCTTTGTCTAAGAACGGGTTGAGCGTTAAGAGAGGGTCCTTCTTATTGATTGGCTTGGATGCTGAGGGAGTGGAGATCGTATTACTGTAGTGTTGATGCTGAGGGTTCCGAATGAGTAGCGTTTTTGTTTGGTTCATTTCATCATGCAGCGTGAGGAAGGGGCAGGCAACCCTTGTTTACGAATCGCAGCATGTAACGTAGTACTCTGACGGCCCTTGAATAGGATGAGAAGCGTTCCAACAGATCGGCGTTTTCGGCTGCGTGATGTGCATCTGCTTGTCGCTGTTCTGGTGGAGAGGAGTGCAAGGTGGCAGTTTTCGGCCAGAATTCTGATGGTTTGGTTAATCATTCTGGACCGGACCACCATAGAGGGGAGTTGACAAGCTTCTGAGGTTTGATACCACGCATACCTAAATCAGCTGGATTGTGGGAGGTGGGGACGTGCCGCCAAATAGCGTTATTCACGTTTTATAAAATCTCAGAAATTCTATTGGACACATATGTTTTCCATATCCATGGAGGTTTTTCCAACCAAGCTAGTACGATGAAGGAATCACTCCATAAAGTTAGCTCGTGAGGTGGCAGATCGAGTTGAGTTTGTATCTGCTTTATTAACTTTGTGAGAAGTACTGCCCCACAGAGTTCCAGTCTCGGGAGTGAAACCGTTTTAAGGGGGGCAACTTTGCTTTTAGCAGCGAGTAAGTAGGTTGTCGTCGATCCGTTGTGCTGAGCTCGTAGATACACACACGCGCAGCACGCCTTTTCGGAGACGTCAGAAAATCCGTGTATTTGGATAACGCCTTCCGGGAAGAATTCTACCCAACGTGGAGATTATTCCGAAACGAGTTTCATTTGAGAAGCGAGAGTGGCTTGACTGTTTCGTCCCAGTCTGTTCCTTCCATCCAGATCTGTTGAAGTAGGGTTTTGGCAGTTATCATTATAGGCGATAGCCATCCTGCTGGGTCAAAAAGCTTCGCGACTGCTGACAATATTTGCCTTTTTGTGGCAGTGTTTGTGTCAGGAAGGGGGTCAATGGAATATGAGAATGTATTTGTCAATGCATTCCATCTAATTCCGAGAGTTTTTGTAGTGCTCGTATCATGAAATTGCAGAAAGTCTGAGTCTAGGAGATGGGTTCCGGGTATTTCGTTCAACATTGATCTGTGAATTGCTGTGATTTTCCTGAGCGGGAATCTGGCGGATTTAAGCACTTCGATTGTTTGAGATACTGATGTTTTTGTTGAATTCAGATCGTGTCCGCCGGATAGTATATCGTCAACATAAGTTTCGTTGACTAAAATTTTTGCGACTTTTGGGAATTTTGGTTTGGAGTCCTCAGCCAGCTGATGGAGTGTTCTTATGGCTAGGTATGCACAGCTCACACCAAACGTTACTGTTTTCAGTTTGTAGTTTTCTACTGAGCTACTTGCGAAAGAGAATCCGTTGGAAGTCTTGATCTTCCTTGTGGACATATATCTGGCGATACATTTTTTCAATATCGCCGTTAAAAACATACTTATATAACCGCCACCTGATTATTACGAGCATAAGATCGTTTTGCAGTATGGGGCTTGTATGCAGTACGTCGTTTAGGGAGAGACCTGAGTGAGAGAGTTTAGACGCGTTGAATACCACTCGGACTTTAGTGGTTTTGCTATCGGGTTTTATTACTGCGTGATGTGGCAGATATTATGAGAAGTATTTGCCGTCCCGTATAATTTCTTGGGCATTCGTTCGCTCCATATGGTCGAGCGTTTGGTACTCTTATAGGACCTCTGCATAGATTTTTTGGAGATCCGGTTTTTTCTCCAGGTCTCGTTCGATGCTGATGTATTGCTGCTGAGCTGAGAGTCTTGAGTGACCTAAAGCCATCGAGTTGAGAAATTCCGGTTTGAAGGGGAGTTTTACCACATATCGACCGTCATTTCTCCGGTAAGTGGTATTCCGATAGAGGTCCTCGCAGATAGTGTCTTCCGTCTGTGTCTGGGCTCCTGGCACTTCTTCCTGTTCCCAGAATTTCTTCAGCAGATCATCTCGATTACTTGTGTACTGAGTGAAGTAATCGGTTGTGCTACAAGTCCGCTTAAACTCCATCCAAAAATGGTATTCTGTGCTATAAGGCTTCCACCGATGTCGTTTTTAAGGCCTGGGGCCAGTATTTTTGGTAGGATATCACTACGGACTACCATGTCGATTCTTGCATATTGTTAATGAACAAAATTTATTTGAATAAGTACCGTGTGTCCGCCCATTCCTAGAATATCGCAATGAGTTTTTGTAGTGGGAAGTCCCAGTAATTTTTGCACACGAGAGTTTATGAAGGTTTTTTGAGACCCTTGGTCTATTAGTGCTCTTATTTGAGTTATCTATCCTTTATGGAGAATCGGGATGATTGCTGTGGGAAGCAATGTTCTTTCTCTACTGCTGGAGAAGTGTGAAAGAATTTTATCATTCTCTTTTTGAGTAGAGTTTGACGCTTTTGCTGCCTGTTGAGAGGTACAGGGCCGTTCTTTGTCAATTGCCACTTGGGGTGTGACAGTTTTTCTTGAGAATCTTTGATTGTTGGCTGTTTGACTATTATTAGAGTAATGGAGGAGTGAGTGCTGCCTTCTTCGACAGTCTTCTTCTTCTTTATTGGCGTTGGCACCGCTTACGCGATTATAGCCGAATCTTTGTCAATTGCCACTTGGGGTGTGACAGTTTTTCTTGAGAATCTTTGATTGTTAGCTGTTAGACTATTATTAAAGTAATGGAGGAGTGAGTGATGCCTTCTTTGACAGTCTTCTTCTTCTTTATTGGCGTTGGCACCGCTTACGCGATTATAGCCGAATCAATTACAGCGCGCCATTCATCTCTTCTTTTCGCTGTTTGGCGCCAGTTGGAAATGCCAAGTGCACCCAGGTCACTCTCCACTTGATCTTTCCAACGGAGTCGAGGTCTTCCTCTTTCTCTGCTTCCACCAGCGGGTACTGCATCAAATACATTCAAAGCTGGAGTGTTTTCATCCATTCGGACGACATGGCCTAGCCAGCGTAGCCGCTGTCTCTTCATTCGCTGAACTATGTCAATATCGTCGTAAAGCTCGTACAGCTCATCGTTCCATCGTCTGCGGTATTCGCCGTTGCCAATGCGCAAAGGACCATAAATCGTTCGCAGAACTTTCCTCTCGAAGACTCCTAGAGCCGACTCATCAGATATTGATAACTTAGAAGCGTGGAAGCGCCATATAGCAGGACCGGTATAATGAGCGACTTGTAGAGCTTGGTTTTCGTTCGTCGAGAGAGGACTTTACTTTTCAATTGCCTACTCAGCCCAAAGTAGCACCTGTTGGCAAGAGTGATTCTGCGTTGGATTTCAAGGCTGACATTGTTGTGGGTATTAATGCTGGTTCCTAAATAGACGAAATTATCTACGACCTCGAAGTTATGACTGTCAACAGTGACGTGGGAGCCGAGTCGCGAATGCGATGACTGTTTGTTTGATGATAGGAGATATTTCGTTTTGCCCTCATTCACTACCAGACCTATTCGTTTTGCTTCTTTATCAAGTCTGTAGAAAGCAGAACTCACGGCGTGGTTGTTGAGGCCAATAATGTCGATATCATCGGCGTATGCCAGCAGCTGTACACTCTTATAGAAGATTGTACCTTCTCTATTTAGCTCTGCAGCTCGTATTATTTTCTCCAGCATTAAATTAAAAAAGTCACACGATAACGAATCACCCTGTCTGAAACCTCGTTTGGTATCGAACGGCTCGGAGAGGTCCTTCCCGATCCTGACGGAGCTTTTAGTGTTGCTTAACGTCAGTTTACTTAGCCGTATAAGTTTTGCGGGGATTCCAAATTCAGACATAGCGGCATAAAGGCAGCTTCTATTCGTGCTGTCGAAGGCGGCTTTAAAATCGACGAAAAGGTGATGGGTGTCGATTCTCTTTTCACGGGTATTTTCCAAGATTTGGCGCATAATGAATATCTGGTCAATGGCTGACTTACCAGGTCTAAAGCCACACTGATAAGGTCCAATCAGTTTGTTGACGGTGGGCTTTAGTCTTTCACACAATACGCTTGATAGGACCTAATATGCGATGTTAAGGAGGCTTATTCCACGATAATTGGCGCAGACTGAGGGATCGCCTTTTTTGTGAATTAGACAAAGGGCACTTGGTTCCAATCGTCGGGCATGCTTTCATCCGACCATATTTTGCAAAGAAGCTGATGCATGCACCTGATCAGTTCTTTGCCGCCGCATTTGAATAGCTCGGCCGTTAATCTATCGGCCCCTGCCGCTTTGTTGTTTTTTAAGCGGACGATTGCTATTCGCACTTCTTCATAGTCGGGTAATGGAACAACTTTTCCATCGTCATCATTTGGAGTTTCGGGTTCACCATCTCCGCGTGTTTCCTGTTCACTGCCATTCGGCAGGCTGGAGAAGTGCTCCCTCCATAAATCGAGTATACTCTGGGCATCTGTCACTAGCTCACCTCCCCGGGTCCTACAAGAGTTTGCTCCGGTCATGAAACCTGCTGTAAGTCGCTGTATCTTTTCATAGAATTTTCGAGCGTTACCCTAGGCAGCCAGCTTCTCAAGCTCCTAATACTCGCGCATCGCGTGAGAGCACGCCAAATAATTTCTACAATAATTGTGATCTTTTATGAACTTGTTCCGATCGGGGACGGAAAGTTCTCTAAATTTGACGAGAATCATCATAGAATGGTTTAAATTACAGAGTTTGCACGACACTGGTCTTCTTGACTCAGTATGTAGTGTGTGCATTTTATTCCTATTCAAGAAGGTGGAGTTATGTGTCGGCCTGTGAGTTGGCCTAGGGATGGAGTCTGGAATTTGAGGTTTCATATTTTTTGGATTGAATTTTTCCAAAACTTTAAAACGTGTTGTCAAGAAGTTGCTCGTTTCAGACCAGAGGGGTAGATCTCTTCTGTTGCAAACTTGCTGTTCCCATAGAGACAGGGATTCTCCAGGTAATCGAGAAGTGCATATACGCACCAAGAGTGGGCTCCAGCCGAGTGTGGAAATTTGGTGAGATTTGACGATGGAGAGACTGTTTGTTATCGTAAGCTGGAGCTTTTGAATTTGCTCCGCGCTCTCCACTGGGATTTTTTTGAGATCTAATAGGGTATCTATTTGGTTATCTACTAGTAACCGGAGGTTTTCATATCGGGATGAGAGTGCCACGCAAGCTCGAAATTCAAGTCGCTTACCGAATACTGTTAAATTACCCGTGCTGCTTCTCTCCGTGTCTTCGCCTTCATGTAAAGCAACTTTTGCGCATTCGATAGCATGGGGTGTTATATAGCTGTGGTCTCGGAAGGCGGGCCATTCTTCATAACCTTCATAAAATGGACTTGTGTCACATGCAGGTACTTTAAGGTAGTGTTGTGAATTGGGGTGGGGGTGAGATTGCGCTGTGGGTTGCGCTTGGCTTGTTAATGTGGGGGTTCCGGTTTATTAAATCCTTCAAGTGCTTCACTTATCCGGATTTTCGTCAGCAATGCGTGGTTGAATGATGTCTCGTACTCCTCTGCGCACATAGTCCGAGTTTTCTCATCCACTGTATCGCTTAGCTGCATGATGTTGTGAGTTGTGTCCACCTTATCTGTTAGCTTATCCAGATGATCTTATGTGTTAAAAACAAAAAAAAAATTTTTTTTTATTTTTTTTTATATTATTTTATTTCTAATATTGTTTAATTTTTAATTTTATTTTATTTGTAATATTATTTTATTCTAATATGATTAAATATAAAATTATTTATTTATTATTATTATTATTTTTTTTTTTTAATATATGCTCTGTCCCAATTTATATGGAGCGTACTTTATTTTTGGGTGGCATAATAATGTGGGACTGCACTGTCTCAGCGCTTCTGAGTACAGTATGTATATACACGTATATGTACATATATATCTAGTGTATATATGCCGTGCATTCAAATAGTAAATTGCATGTATACTGACCGCTAGCTATTGCGAATAGCGAAGGTGTGGAAATAGCCGGAATGCAAAAAAGGGAATTGCTGGGCACTGCATATGCAATATGTATATTGAGTGTATGTATTGTATATATGCAGCTCGGCTGTAGTGTAGCGGACACCTCGCTATTAGAGTAGTGGTATGAGCAACTGTGGGTGGGTAATGCCAACACCTTGGTCCAGTGGTGGTCCTGTTGAAATGGGTTTCGGACCAGTTGGCATATATGTACAATGAGATGTATATACGTGTGTATATTAATAAAATGAGACGGGTAGAGGAGTACTCACTTTGGCATATCCATGTTTTGTACAAACCTTTAATATGTATTATGTATTATGTGGGCGAGTGTGGATTTATCCCGGCCTCCCTGTGCGGTTTTTTTTTTTTTTTTTTTTTTTTGTTTTCTGTTGTTATTTCGTCGTGTTGTGTATTTCGAAGAAAAAATTTATATTTATCTATATATTTTTTGTAAAATATTTAACACTATTTTTTTATATATTAAGTTATTAGTATATAACTTTTCTTTTTTTCGTTTATTGACCGTTTTTTTATCGACCGGTAGTTATGTATATATTTGTTTTAATTATGTATTTTTGTATTTATATATATACATATATATGTTTGTATATAATTTTTCACTTTTTCAGCGACCGATGTGTTCAATTTTTGTATGTTTTTCCACTTTTTTCACTTTTAACTTTATGTATCTTTCCACTTTTCTTGCTTATATATATATATTTTAATTTTTTTGTATTTATATATTTATATATCATATATATATGTTTTTATGTATTTTTCCACTTCTTTTATTCTATATTGTAGTTTATTTGTTATTTATGCATATATATTCACTTTTTTCACCTTTTTCAGCGAATGTTTTTTTATATATATATATATGTATATACTTCTTATTTTTTTGTTTTAGTTATTTATTTATTGTATATACATATATTTTTAATTTTTGGATATATGTATACATATGCGCTTATATATATTTTTCACTTTTCTTATTCATATATATATTTTAATATTTTTTGTATTGATATATATTGGATGAGTGCATAAGTTCGTGCCCGATTTCAAGTGCAAACTAAAATTGAAATTTTTTGAAGAAAGCGCTTTTATTAATCAATTATGTATTCGCCATCATGTTCGGCAATCCACTCCCAACGTTCAACCAATTTACGGATACCTGATTCATAGAAATCGCGCGGTTTCTCGTTGAAAAAGGTGTCAAGGTGGTTTTTGACGTCTTCCACATTTTTAAATTTTTTTCCATTCAAATTGTTCTGCAACGATCGAAACAAATGATAATCAGAAGGTGCAATGTCGGGTGAATATGGGGGATGCGGCATGATTTCCCAATTCATCTCCTTCAGTTTGGCCAGGGTCGGTTTTGCAACATGTGGCCTGGCGTTGTCATGATGGAAAAGAACTCCTTTGCGATTGGCCAAAATCGGACGTTTTTCATCAATTGCTTTCTTCAATTCGACCAATTGCTGACAATACTTGTTGGCAGTGATCGTTTCTCCAGCTGGCAAGAACTCAAAATAGATCACGCCTCGGATATCCCACCAAATGCACAGCAGTACCTTCATCGGATGCAATCCACCTTTCGACATCGGTTTCGCCCCTTCGTGTGCCTGTTTCCATGTTCTTTTGCGTTGAACATTGTTGTACAGGACCCATTTTTCAGCACCAGTCACGAGCCGATCCAAAAAAGGTTCGTTTTTGATCCGTCGAAGTAAAGAAATTGCTGTTGACATACGGTCCACTTTGTTCTTTTCACTCAACTGATGTGGCACCCATGTATCGAGCTTCAAAGTGTACCCAACCTTTTTTAAACGACGAAACGCAGTTGATTTGTTGACGTTCAATTCACTGGCAACCTCTTCCGTCGAAATACGTGAGTTATTCGCAACTAAAGTCCTTAGAACATCGTCATCAAGCTCAGAAGGCCGTCCACTGCGAGGTTGATCTTCGAGGTTAAAATCTCCAGAACGAAATTTCGCGAACCATTTCTTTACTGTGCGGAGTGCTGGAGCACGGTCCAAATAAACTTCGCGAATATCTTTAGTTGCAGCGCCCACTGTTTTTCCTTTGCGGAATTCGTATAACATAATATGACGCATATGATCATTTTCGTTGTTCATCTTCCATGCGTCTTTTCACTAAGCAACTCAAATCAGTTCGGACTGTCACTTTTCCAACGATATATAATATGTATATATTTCTTTCACGAGCGCCACTCTCAAACGATTCGTACGGCATCCAGCGGAATCGGGCACGAACTTATGCACTCATCCAATATATGTTTGTTTGTATTTTTCCTCTTTTATTCCTTTTTTTATATCGACCGGTATTTATGTATATCTTTGTTTTAATTAAATTTTTTTTATTTGGATATATATATTTTTAATTTTATGTATTTATATATATATATATATATATATGTATATATATATGTTTGTATATATTTTCACTTTTTTTTACTTTTAACTTTATGTATTTTTTCACTTTTCTTACTTATATATACATATTTTAACTTTTTTTTTGTATTTATATATTTATATATATAGGTTTGTATGTATTTTCACTTTTTTCACTTTTAATTTTATGTGTTTTTGCACTTTTCTTACTTATATATATAGTTATATATTAGGGTGATTCAAAAAAACAACAAATTTTTTTTTCTTCTTTCTAACATGCTTAAAAGTTCAATATAGATGTAAAAAGATCCCAGTTAAAATTTGAGCGCTTCATATTAATATTAAGGACGTCCGCATCGCACTTTTCTATTTCCCATAAGAATAACATAGGCAAATATTTGTTTGCGCCTTCTGATTTTTATTGCTTATCCATCGTAAGTCATACAAAAAATCACTGCACTAATTTTTGTAGAGAATTGAACGCTCTACAAAAAAGGTCCGGTATGATTTTTCCGAAAACCTAACCAGCTGAAAGTTATTCGAGGTCAAAGTTCAATATGCTGAAAATTTGACCGTTTGTAATGCATTACAGTGAACTCGATGAAGTTATGGAAATCATTTATCAAAGGTTTATGTTTTTCTTTAATGTAGACGTTCAGAAAACCTTTAACTTCAATTCTATGGAGTAATAAGGCCAGTGAAACTCATTGAGAAAGTTTTTAGATTAAAAATTTCAGTTTATTTTGATTTTTAAACGAAACATTCTTTTTGACATTGAGGATTACTAACATGAGGTCAAAAATAAGTTGCATTTGATTTTTTTAAGGAAATAATTTATTATTCAGCTCATACAATTTAATTCTTATAAATACTTTATGTTATTATTATTGAAGATTTTAAGCAATCTGGGTAACGTTGCCGATGTTCTCGTACTACTTGTAATAAATACTGTAGTTGCTCTTCATCTTTGGTGAGGTAGTTGTTATATTCTCATTAAAAAACCAATCAAATGAAGTGTTGTACTTAACATGATTTCGAAATTTCTATAAATAAAAATTAGAAAAACAAAATTTTTTTAAATAATGTTAAAAATTTTTTATGAAACTGTTTTACTTCTCCAAATTACTGCGGAAAATTTATGAAGATTTCCTGAAAGCCTACATTAAAGAAAAACATAAAACTTTGATAAATGATTTCCATAACTTCATCGAGTTCACTGTAATGCATTACAAACGGTCAAATTTTCAGCATATTGAACTTTGACCTCGAATAACTTTCAACTGGTTAGGTTTTCGGAAAAATCATACGAGACCTTTTTTGTAGAGCGTTCAATTTTCTACAAAAATATGTGCAGGGATTTTTTGTATGACTCACGATGGATAAGCAATAAAAATCAGAAGGCGCAAACAAATATTTGCCTATGTTATTCTTATGGGAAATAGAAAAGTGCGATGCGGACGTCCTTAATATTAATATGAAGCGCTGAAATTTTAACTGGGATCTTTTTACATCTATATTGAACTCTTAAGCATGTTGGAAAGAAGAAAAAAAAATTTGTTGTTTTTCTGAATCACCCTAATATATATTTTAATTTTTTTTGTATTTATATATTTATATAAAAAAAAATATATACAATTTTCACTTTTTGTGCGACCGATGGGTTCAATTTTGTATATATTTTCAATTTGTTCACTTTTTCTACTTTTAACTCTATATATTTATTTTAGTGAGCCACTTTTCGTGCGTTTAAAAATTTTTTTTTATTCGCGACTATCGCTTGCTTTTACGCCGTTTTTCGCGGTTTTCTTGTTTTTTGTTTAAGGTTCACTCCGTTAAAGGGGTTTCGGCACCATATTCAACTTTAAAATTATGAAAAATAGTAATGTTCTTTTATTAAATTAAAAAAACGCGTTTTCCTTTCGGTATTTCGTACACTGGTTTTATTTATTTCTTAATAAAGCACATATATACAAACGTATGGTATTGAGGTAAGCAAGCGATTAAAAATAAAAATTCTGTAAGCTTATTTATAACATAGTTAGCGTAGTTTTTACATTAACGGGGAAGGAGAGGAAATTTCGGTTTTCCGTTTTTTTCTTCAATCTACTTTGTTTTACAGGAATTGGAGCTTAAGGTATGTATTCCACTGGATAAAGGGTGAGTATTTCAGATTAGGGTAAACAATTCAAGGTGAGTATAAAATATGTATTTAATTTCTATTCTTCGTTTAGAATTTTATGAGATCGACACTCATGTCTTCAACACTGTGAAGTGCCAGGCTGAATGTTTTTTAATTGGCGAACCTCTTTCCTTAATGGCAAAACCTCTTCGGATAAATCTTAAGGAATGTAATTTCGGCCAAAATTAAATTCATTGAACCTTATACTGAAAAGGATTCTAGAGAAAAATATAGGGTACGACATTTGATATAGAGTATAATATATCTGAATCAAACTTCAAATTACCTTGAACTGGTGATATCTCTAATGTAGTGTAAACAAAAACTGGATACTGAGTTCTCTCTCTCGCTCTCTTACATTCATTTTAAGTTGCACAGAAGATTTCATTTTCTATTGCTCGCTTAATTAATGGTATAAAAAATATGTTATTTTGATGTAAACAAATAACTTGGTTTGTAATATTATTAAAGGGAAAAGATATTACTTCTGCATAATTGTTTTCGATGCACGAGACATTTTTAAAATTTGGTCATATTATTGTGATGATGTTTTTTAATGTTTCATCGGTCCTAATTGCTAGATTTTTATGAAATGGGAAAACTAGTCGATATTTTACCATTTCATTTTTTTGGGTACAGCGTGCACGTGAATAATATCCAGTATGTTCCCTGATTCCTAATATGAAGGACCTTGTTGGTGCATCCACAATGAAGTATCGCACATTTATTGTGAAACTCTATTTTTAAAATATTGGCTTGCTCTAAAAGAAGCCGGCAATCTTTTCAAATGAAGTAAATACATATTTGTAAATTTTATAATGAACTTTCCGGCAACATCGTTATTGCACACTCATAGAACTTCTGGCCTTTATCTGCCTCGTCATTTTCGAAAGTTATACCATTTAATGAGTTCTGCAAAGATCGAAACAAATGGTGGTCTGACGGTCCTAGGTCAGGGCTAAATGGTAGATGCATCAAAATTGCCCAGCCAAGCTCTCTCAGTTTTTGGCAAGTGACCAAAGATGTGAGCGGTCTAGCAATGTCCTAGTGGAATATGGCACCTTTACGATTGACCAATTCTGTCCGCTTCTCGTTTATGGATGTATTCAATTTATCCAGTTGTTCATAGTAGACATCCGAATTAATCGTTTGGTCCCCAGGAAGCAGCTCAAAATATACCACACCCTTCCAATCCCACCAAACTGACATCCTTGGTGAATATCAGCCTTTGACGTGGTTTGTGGAGCTTCATCGTGCCTGGAACATGATCGTTATCGATTGAAGCTATTTTAAACAATTCATTTTTTATCTCCAGCTCAGAAACGGATCAAATTCTTTGCGTTTAAGATGCATATCAAGCGTTGAAGCGGCTGGTTAAATGAATTTCTTTCAATTCACGTGGAACCCACATATCAAGTTTTTTACCAGTCCAAAGCGTCACCTATGATTTTGAATTGTTGATTTTGGTATTCTTAACTTCTTTCCAATCTCAGTTACATGACGATCCGATTCGATTAAAGCCTTGATATCGTCATCATCAACTTCACTTGGCCGATTATCTTTGAGTGAAAAATCTCCCGAGCGGAATTTGACAAACCAACTTCGACACTGTGTTTCTTTTAAGGACCATACAAATTATGCAACTTTTTAGCAATCTGCACTGCATTACTTTAAGGAAATAATAAAGTAAAATTTAGCAAAAATGTTCATTTTCTAGGCTCCATATTAAAATTGACGCCAAACAAACAAATATAAACAAAATTACGCGTAGTGTTTTTTCTAAGGCAAGCTAAAAGTGACAGCTTATAACTGTCGAAAGAAATAATGCATTGAAAATAGTCACAAGCAGTTCAAAAAGAATGTCAACTCCGTCTATATAAAAAATCGCCGGTTTCTTTTGGAGCAACCCAATATAATCCTTCCTTTAAAAGGTTTTTGTAAATCCTCAATGAAAAGTGTTATGAATTCTAACGCATTTAGTGGGTTTGAGTTTCCTTCAAAGGCTCCAATTTAAAGAACTTCTTAACCATCGACAACGTTGCATAAAAACGGACATAATTGTTTTCTTTTGAGCTCTTAAGAACGGTAAACCGTCGATATATAAAGTCAGTCAATGCATCTTTCATGCCGTAATGTATATATTTCGCCTTGTCCATATTTTCAACTACTGTAACAATGGACCCTAAGCTAGATTTTAGAAATCATATAAATGTTTGTGTTAATAAGACAAAAAGCGTTTTAGCTTTCATTAAACGTTGGGCTAAAGATTTCAAGGACCCATTCATTACCAAATTGCTCTTTACCTCACTTGTTAGGCCCATTTTGGAATATGGCTCAGTTGTATGGAGTCCGCACTATTGTATAGGGGTAAATTGGAATCTGGGCAAAAGCCATTATTACTATTCGCGTTAAGAAATTTAAACTGGGATGCAAACAAGAACCTGCCTTGTTACAAAAGTCGTTCACGGCTCATTAATTTGCCTACACTCCATAGTCGTAGAAAGATGCTTGGAGTTTCATTTTTAACTAAATTGACACTTGAGGCCCCTTTCATTGGGCTCATGCAGAACAATCTTTGAAATGCGCGTGCCTTATAGATCTTCGTATAACGATTTTAATACACATTTCACCAACATTGATTCCTCTGACTCGCTTTTCTGTATCAAAACCCACTTACTGAGTGCTTTAAATAATTAAATAAATTCCCTCTCCTTTTCGCCATGTAATTTTATAGCAGCTGATGAACAAATCTGCAGCTGTTTAGTGTAAGAGGCAATTGTAACCGCGACCGTCCGCGATCGGTTTAAACACTCAAGAATTATGATGCGTAGTAATTACTAAATTACTTTTTAAATTTTTACCAGTCAAGAATAATAAGGCGTTGATAATCTGAAGTTGCTTTTTCGGTATACCTACAATCATATATGGAATGATATCAGTAGGATGGGCCAATCAAGCGTCTTTTTCAAGTTTAAAGATGGATTCTGCATTTCAATATTATTTGTATGTTTTTTTTTTTTGTTTGAGGAAGTTGTTATTATATATGTATGTATGTACTTTATTTTACTTCTTTCTGAATTTAGAACTTCACAATACGCACTATATTTTTTTTATTAAAGCACTCAATAGTTGTTGGTCATATATTGGATGAGTGCATAAGTTCGTGCCCGATTCCGCTGGATGCTGTACGAATCGTTTGAGAGTGGCGCTCGTGAAAGAAATATATACATATTATATATCGTTGGAAAGGTGACAGTCCGAACTGTAAATTAAGCATAAAATAACTTCATTTTGATTTGAGTTGCTTAGTGAAAAGACGCATGGAAGATGAACAACGAAAAAGATCATATGCGTCATATTATGTTATACGAATTCCGCAAAGGAAAAACAGTGGGCGCTGCAACTAAAGATATTCGCGAAGTTTATTTGGACCGTACTCCAGCACTCCGCACAGTAAAGAAATGGTTCGCGAAATTTCGTTCTGGAGATTTTAACCTCGAAGATCAACCTCGCAGTGGACGGCCTTCTGAGCTTGATGACGATGTTCTAAGGACTTTAGTTGCGAATAACTCACGTATTTCGACGGAAGAGGTTGCCAGTGAATTGAACGTCAACAAATCAACTGCGTTTCGTCGTTTAAAAAATGTTGGGTACACTTTGAAGCTCGATACATGGGTGCCACATCAGTTGAGTGAAAAGAACAAAGTGGACCGTATGTCAACAGCAATTTCTTTGCTTCGACGGATCAAAAACGAACCTTTTTTGGATCGGCTCGTGACTGGTGATGAAAAATGGATCCTGTACAACAATGTTCAACGCAAAAGAACATGGAAACAGGCACACGAAGGGGCGGAACCGATGTCGAAAGGTGGATTGCATCCGATGAATGTACTGCTGTGCATTTGGTGGGATATCCGAGGCGTGATCTATTTTGAGCTCTTGCCAGCTGGAGAAACGATCACTGCCAACAAGTATTGTCAGCAATTGGTCGAATTGAAGAAAGCAATTGATGAAAAATGTCCGATTTTGGCCAATCGCAAAGGAGTTCTTTTCCATCATGACAACGCCAGGCCACATGTTGCAAAAACGACCCTGGCCAAACTGAAGGAGATGAATTGGGAAATCATGCCGCATCCCCCATATTCACCCGACATTGCACCTTCTGATTATCATTTGTTTCGATCGCTGAAGAACAATTTGAATGGAAAAAAATTTAAAAATGTGGAAGACGTCAAAAACCACCTTGGCACCTTTTTCAACGAGAAACCGCGCGATTTCTATGAATCAGGCATCCGTAAATTGGTTGAACGTTGGGAGTGGATTGCCGAACATGATGGCGAATACATAATTGATTAATAAAAGCGCTTTCTTCAAAAAATTTCAATTTTAGTTTGCACTTGAAATCGGGCACGAACTTATGCACTCATCCAATACATACAACAGATTACATGGCTGATGTTGGCGCAGTGGTAGAACACTCGCCTGATAACTCAGGACCCGTTGGTTCGATCCCTGCCATAAGAAGTCTGATGAGGAGATGTGGTGATTGGCTTTGAGAACCCTTTTATTGGGCTCCCATTGCAATGGGTTTCCATTATTTATTAATACAATATTTTCTTTAGCTACTATTTTATTTCTTGTTCTTATACCAAATAATGTCATAAAATTTCCCTGCCGCTTCTACCATTTTTCTTTGTTATGCAACAAAAAAATATTCATTTCATTCAAACAAACAAGGCCTTTCGCTCACTAAAAAACTTATAACAAAAATTAATATCATGGCCGCAAATCATAAATAAACTTTTTTCGAATAGATCAGTCTCCAATTCCCGAAGAAAATTGCAGTCTTCCTGTTATTCTAAGAAAAAAGACACCTATGTCCCACGTGCTCTTCCCGGTGTGAAAATGCACATAAAATTTCATCAAAATCGGTCAAGCCGTTTCGGAGGAGTATCGTGTCTAACAATGGCGCACGAGAATTTCATATGTTAGATAAATGTATTTGGATGAATAAGAAAAAGTAAAAAGAATGTGTGAAAAACGAACAGGGAATGTGAAGTGGTAAGATAAGGATAATAGAATGTGGGGAAATAGGACAGACATAATGGAATGTGAGGAAAAAGCCGAACATACATTGTAGTAAAATCTTGACTTGCTATGTACACCATGGTTGAGTGGAGCCGACAATTTATACAGCCCCACTAAAATACAAGTATTCTCAAATGTGGCTTTCAAAGTAACCACTTCTTTTTGTAAATGTCTTACATGGGTGTTTAACTGTTGATTAAACGAATAAATTGTGTAATATTAAAACTCATAGCACTCTGCGTAAGCTAGACCTAAAAATTGTCATTTTTAAGAAATTCTTAAAATATTTCCAATCTTATTAAAACAGTTCACATTTACCGAAATGCCCAAATAAAATGAAATTATTGTAGTTACGATGATACAAGTTAGAATTCAATAATAACAATAATAAATCAAAAAGTGGAAGAAAGCGTCTAACTAGTAAACAAGAAGACCGAATACTTATACGCGTGTCTCTCAGGGATCGCTAAAAATCTTCTTCTGCCCTTGTAGCTGCCCTTTCGGATGAATTTACAATAGTAAACCAGTTAGTGCTCAAACAGCTAGAAGAAGACTTCTGGAAACATGTTTAAAAGGGTGTAAAGCCCGAAAGAAGCCGTGGCTCTCAGAAAAGAATAGGAAAAATCGTTTGGAATGGGCTCGCCGATACCAACATTTCACGGAAGAAGACTGGTCCAATGTTCTGTGGCCTGATGAATCAAACTTCGAGGTAAGCTTAGTTAAGATCATCTTAAAGTATTAACAGCCATAGCTTCTTACCCTAGGGCAATTTTGAAGACATAATATAAATCTTATGAAAACATTATTTTTTCCTTTCTACAAAAATTTCGAACACCTGGTTTGACATTCGTGCGGCGACGGGTTGGGGAAGATTGCGTGGTACCCACTGTAAAGCATGGAGGAGGCAGCATTATGATCTGGGGCTGCATGGCTGCTGATGATGTCGGTGAAATGTTCGTTTGCGAGGATCGCATGGACAGTCAAAAGAACATAAATGTATTAGAAGCTTTTCTTCTGCTTTCGTTAGCGCGCATTTTCGGCGATACTAATTTAGACGGGGTTCAATTTCAGCAAGAAAATGCTACTTGTCACAAATCAGCGACTACGATGCGTTGGTTTAGAGATAACAACATTATTTTGTTAGATTGGACTGCACAGTCTCCAGATCTTAATCCCATCGAGCACATGTGATCTATTTTAAAACGAAAGATTAAGGAACACAGTATAACATCAAAAACTGCCTTAAAGAATGCCTTAATTAACGAGTGGCACGTTATAAGTGTGGACGAATGTACAAAGCTTGTACGCAGCATTCCTAAGAGAATTGCTGCCGTTATTAAATCGAAGAGTAGACCTACTAAATATTAATGTTATTGTCACTAGTTCATTGTATTTTTACTGTTTTACTAATAATACTTCATTACTTCACTTTTTAAAACAAAAAATTCAGTAATTAGTGGGGTGCCTGATACTTTTGCCAAGGCTGTATAACTGGCCTTTAGATACATATTAGCTGGCTTACAATATTACAGTTTCTGCTGAGAAGACGTCCTTAAAAATAATTAAAAAGTTTCTAGGTTGAATATTCTATGAGTGGCAGTGTCGTACACCTCTGAGCAACTAAACGTGTTTTCTTTCAAATGGAATCAACTTTTATAACATACTAAGTACTCAAATGGGCAATGTTAATGGGGTGTGTTTTTTAAATAATTTAAATTATACTATATTACAACAAAATGAATTCAGTCGGAATAAACCGATTTATATAAAATTTTACGGAATGAATTTAAAAATAGGCTAAACTAAATTTTATATATAATATTATAATTGAATCATATTATATCAAAGTGTGTCAAAGTAATTTAGATTAAACCGAACTTAGCTAAACTGAGTTAAATAAACCTAATCTGAGTTAAAGTAAATTAAATTATATTCAAATGAATTATACTTAACGTAAATTTTTGATTACTTAAAATCAAAATTTATTACTTCAAGTGAAAATTAATTGAATTGAAAATGTCAGTTTATTCCAATGTACTCGGGAAGGTTTGTGAATGTAAAATACCCTAACGTTGCATCACGTTCCATTTACTTGAAATTTTTTCAATGGGTGGATTTTAGCATAGATTAACATGAAAACTGTGTATCCTGCCGGGGTGTTTTCCATAGCGGTCACAAATTATGCCTATACGTTGAATGTTATTGTTGTTATTGCTCTAAAAAAATTGATTTGGTATGTATACTTATACGCAAGCGACACAACAATACGATGCTGCGTCTTTTTTGATTTTGTCCAATTTTACATAAATCGAAATTTCACATGAATCGAGACATCTTTGTTTTACTATATCGGTAGGAGTTTAGTGCGTCGGTTGAGACGAAGTATGTGTGTAGCATAAAACAAAGTTGTTTTAGACAAAAAATTAAATATTACAATAAAATTTGGGTTGAGGTTGCAGATATTTACATATATTTTTTAAATATTGTATAAAGCCTATTTCCTTCCTGAAATTGTTACACAACAACACTGCCTATCATTCCTCGATCAACATCAGCTAACGAGATCAAAGAGTCAAGGCAATCAAAGAATTAATATCATTCTATTGGCTATGTGCTTAATGCAATTGCATTTGAATGAAAGAATAGTTAATTATCATAACGACTTCCTAAAACTGTCGCTGTTCACATTCATCCAAGAATAGATATGCTTATATGTTAGGAACATAGGACAAGTTTGAAATCAAATAAATTTCCACCTAAAATAAACAGGGATCGATCAAAGAGCCAAGGAGAATGTTCACAGAATTGTTTTAATCAAAATTGACGTCTTAGTTAAATATGGTGAACTAATAAAATAAAATATATGTATGTATGAAGAATTGGGGATGGCGCCATTTGTAGAAGTTTACGCAAGTGAGGAAAGTTTTGTCTGCCATTCACATGGGAGTGGCCAGAAACGACATGTATCCTATGTTTTAAAAAACACGCGAAACACGCATCAGCATCTACGATGATGACTGCCGTATCGCGGTGAAGAGAAAACAGACTGGCTACCTCGCAACCTTCCGAGGGAAAAAAGGAAGGCGCCGAATGGCGTGCGTATGAGGAGCTTGAGAAGCTTAAAAAGCTGGTGGATAAGGGTAATGCTGTAAAATTCTACGAAAAAATACGGCCACTTAGGCATTGATAATGACGGAAGCAAAGAATATACTGAATTTATGGAGGGAACACTTCTCCAGCCTGTCGAATGGCAATGAAAATGATACACCAGGAGATGATGAATCCGAAACCCCAATCGATGACGATGGAAAAGACGTTTCATTACCTCGCCATGAAGAAGTCCGATTAGCAATCGCTCGCTTAAAAAACAAAAATCGGCGGGGACTGATGGATTAACGGCCGAGCTATTCAAACGTGGCAGAGAAGAACTGATCAGGTGCATGCACCAGCTTCTTTTCAATATATGGTCGGATGAAAGCATGCCCGACGATTGGAACCAGGTGCCCTTTGTCTAATCCACAAAAAAGGCGATCCCTCAGTCTGCGCCAATTATCGTGGAATAAGCCTCCTTAACATCGCATATTAGGTCCTATCAAGCGTATTGTGTGAAAGACTAAAGCGCACCGTCAACAAACTGATTGAACCTTGTCAATGTGGCTTTAGACCTGGTAAGTCAACCATTGACTAGATATTCACCATGCGCCAAATCTTGAAAAAGACCCGTGAAAAGGGAATCGACACCCACCACCGCTTCATCGATTTTAAAGCCGCCTTCGACAGCACGAATAGGAGCTGCCTTTACGTCACTATGTCTGAATTTGGTATCCCCGGAAAGCTTATGCGGCAATATAAACTGACGTTAAGCAACACTAAAAGCTCCGTCAGGACCGGGAAGGACCTCTCCGAGCCGTTCGATACCAAACGAGGTTTCAGACAAGGTGACTCTTTATTGTGTGACTTTTTTAATTTAATGCTGGAGAAAATAATACGACCTGCAGAGTTGAATCGGGAAGGTACAATCTTCTATAAGAGTGTAAAGCTGCTGGCGTACGCCGATGACATCGACATTATTGGCCTCAACAACCGCGCCGTGAGTTCTGCTTTCTCCAGACTGAATAAGAAATCGGAGGATATGGGTCTGGCAGTGAACGAGGGCAAGGCGAAATATCTCCTGTCATCACACAAACAGTCATCGCATTCGC
The DNA here is from genome assembly GCA_037013455.1 of Ceratitis rosa. Classification (NCBI taxonomy): domain Eukaryota; kingdom Metazoa; phylum Arthropoda; class Insecta; order Diptera; family Tephritidae; genus Ceratitis; species Ceratitis rosa. Next base: position 626,548 of record JAWMAG010000056.1, read on the forward strand.
GACTCGGCTCCCATGTCACTGTTGACAGTCATAATTTCGAGGTCGTAGATAATTTCGTTTATCTAGGGACCAGCATTAACACCAATAATAACGTCAGACTTGAAATCCAACGCACAATTGTTCTTGCCAACAGATGCTACTGCTGCTGCTCTCTCGGCTAATGAAAATCAATCTCTACAAGTCGCTCATCATACCCGTCCTACTATATGGCACAGAAACGTGAACGATGTCTTTAGCGGAAGAGGCGGTCCTGGGAGTCTTCGAGAGAAGAGTTTTGTGGACGATTTATGGTACTTTGCGCATTGGCAACTTCGAATACCGAAGACGATGGAACAATGAGCAGTTCGAGCTATATGATGATATTGACATAGTTCAGCGAATGAGCTGCGGCTACGCTAGCGAGGTCATGTCGTCCGAATGGATAATAGCACTCCAGCCATAAAAGTATTCCATGCAGGTCCCACTGGTGGAAGCAATGATAGAGGAAGAGCTCCACTCCGTTGGAAGGGTAAGGTAAAGAGTGACCTGGCCTCTCTTGGTATTTTAAACTGGCGCAAAAAAGCGAAAAGTGGAGATTAATGGCGCGCTAATATTGATTCGGCAATAACCTAGTAAGCGGTGCCAACGCCAGTAAAGAAGAATAAGATATAGAATTGAAGAAATCAAGATGAAGTTCGCATAATCAAATACATAGGCATCGGCCTAGGAGTCAATAATTTCAGACGCCAACAACTACAGCAAAAATATACTTACTAACCAGGAGCAATAAAACCGGAACTACGCCATCAACAGTGTTAATTGGCGATACTAGTGTCGAAATGAAGGATGAAAGCTGAAAGAATACTGAGCCACAATAAAATAGGTCGTAAAGAGAAATAATTCCACAAAACTCATAAAAATTCAAATAAATCTACAGTAAGATGCTTCTTTTAATATTTTCATTTAATTATCACGGTAAACTGCTAAGCTATGTACTAGAGTGCTTACAGATACAACAAAAAAAAAGATTGGGAGAAATCGCTATCAAATATAAAATCATAATGGCTGCGGCCAAGTTGACTGGGAAACTAGATGATGCGGACATCGCCGGAATGAAAGATTTGCAGAATAAATAGGCAGACAATGAAAGAATCAACCAATGAGGAAATGTCGTGCCAAAAAGAAATATGATATTGCGAACCATGATGGAATGGGGGAGATCTAAATACGAAATGTTGAAGAAAAGGAAATAATGACAAAAGGGCTTCGTGAATTACAATAAAAAGGGTTGTTGTCGCAGCTTACTATACTAATAGTGTTTGAATATATCAAATTATATTAAGTTTTTAATTTCTTTCACTGACCAAAAGTTTTCCCATAGTATATACAGCCATGGCCAAAAGTATCAGGCACCCCACTAATTACTGAATTTTTTGTTTTTACAAGTGAAGTGATGAAGTTTTATTAGTAAAACAGTGAAAATACAATGAATTAGTGATAAGAACATTAATATTTAGTGGTTCCACCCTTCGATTTGATAACGGCAGTAATTCTCTTAGGAATGCTGCGTACAAGCTTTGCACATTCGTCCGCACTTATAGCGTACCACTCGTTAATTAAAGCATTCTTTAAGGCAGTTTTTGATGTTATACTGTGTTCCTTAATCTTTCGTTTTAAAATAGCCCACATGTGCTCAATGGGATTACGATCAGGAGACTGTACAGGCCAATCTAACAAAACAATGTTGTTATCTCTACACCAACGCATCGTAGTCGCTAATTTGTGACAAGGAGCATTTTCTTGCTGAAATTGAACCCCGTCTAAATTAGTATCGCCGAAAATGCGCGCTAACGAAAGCAGAAGAACAGCTTCAAATACATTTATGTACTTTTGACTGTCCTCACAAATGAACATTTTGCCGACACCATCAGCAGCCATGCAGCCCCATATCATAATGCTGCCTCCACAGTGGGTACCACACAATCTGGATGATATTCCTCCCCAATCCGTCCCCTCACAAACGTCACACCAGGTGTTCCAAATATCTGTAGAAAAGAAAAAATAATGTTTTCATAAGATTACCTCGAAGTTTGATTCATGAGACCACAGAACATTGGACCAGTCTTCTTCCGTGAAATGTTGGTATCGGCGAGCCCATTCCAAACGATTTTTCCTATTCTTTTCTGAGAGCCACAACTTCTTTCGGGCTTTACATCCTTTTAAACATGCTTCCAGAAGTCTTCTTCTAGCTGTTCGAGCACTAACTGGTTTACTATTGTAAATTCATCCGAAAGGGCAGCTAGAAGGGCAGAAGAAGATTTTTTGCGATCCTTGAGAGACTCGCGTATAAGTATTCGGTCTTCTCGTTTACTGGTTACTATTGAATTCTAACTCGTATCATCGTAACTACAATAATTTCATTTTATTTAGGCATTTCGGTCAATATGAACTGTTTTTATAAGATTGGTAACTTTTCAGTAAATGTAATTTACACATCCACTTTCAAATTTTAAATGCGAAAATATTTTATGAATTTCTTAAAAATTACAATTTGTAGGTCTAGCTTACCCAGAGTGCTATGAGTTTCAATATTACACAATTTATTCGTTTAATCAACAGTTAAACACCCATGTAAGACATTTACAAAAAGAAGTGGTAATTTGAGAATACTTGTATTTTAGTGGGGTGCCTAATACTTTTGGCCAAGGCTGTATAACATATATTTTATTGTAATTGGAAAAATGTGATGATTATTATTTTATAAATTATATTTACATAAATTGTAAATAAATATTATCTGATTGGGGAATAAAGATTGAAGTATTATCTGAAACGAACGTAAATATTTGTAAATAGATTTTATTATAGTTGTTTCATTTTTTGAATAATATAAAAAGAAGTGTATCACTATTTCGCAAAAAACAGAGTTATTTTTAATGCACAGCTGGTTTGTTTTTCGCTTTTACGGCGCAAAATCACCGCCATCGAATCCATTTTATATATCTGATTAAACTTTAGGCAGAAAATTTTTACTAAAAATTATATGTAGCTTATATGATATTAAAAAAAATGTTGTTGTTTTTACTATAATTAAACTCTCTATTTCTAAAAATTAAAGTAAGTAAATATATATAATGAAGATATTTATGTAAAAGATATGTTGAAAAGCAAGCCTGTTAATCCTAACGGTTCTCAGTTTGTCAGCTGAATCATCGACCGTTTAATTAAATTGGTTTTAAGATTTTTGTAAGTATATATAATATATTAAATGGTAATAAATTTGTTTAGCAATACTATATTAATGGAATTTGAATTGGTTTTACCATTTTTGAAAAATTTGCCTTTTGTAAGTATATTAATATATTAAATGGTAATAAAATTGTTTCTTTAGCAATACTATATTAATGTACCTTTGTTTACAGATGCCAATCCGGACATGTATCGTTGGTTGCGCACTTGGACCTCCGCTGTATCCCTTTTCTTCAGAAGAAGATAGGTAAGTCGAAAATTTAGTGAAAATACAAGTGAAAAAGTTGTATGAAATGCAAAAATAATGTTAACATAACGAAAAAATAAAATATACATATTTACGTTGTATTGGTGTTGTTTGACTAAGTTTTAAAAATATTTTAAGGTTTACTAATACAATCGTGTTTTTGGTGAAAGGTGTGCGGTCCTATATATATAAAATAACTTTGATTATCAAACTAAAAACAAATCGATTGTATGTGATTGTATAATATAAACTTCCGGTTTCAATAACTTTCTTTATCAACGTTTATTTGTATATACATGTGTATTTTGTTTTGTTTTTAAATATATACAATTTTTTCACTTTGTCAACTGCCAGGGTTCGAGTCCTGGTTCGACCAACACCCAAGACTCATGATATAAAAAAATAAGAAAAATTAAGTTAATTATAATATATATATATAACAGATACATATGTATATAGAATATGCACATACATACACGTATGCATAGATAAATAATATGCACACATATATGTTTACATATACATATATATTCCCGTTGCCATTGATTAACATTTATACCATACTTTTGTACACTGGTACATTTAAACAAAAAAATTTTATAATTGCTTTTCCGGCCTGCGCCATTAATTTTTGTTATAAGTTAGTGAGCAAGTAGCTTGAATATTTTTTTATATAACAAAGAAAAGTGGCAAAAGTGACAGCTGATTCGGAGATCACCACATCTCCTCATCAGACTTCTTTTGGCAGATACTCCACTAACTAATCCTGACTTAGCGGGCGAGTGCTCTACAACTGAGCCAGCACCAGCTATTTAATATATTGTTGTATTATTCAATTCCTTATTAACCAACAACTATTAAACGCGCTAATTTAGCCGTTTAAAAAAAAATTTAAATTAAAAAGAATTTCATGAGTTGCACCCTTATATCCGATTAAGGGTGGTAGCACCATGTTAGAATTTTAAGTAAATTTTGTTTACTAATTGGAAAAATACTTCAAAATTATTTTTATAGCATCAAATTTTTTTTAAAACAGGCTCTAAATATCTCGAATGGACATTTTATACTAAATTCTATAAAATATATGTTTCTGTTTATGTATGTTAATATTAAAAAGTACCCATTTCTTAATTTTAATAGGCGGCGTCAATGGATGGAGCTGTTGTGTGTGGTTAACTCAACAGCAAAAAATATTTTCGCTTGCCAGAGGCATTCTTCTAACAATATGAGGAAAGGTGTTACAGGAAGGTTTCTGGGCAAGTGGGCAATCCCCGATATTGGTTTTAAGCTATGTCCACCCACAGTACTACAACATAGTGAAAATGACTTTAGGGATAATATTGAGGCAGGTAGTTTGAGTTGTAACAAAAAAAGAACTGTAATAGAGCTAGGTATACGCGATTTTAATCCGGTACTTTTCGATAGTAAAACAGTGCCTCAACTTCAATCTGCGATCAGTTTGAACTTGCGGCCTCTTCAGAGGAGACCTTTCCCCCTTTGAAAGAACATCAGTGTTCTTCTTCTTTAGGACCAACAAGTTTGGTGAATACCTGGGCAAATAGTCGTCAGTCACAAACTGACAATTACCTTACCGACGGGACTCCAAGAAAGCGAAAGTACCAGGATGATATAATTAATAAATACCAGGAAATTCACTGCAACAGGGTGACTGAGCTTGAAAAAGAAGTAGAGAGTTTGCGAGAGGGACAAATTTTGTCTGTTCGAACGCAGGATGGAAATAGACAAATCAACGAGCTACTCGCTAAGTTGACTTCCCATCTTTCCATATGCGTAAGGAACTGCCTGAAAAATTCGTCTAGGACTTCAAAAGGCTTAAGATTTGATAGGGAGTTAAAGACTCTAGCGTTAGCAGTAAAATTTTTGTCGCCCGTTGTATAAAGGTATTTGAAGCCCATATTTAATTGGCCATCTAGGAGAACTCTTCAACAATTCGTTCAAGGTTGGCCGAGAAACCCTCACAGAACCTCAGCGATATGTTTATACATGCTGTGATGAAATGTCCTTGAAGATCAATGTGCTGTATGACAGTAGTAGGGATTATATTGTATGTCTGGAGGATTGTGGCGCCGAAAATCGTATCTCCAGTGTACTAACACTTTTGGTCCAAGGCATTGGTGGGTAGTCTTGGACCCATCTCTTGGGTTACTTTTTTGTTCACAAAACTTGTAAAGGAGATATTCTTAAGAAATATATATTTGAAACCATAGGTCAACTTCAGGGCATTGGTCTTCATCTATGCTAAACGATCAAGGGTCCAATTTTATGAACTTTTGTAGGGTTGTAGGAGTTTCAAGTGAAAGATCTTTTTTCGAAGTTAATGGCGAAGAAATTGTATTCTACGATTCTCCGCACCTTTTGAATAGTACCCGTAATTGCCTTGAAAACAAGAAAAACAGAGTCAGTTTTAATGAAAGGCCATTAAATTGGATCGACATCGTCCATCTGCATGAGCAATGATCAAGTTTAGATATCAGTTGTACATACAAACTTACCTCGGCACATATTAGGTCAAACACCTTCCAAAAAATTAATGTTAAGCTAGCTGCTCAAGTTCTCAACAATTCTGTGGCAAGTGCAATGTTCGCATTATATAGCTCAAGTAATTTGAATATTTCGAAGTTTCCAACATATCTTAATACTGCCGAGTTTGTCCTATTTTTTGATAAATTGTTTTATATTTTTTATAGCTTTACATTTGTAGCAGTAGGTAATTTTAAACAACCATTTTCAACAACTGCGGAACAAGTTAGTTTTTTGGAGGAAGTCGAACAATTTCTAAATGCATTGAAGGTACATGACCATCTGGGACCTGACATTACCAATTCTTTTAGCTTCATTAAAGGCTGATTCCTGAACATTAATAGTTTGCGACGATTGTGTCGTTTTTGGTCCCATAGGGGATTCAAACATTTAATAACCAGAAAATTAAGTCAAGATAAATTGGAAAACTTTTTTGGCCATATTAGAGCAGGTGGAACGTTTGATGTGAGAATAACTCAGCAGCGTTTCTCATATATTTATAGTCAAGCTTGGGGCGTGGGTTATTTTGACTCTGTTAATGAAGGAAATTGTGAACTTTTGCCAACAGATAAATGGGAACTTGTTTCTAATAGTTTTCCTGAAAGAGCTTGCAATGATAATGTAGTAATAGACACTTCTTGGCAGACTTTCAAATTGACATATCCGTTGACGTCGATGAAAGAACTTTTCTTCAGCGAAGTGCTTTCATATACTTTTGCGGTTATCTCTATTTTAAATATTTCAAAAATCACAATTGTTTCATGCCCTTGCCGAATTTTGAAGATGGAAGCGGATTTTTTGTTTTCAAAAGAGAAGCAATTCAGTAACAGCCATTTGGTGAAGCCTCAGGAAGGGTTTGTAGTGTTTATTACCAAAATAGAAAATATATTTGCGGAACACTTTGATTTCACTATACACATGGTTGGGCTGTCACAAATCCTGTTCGAGAAAATGTCAAATGTATACCCGTATTTTGTTGCGAAAATTGTAATCCTAACATTTTGAAATATACATATATTAGAATTAGAACTTATTGTTTGCTAAATAAATTTAATAAGTAGACTTAAAAAGTTTTCATGGTGAAACGTATATTTCATTTGAAGTCTTTAAATGTGCATTATTTACATTTTTTATGTCGCATAATTTTTTTTAACATATAAATCCCTTTTCATTTATATCAAATAATTATCTTTTAGGTCTGATAGTTGCTATCTTGTTTTCAAGGCAAATTTGGTTAGCTTTTCCTTTTAGATTTTTCACATATATGTAGGACCCTAAACCTCACCGCTTCTTTGATTTTTCAAGTTTAAAAGTTAAGTGAATTATTCTACGTGACTGTTGATATATATATATATAGTCGACGTATTTGCTACTTAACCATATCTTTTATTTTATTTATTTGACTTTGTTGATGCAGTATTGTTGGCGAGCAATGTTGGGAATTTTGCTCTTTGAATCGGTATAAATGCGTTTTCAATATCCATGATGATGTTGAACTGGCAATCAATTTAATTTGTTCGCTTTTTCTGTTCGGTTGTGTAGTTTATGTTGTCTAGTGACATACGTTATGGTAGGGGCGAGCAATTCGTCGCTTTCTGGGAGCTTACGTAGGCTGCTATATATAGGTCTGGCCTAGGCCACACTAAGTGTTGCCAGGTGCAATCTGACATTTCCATTGGAAAGTTTGACATTTTTTAGCATAACATCACTCAGAACGTTTTGTCATTTAATCGTGAATTGTTTTAATTACAGGGAATTAAAAAATTCATCTCTGCCAAAAAATTGAATTAACTCGTGAACATTTTCGTGCGATCATTTTTCACAACTTTCGACGTGGATTATCACGACAAGAGTGCATCGAAGAACTAAAATCTTTGTATGGCTATTAAGCACCATCCTATTTCATTGTGAAAAACTGGTACAACGAATTCAATCGTGGCCGACGCTCGCTCAAAGACGAATTCCGTGAAGGTCGTCCAAAAACAGCCGTTGTGCCAGAAAACGACGATGCCGTACGTGAACTTATGTTACAAGACCGTCATGTAACATACCTTCAGATAGAGGCATGCCTGTGCATTTCTCCCACCAACATAAATTCGATATTGCATGAACACCTGGCCGTAAAAAAGGTTTGTTCTCGTTGGATCCCGCACAATTTGACAATCGCTCCAGAAAGGCTCGTGTGGATTGGTGTAAAGAAATGCTGAAAAAATTCGTTCGCGGTGCTTCAAAAGACGTTTATAAGATCGTCACAGGTGACGAATCATGGATCTATACGTATGAGCCCGAAACAAAACAGCAATCGACCGTGTGGATCTTCCAAGACGAGCCAAATCCAAAAAAAAAAACCATTTTCGTTAATATATATTCGTATTTTCATTATTAGGGCGGAAATATATATAGCAGCCTACATATCGACAAATTTCTTTTTTGTGTTATTCAATCCTAATCATCTTTAAAGCTCCAATCAACGAGTAAGAGACTTAGTTGTTCTATAACTGGTTTATAATGCAGTGGAAGCCCGGTGTGTGTTGTAATTTTTGGAAAGCTATTAGTGGCACGTATTATACACGTATGCAAAACCTTGCAGTTGATTTTCTGGTATAAGGTTATTGAAAAACCTTTTATCGTCCTGCCAAATGATTTCAAGACTGATTACACCCCGTATTGTTCGTTTCTGGACATATTCTGCTATGGGCGAAAGACATTTTTGGAAAACAGTAAATTTCTGTCCATTGTAGAAGATGCCCGATTTGTTTCACAAATTTAACAATATTCAATTTTGGTACTGCTTTAGGCTACGAAATTCTGCTATTATTTCTTCTGATGGGAATAACGAATATATAAAAAGTTATAATATATTAAAAACTACTCAAATTATGACTTGCTTGTTAAATGGAAAAGTATAATAACAATCGAAACTGGTATTATAACGCAAAGTCAGGTGTACTTCTTCCAGAGTCTTTCATCGCATCCGCTACAAGTGCGACAAACGCCTTAAACGCTTTTTGTATGGCTTTGTGGCCCATGTGTCCACAATTGCTGCAAATCATTTTATCATCTACACGCATTTCTAATATAGTATACACGTATCTCAAAGCCATTATCGTATTAAACACATAAAATTTTGTAATTATACAACATAAACAAAGATATTTTAAAAATTTAATGCGAAAAAGAAAACAGAAAGAAAGCCTAAGCCTGTGTGTTGCATTTGAACGTATTCTGCACACTACATATTTCATTTGAATTCGTTGATAAAAATAGCATAGAAACAAATAGCAATAGAAAGAATACAAACCTTTTTTTTAAATTATGTTCACTTATTTAACAAAAGTGTTACTTTTTTCAAAATGCAACTATGTGTAAGTAATAAAACTTTTTAATCGTTTTTAAATCAGGTGATCTCAGCTGTTTTTCAATGTAAACAAACAAAATGACGCTTTCTATACTTGTAAACCTCTACGATGGAAAACAACATTAAATGGACTTTAAGAGGCAACGAAAAACAATTTGTATCGTCTCTGTATTTATAGGAAATCAGAATGAATAAGTTTAGATATAAAAAATTTCATGGCATGCTTGGCTAAGAAATTTTTTTGAAAAGTACCAAATCTGGAAATGATAATGTGTAGCGCAATTAGAAAATTTTGCCGATAATTTTGTAGATAATAGCATTTTCCGCTTTATTTCTTAAGACTTACTTGAAATACTAAACAGGCAAGTGAGAAACTTTGGGTAGGACGAAAGCTATTCTAATAAAAGGTTGACAGCCTCCAATGACAGAACAGAGTCTTCAAAATTAAATTAAAATAAATAAGTTTCCATGAAATAATAATTTAAATAATATTCATGACAATTTTGTATTTATGCAAAAGCTCAATTATGACTACAAGATAAATAGCCTAGGCCATTATGATAAAAAGGCAAAAAATACAATAAGAGTACATCCAATTTTCCAATACTCTTTGTAATATTAATTATTCGTAAATGTATATACACGGTGTGTCCCAAAAATAACCGAACTTTATATTTAAATCATACAACATACAGCGCCATCTATTGAAAATTTGCAACATTAAAAAGATACATTCATCCTCTTTCAAACGCATCTGACTTTATGTAAGTCGGATGACAGATGTAAAAGTGACAGCCATTTCAATAAAACCAAAAGTGTGCTAATGGTTCCAAAAAAAATGGAACAAAGAGCAAAAATAAAGTTTTGTGTCAAACTTGAAAAAAAATTGAAATTGAAGTTTAAAAAATTAAAAAAAACTTAAAAAAATGAAACAGCCGTAACCGAGGTACTGAAGAACATTTCTATAAATGACATAAAAAAATCTATGCATGCGCTGGTTGATCGTTCCAAACGTTGTGTTGAGTCAAATGGAACCTATTTTGAATAAATAATAACTTTCAAAGATAATATAATGTGTATTTTACTATTCTATATCCAAAAAGCTCGGTTATTTTTGGGACACACCGTGTATATACAACAACTTGAAGGTAGTTTTGTACTCTCTTGGCAGTCGACTTCATAGCTACCTGACATTAAACGTCTAGCACTTTTGAATGAGAGTTAAACAAAATTTAGAATTTTTATATTTTGCAAAAAAATTTAACATAAAACAAATACGTTAAAAATCTTTTTACGCCTATCATAATCTTTGTATTTGCAAATTTAGTAAGTAAGTAAAAGTTCCACCAAAATTTAAATCGATTTCACGAAAATGGAAAGTTGAGTGGCTTTCGCTATTTCTGCCTATTTTTTTGAAAGCTAAATAGTATTACAGTTTAAAAAATATTCTAACGAAATTTTCTCAGCCGAAAGATTTTCAAATTGTGCTACAAATTGTTTCGGTTATTAAAATTGAAAAATAAACTCCAGCGACATACGCGTATAAAACTATGCCTCAGATGAGATAGTCCCGCAAACGTTTTAAAGATCACGTTTAGAGGAGGTGCACCTGGTATGTTAGCTCCAGCTGGGTGATGTCCTCGTTAAATTAAAGGCTGACATCACCGCCGCACAGTGGGCTGAAACGGGCCGGTAAAGGGCATATCATTTGAAGAAAAAAAATTTTCTTTTTTGAAATTTTAAGTATTGCGTTAGATTTATCTATCGATTATAAGTAATTATATCTATGACGGCCTTTCAGATAAATTAGTACTTGCGCTGTAATTATGGGTGGATTTTAGAATAGATTAACATAAAAACTACGTATACGGCCGGTATGTTTTCCATAGCGGTCTTATATTATGCTTATACGTCGAATGTTATTGTTGTTATTGTTCTTAAAAAAATGATTTGGTATGTATTTGTAGCGTTTATGCTATTAGAAATGAAATTCAGCTACGTTGGTTTTTCAAATTATTTATTAAGTTATAAAATTATAAAAAAAATCGCAGTTCAATATAATTAAACAAGAAAAACTTACTTGGCCGAGGAGAGTGTAGCTAAAACGTGTCCGTAGCCTTTGCTGGTTCGCCAGAGAAGAATGAGAAAAATTTAGAATTTGTATAAGTAGAGCGATCGAATGAGTGCGAAATATCAAACAAAGAAGTTGATGATGGGTCGCACTGCGCTAAATATAGCCTTGGACAAAAGTATTAGGCACCCCACTAATTACTGAATTTTTTGTTTTACAAAGGGAAGTAATGAAGTTTTATTAGTAAAACAGTGAAAATACAATGAATTAGTGACAATACATTAATATTTAGTAGCTCCACTCTTCGATTTAATAACGGCAGCAATTCTTCTTAGGAATGCTGCGTACAAGCTTTGTACATTCGTCCACACTTATAGCGTACCACTCGTTAATTAAGGCAGTTTTTGATGTTATACTGTGTTCCTTAATCTTGCGTTTTAAAATAGCTCACATGTGCTCGATGGGATTAAGATCTGGAGACTGTGCAGTCCAATCTAACAAAACAATGTTATTATCTCTAAACCAACGCATCGTAGTCGCTGATTTGTGACAAGTAGCATTTTCTTGCTGAAATTGAACCCCATCTAAATTAGTATCGCCGAAAATGCGCGCTAACGAAAGCAGAAGAACAGCTTCTAATACATTTATGTACTTTTGACTTTCCATGCGACTCTCGCAAATGAACATTTTGCCGACGCCATCAGCAGCCATGCAGCCCCAGATCATAATGCTGCCTCCTCCATACTTTACAGTGGATGATATTCGACTCCAACCCGTCCCCTCACGAACGTCACACCAGGTGTTCCAAATTTTTGTAGAAAAGAAAAAATAATGTTTTCATTAGATTTATATTATGTCTTCAAAATTGCTCTAGAGTAAGAAGCTATGACTGTTAATACTTTAAAAAGATTTTAACTACGCTTACCTCGAAGTTTGATTCATCAGACCACAGACCATTCCACCAATCTTCTTCCGTGAAATGTTGGTATCGGCGAGCTTCTTTTGGGCTTTACATTCTTTTAAACATGCTTCCAGAAGTCTTCTTCTAGCTGTTTGAGCACTAACTGGTTTACGATTGTATATACGTCCGAAAGGGTAGCTGCAAGGGCAGAAGAAGATTTTTTGCGATCCTTGAGAGACTCGCGTATAAGTATTCGGTCTTCTTGTTTACTGGTTAGACGCTTTCTTCCACTTTTTGATTTATTATTGTGGGATATCGTCTCCACAAATCGCCTGATAGCACATTAGATCGCGAACCGCGAACATCCCACTAAATTAACAATCTCAACCTGAGACTTACCTTCTTCACTCAGAACTTGAATTCTGACTCTATCATCGTAACTAAATTCACTTTTTTAGGCATTTCGGTAAATATGAACTGTTTTTATAGGTTTGGTAACTTTTCATTAAATGCAATTTACACTTTCACTTTCAAATCTTAAATGCGAAAATATTTTATGAATTTCTTAAAAATGACAATTTCTAGGTTTAGCTTACCCAGAGTGCTATGACTTTTAATATTACACAATGTATTCGTTTAATCAACAGTTAAACACCCATGTAAGACATTTACAAAAATAAGTGGTAACTTTGAAAGCCACATTTAAGAATACTTGTATTTTAGTGGGGTGCCTAATACTTTTGCCCAAGGCTGTATATTAGGCTGGTATTCAATATAAAATTATGCGTAACATATGTTTACACATATGTAGAGACTTCAGTCGCTTCACACTCCCCTTGTTTGAGAAAAGAAGCTGCTATAGGTATTACAAATTTTTAATTACAATGATCACAGTCAACAATCAATAATCACATTCGTATTAATACAAATATGTTAGAGATTAAGAAATGCTAAATTTAACTGATATGTTTTTTTGAGGTGTTGACAATATAGCGTCGACTGGGTTCTGAATTTGTAAGTCCTCATTCGCAAAGTAGACTGGCTTCAACCGGTTGACAGATATTGCTTTGGGTTTGGGTTTAGGCCATTCAATTGTGGATGATAAGGTATCGTTCTCAGATGCCTAATGCCGAAAATTTTGTGTGAGAGTATGAAACAGCTTCGATTCGAACTGCCGACTTTGATCAGATGTAATTCTCCTCGGAACACCATGTCTCGAAATCCAATGACTAATTAGTTCACGAGCAACTGTTTCTGCGGTTCTGTTTTCAAGGCATATTGGCTCCGGGAATCTTGTGAAACGGTCGATTACTGTGAGGCACTGGTTGAATCCACAGGAAGATGATAAAGACACTAAATCGATATGTATGTGCTCGGAGCGTTGTGATGGTGGTTTAAAATTTGCTACTGGCGAAGATACATGACGCTATACTTTATTGAGGTGACAGTTAATAAATGCTTTGGCCCATATGCGGCAATCTTTGTTCATCGATGGCCAAACGTAGCGTTGACTGACTAACTTTTGAGATGCTTTAATACCCGGATGTGCTAAAGAGTGAAGTGAATTATTTTCCTCATTGCTACGGGAACGTACGGTCTGGTGGTACCGGTTGATATGTCATAGTATAGTGTGGGTTCGTTTGGACCCAAATGAATTGTTTGTAGGTTCAATCCTGTATTATTAGTTGTGATTAATCGTTGAAGCTCACTGTCATTTTGCTGTGCATCTGCGAGTTCCTGAGCAGAGACTGATACGGCTTCCACGCGCGAAAGTATGTCGGCTACAATATTATCGTGGCCGGATATATGTCTTATGTCCGAAGTGAATTGGCCTATGAAATCAAGCCTACGGAACTGCTGAAGTTCATGCTGCAAAGGTCATTACAATACGACCTTCGAAGATGTGGTGAAAGTGCCTAACGGCTTCAAATATTGCGTGTAGTTCGCGGGAATAAGCAGATAGCTTTTGAATAGATGGCGGCATCTTCTTGCTGAAAAATACCAATGGTTGCCAGTTATTATCAACGTATTGGTGCAGTACTGCTCCAACTCCGTAGTCTGACGCGGCTGTGAAAATGGCCCAATGTGCTTCAACGTTTGGATGTGAAAGTAGGGTGACATTTGCGAGACAGTTTTTTGCTTCCTGACACACAGTCTTTTGTTCTTCGGTCCAGTCAATCTTCTGAGAGCTTTTGACAGCGGAGCTCTCCAAAACTTTATTGAGGGGTGCCAAAATTTCGGCGGCATTTTTAATAAACTTTCTATAGAAATTAATTGTTCCGAGAAAACCTCGTAGTAATTTGATATTAGTAGGTAATTCAATGTTAATTATTATATTTACCTTGCCAGTCAACGGCAATCACAGATTTTGAAGGATTTATAACGAGTCCGTAGTCTTGAAGTCGCTTAAAAAGAACTTCCAGGTGCTGAAGATGTTCCACTTCGTTAGTTGATGCGACTAGAATGTCGTCTATATAAGCAAAGAATGTCGTCTATATAAGCAAATATGAATGGTAAGTCACGAGTCACCTCATCGATGAATCTTTGGAAGGTCTGTGCGGCGTTCCGCAGTCCGTAGGTCATATAAGGAAATTCAAAAAAACCGAGTGGTGTGATTATGGCGGTTTTGCATATATCTTCCGATGCTACACGGATTTGGTTAAATGCGCGTACCAAATCGATAGTTGTGAAAACGTTTTTTCCATGTAAAAATGCAGAGAAATCTTCCAAGCAACGTACTGGATACTTGTCCGGGACTGTTCGAGAATTTATGGCGCGGTGGTCTCCGCAAGGCCTCCATTCGCTGGAACTTTTGGGTTGAAGGTGTAAAGATGATGCCCATGAGCTGTTCATTTTGCTGAACTCATCTCGCGCAATGATTAGCTTGTCTGGAGCGAGACGGCGTGCTTTACTCATTACAGGTGGTCCTTTTGTAGTTTGAATGTGGTGTTTCGCAGCATGCTTTTTGGGTTTGGTTACTTCATCTGGTTTCTTGATTACGGGATATATACAAAGCGTTTTGTGGTAAACCGTGTCACCTTCGATTGCTTTAACTGATAAAGCCTCATTTGCAGCATCGAGAAATGCTGGTGATGTAAGACCGGTGGTTCCGTCACGTAAGCATTTTCTTTTGAGGTCGACTATTAAATCAAAATGACTCAAAAATTAGCCCCAATGATTGGTTTTGTGACATCTGCTATGACGAAGTTCCACGTCAAATCGCGTCTAAGGCCGAGATTCAGGGATAATGTTTTCATTCCATAGGTTGAAATTATGGTTCCGTTTTCTGCATGTAGCTGGTAATCAACTGGTAGTAATTGAGTTTTCAACCCCGTACGAGGAAATACGGATAGATCGGAACCAGTGTCCACCAAAAAGAATGTAGTAGAGGCTCTATCTTTAATAAAAAGGCGGCGAGAATAAGCCTAAAAGTCACTGACCGCCACTAATGACTCTCTGCAGCGTTTCCCGAGAATATGCAGCCATCGAAGTACCGTTTGGCTTCCTTGCCAAACTTAGCGTGGTAGTAGCAAACGCTGTCTTTGTTAAGACTACGCATATTCGACATGTGTGTCGTTGTTGTTGTCTAGCAGCTTGCCTGAATTGCCGTTTGTTAATGCTAGTGGTCACCGCAGCAACTTGCTTGGTCAAATCAAAATTTTTTTGGCCAATGTCTGTGCTACCTGACAGCGGCAGTTTGTCTATTCTGAAAAATTTCATGCTATTTGTCTGCGCTTGCACCTAGGTCCTCTAAAGTAGCGGTAGTTTGCAGAGCTTTATAACGTCTTCGCCGACACCAGGTACTAATGACTTGAGATGACGCAAAAATTGAGATGGGGCGCGGTCACCTATCGCTTCGCCCTCTAGAAGTTGTTGAAGCTTAGCTTCTTTGGATTTTGAAAATCGCGCTATGAGTGCCGTTTTTAAAGTTAGGTATGGTTACAATTTTGGAGGTTGCACTATGATGTCCTCAACTTGTGCGGCGTGGCGAGAATCAATGACGGAAATAGCATGAAAAAATTTATCAATTTCTTTAGATACGCCCAAAATTACAAACTGGGCTTCGATTTGAGCAAACCATAGCGACGGTTTATCCGGATTTAATTGGATTGGTCGGATAACGCTGGATTGAAAAAATTATGGCTTGACGTCTGCATTGGTAATTGTGCCGTCCTCTGAATTTGGCATTATGAATCACGTCGGGGTCACCACTGTAGCGTTTATGCTATTAAAAAGTTAAATTCAGCTATGTTGATTTTGCAAATTATTTATTAAATTATACAATTATAAAAAAATTACAGTTCAATATAATTAAACAAAACCAGACTTTGCTGGTTCGCCAGAGAAGAATGAGAGAAATTTAGAATTCGTAGAAGTAAAGCAGTCGAATGAGTGCGAAATGTCAAACTAAAAAGTTGATGATGGGTCGCACTGCACTAAATATATTAGGCTGGTATTCAATACAAGATTATGCCTAACATATGTTTACACATAAGTAGAGACTTTAGTCGCTACATATACATATACACAAACGAAACGACAATATGATGCTGTGTCTTTCTAGTTTTTGTCTAATTTTAAGTAAATCGAAATTTCACATAAATAGAGACATATTTTTTTGAATAGTTCGGTAAGTGTTTAGTGCCTCAGTTGAAGCGAAGTATGTATGTAGCATAAAATAAAGTTGTTTTAGACAAAAAATTAAATATTACAATATAACTTGGGTTGAGGTTGCAGATATTTATGACTTTGGTGCTCACAAGGCAGTGTACTAACACAAATTGCACATATTACGCATCGGAAGATAACAAAATTCAATGAAACAAAAGATTAAGCACTATTTTAAACTGTGAAATATAAAGCCATTTCCTTCACGAAATTGTTAAATAACAACACTGCCTGTCATTCCTCGATCAATATCAGCTAACGAGATCAATGGGTTGAGTTAAGCTGATGCGGTTGCTGATCAGACCGACCAGTGCATTTAAGTCTGAAGGCTCATTTTAATAACGACGTGGTGTAATTCTCACCCCAATCAAATCATCAAGTGCTTAATACAATTGCATTTGAATGAGTGAAGAGACTTAATTTTCATAAGGGCTTCCTAAAACTGTCGCTGCTCACTCTTCGCAGTTGTTCCTCAGTATTCCAACCAAGAATACTTCAGAAACAATGAGCTAGCGGTTCGCATATACTTTATTTCACATATAATTACAAAAGTGAAGTCGGTGCTAACTTGGTCTCCGCTTCCAATATGATGCAATCAACGCACTCCTGCTTTGTAAGTATTAAATAATCATACAAGAATAGATATGTTTATATGTACGGAAGTTAGAGACATAGAACAAGTTTGGAGTCAAAGAAGTCTCCAAATAAAATAAACAGGGATCGGTCAGAGAGCCATGGAGAATGTTCATAGAATTGTTTTAACCAAAACTTACGACTTAGTTAAATAAGGTGAACTGATAAAATAAAATATATGTTTATATAAAAGAATTGGGGATGGGGCCATGTGTAGAAGTTCACGGAAGTGAGGAAAGTTTTTGCCTGTCATTCAGATGGGAGTTTCCAGAAACGATTCTTTCGCGTATGGTTCATACAGCTTACGGCTTCTGGTCTAAGACCAAGTATCTCTTGGGTAGCCAACAAACATCCGTCTGGAAGCGAGCTAAAGTCAGTAGACGAATCCCACGCAGTTGTTCGTAGGGTTTGGGACCCACCACATGAAAACAAAAATCCAATAAAAAATCTAAATGATCCTCGAATGAGAGACCCCCTTTTTCGATGACGACCCCCTCCCAAATGTCTTAAGGATTACGATTAAAGGCATGTACCTGGAATCTTCGGTCCCTTAATTGGTAAGGAAATGCGATGGGCTGGACAAGAACAGAAGAAGTTGGGTCCTTGTGAGATTTACTACAGCGGCCATAAAGAGGAGCACAATTTTGGTGTTGGATTCGTCGTGGGAGAAAGACTCCGTCGGCGAGAACTGGCGTTCACTCCGGTGGATGTACGTCTGGTTACAATACGCTGATTTGCGCCCACACCCCAACGGAAGGTAGGGATGATTTGACCAAAGATGCATTTTACGAGCGGCTCGAGCACCCTAATAAGCGCTAGAGTGAGCAAAAAAGGTATTTTTGGGACAACAGTCGCTTAGATGTGCATACGTTTCGAGGTCCTGACATCGACTCGGATCACTATTTTGCCGCAGCCAAAAACACGCACCAGCCTCTTTATATCAAAGAACGGCCGACAACAAACACAAAGAAAGTTGGACGTTGAAAAGCTACAATCACAACATACTGCCAAGCGGTTTTCTACTCGACTTGCACTCCTACGCTCTGAGAGCATTAATCAGCAACCGGATATAACCGAACTGTGGGACGGTATTTCAAACTCCCTACGTACAGCTGCAAATAAAGCTATTGGATTTCGCAAAGGTTGCAAAAACAGCTGGTACGATGATGAGTGTAGTGTCGCGGTGGGGAGAAAACAGACTGCCTACTACGCAACCTTGCGAGGGAAAAAAGGAAGGCGCCGAATGGCGTGCGTATGAGGAGCTTGAGAAGCTTAAAAAGTTGGACGGGTAAGGATAATGCCTTAAAATTCTATGAAAAAATACGACTACTTACGGATTGTTTCAAGACCGAAGCACACTCTTGTAAAATCCAGTGGGGTGAGATAGTGACGGAAGTAAAGAATATACTGAATTTATGGAGGGAACACTTCTTCAGCCTGGCGAATAGCAATGAAAATGAATCACCCGGAGATGATGAATCCGAAACCCCAATCGATGACGATGGAAAAGAATGAAGAAGTTCGAATAGCAATCGCTCGCTTAAAAAACAAGAAAGCGGAGGGGACCGATGGATTACTGGCCGAGCTATTCAAATGTGGCGGGGAAGAACTGATCCGGTGCATGCATCAGCTTCTTTGCAAACTATGGTCGGTTGAAAGCTTGATCGACGATTGGAACCAAGTGTCCTCTACCGAATCCACAAAAAAGGCGATCCGTCACTCTGCACCAATTACCGTGGAATAAGCCTTCTTAACATCGCATGTTAGGTTCTATCAAGAGTATTGTGTGAATGACTAGAGCCCACCGTCAACAAACTGATTGGACCTTATCAGTGTGGCATCAGACCTGGTAAGTCAATCATTGACCAGATATTCACCATGCGCCAAATTTTGGAAAACACGTGAAACAAAGATCGACACACACCACCTTTTCGTAGATTTTAAAGCAGCCTTCGACAGCACGAAAAAAAGCTGCCTTTACGCCACTATGTTTGAATTTGGTATCCCCGCAAAATTTATACGTCTATGTAAACTGACCTTGAACAACACTTAAAGCTCCGTCATGATCGGGAAGGACCTCTCCGAGCCGTTCTATACCAAACGAGGTTTCAGAAAGGGTGACTCCTTATACTTACTTTTTTAACTTGTGGTTGGAGAAAATAATACGACCTGCAGAGCTCAATAAGCTCAATAAGTATAATGTATTTAACTTCAGTTAAAACTATACACCAGTAGATGGCAACGCTGCATTTTGTAATATTAGGTGTACAACTTTACTTCGGCCGTTTTTTTCGAAAATTAAGAGCTTTATTGCGAAAAAGTGCTTACAGATATATTATTCAAAGTATTGTCCTTCGCTAGCGACAACTTTCTCTCACCTTTCCAATTCAATTTTCGGATCCCGGCTCGAAAAATGGAGTCCTCTTTTGACGCTATCCATGAAGCAATCCATTTTTCCAATTCTTCGAAGGATTGAAAATGTTGATCTGCGAGGCCGTGTGCCATCGAACGAAATAGGTGGAAGTCAGAAGGAGTGACATCTGGGAATATGGCGGGTGGGGCAAGACTTCCCATTTCAGCGTTTCCAGGTACTTTTTGACCACTTTTGCGACGTGAGGCCGAGCATTGTCGTGTTGGAGGATGACTTTGTCATGTCGCTCTTGATATTGTAGCCGCTTTTCTTTTAGCGCGCGACTAAGGCGCATCAGTTGCGTTCTGTTTTAAGAGCTCGTAGCCACCTATCGGAAAACGGCGGAAGCAAAGTTGTACACATAATACATTCCTTGTGCATGCAAATGTTTAAATGGTTGATGTGAAAGTTTGTATATTTACTATCAATAATAATAATATTCATATGTCATGTCATGTCATTTTGACTTGTGTCACTTGCTTTATGTCATTTCCAATAAAGAGGTATATCTTCTTCTTTACATCCTCAAGCGAAGCGGACGTGTTTTAATTTCCATCTTGGCAAACATGTTAAATCTATCAGGTTATGGGCCATCCGCTATCCTTTTCGATAGAAATAATAATAATAATTGCGCATTAAACCAAAACAACCTTAACGTTTTTTTTTATTTTGAGTATTTGTGTGATAAATTGCCGGAAAACCTAAATAAAATGACGACACAATTGCCATTTAATCGTCTTAGAGGCAGAGAAAATTACGCTGAGTGGAAAACTGGTTCAAAGGCACATATGGTATGATAATCAGAGGCTTGTGGAAGTACTGTGCGGACGAATGAAGGAAAACGACGAAAAACGAGCAATTGGAGAGCTTAAACTGTTATTGGAGCTAAGCAATTATACTCACGTAGAGTCAGCCAATTCGGCGTATGTGGCTTGGAATACAATAACAAAGGCGTTCGATGATACAGGAGCTGGTCGTAAATTGGCACTATTGCAGCAGTTTGTATCACTCAAACAAAAAAAGTGTTGCTCTATGGAAGATTACGTAAGTAAAATCAGCGTATTGTGGTCATAAGTAAAATCTCACTTTAAAATTGACGAAGAAGTAGCAGGATTCTTACCGAATGAATATGAGCCGATGATATTTGCAGTGAAAATTTCAGGTCAAAACATTACTGTCGATTACGTAAAAAAATTTGCTTTTGCTAGTTTTAACATTAGAAAATGGAGCGAATGAAGCGAGGAAACAGTGCTAATTGCAAAAAACAGGTCGCAAAAAACAAAAACATAAAACACTGCTTTGGGTTTGGTTCAACTAAGCTTCTGTGAAAAATTGTCGAAAAAAGGAAACAACACTGGCAAAGTCAGAGAAATGAGAGAATGTCATTCTCATTACTGTTAGTGCTGTTGGCTGAATCGCCGTCGGATTGATTTATTGACAGTGGCTGCACTGCACATGTCAAAAGAAAAGTCGATCATCAAAGACAGAAGCAACTCTCTTCAGAAAGAGGTGATCGTCGCGAATAAAGAGAAAATAATAATTAGTAGTGCTGGAAGCGTAAGGCAAACTATTGTGAATAATGGTAAACAAAAAGAAATCCAAATCAACAATGTCCATTTCGTACCGAGCTTATGTGCTAACCTTCTATCTGTAAGTCAGATAGTAAAAACCGACAACGCGGTGTTATTTAATAAAAGAGGTTGTAAAATGTTTGATCCTGATGACAATGTTATTGCGACAGCCAGCCTTGTTAGTG
This sequence comes from Ceratitis rosa, assembly GCA_037013455.1. NCBI lineage: Eukaryota > Metazoa > Arthropoda > Insecta > Diptera > Tephritidae > Ceratitis > Ceratitis rosa. The sequence goes on from JAWMAG010000056.1 coordinate 648,361, forward strand.
ATTTGTTTAAATTAGACACAGTCCAAAGTGAAAAATCGACCGAAAATAACTTACAAACCTCAAGAGAATACGGTTTTATAGGTTCTTGGACATGCAAGTTTTAATAACATGAGTTTCTTGAGAAATAAACTGAACAACACAAAATAAAAACAACTTGTGTGACATATGCATAAAGGGAAAACAAAATCGTGCTCCCATCAATGATAAAGGAAAACGTGCAACTCGTCTACTAGAGCTTATGCACAGTGATGTATGTGGGCCGCTTCCAATTAAATCATTTAGTGGGTGCAAATTCTTCGTCACCTTTATTGATGATTTTTCAAGAAAAATATTTATTTACATCATAAAAAACAAAAGTGAGGTTTTCGATTTTTTCACCAAATTCAAAGCGTTGGCCGAAAATCAAACAGGTCTTAAAATAAAAACCGTCAGAACGGACAACGTTGTTCAGAGTGTTTTGTTGTAAAGCCTTCGCAAAAGTACCTACAGAAAAACGAAGAAAATTTGATGAAAAATCAATTGAATGCACTTTCATTGGGTATTCTTCAGATGCCAAAGCATACAGGCTTTACAATGCGCAAACAAAAAAGGTGATCGTACGTGTAGGCAGAGATGTCGTGTTTTGCGAACTAAACAAAAGCGACAAGGTAAAAAATTCTGAATTTAACAACTCTAATGAACCTTGTATAAAATATAGCGAAAATGAGGATCAAAATAATTGTGAATGGGGAGAGAAAGAATAGAATCATCGGTTTCGACAAAAAAATGCATCGCTAAGTGATTCACAAATGTTTACTTGATCACCGGCGGTGATTGATTCAAACACAATAACTTCACCCAGTGACATTGAACAACAAACCATGATGGATGAAAGTTCAATGACGGAATGAGTCCCGGTCGAAAGAATCTCGAATATTGAACCGCGTCAGAAGTCTACACGTAATAAAGGAAAACCAAAACCAAATTACAACACCATGGCATTCGCTTTTAGTGCATGCGATACGTCAACATTTCAGCAAGCAATATTTAGCAATAATTCCGATTCCTTGAAACGTGCCATGAAAGAAGAAGTTGATTCACTAACCGAGAACCGAACATGGGAGTTAGTGGAGTTACCAAACCGCAAATCATCGGTTTAATGTAAGTGGGTACAATATATAAAATTAAACTAGACGCTGGCGGAAAGGTTTTACACAACTTGAAGGAATTGACTATCATGATACCTTTTTTCCAGTTATGCGCTTTATAACTATTCGATATCTGATGGCGATTGCAGCAAAACTCAACTTAAATATTCGTCAGGTGGATGTTGTTACAGCTTTCCTCCAGGGCGAACTTGAGGAGGAAATATTCATGACTCAACCGGAAGGTTTCGAAGATGGGACAAATCGATATTGCAAGCTCGCAAAATCACTACATGGGCTGAAACAGTCAAGCCGTGTCTGGAAATCGAAGTTTAGCGAAATGTTAATTAACTTCGGGCTCAAGCGTTCTATGGCGGTACTACATCTTTAGATCAAACTCAATACATAAAAGATATTCCGTTTCGTTTCAACGTGAGTGACTGTAAGCCAACAGCTACACCAATGGACGTAAACCAAAAATAGTCGGTGAAAATGTGCCCCAGAAATGAAGATGAAGTGGCCGAAATGAGAAACATCCCATATCATCAGTTAGTGGGGGTGTTGCAATTCTGCGTATAGATATTTGCTATCCAGTGAACGTATTAAGCCGTTACAATGAAAATCCCGGTAAAGTTCATTGGAGCGCTACAAAGCGCGTTTTCCGTTATTTAAAAGGTACAATGGACAATCGTATAACATACAGTAAAACCCCAAGGCCGATTCAGGGATACTGTGACTCCGATTGGACAAGTGATGAGGATGAACGAAGATCAAGCACAGGGTACCTCTTCACAATGCAAAACGGAGCCATTTCATAGTGCACAAAACGACCACCAACAATAGCATCATCAACAACTGAGGCTCAACTAATGTCGATGACTGCTGCAATACAGGAATTACGTTGGCTAAAGAAACTACAAGAAGAAATTTTTCTAAACTCAGAAACTACTATTGACTTGCTTTGTGACAACCAAGGTGCCATTAATTTTGTGAGCTACAACAACTATTCAGCACGAACAAAGCACATCGACGTAAAGGCCAGCTTCACACATCAATAGGTTAAAAAGAAAGTAGTTAAGCTCATCTATTTGCGAACAAGTGAGATGCCAGCGGATATCTTCACAAACCATAGCCGCTACAACAACAAAACCAACATCTGGTCGTAAGCTGGAAAAATTTAATGAAACACTTGGTTTTGACCATGGTCAGTACTGGTCCTTTAATAAATAAATCGGCTTTTTTTGCATAATATTCACCTGAATTGTAATGAATACATATTAATTTCTTTTATATACAAATATAAAAATATGTTGCTACAATATTAAAACAAACAATGTACAATGTGCTAATAGTATTTACAATATTGAAGCATTATATAAACATAGCATAGCAATAGTAACGCAAAATTTCGATTTAGGGAGAGAATTGGAAAATCAAATGTCACTTTAACTTGTGTCACTTGCTTTATGCCATTTCCAATAAAGAAGTGTACCGTCTTCTTCTTTACATCCCCAAGCGAAGCAAACGTGTTTTTATTTCTATCTTGCCAAACATGTTAAATTTATCAAGTCGTTGATGGCCAATTTACATACATACACGTACATTACGGAAATATTCACCACGAATTGTTTTCACTGAGCGCATAAAAAACAAAGAGTTTTATAATAACAAGTGATCTTCTCACTAAACCATTATGCCCCATTCTCTTTTGTGCGATATCCGCTTATTGCAATAGATGAGCAGTGCACTTTACAGCATCAAACTAATTCAAGAGCAGTGTGCACACTCCCACGCTCATAGTTTAACACTCTTTATCATTGCAATTTCTCAACATTGGTTAGCTACATTTCTCTTTGGCAGCAAATACACTAAATCAAAACATTGATATACCAACATACATACATATATATTTATTCTCATATGAGCTATACCAGAACAGCTGGTGCATGAAATAACCCTAAAGATACAAGATAGATTTCCTAATATCTTGCCATCTCGACCTAAAAAAAATATATATGTATTGGGTGTATGCATTAATTCGTGCGGTTTTTTTCGAAAATTAAGACTTTATGGCGAAAAAATTTTTATTGGGCTTTACATATGATCTCTTGAGCTCTGGGTTATCATAATGAATCCATTTTTCATTGCCAGTGACAATGACAACAATGACAATGACTTCTTTTGGTGGCGTTGAAGGAACATTTCCGACATGCAAAATCGACGTTCGACGTCTCTTGGCTTTAATTCATAAGGTACCCAATTTCTAAGCTTCTGGATGAATCCTAATGATTTTAATCGTGCTGTTTTCTAATATTATTTCGCGTCTTGTTCATCTGTGGCTATAATCATTTCAAAGGTACTGTCATTTTTCTCTTTCGAGGCAAACCATTCGACGAGCCATTTTTCGACTTCTTCAAAATTAACGAAGCACTGCTCTGCAAGGGAGTGTCCCATCGATGGAAAAGGTAATAGTCGGACGGGGCGAGGTCTGGAGAGTACGGCGGGTGTGATAATATTTCCCAATTAAGTGTTTTTAATGTGTCTTTCACCAGTTTAGCGGTATGAGACGGCGCGTTGTCATGTTGCAAGATAACTTTGCCATGTCTTCGGGCCCATTCCGACCGTTTTTCGATCAACGAATGATTCAAATTGATCATTTGTTGTCGGTAGCAATCCGTGCTCACCATTTCACCAGGTTTTAACAACTCGTAGTACACCACACCACACTGGTCACACCAAACACAGAGCATTGTCTTACGGCCAAAGCGATTTGGCCTTGCAGTCGATGGGCCAGCTTCACCAGGGGAAAGCCATGATTTTATTCGCTTTGGTCTCTCAAAATAAATCTATTTTTCGTCCCCCGTGACAATTCGATGTAGAAAAGATTTCCTTTCGAATCGTTGAAGCAGCATTTCATAAACGGTTTTTCGATTTTCCAGTTGTCTATCGTTCAGCTGGTGTGGCACCCATTTTCCATACTTCTGGATCTTTCCCATGGCTTTAAAGCGTTGGCAAATTGCTCCTCGAGTCACATGTAGTGATTCTGTCAATTTTTGTTGCGATTGGGTTTGATCAACATGCAATTCCTCGTCTTCGAACTTTTTCGCCAAGATGTCAGATACTGAGGGTAAAAAAATACTACTTCGCTAGATTGCGCAAGTGCGAAGAGGGAATCCTCACAAACGCGCTAAAGAAGTAAAGCGTACGAACCTTGTGCGCAAAAGTTTATAACAGAAAGTGACAGCCTAATGAGATACTGTGCAAGATTCGGTAATTCACCAGTTGAAGAACATACCGAATCGCATCTCGAAGTCAAACATAAAAGTCTATGGTAAATGACTATTTTGTACGACTGCAAGCTGCCTTTGATAACGTTTTTTCCAAAACGGACGACAGCTTACCTGACAAGTTCAAAGAGTCAGCTCAAGGCAAGTACGATGCATGCCTTGACATCTACGAGGTTACACAAATCAAGATGTCAGACCAGCTAAAAATGCTCAGACGAGTAGATGCTCCGAGTTCATCATCCCGAGTGAAACCCACTTCAGAGCAAACAAGTACTTCCAATGTTTTCTTACAAGTTCCTCCTTGCGACACAGAGACTTTTTATGGGGGTTACGAAGAATGACCGGCTTTCCGTGACATGTTCATAGCCGTATACATTAACCACCCGAAGCTCTCTCGTGCTCAAAAACTGTACCACCTCAGGTATAAAACAGAAGGAAAAGCCGGTGCAACGAGTAGAACGAGTTTCCAACGAAACGCTCAGTGCACAACTGAGGCAAGTCTGGGAACAGGAGGAAATCCATATACCTCCACAAAGTACGCCTGAAAATCAAGCGTGTGAAGGTTATTATGTTGCAACAACGACCCGTAATTCAAGCGGTCGCTACATTGTCAGGCTTCTATTTAATGAAGCATTTCCAGAAAAACTCACCCTAGGCCATTCCCGGTCTGCGGCATTCTAGCAATTCCTTAGCAAGGAACGCACGCTTCAGAACTTATAATAACGAAAAGGTGCAATTGACTTTTGATTCGATGCTCGTTTGAAGTTTCTACGGAGCTAGAAAATCTTGGGAAAGGGATTCAACACTCTGTTAAATTTTGGCTGTAAACTAATAGAATTGATGGTTTAACATAAGGAAAAACTGCTATTCACTACAAATTAAAGAAATATAATGAAAACCAATGATTCATTATTATTTTAATTGTATTTTATGTCGCATTTTGTTGTTATTTAATAAAAAAATGTAAAAAAATATTATTATTTCAGATTTTTCTAACCATCTATTTTACATATGATATTTTTTATTTTTATTGGATGTTGGTTTTTTTTCGAAAATTAAGACTTTATTGTGAAAAAATGGTCTTGATCAACTCCTAATACTTTTGCAAGTTCTTCTTGCGTCTGGCATGCATCTGCGTTGAGCAATGTCTCCAATTCTTCGTCTTGATATTGTTTAGCCTGTCCGTCGTCTAAGTCGAAATTGCCACTTTTAAACGGTGCAAACCACTTTTGGCACGTTCGTTAGGCTAAAAGCATGGTCCCCATAAACGTCCACTAAAATATGATGGCTTTCGGTAGCACTTTTTTTCATGTTAAAGTAATGAAGAAAAACTCCCCGAAAAAACACTTTTTCTGGTACAAATTTCGACATTTTCAAATGAATGAAAAAAATTGTTGCTCACGCTAAAACAAATGACATCTACTGAAAACGACGCGAAATTACAGTAACTTTGAAATGAATATAGTCTCAGATGAACACGACGCGAAATAATACTAGTAGAGCCCTCTCTTATAGCCTATTTCCACCGGACGTTAAATGCATTTTAGCTTAAATGCATTTAAACATCGCATTTAAATGCTGAATTCCCATGTGTTTGTTGTTGTATAAAAGTGTGTTAACTCACTCACTTTCGGTAATTTAACAGAAAATGTTATGTTAACAGTCGATGCTGTCACTACTAATGTAAACATTTCGGACGTTTCGGTATATTTCTTGCCAGAGTCGTGTATTTTCGGATTTAATGAGGGGCCAGACTTTTATTTTGCATGCTGAAATTTTTTCTGCAAAAGTTACTTTTTTGCATTAATATTGACATAAAAACATATATTAAGTAATCGGCGAAGATAATGCTTCTCCTCTTTAAAAAATAAAATAAAATATAAATAAAAAATAAACAAAAAGCAATTGTGGAATAGAAAACGATCCCCTCAACATAAAAATATACGCGACTCTGGCAACTATCAGCTGATTGCGCAAAACAATTAATTATGTATGTATATATAATTGGCGCAAAACAAATATTTATTTATATATAATGTGCGCTTTGTAACCGGTTAAGGGAGTTTTCGGCCGAGCTACTCCTCGAATTGTGGTTTTCTTGAAAAACACACTTAATTACTTAAAAAAATAAACTAAACTCAAAGTGGAAACAAAACGAAGTGGAATCTTACGGAGGAGCAAAGTTTCCTGGATTGCTGGGAAGGAAGAGCTCAGGAATTGAGAGGTAGCCGAAAAACTCTCATGTATACAAAAAAATGGCATTGTTGGAAAAGTTGTAAGCATGCAAAAAAGAATTTCCCTTTCAGCAGCGTCTGTCCGTACAGCAATAATCTGCACTTGCAAATCATAATATTGTATACATAGCAAAATAAAATGGATGCGGTCTCTTGAACTCATGATTTTAACACTTGTTACAAACTTTGCAAACTGCAAATGTAAACAAAAATCAGCTGTTTGAGTTAACTCACTTTCGGTGGAAACGTTTGACATTTCATTCACTTAACAGAGGCCTTAAATGCATTTAAGCGCTAGAAACAAAACACCAAAAATACAAATACATATGTATAAATTTTTTCATTTTTATGTTCGTTATATTCTGTATTATTTATTAATATACAAAAGGTATTAAGGAAAATAAATAAAAATAAAAACTATAATTATTTTGAATAAATGTTTTTGGCTTCTTCGAAGGGCATTTGAACATGCGCAAGAATCAAAAGACCAAAAATCCATGTAGTACTTGCGCGCTACCAACTACACCACAGTTCTACATAACAAATTTGTGTCTGCACTTATAGCGAATCAAAGAAATGGAACATTGGTTTCTCTTATTCTTATTCAGTTAAGTATACGAAAGAATATATTCTCCCCCAAAGCGTACATGATCTCAATAAGGAATGTTCATTAGTTTATGTTTATTAAAAGTGTAGTTTTGCCAAATTTTAATACATTTTGAATTGATTTGACATTACTAAATTCTTTTAGATTTAAATGCAATATTTATTTATTAAAATCGTATGCTTTGAGGGCATTTAGGGAACATCAATTTTTGAATTGCAGAACATTTGTTCGCCTTATCGAGAGTATGCTTTGCGCAACGGGTACAGAAATCTCTTCAACTTCTGATTTTTGTGAGATGTGGCTTGTGGAAGACCTGCGCGCGGGGAGAGGTATTGATTGCGGCATACGCTTTGTTGACGATGCGAAGAATATTTTTTGCAAGTTCAACTAGGCGGTATATATGTATTTATGTATGTTGTCATAATATGTACTCGTACATAGAAACATATGTATGTATGAATGTTTGGCGGTGGATAAAATATGCTTGATTTTTGAGTTGAATAATATATAAATATAACGTATAAACCAAGTCATAAAATAAATTGGAAAATACTAAGAAGTGAAATTAGAAAATTAAATAGCTATTTTAAATTAAATATTTTTATATATTTTTATTTTAATATTAATTAAATATTTTATATAGATTATGCATATGCATGTATGCATATAAATATGGACATTTATACGTAATACCTAAAGCATGCATAAAGTCATTTAAAAGCAAATAACAAATATTTTCATTCATTCATAACCACAAGCCATTCATACTGTCAATAACAAAAACAACTCCATGCGCGCAGCTCGTTTTACTCCTCTGCGCATTTCTCTATTCAAAACGCTATTTGCTATAAGAACAAGAAGCACAAATGCAACAAAAAAAACTACCGCATACAAACCTCCTTCCCTTCTACTCTTCATCTACAAACAATTTCCTCAAGCGAAGTCAAATTTTGCTAAAAATCAATTTCTGATATTTCAACTAACGCCAAAGTGAAAACACATACATTTAAGCATTTTAATATGTATACGAAAAAGGCACACAATCTTAATAATGCGCATGCCCTTCCGTTCTTCAACCCGTCATGCACAAACGAGTTCTTCGCAACGATGATAAAATTTACAAAAATTAGACTTCATGTTGGGCTGAGGTTGAAGACACATACATTCAAAGCGACCAATGTGTATACGAAAATCACACACATGCCCAAAAACTTGCCTATTCCCTTCCCCTAAACCCGCCGTCCACAAGCAGTTTCATTCCGAAGACGGCAAAATTTGGAAAAATCAGAAATTCTAGTTGAGTTTAAGTCAAATACAAACACATTCACATGTCCGTGCATGTATATGAAAAACCCATACATACACAAGAGTATGCCAAGTTCTTTCCGCTCGTACCCCGAATCACCAAGCAATTCCTTGGCGGCAATATTAAATTTGCCACTTTCGAAAAATAAAACGTGGGAGAAGTATTTGAACCCGCGAAGCTTGGACAAAAATCAATCGACGCAAACCATTGCACCACCGATCACTTAGAAATTTCGTTGGCGTAATTGGTATACATTAATCTCGATGACAACAGTATTGACAAAATCTCAAATAATATTAAAAAAATAATACTTGTGTGTATGACCATATTTATATCGATATATGAACTATGAAGGAACAAGTGCAATTATGATTTCGGTCATTCATAGTGAAAACTCTAGAATTTTTTATTAAAATATTAAATTTTGTCACTTATTTCTTTATAACAGATTTTTTTAGAAGCATCATACATTACTTTTAAAAAATTTTACTTCTTAACATTTCTTAATTAATTTTTTATTTATTTTTTTAATAATAATTTTAAAAACAAAATTAAAAAATTGTTTTTTAATTATTTTTTCTTAACATTTTTTTAAATTTTTTTTTAATTTTTAAATTTTAGTTAAATATTAGTTAATTAATTTCCTATTTATCACAGTTGTAATTGAAGTAAAGGAATACATTAACATAGATAAACTAATTGCACACATTTTTTCTGTTTTTGGCAGAAAATCAGTTGACTTAACTCTGCTAACTTTTACAGTGGCTGTTATATAAAGTGTGGTGAATCCCTTTCCCGGTGTGGTCAATCCCTTTCCCAAGATTTTTCAGAAAATGTTCGAAGGAGGTTCGATGTTGCAATGAATTTGCACCTTCTCGTTATTATAAGTTCTCTGTACGTACATGGATGTGTTGCAAAAATACATAACGTTGGGCCATATGGAACTCCTAAGCCCCGTGAAATCATTTCGAATGGCAACTACCTTTCGTTCTATTTGCCACATAATGCGGTTGTAAAACCAGAAAAAGTCACGACAAAAGTGCGAGTGGTTTTCAACGCATCGAAAACATCAAGTTCAGGTAATTCCCTAAATGATGTTTTACATACAGGTCCCTCACTCCAACCGGACCTCATGTTGCGAATTTTACAATGGCGCATGTACAGATACGTATTCAATGGAGACATAGAAAAAATGTATCGACAAATCCTCATCCATGAGGACTATAAAGATTATCAGCGAATTTTGTTTCGCGAGTCAGAGGATTCCCCCATCTTTGATTATAATCTTAACACAGAGGCATTCGGGGTTAATTGTGCGCCATATCTAGCTATCCGTACTCTGCATCAATCGGCAGAAGATACAAAAGCGAAGTTTCCACTGGCCACACCAATACTCGAAACCCAAACGTATGTTGATGATGTCCTGTCCGGAAGTCATGATATTGACGATGCCACCGATTCACTATTCCAAGTGATCAAAGCGCTAAAGTCAGCCGGCTTTATTCTAAAGAAATTAACGGTCAATAACCCGGCCATATTGGAGACATTCCCGAGAGAAGACCTTTTCGATTCCAACTTCTTGAAATTCGAAGATGTTTCAACCACCAAAACTCTCGGTATCCGATGGAACGCAGTAACGGACAGGTTCTCATACACCATCCTGCCAATTTCAGCAACTACAGCTGCAACAAAACGGTAAATTCTGTCGTCGGTCGCAGAACTGTTTGACCCAGCAGGATGGCTATCTCCAGTTATGATACGAGCAAGGATTCTACTTCAAGAACTTTGGCCCGAAGGCATTGATTGGGATGAAGGCGCAAAACCTACTTCAATACCCAAATCCATGGGCTTTGCAACCCCTTAAAAAAAAGCCTTCTGTGCGTCCATATATGTACGCACAGAAGCGAATACTCATGAAACATCCACCCTACTGGTTGCAAAAAACAAAGTTGCACCTTTGAAAACGATAAGTCTTCCTCGCTTAGAGCTGTGCGGAGCAGTACTGTTGGCAAAACTGACTGCAACCGTCCAAAAGCAGCTAGGCCTAGAAGCGTACAACACATGTTTATGATCAGACTCTGAAATAGTACTGGCATGGCTCGAGAAACCACCGTACACATGGAAGACATACGTTTCTTATCGCACCTCCACAATTCGGGAATATGTCCCAAGCGGAGTATGGCGTCATGTAGCAAGCGGAGATAACGGCACACGTGGTTGCAAGCCCCAAGACTTTGCAACCAATTCTCTCTGGTGGCACGGACCAAAGTGGCTCATACACCACATCGACTCTTGGCCAAATTCAAAGGCACGCAGTACCTCTTCGCCAGAAAAGCGGAAAATTGAGGTATTTCATGCACTCGAAGAAGAACTCGATTCTCTTCACTCCCTCGAGCAATTCACGTGAATAATGTCCAGAATAAATCAAAAATGCAACCAATAACTACCATGCCACTTCTGACTCATGCTGACTGCCAATTCGCAAAGTAGCATCTAATCGAAGTTTCGCAATCTCGCTATTTTTCTGGCGAAAAAGATGCCTTACAAAACAAAAAGCCAATTGACAAAAAAAGTTCACTCCTCTACCTGAATCCATTTCTGGATAAAAACGGCAGACTAGCGCATGCCACCCTCAGCTATAATGAGCGGCACCCAATCATCATCCCGAATACATCAAGATTTTGTCACTTACATTTGAAGTTCCTACACGCACTGCTTCTCCATGCAGAAACGCGCCTCAAATGGTCAGGTAAAAATACTTTATTCCGAAGCTAAAGACTCTAATCAAAAAATGCATTTTTCAATGCGAAGCCTGCACTCTATACAAGCTACAAACACGCTCCCAGCTAATGGCCGCTCTACTCTCTGAGCAGTGCACAATGTCCCTAACATTTTCAGTAACTGGAGTGGACTTCGTAGGGCCGTTTTTAATAAAGGCCACAGTTCTTAGATCCACTACACTCATAAAAGGGTACGTGGCCATATTCGTTTGTTTCACGGCGAAGGCAGTACATCTTGAGTTATGCCCTGATCTTACCATTGATGCATTCGCCCGATTTATAGGCAGGCGAGGATATCCCGCCAAAATGATGAGCGATAATGGAAAAACATTCATCGGAGCACAGAGAGCAACTGAACGCGAATTCGTCAAATCCCTTAACCAATGTTCAGCAGACATTCAGAAGTATGCTCCCCAAGACATCAATTGGCAATATATACCATATATATATATATAACCGAAGTAAAGAATTTTAAAATTAATTTCAAGAAAACCGCTGAATCCCACAAATTTACATTTGAAGAGTTCACGACACTCTTAATTACAATTGGGGCTGTACTCAATTCTCTGCCAAATTCGGCATTATCACATGACCCAGCTGATTAGCACTAACTCCGGGTCATTTCATTCGAGGCGCTACGCTATTACCCATTCCCGAGCCAAATGAAGAAACCCTCTCGTTAATTAACCGATGGGAGAAAGTCAAAGCACTTAACCATCAATTCACCCCCGCTGAAAAGAGGAGTACCTTAAAGATTTGCCAAAGTGGTATAAGTGGAAATCTCCACAGAAGGAGCCTCAAGTTGGCGACTGCGCCGTAATCCGAGACGACGGTCTACCGCCGGACAAATCAAATATGTTCATCGTGGGCCTGCTAATCACATTCGTGTCATGGACCCCCGCATGCAAAACGGGATTACCACGTGGACCTGAGTAAACTGTGCTTCATTCCAAATGAGCAACCTTCGCTCGAAGCACCGCAATAAAGAGAAATTCCCCTCTCAATCCTATACACCTCCTTTCATATGTCAACTACCGATTGTTCCGTTTTTCTTCTATTTCCAGACGAAGGGCACTAATGGCAACGCGCAGTGCAGTTCCTCTCGCGCCGACGGCAGATACTCGGAACAGCACCCGCCGCAACCAACAAGAAGGAGAAGAAGAAGCGGCAACAACAGCACGCAATACAGCAGCGTGCCACGAAGCAGCGCGCCACCCAGTCGAGGGCCAAAACGCAGCACTCACCAGAGCAGTCTGCCACAAAGCCGTACGCAACACAACAGCGTGCCACCTAGGAGCGCGCCACGACACATAAACGTGCCCCACCATCACGTGCCACAGAGGCAGCGCGCCATAAAGAAACTCAAAGAAGCCAGGCTGCGGCCACCGGGCTGCAAACAAAGGGGTTCAGAGGCCGGACCACGAAAGGAGCTATAGGCGAAGTAGTCCGCGCCCTGCAAAAGCTGCAGAATGCGCTAGCCAGCGCATCAGGGCAGGATGTCTAAGCGCGCAACCTAAATATTATTGTAAACGCCGTGCGCGCCATCTTCCGGTGTTCCATTTCCCTTCGGTTTCCTCCTATAAGCCTTTGTTTCCTTCTTACCTCTGTTCGTTAGCCGAACGATCGCTTAGCCATGGTAGTTCGAGCTAACAAAAAGTTAGTTTAAAAAACTTTCCCAAAGTGCGCGCACGGATGTATTTTCAACGCGGCTACTCAAAGTTTGAAGTGAAAGTTTCAAAAAAATCTAAATTGTTAAACCATAAAAGTGAAAATAAATTAAACCATTTTAAGGTGTCTGTGCACAAAAAAAAATCCCTCTTCTTATTCAACCGATTGGTAAAATCAGCATTAGGTACTTATAAATAAAATCGAAGACAACTTATTTAACTGCCTCTCCATCCTCAACGCAAATGGAATTACCACAGAAAACTGGGATCCGATATTAATACACCCCTGCTCATCAAAGTTCCCAGACGAAACACTCGTCCTGTGGGAACAGTTTATAAACTCAAGAAAATAGTAACCCGATGGTCAGAAAATGATCAATTTGTCACTACTACGAACTTGCAAAACGGCTTAGCACATATAGGCCGAATAAAATAAAACCACGTCAACCAAGCTACCCCCAAAGAGCTTCAGTACCACCTCAATCTCCGAACTTCCGGAACGAAACTCAATCGTTCCACACTCAACCCAAAAAACGGGTTACATGCAAAATATGCAACTCGAACCACTCGATGGCAATGTGTATAAAGTTCAAACAATTGTCCATCCCCGATCGCAATAAGTTTGTTAAAGAAACTAGATATTGCAAAAATTGTTTGGCGTACTCGCATACAGAGTGGGATTGCAGAAGCTATTTCACCTGCGTATACTGCTGAAGGAGGCATCACTCACTCCTCCATTACCCAGCGAACCCCCAAACGCCAAACAACTCAGAGCCTCAGCAAAATAGTACCACGTCCCAAGTGGCAGTCAAAGTTGAAAATCCCAGTACCTCTCAACAGGCCAGAATGTCAGGCAATACTCAGACTGATAATGAAAAAATACTCACACATTTCTCTTGTAGCGAAGAGAGATCACTGCTTCCCACAGCAATAATACCGGTTCTTCTTGAAGAAAAGATAACCCAGATAATGGTCCTCATTGATCAAGGCTCTCAAAAAACTTTTGTAACACCTCATGTACAAAAGTCTACCGGTATCAAAAACCCACCATGAGTTTATCGGAATGGGAGGACAAACAGTGCAAGTCTCTAACAAAATATGTACGTAAAGGAGTTTTTCCCCAGATCTCGAAACAAAAATTAGCTTCACGCAAAAGTGCCACCCCAATTAAGTCAATTTCTGCCCTCATTTAAAGTAAAAAATTATGATCTTGATGATTATATTTCACTACACCTAGCAGATCTCAACTGCTTTACCCCAGCTAAAATAGATGTGGTCATTGGCAGCGATATTATGCCGAAAATACTCACTCCAGAACTCAAAAGCAGCGGAAATCTACTAACTCAAAATATAATTTTCGGATGGATAATAAGCGGCTTAGTCACAGAAAAAATCTTGACAGCCTCAACACTGGTTATAGAAACCTCAGAGACTCCTGCAAATTTCGGAATCGACTCACAAAGAAGCAGAATCTTTAAAAACCCGCCCGGTAGGATGAACGAAAGCCAAAATAAAAAGCGCGAAACTCCAAACTCAGAGACAATTGCCCACATACCACGCTCCCAAGAATCATCACCCCATGACGAAAGGCATTTCTCAAAGAACTACATATTCTTAAATACACTCAGCTCAATACGGCATCGTCCAAGGTCTTTGCATACTGCCGGAAAATTTCTCAGCGCTTAGATTTCCCAACTCCTCGCAAAAACTCACAAAATCTCATCTCACTGGAACAAAGGGCATCCAACTATCGGAAAAGGCGGTAATCCAGTCCCCAATAACGGTCGAATACCAAGGCCCTCGATATCTCACATGTCATAGACATCCCCACAAGTACTATCAGCCAGCACAGGCTCCCAAATATTTTGTTACTTGCCTATCCACAACTTATACAACAGGCGACTGCGATTTGACGGACAGTTATAATTTTTTAGTCTGTCTTCCCACACACTATTCCATCGTTACTCCACGGGAATGATTCAACAGAAAAAATTAAAAAAATAGCAAGCACGACATATGGTTGAACACGTCCAGGAGCTCATTCCAGTCACGACCCCGCAGGCCCGCCGGCATGTTGAGGGCATGAACATTATTTAAATAATTAAAAATTAATTTAAATATGTATACTTACCATTGGAATTACTTACCTGCATTTACTTACATTTTACCAAAATTACTCACCTCAAATGTACTGCTAATTAAAGTCCACCTTCCTGAAGCCCTATTCTGTTTCCGTTCTTAATGCAAAAAAAGTAAGTAAAAATGTAAATAAACAAAGTATGTATGTAGAATAGTTTTATAAACATTCGCTCGCTTACCCTCGATTAACTTCGGTTGTGAACCCTAAAGATTTAAATAAATTTGTAAATAAATAGATAAATTGTGTAAGATCGAAACAATTTTAATAAACAACGAAGCTCTTCGAAAAATAGAAACATTGAGTTTTAGTTCAACGTGGAAAAATATACGTACATAAATAATAATTATCTATACTAATATTATAAATGCGAAAGTCGTTTCGTTTGCTGCGCTTTCACGCAAAAACTAATTAACCGATTATCATGAAACTTTGTACACATACTCTTGGAGGTATCAGAATGAACATAGGCTACCTTTTATTTAATAAAAAAAAAATATTTTTTAAATAAAATAAAGAAACTTTTCTGTCCAATAGCCACAATAGAGCATATACATACGCATGCATAAAGTAACGCCCCATATGCACAGAGAGAGAGAGAGAGGGAGTGGGACTATACATAGGTATAGGCACATATGTAGCTGCATTGAGAGTAGTGTTGTATGTGTGTATGGGAGTATACAGTATACAGCATACATATCTACATGTATGGTGGCCATAAAATGTAAGCATACAAGAGAGAGAGTGGGACTATACATAGGTATAGGCACATATGTTGCTGCATTGAGAGTAGTGTGGTATGTGTGGATGGGAGTATACAGTATACAGCATACATATCTACATGTATGGTGGCCATAAAATGTGAGCATACATACGTACATGTATGGTGGTGGCCTGGTCATCTATTTGCTGAGCGCTACGTTAACGCAATTTAGAGGGTAAAAGATAAAGATATTTTACATCGACTTCAGCAAGTACATACAGATATGACTTTCAATGAACATATTTACAACCAAACGCTAATTCTAATTGAAAACAAGGTTTTCACAATGGTTGGAAAAAAATTAGATGATTTTGGGATGCAAAGCCCTCAAAGAGATAATGAGGATGATTTCAACAATGAAATTGCTCGAGAGTTAGCTTATGATTTCATAGCACTGCAGCGACAAGTAGAAGAATTAATACCTTTGTTACTTCCAGAGCAGGCTCATGTTCTCCATCAAGTTTTACGTAGAATAGAATACGGTAAAGGTGGACTCTTCTTTCTCGATGCACCAGGTGGAACCGGAAAGACGTTTTTGGTCAACTTATTATTAATGTACATCAGAAAAAACAGAAAAATAGCAGTTGCAGTAGCTTCGTCGGGTATTGCCGCGACGCTTTTAAACGGCGGCCGTACGGCACATTCCGTCTTGAAATTACCATTGAACCTTGCACATGAAGATTCGCCCATCTGTAATTTCAGTAAAAATAGTTCTCGAGGTAGGATGCTGCGAGAATGTAAGCTTTTAGTGTGGGATGAATGTACAATGTCTCACAAAAAGGCTATAGAAGCTTTAAACCGGACTCTTCAGGACCTGCGGGATAGTACAGATATAATGGGAGGAATGGTAGTTTTACTGGCTGGTGATTTTCGTCAAACCCTTCAAGTTATTCAGAGGGGAACACCAGCAGATGAAATTCAAGCATGCTTAAAATCATCGAGCTTATGGTCGAGAGTTGAAAAGCTGAGCCTAAAAACAAATATGAGAGTGCATCTTCATAATGACGTGGATTCAGGACTTTATGCTGAAATGTTATTGAAAATTGGTGATGGTCGTTTAGATGTTGATGCTGAAGGTTGCGTATCACTTTCAAGAGAATTTTGTAATTTAGTAGAAAATGATGTGGATCTCATTGCTCATGTTTTTCCCGAATTGCAACAGAATTTGGGTTGTGATCAGTGGCTGTGCGCAAGAGCAATATTAGCAAAAAAAAAGGAAGTAGTCAATAGAATCAAAAATGACATTTTAAAAGAGGTGGAAGGGGAAATGGTGGAATATTTATCAATGGATACAATTATGGATACAGAATTAAGTACCTCATATCCTGTAGAGTTTTTAAATTCACTTGAAATGTCGGGTGTACCATCACATAAGCTTCAGTTGAAACTAAATGTACCAGTAATGCTTATGCGAAATTTAAATGCTCCTCTGCTATGTAATGGAACACGACTTCGGATAACGAAATTGGGACAGAATATACTTGGTGCTACTATTTTAACAGGTGTCGGTAAAGGAAAAATTATAATCATACCTCGGATTCCAATTATTCCCACTGACCTTCCATTCCAATTTAAAAGAGTTCAGTTTCCCGTCAAACTTAGCTTTGCCGTAACTATAAACAAAGCACAGGACGGACATTACAGGTAGCACGAGTGCATTTAGAAATGTCATGCTTTTCTCATGGTCAACTATATGTAGCCTGTTCGCGTGTGTCTAATGCCCGGAACTTACAAATATTTACACCCAACGGAAAAACGTACAATATAGTTTATAGAAATATCCTTGACTAACAATCTGCATTTTATATTTTCAATTGTTACCATTCCGAATTGTTTATTCTCTTTATAGTGACATATATTTAATATTTGTTGTATTGATTCAATAAAGTATACTTTGAAATTTGAAACTTCATTGCATGTAGTAATTTTTTCAAATAGATAATCTCAGACAAGCAATAAAATATATTCTTTATATTGATCCGTGTACCATAATGATCTCTTATTGGATGGATTTAATGCGAGCGAAGCCGCGGGTAAAAGCTAGTATAATATACGGCCTGCTTTATATTATACTAGCTTTTACCCGCGGCTTCCTAATTCTAATTCGCGAATTTATACAAATATTTTATTTATCAAATCATATATTTGTAATTGTGTCTATGATATGACAATTCAGGCATGTTAAAAATATTTGAGTATTAGATCAAATTATGTATGTATATAAAATATTATTCATTTTGGTAGGTAAATTTCGAAACAACTCAAAATTCATTCATACAATCATTTTAGCGTAAGAGCGTACGTACATACGTGTATGTAGTAAGTGCTCATGCACATACTCCTACATATGTACTATATGACTTCAGCTCAAGTTGAATTTATGAATTTTGTAAATTTTGTCATCGTCGCGAAGAAGTCGTTTATGGGTAGAAGGGAAAAGAATGGGCAAGTTTTTGTGGATGTATAGGTTTTTCATGAGGAGCTTTAGGTATTTCATGTCAGAAATACATTCGGAGGGTTTGACATTTCCTGCCGGAGGGGCGACCGGAAATAGAAAATTTAACTTAAATTTTTATTTAAATTAATTTTCTATAACTTTTTTGGATGTTAGTCCGACACCAGGATTTGAACCCGAGCCTTCCGAATGGCAGAACGCAATGCTAACTATTTGGCTACTGCGACCGCCATTTGTTGGAAAAACATCAAACGCAAAACCACAAATTGGAGGAGGAGCTCGGCTTAAAATCGCTTCAGCGTTTACAAAGCACACACATAGGCCGCTTTGAATGTACACGTATGTGTCTTCAACATCAAACCAACTTGAATTCTGATTTTTCTGAAATTTTGTGGTCGTCACGAATAAGTCGTTTGTGGACGGCGGGTTGAAGGAGGGAAGGGCATGCGCATTTTTAGGATTGTCTGCGTTTTTCGTATACATATTAAAATGCTAGAATGTATGTGTTTTTACTTTGTCGCAAGTTCAACATCGATTTCTGACATAGTTGTTTTTCTTTTCTGGCTGGTGGATTGAGCGAAGAGAAAGAGGTCGCACTAGACTTTGTGTGTATTTGCTTTTTTTTTGCTCAACTAAAATATTTGATCTTTGGCAAAATTTGACTTCGTCTTCAGGAAACTGTTTGTGGATAAAGAGTCGAAGGAAAGGGCTTGCAAGCAGTTATTGTTTTTGTTACTTTTCTTTCTTGAACACAAAATCAAATATTCTTAAAGTTTAGAATTTTAACATTTTGTAATCCTCGCATAAATTCAGCTTGTAGGCAAGGCGCATGCGGGAAATGAAATTCTTGCTAACAGTTTTACAATAATCGAGGTAGGTATAAACCCTATGTAAAAAACTTCATGGAATGATGAAATAAATCTATTTAGGAATGTCTGTCCCCCCGTCTCTATACTTGATAGCTCGAGTAAGAATCCAGATGTTTTAAACAACGTTAGATGTAAATATCAGTCAAGTATCTATTGTTTTGCAAATATTTTACTTATATACTTATGTATGTATGTATGTATGGAAATATTTGAGTTTCTGCATGTGGATAACCGAAACAATTACATACATATTAGGTTTACAACTTTGCTTCCGCCGTTTTTTCCAAAATTAAAAGCCCAGGGCCTTGAGACGTTTTGAAATGGCTTGCTGACTCACTCCCAACGATTCGGCAAGCTGTTCTTGGGTTTGGCACGAATCTTCATCAAGCAATGCTTAGTTGTTCATCTTTGAAAGTTTTTTATCTTCCACCACCATGTTTGTCTTCGACATCGAAATCACCATTTTTAAAACGTAAGTTTCCGAGAGCCTTCGATGCGCTTCAGCTGCCCTTTTTTTCAAATTGTAACAGAAAAGTAAAAAAAGTACAGCCACCTATCGGAAAACGGCTGAAGCAAAGTTGTACACCGATATAATAATGTACAATATAACCCAGTATACTGCACTACCCCCTACTTACAATTGAATGTTATTATCTTATAACTAATATTTTATTTTTTTGTAATTCAAGTATTTAATAATTTACTTTTGTTATGTTTACAATATTAAATTTCGATAATTAAATTCATGTTATGAGACTCATATGCCCAAATATTATTCCTTATAATTAATTTAATTTCTTTTTCTTAATTCTCTATGGGTTCCAGCTATCCCCTCCTCAGCACCAACATCAGCACGTTCGTTGTCTGAGGTTCTTCTATCGCATTAGGATCTGAAGTATTCGCTAACACCGTCTCGTTTGTTTCCGTAGCTCCCGGAATAATTTAGTCAAGACGCCGAAGTAGAGGCTTTTTTTGCGCTTTAAAATGCACCTATAGTTTCTAGGTCCTTGTCTATTTTATTCGGATTTTTCTTGTGATTTCTTTGGGTATTCAATTGCTCTTCGAACAGTTTCTGTTGTACTACGGGAGGTTTACGTAGGCTAAATCTAGTTTTCAGTGCCCTACCTAACAGCAACTTCGCAGGTGTTTCGCCTGTGGAGCAGTGCTTGGTGCTTCTGTAATCGAAAAGAAATCGTTTGATCTAAATATCTATATTACTTCCCTGTTATCTTTCTATCATAGCTCCTACCGACTTTTTGAATGTCTTTACAAAGTTTTCTGCTTGACCATTCTGACTTCCGTTATCGCTTACCAACACATCTACTAAGCCGTACCTGCAGAAAACTTCTCGTAAGCGTGAAATAGTAAAATTAGTAGTCATATCCTTTGGTTTGAATATCTCGACCCACTTGAAGTAATCGTCTATTATATATTACAAATTGAAAATTATGTATAGGCCCTGCAAAGTCAACATGAATTCTTGACCAAGGCCTATCTTCAGGCACCCAAGGAATCAGCACACTTTTGGGTGGGCTAGGTTGAGAAAATCTGCAAGGCACGCAGTTTGTAATAATTCGTTCAATATTTTGGTCTTTTCGTGGCCAACATACATACGACCTTGCTAAATCTTTGGTCTTTGCTATTCCCAAATGTGAGGAGTGAAGTTCCTTTAAAATTTCCGCCCTCAATTTGGTGGGTATAAATACCCTGTACCTCCATAGTAACCAATCGTACTCTACAGAGAGTTCGCTCTTTTTGCATCTGAACAGGAAAAACTCCTCGCCTCCTAAACCTTCAAGGTTACTATTATTAATGGCTTCGTATACCTTCGATCGGATTATGTCACGACTTGTTTCCATAGCTACCTTTTTAAAATTAAGATTAAGCCCATTATTGGTAGTAATATATCCGACGTAATCACACTCGCTATGTTTTCCTTCAAACTGTATTTGTGGTAATCGAGACAGGTGGTTTGCGAAGTTTGTAGACCCTTTTATGTGTCTAATGGTATAGTTAAATCCTGATAAGATAAAAACCCATCTTTGCAGCCATAACTCGTAAGCCTTTGTTCTCTCCGAAGATTGTGACTAATGGCTTATATTCCGTCTGCAACACGAAATGGTTTCCCAATAAATATTGTCGGAATTTACCTACGCTATATATAATGGCTAGTGCTTCCTTTTGTATGGTACTATAGGTTCTTTCAGCTTGCGTCAACGCATGCGAAATAAATGCTATTGGTCTGTACTCTCCACCCGGATACAAATGAGATAGCATACCAGCTATTACCACGTTAGATGCGTCGGTAGAAAAAATTATAGGAAAGTCGAATCGAGCTAATTTTTTTTTGAAACATTAATATTTATTTATTGAATCTGCTTCGACTTCGGAAGCCTAACAATAAGTAATAAAATCTTAAACTAATTAAAACATAAGGCCCATTAGTAGGAATGGGCTGCTGGCTAGACGTTGTTCTTTAGAAGGCTGCTTTGTCTCTTCTCCGCAGGCGGGTTTGACTTGTTGCATGGGCCAAGGTGTTAGCCAAAGGGTTCGGGTGGTTACGCAGTTTTTTAAGTATTTTTTTGCAGCGATTTCAATTTCTTCCTTGCTGGTAGGAATATTTTTATTACGCATGTACCATGGTGCGCCCGTTATTACTCTTAACGTTTTCGATTGGAATCTTTGAATTATATCTATATTCATCGTGCCAGCTGTGCCCCATAATTAGATTCCGTACATCCATATCGGTTTTATTGTTGCATTACATAAGAGGACTTTGTTGCTAAGGCTAAGTTCAGAATTCTTGTTTAAAAGCCAATGTAAACTGGCAGATTTGAGTTTAAGCTGCAGCTTTTTAGCTGCAATGTGTCGTCTCCAGATTAAGCGCCTGTCCAAGTGGATTCCGGTGTATGTAATTTCGTTAGCTTGCGGTATCGACACATTGTTGAGCTTAACAGTAGGACACGTTTTTAGCCTTAATGTGTTTGCAATTGTTTTCATTAACTTTTATGCGGCATTTCGCTAGCCATTCTTCAATTAGTTTAAGATGATGCTGTAACACTTTTGTGGCTGTAATGGGGCATTTACCATATGTCGACTTAGTATAGCAGTATCATCCGCAAATGTTGACTTAATTACTTCGTCACTTGTAGGAATATCTGCGGTAAACAGTATGTACAATATTGGTCCAAGAACACTACTGCGGAACACCTGCCGTAATTGGACACTCTTCTGTTATGTATTCATTTACTTCTACTGTGAATCGCCTGTTGGATAAGTAGGATTCAAGGATATTGTGGAACGTGTTAGGTAATGATTTTTTAATTATATGAATGAGGCCGTCATACCACACATTGTTAAATGCTTGCGCCATATCAAGAAAAACGGCCGAGCAATACTCTCTCATTTCGAAAACTTTCCTTATTTCATTTGTTATACGATTTACTTGTTCAATTGTACCGTGTTTTTCCCGAAAACCAAATTGATGTGTAGGAATAATATCATTTTGATGGAGAAAAAGAGTAATTTTTGATAGCAGCACTTTTTCGAAAAGTTTTGGTAGGCAAGGCAACAATCTGATTTGTCTATATGATGACGGCAGGGCTGCGTCTTTACCTGGTTAAGCTGTCATAATCATCTGCGACTTTTTCCAGATTTGTGGATAATATCCTAGCATTAAAATGGCACTGAAAAGCCTTGCAAGAAAAACGAGAGCAATGCTTGGCAATTCTTTAAGCATTTTTGGTGAGATGTGATCGTCTCCTGGAGATTTTTTTAGATTTAAGGCGGTAATAGGGTTTTTTTTCAGCTCAGACACAGATGCTCCTCATGTAACAGTGTATCTAGAAGCGGAATGGTTCCCTGACAAAGGTGTACTATATGTAGCAGTATTTGGTTAAAATACTGTGCTGGGGTGCTCTGCAAAACAAGACGCCTTTTCTTCATCCGTTCTCGCCCATGAACCATTACGCATTCTCAACGGTACTTCAGTGCTTACTGGCGGCTTAAGGTTTTTGCTAGCCTTCCATAGAGATGTCTTAATAGAAACGTTGGGAGACAAAGACGTTATAAGATGTTTGATATTTCTTTCATCTTCGTATATTAATGCCTTTTTTAGTTAATCGAGCTAAAATAACATCAGAAGTGATTTCCTTTTTTAAAAATTCATAGGCCGCCTGGCACGATTTTGTTCACTCAAATTTTACGCCCTTTTTTTAATAATTCGTATAGTGGACTAATTTTATGAGCAAAATTTGGTATGAACCTAGAATAGTAATTTACCATACCTATAAATGTCCGAGCTTCCGAAACGTTGTTGGGACAAGGCGCTTTCCGTACCGCGAAAATTCTGTTTTCACTTTTTCTTAAACCATTTTGGTCTATCACGAAACCTAGATAAGTTACTTGGAAAAATTCGGACTTGTACAAGTTAAGCCTTAAGCCGGCCGACTTCAGCTTTTATAGTACCGTCTCCAGAGTTTTTAAATGTGTATTAACATCTAAGTAATTTATTACGTTTAGAATGCCCCGTAATAAAATTTCAATAGTTCTATAATATATTGCTGCTGCGGGCTTAACCCCAAATGGCAATCTGTCACTTTATAAACTCCCATGCGTGTACTCCAAGCGCACAGCAACTGTGAACTTTCTTCCAGTACCAGCTGATTGGACCTATTTAGTTCAGTAAAAAAATCACCGTTTCCTCGATTCGGGGTAACGATGACAGGAGATATTTCGTCTTGCCCTCGTTCACTACCACACCCATATCCTTCGCTTCCTTATCCAGTCTAAAGAAAGCAGAACTCACGGCGCGGTTGCTGAGGCCAAAAATGTCGATATCATCAGCGTACGCCAGCAGCTGTACACTCTTATAGAAGATTTTACCTTCTCTATTCAGTTCTGCTGCTCGTATTATTTTCTCCAGCATTAAATTAAAAAAGTCACACGATAACGAATCACCCTGTCTGAAACCTCGTTTGGTATCGAACGGCTCGGAGAGGTCCTTCCCGATCCTGACGGAGTTTTGAGTGTTGCTCAAGGTCAGTTTACATAGCCGTAGAAGTTTTGCGGGGATACCAAATTCAGACATAGCAGCGTAAAGGCAGCTCCTATTCGTGCTGTCGAAAGCGGCTTTAAAATCGATGAAGAGGTGGTGTGTGTCGATTCTCTTTTCACGAGTCTTTTCCAAGATTTGGCCCATGGTGAACATCTGGTCAATGGTTGACTTACCAGGTCTGATGCCACACTGATAAGGTTCAATCAGTTTGTTGACGGTGGGCTTTAGTTTTTCACACATTACGCTCGACAGGACATTATAGGCGATATTAAGGAGGCTTATCCCACGATAATTGGCGCAGACTGTGGAGTCCCCCTTTTTATGGATTGGGCAGGGCACACTTAGATTGAAATCGTCGGGCATGCTTTCATCTGTCAGCTCTTCACCGCCATGTTTGAATAGTTCTGCCGGTAATCCCTCGATCCCTGAGGTTTTTTTGTTTTTTGTGTCCTACATGAGTCTGCTCCGGTCTTCAAACCTTCTGTAAGTCGTCGTATCTTCTCATAGAATTTTCGAGCATTACCCTTGTCGGCCAGCTTCTCAAGCTCTTCATACTCACGCATCTTGGCCTCTTTCTGTTTTTGTCTGCAGATGCGTGTTGCTTCCCTCTTCAGCTCTCGGTATCTATTCCATCCCGCACGTGTTGTGGTCGATCGTAACGTTGCGAGGTAGGCAGTCTGTTTTCTCTACACTGCGGCAGTCTTCATCGTACCAGCTGTTTTTGCGACCTTTACGAAGTCCAACAGTTTCGTTTGCAGCTGTACGTGCCGTCTCACAGTTCCCGTATACGGAGTTGCTGATGAGTGCTCTCAGAGAGCTGGAGTGCAAGTCGAGTAGAAAATCGTTCGGCAGTCTGTTGTGATTGCAGCTTTTCGACGTCAAACTTTCCTTGTGTTTAGTTTGTTGACGGGCGTTCTTCGAAACACATAGGCGCGTGCGTATCTACGCTGCAACAAGATAATGGTCTGAGTCGATGTTGGGTCCTCGGAGTGTACGCATGTCAATAATACTGGAGACATGTCTTCCATCTATCACAACATGATCGATCTGGTTTTTTGTTTTTTGATCAGTGGACAGCCAAGTGGCTTAATGTATTTTTATGTGATGGAATGTAGTACTACAGACAACCATATTTCGGGCCCCGGCGAAGTCGATCAGCCTCAACCCATCAGAGGATGTTTCGTTGTGGAGGCTGAATTTCCAACTGTCGAGCAAAAGATACCTTCTTTGCCCCTTTGCATTAAAATCGCCAAGCAGGATTTTCAAATCGTGTCAAGGGCAGCGCTCATAAGTATGCTCTAGGCGCTTATAAAATGTATCTTTGCCCAAATCGTCCTTCTCTTCCGTCGGGGCGTGGGCGCAAATCAACGATATATTGAAAAATTTTGCTTTGATGTGGATTGTGGCGAAACATTCATCCCACGGGGTGAACGCCAATACTCGATGACTTAGTCTTTCTCCCACTACAAATCTGGCACCAAAACTGCGCTCCTTTATATGGCCGCTGTAGTAAATGTCCCAAGAATTTAATCGCTTTCGTCCTTGTACCGTCCATCGCACTTCTTGGACGGGAACTTTTTACGAGGACATCAACCAGCTGGGCAGCCCAATTATTGGCCCGAATATTCCAGTTGCATGCCCTCAAATCGTGATCCTTACTTCGTTTGCAGGGGTCGTCAACAGAATGGGGGTATCTCATCCGAGGCGTTGGTAACTTTTTCATTGGAGCTAGTTTCTTCGTGGCGGGTCCCAAACCCAGCGCACAACCCCGCTAGACGAGTAAGTTTAAAGATTTGACGTATTTATATACCGAGCCGCTTGCTTCAAGACCGACGCCCGCTCGCAGCCGCACCTCTTGTGAACAGACGTTGCAATTAGACTTCAGCGAACCCTTAAACCGAATAAGTCAGAGTGGCTCCACTTCAGCTCCTCTCTCATTAGCCGTGCCCCAGGGCTCCACACGGGCTGGTTACCGCATTTTGCAGATGGGTTGCTCACGTTTCTAGGGTGTGACTACACCCCACTACACCCCTAGCCATTACTTCCCTGAAATTCATTGGGTCTTCCCAAACACTGAGACATGCCATTTTACATTCTTCATAAGTTTCTTCTCCAGATTCACTTTTACTGGGTGATTCCATATTATTAAGCTTTTTAGGTCTACCTCGCTGTCCTAAATAATTTTGGACGGACTTTACCGCGCTTTTGGCCTTTATCACGACATTCACTATCGCAATAACTGTCTTCATTTCTCAATTTTTCATTGTTTTGCACCTCAATTTCAACGACACTGTCTATTTTTGGTTCACACATTTCTTCATATTGATTTTCAAATCCGAGTTCATTAATAAATTTCACCTCACGACTTATTATTATTGTCTTATTTTCTTTCGACCAGAAACGATATGCTTTCAATTCCGACGAGTAGCCTACAAAGGGACACGGCTCCTCACGGGAATCGAACTTGCCCCTCGATTTTTCTTTATTTAAAATATGCGCTTTTCCACCGAATCAATAGCTTCTGCCCAAATCGACGGAGGCACTCCACTTTGTTTCATTAAACACCTGGCCATCTCGACGAGGGTCCGATTTTTACGTTCGGCCAATACGACGTTTGATACTTTCTTTTTGCAGATTTGCATCAAATTCATAGCTACAATATTCGCGACCACTATCCAAGCACCATTTCCTAGTACTTTCCGGGCACAAAAACACTGCTTCGGTAGCATTTAACGACGCCATTTTATTTTCACGGAATTTTTCTTCGGACCTGTTAGCGCTTTGCCCGTGATCAAATCTTGTCTTACACTCTCTCGCGAAATGTCCACTTTTACCACACTTGAAACAAGTCAAATGCTATTTCGAGTTTTCGAACCCCGACTGTCAAAGTTGGTAATGTTCCTGAAATGTCTGCTTCTTATGCATGTTTTTCACATACATAACCTTATTGTCACATTTTTCCTCGTTCGCTTTCCGCTATTCGGACTCTTCCAAGACTTTCACACGTTAAATTTCGGGTTTTGGTAATTAGTCCCGAGTTTCTTACGCGTACCGAAAAGTCTCGACGGAGCTTGGCAAGCTATACAAAAGCAATAAAGCAAGCAGCTCATCACCGATTTCAACGCCTATTTGCTTTAATTTCGCGACCGCATCAAAAAATTCATTTGGGTGGTTTCTCACCACTTCACCTTCCTTCATTCGCGCGAGCTCCACTTTCTTTAAAAGTGTTGCCTTACGAGCAGGCCATCTCGATTGATACGTGGACTGCAACTTAAGCCACATTTCTCGCGAATTCTCGAAATCACTCGTACTCATAGCAAGCATTATGTCCACACTTGCTTCTTGGTCATTTACACGCCAAACATCAGCATCTGTTGGCTCAGATGGACACTCTTTACTGCCATCAACATATAACCACAAATCGTTCTTAATGAGGATTGCCCGCATATGTAACCGCAACGTGCCATAATTTTCCGCGTTTAGCGGCTCGATACGAGCGACACTAGACATTTTGGAACAACTTTACCGAATGCGTTCAACAAGATATTATATTAAACTACCGCGAGGTTAAGGGGCTGGGTCCATAACCTTTAAGAACAAATGAAACAGAGGTTTTTTCAGCCCCACGCGGGTGTAATATTATATATTCTTTATTATATAAGATCCGAATAGTGTGTTCGATAGCACGGTCTACAAAGAACTGTAACAATTTACTTTGACATACTTCAATTTACCATGTGTATAATGTTGAGTGGGGGTAAAATGGGCCGTTTCCAATAAATGAGGAAATCTAGGTCTTTTTGGGTTTTAAACTATAATAATTCAGGTTTATTAAATTACGTATGTTATAAGATAAATTATTGGAAAAAATAATAATTTTGAGTTATAATTCGTTGTATAGGTTTTTTAGACACAAATTGTCTTAATGTCTTTGAGACCATTTAATTATTACAAAATTAGGTCTTTAAAGATTATTTGAAATTATAATGAAAAAGAATATAAGCAAATATAATTTAAATGAGGAAGAGCGGTCCGTGTGGTGATGTCGATTCCTTGGCGGTTGAAAAGCGATTGATTGCTGTCTTTTGCTGTTGGCTATTTTTGGCCGGTTGATTATTCAAACGGTGCGGAGCGTTGGCAACATTGGGTGACATTGGGCAGCACATCGCGACGTTGCCACCTGAGGGGGATCACTCCGAAAACATAAGGAGGTCCATGTCCTCAACATGGCGCCCCCCCGGCGTTGGTCCCCGTATCTCTTTCTCCAGTTTTTCAATCAGGCTCCGGACGTCTTTTACCAGTTGTTGCAACTTCTTCCGCTGCTGGGCAGACCGGCTGGATAAAGCTGGCCTGGAATTGGCTGCATTCGCTGCACCGCTTACCCTCCTCAACTTCGCCTGGTGGAGCAGCGTATGATGCCCGAGAGTGCACCGATGGCAACTAGACCTTGAGTCGCATTCGCCGGTCGCATGGGAGGTTGCCAGGCAGTTGATGCAGTATCGGTGCACCCTTGCGCACTCATTCCTGTCCTCCGGTGCCATGACGAGGATGCGATGCTTGTGTATGAGTTGTAGGTTGGTATGTGTTAATGTAAAATGTGGGGATTAAGTCATAGGGTTCGAGGTTCCTACAGCGGGCAGCACACACAACTTGGCTATATTTCGGGTTATCTTTCCATTCTGCGTGATTATGTCGACCACCCTGACCTTTTCTTTTGCACCTTGATACACTTTGGTTATACGTCCTAGGCGCCATTCATTCGGGGGGAGGAGGTCATCCTTGACGACGACGAGATCTCCTTCCTTTACGGGGCTTTCCGCCCTTTTCCATTTGTACCTCTTGTGTAATTCTCTGAGGTACTCGTTCTTCCATCTGGTACTAAATTGATGATGAAGCACCTTGAGTTTCTGCCATTTGGGAACCAGAGAGAGGTCTTCAGCATTGGGTTCGGGTATCGATAACAGTGGGGCACCGCGGAGGAAATGTCCAGGGGTGAGTGCCAGTAGGTCTTGCGGGTCTTGCGACATGGCTGAGAGCGGTCGGGAATTGAGAACCACTTCTATTCTTACAATCAGGGTTGTGAGTTTCTCGAAGCTAAATTTATGATTTCCGGCGACCTTAGTGAAGTGCAGCTTAAAACTTTTCACTGCTGCTTCCCATAGCCCACCCATATGAGGGGCATACGGGAGAATAAACTCCCAATAGAAGCCGAGTGGGGCGTATTTAGCGGAGACGTCGGCTGCTGCTTCCTTCAGGAACACGCCGAACTCGCGGTGGAAGGTGCGTTGAGCTCCGACAAATGTCTTCCCATTGTCGGACATAATCTTATAGGGGAGACCGCGGTGTCCAACAAATCTAGCAAAGGCTGCTCGGAAAGCCTCCGTAGTCAAGTCCGAGCAGACTTCGAGGTGTATTGCTTTCGTGGAGAAGCAACCAAACACACAA
The DNA here is from genome assembly GCA_037013455.1 of Ceratitis rosa. Taxonomy (NCBI): domain Eukaryota; kingdom Metazoa; phylum Arthropoda; class Insecta; order Diptera; family Tephritidae; genus Ceratitis; species Ceratitis rosa. The sequence goes on from JAWMAG010000056.1 coordinate 678,091, forward strand.
ACGTATGCCTTTGAATATGAAGCTCGCCGATGGGTAGATACTTTTACTAGGAACGGGCCGGCGAAATCCACCCCAGTCTGCTCCACAGAGCTCTAGACGGGGGAGACTTATTGTTTGGAGAGGAGCTACCTTTGTTTTTGCAGCTAGTAAATGTGAGGTGAAGGAGTTCTTGCCTTTTGTACCCTCATGTACACACAAGCGCAGAATGCCTTCTCTGAGGCATCTGAGAAACCGTGGAGTTGAATCGGTTTGTCGGGGGAGTACTGCACCCATCGGGGTATTTGGATGTCTTTGATTGCCGAGAGATTCTCATGAAACGAGTTCCATTTATGTAGGGATCCGGATTTTACGTTTTCGTCCCAATCCGTTCCTTCTAGCCAAAGTGTTTGGAGTAGTACCTTGGCTACTATCATAATTGGTGATAACCATCCTGCCGGGTCGAATAATTTCGCCACAGCCGATAAAATCTGGCGTTTAGTACTACACTTTGCTGCGGGTTGAGGTTCGTATGAGTATGAGAAGGTGTCCGTAAGCGCGTTCCAGCGTATTCCTAGAGTTTTTGTTGAGCTTGTGTCGCTGAATTTAAGAAAGTCGGCATCTAGCAAATGAGACTCCGGGATTTTCTCGAGTATTTTCGGGTGGTTTGCCGTAATTTTCTTAAGAGGGAATCCTGCTGAATTTAACGCTTCGATAACTTGGGTGAGAGAGTTGATAGTGGACTGTATTTCATATTTATTTTGCAATCTTCGGCTAATTGATGTAGGGTTCGAATAGCTAAATATGAGGCACAGTTAACGCCAAACGTAACTGTCTTTAGCTTGAAATCTTCTATTGGAGAGTCGGGGGTTCTGCGAAAGAGTATTCGCTGGAAGTCTTGATCTTCCTGGTTAACGAGTATTTGCCGGTACATTTTCTCAATGTCGCCGTTAAATACGAACTTATAGAGTCGCCAATTGAGAATTATTAGCATTAAATCGTTTTGTAGTGTTGGGCCTGTGTGTAGGACGTCGTTTAACGAGTTCCCTGATTGTGATAATCTGGACGCGTTGAAGACGACTCGGACCTTTGTGGATTTACTGTCGGGTTTTATGACAGCGTGATGGGGTAGATAGAAGGAGAAGTACTTCCCTTCGTGGATTACTTCGAGAGGTGAAGTGGGTTCCATGTGGTCCAAGGTCAAGTATTCCGCCAAGACCTCCTGATATTTTTGCTGCAGCACTGGTTTTCGTTCTAAGGTCCGCTCGTTGCTGATGTACTGTTGCTGTGCTGCTAGTCTGGAGTGGCCTAGGGCTGCGTCCCTGGGAAATTCCTTTTTGAATGGTAATTTGACTGTGTATTTTCCATTCTTTTGACGAGTGGTTGTTTTGCGATACAAATTTTCGCAAAATTCGTCCGCTTCTGAGTGAGTTTGGGGAGCTGGGACTTCTTCTTGTGTTATTTTGTTGATGTCAATGGTTGACACCTGGGTCGTGGGTAGTAGGTGTGTGAGCTTGGGTAATATTATTGCTCTTGCTTTTACATGGTGTTATAAGTCTGACGAACATAGAGTTAGTTCGCAGACTTTAGTTGAGTTCTGGATGAAAGTTCCTCACATTCCTGAGATTTCGTAATGGGTTTCCTCCGTGGGTAAATTGAGTATTTTTTGAATCCGAGATGTGACAAAGGTTTTTTGCGAACCTTGGTCTATCATTGCTCGGATTTTGCGGTGTTCTCTTGCTAGATATATCGGGACTATAGCCGTGGGCAAGAGTGTGGTTTCGTTGCTGCTTGCATGGTGTGTTGTTACCTTGACTGTCTTTTTCTGAGTCTGGGGAGTGTGGCTGATTCCTGTTGAGGTTGATGGTCTGTCGTCTGCTATTTCCACTGCGGTCGCTGCCTGTGCTGTCGATGAGAGGGGTTTTGAGTATGGGTTTGTATTTTGATGATGGAGTAGTGAGTGATGACGCCTTTCGCAGTAAACGCAGGTGAATTTGTTTTGACATTGACTTCGCTGGTGTGAACAGGAAAGACAATTTTCGCAGTAATTGTTTTCTCGAACGAATTTTTGTCGATCTGCGACGGAAAGGTTCCTAAATCGGATGCACATTTTCATCCCGTGACTAGAGTTGCATGACTTGCAGGAAACGGGTTTTTGGAACTCTGTGTGATAGGTTTGCATGCGACTTTTATTCGCAAATGGGGAGCTTTGATTGCCAGCTCTGGGTGTGAAAGTATTGATGTGGGGTTTGGGTTTACCTGGGCGATATGTTCCCAGTCGTTCTACTACCTCGTATCTACTGGTCAGGAATGCGTTCATTTCGGACCAGAGTGGTAGTTCTTTCCTCGAACTGAGTGATTGTTCCCAAAGCGCGAGTGTTTCGCTCGGGAGTTTCGAGGAGGATGGGGTCCCAATCCTTAGTCGAAATCTTTTGTGATGATAGATTGGAGAGGCAGTTATTTATTGTGGTCTGCAGTTTTTGCAGCTGCTCCCCGTTCTCTGCATAAATGGGTTGTAGATTAAGGAGGGTTTTGAGCTGGTTATCTACCAGAATTCTTGGGTTCTCATAACGAGATTTTAATGCTTCCCAAGCAAGCGGAAAGCTTTCATCTGTGAGTGGGTATTGTTTCACAATGAGGCCTGCTGGACCTTTCGCCTTATGGCGCAGGTGAAATAATTTTTGGGCGGGTGTTAATTGAGGGTGGTTTATATAGACTGCCGTAAATATGTCTCGGAATGTCGGCCAGTCTTCGTATCCTCCGTAATATGCTTCAGTATCGTATGCTGGTACTTTGAGACATACCCCATTGGAAACTGAGCTTGTGTGAGTATTTGTTGATTGTTGGGTTGTTTGGGTGGGTGTTGTAACTGTGAAAAGCTGCAATGCTTCTAGCATTGGCGCTTTACAGTTCTGGAAGCTTTGGGAACATTTTGAGTATTTCTGCTTCACTGACTCGCTGACTTCCGGGTATGCGTCTGCCATGAAAATAGCCTCGTATGCTTCTAGGAGGCTATCCCAATTTTTGTCCAGCTGCTGTATTTTAACGCTGAGTAGGGTTTCCGTCTGGTCACTCGCCAAGTCCGTTGACCATTTTGCGCAGAAGACCTCCAGCCTGTTAGATTCAAAGATGAACTTCTGTAAGTACCTGTTCATCTTGGTTAATGCTTTTTCTGCCTTATCTTCTGGCATTTGTGGAATTTTTTGGGATTTGATTTAATGGGGTTTTATAAAAAAATTAAATATATATTTAGTGGGTTTTTTAAATAAATTGCGTTAGTATTGTAAAACTTGAGTGAGTTTGTTATAAAAAAATTGGGTTGTTTTGTTTTTTTTTTGAACTGCTTTTCTTTGGTGTATATTACCCAGCAGCAAAAATTTAATGTGTTTATTTGCCTCAGCGCGTCTGAGTGCAAATATTTGGGTGGGTATGCAAATAAAAAAAATTTTTTTTGGGTGTATTTATTATTTATTCCAAATAAATAAATAAATTTATTTGGAATAATTGGGGTTTTAGTGGTTGTTCCTTTTAAAACTCTTCACTTTTGTCCCACTGTACAAAGTGTAATAATTGCCTGCTCGCGGCCCACGGTTTTATTGCTGCGACTCCTTTTGTTTATTTGTCCTTAGCTATGCAATGAATTTGACGTTCGAGAGCGCGTTTGAGTGGGAACAAATGTGTGGGCTGCGGTACGGTTTTAAAATTTTGCATATGCATATACAGATATGCTATATGCCAACCGTTTTAGAGAGAGATGTATACTATATTTTTTATAACAGCTGCAAAATTGAGGGAGTGGCCAACGGGATTTGCACAGTTTAGCTTGTATTCAATTTTTTTGATTGGGATTTCAACCGTTTTTCAAGGAAAACGGTACTGCTATGCTGCAAATGTGAGGGAGTGGCTAACGGGGGTTTTTTGGTGTTGTACAAACTTGTACAGTTGCCACCAATAATAATTTTTTTTTTTTTTTTTTAAACATTAATATTTATTTATTGGATCTACTTCGACTTCGGAAGCCTAACAATAAGTAATAAAATCTTAAACTAAATTAAAACATAAAGCCCATTAGTAGGAATGGGCTGCTGGCTTGACGTTGCTCTTTAGAAGGCTGCTTTGTCTCTTCTCCGCAGGCGGGTTTGACTTGTTGCATGGGCCAAGGTGTTAGCCAAAGGGTTCGGATGGTTACGCAGTTTTATTAAGTATTTTTTTGCTGCGATTTCAATTTCTTCCTTGATAGTAGGTATATTTAGATCTCTTTGAATATTTTCATTACGCACGTACCATGGTGCGCCCGTTATTACTCTTAGCGTTTTCGATTGGAATCTTTGAATTATATCTATATTCGTCGCGCAAGCTGTGCCCCATAACTGGATCCCATACATCCATATCGGTTTTATTATTGCATTATATAAGAGGACTTTGTTGCTAAGGCTTAGTCCAGACTTCTTGTTTAAAAGCCAATGTAAACTAGCAGATTTGAGTTTAAGCTGCAGCTTTTTAGCTGCAATGTGTCGTCTCCAGGTTAAGCGCCTGTCCAAGTGGATTCCGAGGTATGTAATTTCGTCAGCTTGCGGTATTGATACATTGTTGAGCTTAACAGTAGGACACGTTTTTGGCCTTAATGTAAAAGTTATGTGTTTGCACTTGTTTTCATTAACTTTTATACGCCATTTCGCTAGCCATTCTTCAATTTGTTTAAGATGCTGCTGTAACACTTCTGTGGCTGTAATGGGACATTTATGTCGACTTAGTATAGCAGTATCATCCGCAAATGTTGACGTAATTACTTCGTCACTTGTAGGGATATCTGCGGTAAACAGAATGTACAATACTGGCCCAAGAACACTGCCCTGCGGAACACCTGCCGTAATCGGATACTCTTCTGTTATGTAATCATTTACTTTTACTGTGAAACGCCTATTGGTTAAGTAGGATTCAAGGATATTGTGGAACGTGTTAGGTAATGATTTTTTAATTTTGTGAATGAGGCCATCATACCACACTTTGTCAAATGCTTGCGCCACATCAAGAAAAACAGCCGAGCAATACTCTCGCATTTCGAAAGCTTTCCTTATTTCGTTTGTTATACGATTTACTTGTTCAATTGTGCCGTGTTTTTCCCGAAATCCAAATTGATGTGTAGGAATGATATCATTTTGATGGAGAAAAGGAGTAATTTTTGATAGCAGCACTTTTTCGAAAAGTTTTGATAGGCAAGGCAACAGGCTGATTGGTCTATATGATGACGGCAGGGTTGCGTCTTTACCTGGTTTAACTACCATAATTATCTGCGACTTTTTCCAGAGTTGTGGATAATATCCTAGCATCAAAATGGCATTGAAAAGCTTTGCAAGAAAAACGAGAGCAATGCTTGGCAATTCTTTTAGCATTTTTGGTGAGATATGATCGTCTCCTGGAGATTTTTTTGGATTTAAGGCGGCAATAGTGTTTTTTAGTTCAGACACAGATGCTCCGCAAGTAACAGTGTATCTAGGAGCAGTATGGGTCGGTGACAATGGTGCACTATATGTAGCAGTATTTGGTTGAAATACTGTGCTGAGGTGCTCTGCGAAACTAGACGCCTTCTCTTCATCCGTTCTTGCCCATGAACCATTACGCATTCTCAAAGGTACTTCAGTGCTTACTGGCGGCTTAAGGTTTTTGCTAGCTTTCCATAGAGATTTTTTAGTAGAAACGTTGGGAGACAAAGACGTTATAAGATGTTTGATATTTCTTTCTTCCTCGTATCTTAATGCCTTTTTGAGTTTGTTTTCTGCCACCTTAAGGCGAATTTTTGCATCGGGAGATCGGCAGGCTTGCCATTCGCGACGCAAACGTTGCTTATTTCGGACCAGTAATTCTATTCCACTATTAGTTATCAATGCCTTTACTTTTGTATTCTGCTCTGGTGTGGCTATAGTTGCTGCTGTTGCTAGTATACTGTTAAATACAAGTAACTCATTTTCAACGTCAGTTCCTCCCTCTATTTGCGGATTGGTCTGTATATGACTGCTAATGTATTTTTTATATTTAAGCCAGTTAGTTCTTGATGTAGTAAGTCGAAAAACATGCTCACTTTCAATTGGTTGTTCGTTCAATTTAATGATTATTGAGGAATGATCAGAAGATAAGTCAGCACAGGTTTCAGCAAGTACTAAACTCCTATCTACGTTTTTAGTGACTGCAAAGTCAATCAGGTCAGGTAATTTCCTTGAGTCCGTAGGCCAGTAAGTTGGTTGTCTTGGGGAGATAAAATCGTAACTATTTTTTGAACTTATGATCGTGTTATATAACTGACGACCTTTCGGGTTAATTAGCCTCGATCCCCAATGAGTATGCTTCGCATTGTAATCACCTCCAGCTAGGAACCTATCACCTAGAGTCATAAAAAAGTCGCTAAATTGTTTTTCTGTTATTACGAAACGTGGCGGACAGTAAATTGCAGCTAAAGTAAGGTCACCCCCCCTATTTTTAAGGGTGATCGAGGTTGACTGCAACCAATTTGTTGAAAAAGAATTAAGAAAGTTATGCTTTAAACGGTTCCTTATGAGTATAGCTGTGCCACCATGTGCTTTGCCATCTGGGTGATTAGTGTTGTACAGCTTAAACCCAGGGATGTAAAAATTATACTTCTGGGTGAGATGTGTTTCAGATATAAGCATAACATCAATTTCGTGGGTCTGTAAAAATAATTTGAGTGCTAATTTATGCTGGTTTACACCATTAGCATTCCATAAGCAAATCCTGAGTTCCCTCATTTTTTGGTCAACAGGGTTTGGAGCATTTGGTTTTGCGCCTTTATTAGGTCTTGAACCATACTTTGCATGGTTGACATAAATTGTGTCATGCACTGGGTTAGATTAAGAATCATGGTCTCAACTCCAGTACTGGATGGGGTGACTGGTGGGGCCTGTACATTGGCTTTTACTACGTTGGCATAGGACATTTGACCAATATTTGAGCTGGGTATGTTGGAAAGGCTCGGAATGGAAGTAGTATATGGGAGCTGGTTCCGTTTGGCTTGTATACCCTGAGAAAGTTTAGATTTTAAATCTTTGTAAACCGGACAACCTCTATAATTAGCGGTGTGATTGCCACCGCAGTTGCTACACTTTTTTTGTGTTACATCCGTTTTATTCAAGGGGCATTTGGTAGAATGGTGAATATCACCACATGCTACGCAAACGGTACGTAAAGTACAATAGGATTTTGTGTGACCAAATTCCTGACAGTTTGTGCATTGCACGGGACCATTACGCTTAAGCGCTTCTTCCACCGTGATTCTTCGGTGCAAAAGGTATTTTAAACCGTAAATTGGATGCGTTTCGTTTTTCTTAAGTTGAGCTAAGCTTGGCGATAAGAACACTTTAAACATAGGCTGCGGCACTTTATTTCTGTTAATTATGTTAACAACCGCCCTAATTTCAAACCCTTGCTCCTCTAGAGCTTCTTTTATGTCACATGAGTCAACAGTCGCTTCAATTCCCTTAATTACAACAATCAGGCCTTTCGCACTCTTCAACTGGTAAGAGTAATAATTCTTGTTGTTTGCAGAGAGAAACACAACGACTTCACGAAAGTCTTTTTCACTGTGTACTTGTATTTTTGTCTCGTCTATGTTACCTTTTTTAAGAGGTACAATGTGAAAATTGTTGGTACCTATTATCTTAGCTATGTTCGTAACTAGCAAATTGGAGCTGCGCTCCCGCAAGTAGATTGGTGGAGGTTTAGTACTGGCGACTGTGGAAATACCCTTCGGATCTGTTATATGCTCTTCCTCATTTAACGGGGCAAATCTGTTCCCTTTTAGAGCATTACCATCAGCATCGATAGTGGAGCCAACGGTATTAAACTTCTTGGCATTAATCACTTTTTGGGGAGGACTAGATTTCCTCTTTTTGTTTACCACATTTATGTACCGATCAATGCCCGTCTGCACTGCCGACCCTTTTTTCATTTTGGCTGTCTCACCTTGCTCAGTATTAGTCGCCCGCACTGGAGTTGCTGCTGCTGCTGCGCTGCTTGCCTGCATAGCTGTTTGTTTTTCTGTTGGGAAGAGAGTTTTTTCACTCTTTGATTTCTCTGTTGTTGCTAAGGTCTGCGTTGGCGCCTTTAGAGTTGAACTGCTTGCCTTTGCACTGCTGTTAGGTGGTGATTTGCTCGCAACAACAGTGAAATAAGCATTTCGCTCTGTCGTCGCAACTGAATGCCGACGCTCTTTCTGATTTGAGCGTTGATCGCTCATTACATCGCCGGTACACTTGTTACTTATCGTTTTCGTTTCTCTGTTTATTTTTTTTTTTTTTTTTTTTTATTTTGTTTTTTTTTTATTATATTTATTATTTTATTTGCTTATTGCCAACTTAAGTGGCTATCCACCCACTACAGTCGGTGTATAAGTTTAAACGAATTAATATGTACGTTTTCTAAGACTTTAAATGAAGTTACGGAGCCGATCAAAAAAACACGTCCGTACACTTGTGCATTTACATTTCTTGTATTTCTTGATTAAAAAAAATTTTTTTGTTATGTTGCGAACACAAAAATCCGAAAATATATATATATTAATTTATATTAATTTTTGATTGTAGCGGAAAATATCTTTGATTAAAAAATTTTTTTTTGTTATGTTGCGAACAAAAAAATCCGAAAATATTATATATATTAATATATATTAATTTTTGCTTGTAGCGGAAAATATCTTTGATTAAATTTTTTTTTTTTGTTATGTTGCGAACACAAAAATCGCTTTTCGTTTCGAGTCCGCTATGTTACGTTATGCGAAATTAACCAGTAAACGAATTTAATTTTTTTCCAAAAATTATTTAAACAAAATTTGTCATTTCAAACATTAATTTCACAGAAGTTTGAAATCAGCGCTTTAAAAGAGATCTCTTGCTATATTTCGCTTTCAAAATATAAATTTTTAATATAAAGTTCACTTTCACAGCTTAATTTGATTTTTTTTTTTGTCGAAAATTATTTTCTACTGAACGCAATTGTCTTTAAACCGTTTTGTACTGAACGCAATTGTCTTTAAACCGTTTTACTTCTCGCTTTTTTTTTTCAACAATTTTTTCTTTATATCACACACGACCGCTCGTTTAAAGATTCCGTTTGATTTTTCTTTTTTTTGACGAAAATTATTTTGTACTGGACACAATTGTCTTTAAACTTTTTCCTTTTATCACACACGACCGCTCGTTTAAAGGTTCCGTTTGGTTTTGTCTATATGTATGATGGCCGCTGTTGCCGTTGGGTAGAGCAGTGGTGCCAATTCGTTTTTTCGGCACCGAAGGACCATGTATAATGTTGAGAGGGGATAAAATGGGCCGTTTCCAATAAATGAGGAAATCTTGGTCTTTTTGGGTTTTAAACTATAACAATTCAGGTTTATTAAATTACGTATGTTATAAGATTAATTGTTGGAAAAAATAATAATTTTGAGTTATAATTCGTTGTCTTTGAGACCATTTAATTATTACAAAATTAGGTCTTTAAAGATTATTTGAAATTATAATGAAAAAGAATATAAGCAAATATAATTTAAATGAGGAAGAGCGGTCCGTGTGGTGATGCCGATTCGTTGGCGGCTGAAAAGCGATTGATTGCTGTCTTTTGCTGTTGGCTATTTTTGACCGGTTGATTATTCAAACGGTGCGGAGCGTTGGCAACATTGGGTGACATTGGGCAGCACACCGCGGCGTTGCCACCTGAGGGGGATCACTCCGAAAATATAAGGAGGTCCATGTCCTCAACACCATGTGTACATATTTCTATTATACAATACATAAATGAATAACGTTATATTTCCAATTTAGTACTCAATGTGATTAATATTAATACTAATTGTAGAACTACACGTACTTGGCTACTCCAACACGATAAAAATGCAAAAAATACAATATATATATATATATTTTGCAAGTAATTTAACATAAAACAAATACGTTAAAAATCTTTTTACGCCTATCATAATCTTTGTATTGCAACTTTAGTAAGTAAGTAAAAGTACCACCACGAAAATGGGTAGTTGAGTGGCTTTTGCTGTTTCTGTCTATTTGTTTGAAAGACAAATTGGTCTAACAGTTTTAAAAATATTCTAACGAAATTTTCTCAGTCGAAAGATTTTCATATTGTGCTACAAATTGCTTCGGTTATTAAAATTGAAAAATAAACACCAACGACACATAAAACTATGCTTCAGATGAGAGAACCCCGAAAACGTTTTAAAGATCACGATTTGAGGGTGTGCACCTGGAATGTTAGCTTCCTTCATTGGAAAAGTGCCGCTGCCTAGCTTGGTGATGTCCTCGTTAAATTAAAGGCTGACGTCACCGCCGCACAGTGGGCTGAAATATTTGAAGAAAAAAAGTTTTCTTTTTTGAAATTTTAAGTATTGCGCTAGTTTTATCTATCGATTATAAGTAACTATTTCTATGACGGTCTTTCAGATATATTAGAATTTTCGGTGTAATTATGGGTGGATTTTAGCATAGATTAACAAAAAACGGCGTATCCTGCCGGTATGTTTTCCATAGCGGTCACATATTATGCTTATACGTCGAATGTTATTGTTGTTATTGTTCTTAAAAAAATGATTAGGTATATATACATATACACAAGCGACACGACAATACGATGCTGTGTCTCTCTAGATTTCGTCCAATTTTAAGTAAATCGAAATTTCACATAAATCGAGACATATTTTTTTTGAATAGATCGGTAGGTGTTTAGTGCGTCAGTTGAGGCGAAGTATGTGTGTAGCATAAAATAAAGTTGTTTTAGACAAAAAATTAAATATTACAATATAATTTGGGTTGAGGTTGCAAATATTTATGACTTTGGTGCTCACAAGGCAGTGTACAAACACGAATTGCACATTTCACGCATCGGAAGATAAAAAATTAGGGAAACAAACGATTAAGCACTATTTTAAACTTTAAAATATAAAGCCTATTTCCTTCATGAAATTGTTAATCAACCGCGATCAACATCAACGAGAAAAGAGTTGAGTTAAGCTGATGCGGTTGCTGATCAGACCGATCAGTGCATTTAAGTCTGAAGGCTCATTGTTATAACGACGTGGTGTAATTCTCACCCCAATCAAATCATCAAGTGCTTGATGCGATTGCATTTGAATGAATGAAGAGACTTAATTATCGTAAGGACTTCCTAAACCTGTCGCTGCTCACTCTTCGGAGTTGTTTCTCAGTATTCCAACCAAGAATACTTCAGAAACAATGAGCTAGCGGATCGCTTATACTTTATTCCACATATAATTACAAAAGTGAAGTCGGTGCTACCTTGGTCTCCGCTTCCAATATGGTAGACCACTCTCCCAGGATTCAACGCACTCCTGCTTTGTAAGTATTAAATAATCATTCAAGAATAGATATGTTTATATGTACGGAAGTTAGAGATATAGAACAAATTTGGAATCAAAGAAGTTTCCAACTAAAATAAATAGGGATCGGTCAGAGAGCCATGGAGAATGTTCATAGATTTGTTTTAATCAAAATTTAACTAAGATATGGTGAACTGATAAAATAAAATATATGTGTACATAAAGAATTGGGGATGGGGCCATGTGTAGAAGTTCACGCAAGTGAGGAAAGCGTTTGCCTCCCATTCACCTGGGAGTGGCCAGAAACGATTCTTTTGCGTATGGTTCAAGCAGCTTACGACTTCTGGTCTTAGGCCAGGTATCTCTTGCATAGCCAACAAACACACGTTTGGAGGCCAGCTAAAGTGAGTAGACGAATCCCACGCAGTTGTGCGTAGGGTTTGGGACCCACCACATGAAAACCAAAATCCAATAAAAAATCGAAATAAGCCTCGGATGAGAGACCCCCCTTTTGATAACGACCCCAGCAAATGTTTTAAGAGACAGAGAGGCCACAAAGAGGAGCGTAAATTGGGTGTCGGATTCGTGGTTCCATCGGCGAGTACTGGCATTCATTCCGGTGGATGTACGACTGGTCACAATTCGCTTCGAAACGAAATTTTTTAACGCCACGCTGATTTGCGCACACGCCCCAACGGAAGGTAAGGATGATTTGACCAAAGATGCATTTTACGATGGGCTCGAGCACACTTATGAGCGTTGCCACCGCCGCGACGTAAAAATTGTGGTTGGCGATTTCAACACTAGGGTGAGCAAAGAAAGTGTTTTTGGGACAACAGACGGAAAATTCAGCCTCCGCAACGAAACATCACCAAAATGGGCTGAGCCATGTATCCAGTGTTTTAGATGTGCGTACGTTTCAAAGTCCTAACATCGACTTGGATCACTAACATATCGCAGCGAAAAACACGCACCAGCCTCTTTGTATCAAAGAACGCCCCACAACAAACACAAAGAAAGTTGGACGTTGAAAAGCTGCAATCATAACATACTGCCGAGCGGTTTTCTACTCGACTTGCACTCCTACGCTCTGATAGCACTCATTAGCAACTGGATATAACCGAACTGTGGGACAGCATTTCAAACTTCCTACGTACAGCTGCAAACGAAGCTATTGGATTTCGCTAAGGTCGCAAACACAGCTGGTACGATGATGACTGCCGCGTCGCGGTGGAGAGAAAACAGACTGCCTACTTTGCAACCTTGCGAGGGAAAAAAGAAAGGTGTCGAAATTCGTGAGTATGAGAAGCTTAAAAAGCGGGCCGATAAGGGTAATGCTTTAAAAATATACGAAAAAATACGACTACTTACGGATTGTTTCAAGACCGTAGCACACTCTTGTAGCACCCAGAGAGGTGAGATAATGACGGAAGTAAAGAATATACAGAATTTATGGAGGGAACACTTCTCCAGCGTGTCGAATGGCAATGAAAATGATACATCCGGAGATGATGAATCCGAGACCACAACCGATGACGATGGAAACGACGTTCCATTACCTCTCATGAAGAAGTTCGAATAGCAATCGCTCACTCAAAAAACAACAAAGCGGAGGGGTCCGATGGATTACCGGCCGAGCTATTCAAATGTGGCGGGGAAGAACTGATCAGGTGCTGCCTCTATGCCGCTATGTTTGAATTTGTTATTTCCACAAAATGTATACGGCTATCTAAACTGACCTTCAGCAATACTTAAAGCTCCGTCAGGATCGGGAAGGACCTCTCCGAACCGTTCGAAACCAAACGAGGTTTCAGACAGGGTTACTCCTTATCGTGTTACTTTTTTAACTTATTGTTGGAGAAAATAATACGACCTGCAGAGTTGAATAGGGAAGGTACAATCTTCTATAAGAGAGTACAGAGTCTGGTGTACGCCGCTAATATTGATATTATTGGTTTCAACAATAGCGCCGTGAGCTCTGATTTCTTCATAATTGATAAAGAGGCGAAGCGAATGGGTCTGGTAGTGAACGAGGACAATACGAAATATCTCCTGTCATCAAAGAAAGTGTCATCGGATTCACGACTCGGCTCCCACGTCACCGTTGACAGTCATATCTTCGCGGTCGTAGATAATTTATCTAGGAACCGGCATTAACACTAATAATAACGTCAGACTTGACATCCAAGGGACAATTGTTCTTGCCAACAGGTGCTACTTGGACTGAGTAGGCAACTGAAAAGTAAAGTCCTCTCTCGGCGAACGAAAACCAAACTCTACAAGTCGCTCATCATACCCGTCCTACTATATGGCGCTGAAACGTGGACGATGTCATCATCTGAAGAGGCGGTCGTGGGAGTCTTCGAGAGAAGAGTTTTGTGGATAATTTATGGTACTTCGCGCATTGGCAACGTCGAATGGCGCAGACGATGGAACAATGAGCAGTTCAAGCTATATGATGATATTGACATAGTTCAGCGAATGAAGAGACAGAGGCAACGCTAGCTAGGTCATGCCGTCCGAATGGATGAAAGCACTCCAGCTTTGAAAGTATTCCATGCAGTAGCCGACGGTGGAAACAATGGAAGAGTAAGAGCTCCACTCCGTTGGAAGGTCTCACTTGATATTTTAAACTGGCGCCAAACAGCGAAAAGAGGAGATGAATGGCGCGCTAATATTGATTTCTTTATAACCGCGTAAGCGGTGCCAACGCCAGTAAAGAAGAAGAAGATATAGAATTGAAGAAATCAAGATGTGGTTCGCATAATCAACTACGTAGGCATCGGCCTAGGAGTCAAAAATTTCAGACGCCAACAACAACAGCAAAAAGATACTTACTAATCAGGAGCAATACTAATGTCGAAATGGAGGATGAAAGTTGAAAGAATACTGAGCCACAATAAAATAGGTCGTAAAGAGACATAATTCCTCAAAGCTCATAAAAATTCAAATAATTCTACAGCAAATTGCTTCTTTTAATATTTTCATTTAATAATCATAGTTAACTACTAAGCTATGTACTAGAGTGCTTACAGATATAACAAAAAAAAGATTGGGAGAAATCTTGAAGAAGTTTACTGTATCGCTATTCAGTCAAAGGAATTTGCAAATAAAATATGTATGTACCTATGTATACAGGGATAAGGCAGAATCAATAAGAATTTTCATATAATTGTTTTAGAAAATTTTGTTGAATTAGTAAGAAAAGGCGACCAGATAAGATATAATATTCGTAGATTGGGAGAAATCATGAAGAGGTGAATCACTTTCCAAACAATGGGATTTCCAAAAAACATACACGTATATAAGATACTGGCAGAACCAAGAAGAATGTTAATAGAATCGCCACAGCAAATATTGATGAATCAGTAAGAAAATGTAAACAGATGAAATATAATATGTGCAGAATACGAGAAACCACGAAGAAGTTCACTAAAACTCTTTCCAGTCAAAAAAATTTTCTCATAAAATATATAGGGATCGGTCAAAAACAAAAAGTATGTTCATAGAATCGCCTCAGCGAATTTTGATGAATCAGTTGGAAAAGGTGAGCCGATACAATACATTACATACAGAATAGGAGAAACCACGAAGAAGTACGAATATGAGAATCAGTTTCCAATAAAAGGAATTTCCAGCCAAAATACATAGGGATAGACTTAAGGACAGAGGAGAACTTTCATAGAACAGTTTTTAGAACCACTTCCCAATCAAAGGAATTTACAACTAAAATTGATAGAAATTGATTATACCATGTATCAGCCAAAGGTAACGCAGCTAAATAAATGAAGTAAACAATTTGAGGATATGAATGTAGTGGAAATTGTTTTTTTAATGAACCTGTAGGAAATTAAGTTCTATTTGTAAAAAGGCAACAGACGTTTGTCAAGAAATAAACATTTTGATTCAGAAGAAAATAGTTTGGTCAAATTTCCAAACAGAAAAATCAGTAGTAAACAACATCAACTGAACTCTAAGAGGCAACGAAAAACAATTTGTATAGTCTCTGTATTTATAGGAAATCAGAATGAATTAGTTTAGATATAAAAATAAATTGATTCATTGATGCACATTTCGATTTTGAAAAAGTACCAAATCTGAAAATGATAATGTTACGATAAAAATGCAAAAAACACAATAAGAGTGCATCCAGTTTCCCAATACTCTTTGTCATATTAATTATTCGGATATGTGTACATATACAACAACTTGAAGGTAGTTTCGTTCTCTCTTGGCAGTCGACTTCATAGCTAACTGACATTAAACGCCTAGCACTTTTAAATGAGAATTAACAAAATTTAGAATTTTTATATTTTGCAAAGTAATTTAACATAAAACAATTACGTTAAACATCTTTTTACACCCATCATAATGTTTGTATTGCAACTATAGTAAGTAAAAGTACCAACAAAATTTAAATCGGTTTCACGAAAATGGAAAGATGAGTGGCTTTTGTTTTTTCTGTCTATTTGCTTGAAACTAGTCTAACAGTTTTAAAAATATTCTAGCGAAATTTTGAAAGCCGAAAGATTTTCTATTTTTTTGATTGTTTTCGAGAGAGCTACACATTGTTTCGGTTATTAAAATTGAAAAATAAACTCCAGCGACACATAAAACTATGCCTCAGATGAGATAGCCCCGCAAACTTTTTAAAGATCACGATTTGAGGGTTTGCACCCGGACTGTTAGCTCCCTTGATTGGAAAAGCGCCGCTGCCCAGCTGCGTGATGTCCTCATTAAAGTAAAGGCTGACATCACCGCGGCACTGTGGGTTGAAACGGATCATAACGGAGAACATATTACGAGCTGCAGAGCTAAACGAAATATCAGAGAACGTATTATATAGAGAAGGTACAATTACGGATCAGAGTGAATATTGTCAAAAACAAGGATTACTTCGTTTCACGTAATCGTACCACACTCCTCACATGATTCGGGCAAAGTGCTGTTAATTAACAGTATTGAGCGTAACAATATGCAACTTTGTAAATAAAATGCAAATTGATAATATTGATAAAAATAATGAAAATATCGCAAATTTTGCCGTCGGCATTTTGACTTTTGCATATGTACATTTGTACGCCTAACTCAATTTAATGCGAAATTGAAATATCATCACCATCGTTTTCAGCAGGTCAATATCTACATTGTACCCATTATTCATTGTGGTTTTATTCCTATTAGAACGGAAATTATTCACATAAAACCTACCAAAATTTGATTGGAGGCATATGAAAGGCTGAACCTTCTAACTGTTCTCCTGAAAACTTTAAAAAACAGACTTACGCATGCAAACCCATAAGTATATGAAAAAATGCGTTGATTTCCGAAATAAATAAACGTTTTTGATTTCAGACATATTACTAATATTTATAGTAAATATACAAAATGGCCGCGGTAGCCGAGTGGCTAGCATTGCGTACGGACATTCGGAAGGCTTGGGTTCAAATCCCGGTGCCCCCAACATCCAAAAGTTATGGAAAATTAATTTAAATAAAAAATTAAGTTAAATTTTCCAATTGCGGTCGCCCCTCGGCAGTGAATGCCCACCCCTCCGAGTGTCTTTCTGACATGAAATAAAGGCTCCTCATTAAAACTATCAGCCGTTCGGAGTCGGCTTAGTATAAACTGTAGATCCCTCCATTTGTTGGAAAAACATCAAGACGCAAAACCACAAATTGGAGGAGGAGCTCGACCGTAAATCACTTCAGCGGTTACAAAGCGCCAATTATATATAAATATATATATATACATATAAACTTTCATATTAACCATGCAAACATTTGCATGCACAAGGAATATATGTATGTAAGTACTTCGGGTATCCACATGCAGAAACTCAAATGCATGCACCATAGAATAAGGCGAAATGCGTTCATTCATAAAGACAGTCGAACACATAACCCTGCTTGCCCGTCTCAACATTTGCTTCATCGTGACGGTCGCAAACTAAAACATGAAAGGAAAGGACACTTGACTGAAATTTATATTTCACGTTGTTAAAACATCTAGATTTTTACTCGAGCTATCAAGTATAGAGAAGGAAGAACAGACATTCCTAAATTGATTTATTTCATCATTCCATAGGGTCTATACCTACCACGATTACTGTAAAACTGTTAGCTGAACAAACCTAATACTCTGGGCACATAGTATAGTCGGGTATAAAAAGTCCCGAAACAATCCTACGGCATGAACATTCCCTGCTAGCATTGCTTAAAATTCTTGTGACTAAAATCGTCCACTCAATTGAAGCAAATCACTATCGCGCTGTTAAATTTGCTGTTCGCATATTAGGTTATATTGCCCGGCAAGAATTTCATTGCCTTCCCGCATGCGCCTTGCCTATAAGCGAGGATTACAAAATGTTAAAATTCTAAACTTTAAGAATATTTGATTTTGTGTTCAAGAAAGAAAAGTAATAAAACCAATAACTGCTTGCAAACCCTTTCCTTCGACTTTTTATCCACAAACATTTTCCTGAAGATGAAGTCAAATTTTGCCAAAGATCAAATATTTTAGTTGAGCAAACGAAAACTCATACATTAAAAGCTCCCTATATGTATACAAAAAGCAAATACACACAAAGTCTTGTGCGACCTCTTTCTCTTCGCTCCCTCCAAATTTCTGTCAGAAATTTTGTCAAAAGTCAGTAATATAAACAATTATGTCAGAAATCGATGTTGAACTTGCGACAAAGTAAAAACACATACATTCTAGCATTTTAATATGTATTCGAAAAACGCAGATAATCTTAAAAATGCGCATGCCCTTCCCTCTCACAACCCGCCGTCCACAAACGACTTCTTCGCGACGACCACAAAATTTCAGAAAAATCAGAATTCAAGTTGGTTTGAGGTTGAAGACACATACATTCAAAGCGACCAATGTGTGTGCTTTGTAACAGCTGAAGCGATTTTAGGCCGAGCTCCTCCTCCAATTTGTGGTTTTGCGTTTGATGTTTTTCCAACAAACGGCGGCCGCAGTAGCCAAATAGTTAGCATTGCGTTCTGCCATTCGGAAGGCTCGGGTTCAAATCCTGGTATCGGACTAACATCCAAAAAAGTTATAGAAAATTAATTTAAATAAAAATTTAAGTTAAATTTTCTATTTGCGGTCGCCCCTCCGGCAGGGAATGTCAAACCCTCCGAATGTATTTCTGACATGAAATACCTAAAGCTCCTCATGAAAAACCTATACATCCACAAAAACTTGCCCATTCTTTTCCCTTCTACCCATAAACGACTTCTTCGCGACGATGACAAAATTTACAAAATTCATAAATTCAACTTAGCTGAAGTCATATAGTACATATGTAGGAGTATGTGCATGAGCACTTACTACATATGTACGTACGCTCTTACGCTAAAATGATTGTATGAATGAATTTTGAGTTGTTTCGATATTTACCTCCCAAAATGAATAATATTTAATATACATACATAATTTAATCTAATACTCAAATATTTTTAACATGCTTAAATTGTCATATCATAGATACAATTAAAAATATATGATTTGATAAATAAAATATTTGTATAAATTCGCGAATTAGAATTAGGCGGCCTGCTTTATATTATATAATTATTATTTACGTATATTTTTCCACGTTGAACTAAAACTCAATGTTTCTATTTTTCGAAGAGCTTCGTTGTTTATTAAAATTGTTTCGATCTTACACAATTTATCTATTTATTTACAAATTTATTTAAATCTTTAGGGTTCACAACCGAAGTTAATCGAGGGTAAGCGAGCGAATGTTTATAAAACTATTCTACAAACATACTTTGTTTATTTACATTTTTACTTTCTTTTTTGCATTAAGAACGGAATCAGAATAGGGCTTCAGGTAGATGGACTTTAATTAGCAGTACATTTGAGGTGAGTAATTTTGGTAAAATGTAAGTAAATGCAGGTAAGTAATTACAATGGTAAGTATACATATTTAAATTAATTTTTAATTATTTAAATAATGTCCATGCCTTCAACATGCCGGCGGGCCTGCGGGGTCGTGACTGGAATGAGCTCCTGGACGTGTTCCACCATATGTCGTGCTTACTATTTTTTTATTTTTCTCTGTTGAATCATTCCCGTGGAGTAACGATGGAATAATGTGTGGGAAGACAGACTAAAAAATTACAATTGTCCATCAAATCGCAGTCGCCTGTTGTATGAGTTGTGGATAGGCAAGTAACACAGCGAGATGAGATTTTGTGAGTTTTTGCGAGGGGTTGGGAAATCTGAGCGCTGAGAAATTATCCGGCAGTATGAGCAAGGTGGCGTATTGGGATACTTGACCTTGGACGATGCCGTATTGAGCTGAGTGTATTTCAGAATCTGTAGTTCTTTGAGAAATGCATTTCGTCTTGGGGTGATGATTTTTGGGAGCGTGGTATGTGGGAGATTGTCTCTAAGTTTGGAGTTTCGCGCTTTTTATTTTGATTTTCGTTCATCCTACCGGGCGGGTTTTTAAAGTTTCTGCTTCTTTGTGAGTCGATTCCGAAATTTGCAGGAGTTTCTGAGGTTTCTATAACCAGTGTTGAGGCTGTCATGATTTTTTCTGTGACTAGGCCGCTTATTATCCATCCGAAAATTGTATTTTGAGTTAGTAGATTTCCGCTGCTTTTGAGTTCTGGAGTGAGTATTTTCGGCATAATATCGCTGGCAATGACCACATCTATTTTAGCTGGGGTAAAGCAGTTGAGATCTGCTAGGTGTAGTGAAATATAATCATCAAGATCATAATTTTTTAATTTAAATGAGGGCAGAAATTGACTTAATTGGGGTGGCACTTTTGCGTGAAGCTAATCTTTGTTTCGAGATCTGGGGAAAAACTCGTTTACGTACACGGTGTGTCCCAAAAATAACCGAACTTTTTGGATATAAAATAGTAAAATACACATCATATTATCTTTGAAAGTTATTATTTATTCAAATTAGGTTCCATTTGACTCAACACAACGTTTGGAACGATCAACCAGCGCATGCATAGATTTTTTTATGTCATTTATAGAAATGTTCTTCAGTACCTCGGTTACGGCTGCTCCATTTTTTTTAATTTTTTTTTTAATTTTTTAAACTTCAATTTCAATTTTTTTTCAAGTTTGACATACAATTTTATATTTGCTCTTTGTTCCATTTTTTTTTTTTGAACCATTAGCACACTTTTGGTTTTATTGAAATGGCTGTCACTTTTACATCTGTCGTCCGACTTACATGAAGTTAGATGTTTAAAAGAGGATGAATGTATCTTTTTAATGTTGCAAATTTTCAATATATAGCGCTGTATGTTGTATGATTTAAATATAAAGTTCGGTTATTTTTGGGACACACAGTGTACATATTTTGTTAGAGATTTGCACTGTTTGTCCTCCCATTCCGATAATCTCATGGTGGGTTTTTGATACCGGTAGACTTTTGTACATGAGGCGTTACAAAAGTTTTTTGAGAGCCTTGATCAATGACGACTATTATCTGGGTTATCTTTTCTTCATGAAGAACCGGTATTATTGCTGTGGGAAGCAGTGATCTCTCTTCGCTACAAGAGAAATGTGTGAGAATATTTTCATTATCAGTCTGAGTATTGCCTGACATTCTGGCCGGTTGAAAGGTACTGGGACTTTCAACTTTGACTGCCACTTGGGACGTGGTACTATTTTGCTGAGGCTCTGAGTTGTTTGGCGTTTGGGGGTTCGCTGGGTAATGGAGGAGTGAGCGATGCCTCCTTCAGCAGTATACGCAGGTGAAATAGCTTCTGCAATCCCACTCTGTATGCGAGTATGCCAAACAATTTTGGCAACACCTATTTTCTTTAACAAACTTATTGCGATCGGGGGTGGACAATTGTTTGAACTTTATACACATTGCCATCGAGTGGTTCGAGTTGCATATTTTGCATGTAACCCGTTTTTTGGGTTGAGTGTGGAACGATTGAGTTTCGTTCCGGAAGTTCGGAGATTGAGGTGGTACTGAAGCTCTTTGGGGGTAGCTTGGTTGACGTGGTTTTATTTTATTCGGCCTATATGTGCTAAGCCGTTTTGCAAGTTCGTAGTAGTGACAAATTGATCATTTTCTGACCATCGGGGTAACTCTTTTCTTGAGTTTAGAGACTGTTCCCACAGCACGAGTGTTTCGTCTGGGAGCTTTGATGAGCAGGGGTGTATTAATATCGGATCCCAGTTTTCTGTGGTAATTCCATTTGCGTTGAGGGTGGAGAGGCAGTTAAATAAGTTGTCTTCGATTTTATTTATAAGTACCTAATGCCGATTTTACCAATCGGTTGAATAAGAAGAGGGATTTTGTTTTTGTGCACAGACGCCTTAAAATGGTTTAATTTATTTTCACTCTTATGGTTTAACAATTTAGATTTTTTTGAAACTTTCACTTCAAACTTTGAGTAGCCGCGTTGAAAATACCTCCGTGCGCGCACTATGGGAAAGTTTTCTAAACTAACTTTTTGTTAGCTCGAACTACCGTGGCTAAGCGATCGTTCGGCTAACGAACAGAGGTAAGAAGGAAACAAAGGCTTATAGGAGGAAACGAAAGGGAAATGGAACACCGGAAGATGGCGCGCACGGCGTTTACAATAATATTTACTTCGCCTATAGCTCCTTTTGCGGTCCGGTCTCTGAACCCCTTTGCTTGCAGCCCGGTGGCCGCAGCCTGGCTTCTTTGGGTTTCTTTATGGCGCGCTGCCTCTGTGGCACGTGATGGTGGGGCACGTTGATGTGTCGTGGCGCGCTGCTAGGTGGCACGCTGTTGTGTTGCGTACGGCTTTGTGGCAGGCTGCTCTGGTGAGTGCTGCTTTTTGGCCCTCTACTGGGTGGCGCGCTGCTTCGTGGCACGCTGCTGTATTGCGTGCTGTTGTTGCCGCTTCTTCTTCTCCTTCTTGTTGGTTGCGGCGGGTGCTGTTGCTGTCGCTGGTAGCGGTGTCACAGCAAACACTGTAGGCGGTTCCGAGTATCTGCCGTCGGCGCGAGAGGAGCTGCACTGCGCGTTGCCATTGGTGCCCTTCGTCTGGAAATAGAAGAAAAACGAAACAATCGGTGGTTGACATATGAAAGCAGGTGTATAAGATTAAGAGGGGAATGAAATGACCCGGAGTTAGTGCTGTGAAATCAGCTGGGTCCTATGATAATGCCGAATTTGGCCGAGAATTGAGTACAGCCCCAATTGGAATTAAGAGTGTCGTGAACTCTTCAAATGTAAATTTGTGGGATTCAGCGGTTTTCATGAAATTAATTTTAAAACTCTTTACTTTGGACTCCCACAGGCCGCCCATATGTTGAGCGCTGGGTGGTATTTATATATTGCCAATTGATGTCTTGGGGAGCATACTTCTGAATGTCTGCTGAACATTCGTTAAGGGATTTGACGAATTCGCGTTCAGTTGCTCTCTGTGCTCCGATGAATGTTTTTCCATTATCGCTCATCATTTTGGCGGGATATCCTCGCCTGCCTATAAATGGGGCGAATGCTGCACTAAATGCATCAATGGTAAGATCAGGGCATAACTCAAGATGTACTGCCTTCGCCGTGAAACAAACGAATATGGCAACGTACCCTTTTATGAGTGTAGTGGATCTAAGAACTGTGGCCTGTAGGTCTGGTCACAATTCGCTTCGAAACGAAACTTTTTAACACCGCTCTGATTCGGGCACACGCCTCAACGGAAGGTAAGGATGATTTGGCCAAAGATGCATTTTACGATGGGCTCGAGCACACTTATGAGTGCTGCCCCCGCCGCGACGTAAAAATCGTACTTGGCGATTTCAACACTAAGGTGAGCAAAGAAAGTGTTTTTGGGACAACAGTCGGAAAATTCAGCCTCCGCAACGAAACATTTCCAAAATGGGCTGAGACATGTATCCAGTGTTCTGCAAACGAAGCTATTGGATTTCGCGTCGCGGTGGAGAGAAAACAGACTGCCTACCTCGCAACCTTGCGAGGGAAAAAAGGAAGGCGCCGAAATGCGTGAGTATGAGAAGCTTAAAAAGCTGGCCGATAAGGGTAATGCATTAAAAATCTGCGAAGAAATACGACTACTTACGGATTGTTTCAAGACCGTAGCACACTCTTGTAGGACCCAGAGGGGTGAGATAATGACGGAAGCAAAGAATATACTGAATTTATGGAGGGAACACTTCTCTAGCATGTCGAATGGCAATGAAAATGATACATCCGGAGATGATGAATCCGAAACCCCAACCGATGACGATCGAAAAGACGCTCCATTACCTCACCATGAAGAAGTTCGAATAAAAATCGCTCGCTTAAAAAACGACAAAGCGGAGGAGTCCGATGGATTACCGGCCGAGCTATTCAAATGTGGCGGGGAAGAACTGATCAGGTGCTGCCTCTATGCCGATATGTTTGAATTTGGTATTTTCACAAAATGTATACGGCTATGTAAACTGACCTTGAGCAATACTTAAAGCTCCGTTAGGATCGAGAAGGACCTCTCCGAACCGTTCGAAACCAAACGAGGTTTCAGACAGGGTTACTCCTTATCGTGTTACTTCTTTAACTTATTGCTGGAGAAAATAATACGACCTGCAGAGTTGAATAGGGAAGGTACAATCTTCTATAAGAGAGTACAGAGTCTGGTGTACGCCGATAACATTGATATTATTGGCTTCAACAACCGCGTCGTGAGCTCTGATTTCTTCATAAATGATAAAGAAGCGAAGCGAATGGGTCTGGTAGTGAACGAGGACAATACGAAATATCTCCTGTCTTCAAACAAAGTGTCATCGCATTCACGACTCGGCTCCCACGTCACTGTTGACAGTCATAACTTCGAGGTCGTAGATAATTTCGTTTATATAGGAACCGGCATTAACACTAATAATAACGTCAGACCTGAAATCCAAGGCACAATTGTTCTTGCCAACAGGTGCTACTTGGACTGAGTAGGCAACTGAAAAATAAAGTCCTCTCTCGGCTAACGAAAACCAAACTCTACAAGTCGCTCATCAAACCCGTCTTACTATATGGCGCTGAAACGTGGACGATGTCATCATCTGAAGAGGCGGTCGTGGGAGTCTTCGAGAGAAGAGTTTTGTGGATAATTTATGGTACTTCGCGCATTGGCAACGTCGAATGGCGCAGACGATGGAACAATGAGCAGTTCGAGCTATATGATGATATTGACATAGTTCAGCGAATGAAGAGACAGCGGCTACGCTAGCTAGGTCATGCCGTCCGAATGGATGAAAGCACTCCAGCTTTGAAAGTATTCCATACAGTACCCGATGGTGGAAGCAACGGAAGCGAAAGAGCTCCACTCCATTGGAAGGATTCACTTGGTATTTTAAGCTGGCGTCAAACAGCGAAAAGAGGAGATGAATGGCGCTAATATTGATTCCACTATAACCGCGTAAGCGGTGCCAACGCTAGCAAAGAAGAAGAAGATATAGAATTGAAGAAATCAAGACGTAGTTCGCATAATCAACTACGTAGGCATCGGTCTAGGAGTCAAAAATTCCAAACGCCAACGACAACAGCAAAAAGATACTTACTAACCAGGAGCAATACTAATGTCGAAATGGAGGATGAAAGTTGAAAGAATACTGAGCCACAATAAAATAGGTCGTAAAGAGACATAATTCCTCAAAGCTCATAAAAATTCAAATAATTCTACAGCAAATTGCTTCTTTTAATATTTTCATTTAATAATCATAGTTAACTACTAAGGTATGTACTAGAGTGCTTACAGATACAACAAAAAAAAGATTGGGAGAAATCTTGAAGAAGTTTACTGAATCGCTATTCAGTCAAAGGAATTTGCAAATAAAATATGTATGTACCTATGTATACAGGGATAAGGCAGAATCAATAAGAATTTTCATATAATTGTTTTAGAAAATTTTGTTGAATTAGTAAGAAAAGGCGACCAGATAAGATATAATATTCGTAGATTGGGAGAAATCATGAAGAGGTGAATCACTTTCCAAACAATGGGATTTCCAAAAAACATACACGTATATAAGAATCTGGCAGAACCAAGAAGAATGTTCATAGAATCGCCACAGCAAATATTGATGAATCAGTACGAAAAGATAAACAGATAAAATATAATATGTGCAGAATACGAGAAACCACGAAGAAGTTCACTAAAACTCTTTCCAGTCAAAGAAATTTTGTAATAAAATATATAGGGATTGGTCAAAAACAAAAAGCATCTTCATAGAATCGCCTCAGCAAATTTTGATGAATCAGTTAGAAAAGGTGAGCCGATAGAATACATTACATACAGAATAGGAGAAACCACGAAGGAGTACGAATATGAGAATCACTTTCCAATAAAAGGAATTTCCAGTTAAAATACATAGGGATAGACTTAAGGGCAGAGGAGAACTTTCATAGAACAGTTTTTAGAACCAGTTTCCAATCAAAGGAATTTCCAACTAAAATTGATAGAAATTGATTATGCCATATATCAGACAAAGTTAACGCAGCTAAATAAATGAAGTAAACAATTTGAGGATATGAATGTAGTGGAAATTGTTTCTTTAATGAACCTGTAGGAAATTAAGTTCTATTTGTAAAAAGGAAACAGACGTTTGTCAAGAAATAAATATTCTAATTTAGTAGAAAAAAATTAGAATAAAAAAACTGATTTCAGAAGAAAATAGTTTGGTCAAATTTCCAAACAGAAAAAATCAGTAGAAAACAACATCAAATGAACTCTAAGAGGCAACGAAAAACAATTTGTATCGTCTCTGTATTTATAGGAAATCAGAATGAATTAGGTTAGATATACAAAATTTCATGGCATGCTTGGCCAAGATATTTGTTTGACAGTAAATTGATTGATTGATGCACATTTCGATTTTGAAAAAGTACCAAATCTGAAAATGATAATGTGTAGCGCAACTAGAAAATTTTGCCGAAGTAGATAAAAGCATTTTCCGCTTTATTTTTTAAGACTTACTTTAAAGACTAAACAGGCAAGTGAGAAACTTTGGGTAGGACGAAAGCTATTCTAATAAAAGGTTGACATAACAGTGTATTCAAAATTAAATTAAAATAAATAAGTTTCCATGAAATAATAATTTAAATAATATTCATGAAAATTTTGTATTTATGTATAAGCTCAATTATGACTACAAAATAAATAGCCTAGGCTATTATGATATATAAGAACAAATGAAACAGAGGTTTTCTCGGCCCCACGTGGGTGTAATATATTCATTATTATATAAGATCCGAATAGTGTGTTCGATGACGCGGCTTACAAAGAACTGTAACAATTTACTTTGATATACTTCAATTTACCGTGTGTACATATTTCTATTATACATAAATGCATAACGTTATATTTCCAATTTAGTACACAAGGTGTTTAATATTAATACTAATTGTAGAACTATTCGGCTGCTCCAACACTCCCCCTCCAAGTCGTGAGACAATACTATTATTATGTTGTTGAAACACCTTGTTCTGCAATGCATTTATTATGCTTCAAAATACTTTGGTTCAAACATCTGCCGGTAAATAATTAATTTCGATTTTGCCGCTCTGATGATATTCTTCTACAAACTGATGTCGCACATCAATATGTTTTGTGCGAGGACGGTAACCCACGCACTGTATTCGCTTTTGTGCGCTCTGGCTATCGTTGAAGAGTACAACGCTATCAATCGTTATACCCATATCATTGAAAATTTCTCTCAAATATAGCGCCTACTTTGACGCTTCGGATATGGCCATATATTCGGCCTCTGTGCTGGACAGCGCTACTAAACGTTGCTAGCGCGCTTCCCAGCTGATCGCTGCACCTTCAAATACGAATGCTTATCCGTTGTTTGATCTCCTGCCAGTGAGGTTCGCTCCCCAGTCTGCATCAACTACACCATACTCTTTAGAGAAAATTAAACCGTAATCTTTGGTTCCACTCAAATAGCAAAATATACGTTTCGCTGCTTTCCAGTGCTGCCCATTATAATTTGAGTTAAATTGACTCATAAAATTAACTGTGAGAGCTATGTCGGGTCTCGTAGTTACCTAAACGTACATCAGCGCGCCTATCAATCGTTGGTATGGATATTTCAGCGTTTCTTTCTAATCTGCTTCTGCTGGTTTTTCCAGCTTACACGCACTTTCGATCGGAGTTCGTGCTGCTTTACAATTGCTCATATTGAAAAATACACTATGTGAATTTAAGTTTTGTTTAAAGTCAATACCCTCACACCGCTTAGCAGGACCAATATCTTTCATTTCGAATGACTTTGTTAATTGTCGCTTTATGTCTTTCAACCACTCATCATCATTTGATGCTATTAAAAGGTCATCTAAGTAGACCGTAATTATTAAAATTTTATTATTTATTTGCTTGAAGAATAAACATGGATCTTGACTACTTGCTTTTAGTGCCATCGAATTCAATTTCTCCGTCAGCTTATTATACCGCATCAAGCCAGATGGACGCAAACCATATAACGCCTTCTTTAATAGGCACACTGGATTTGAAATTTTTTGTATTGCATTTAGCCATTCTTCGCACGTCTCTCTCACACACTTTTCGCATGCATTTTGCTGACTCTCTGGAACTCTGGATTTAAATTTCTTGAGTGTTTTTATTAACATCTCTGGAAATTCCATATATACGCTCTCATCTAAATGGCTATTTAAGTATGTTGCGTCGACATACATTTGGTAGATTTCTAAATCAAATTCTGCTGCCAACGCTGTCAGTAAACGGATGGAAATGGAACGGGCAACAGGTGAATATGTGTCTGTGAAATCTTCTCCTTGACGTTGTGCATAACCCTTCGCCACCAATCGCGCTTTCTTCGATCCATTATCTTTTGTATTGAATACCAGACGATACCCAACCGCCTTTCTATTTTCAGGAGGTTCCAAGATGTTCCACGCTTTATTACGAACTTGCGCTAAATACTCATTTTCAATAGCTGTTGTCCACCCATCAGCATTACTACTAGCCATTGCTTCGCTGAAATTCATTGGGTCTTCTCTAACACTGAGACATGCCATTTACATTCCTCATAAGTTTCTTATTCAGATTCACTTTTACTGGATGATTCCATATTATTAAGCTTTTTAGGTCTACCTCGCTGTCCTAACCATAATAATTTCGGACGGCCTTTACCGTCCTTTTGGCCTTTATCACGACATTCACTATCGCAATCATTGTCCTCATTTCTCAATTTTTCACTGTTTTGCAATTCAATTTCAACGACACTGTCTATTCTTGATTCATAAATTTCTTCATATTGATTTTCAAATCTGGGTTCATTAATAAATTTCACGTCACAACTTATTATTATTGTCTTCTTTTCTTTCGACCATAAACGATATGCTTTCGATTCCGACGAGTAGCCTACAAAGACACACGGCTCCTCATGCGAATCGTACTTGCTTTCGATTTTTCTTTATTCAAAACATACGCTTTTCCACCGAACACTTTCATATGTATAGCCGCAGGTGTTTTATTTTTGTCCAAATCTTATATAGTATTTCCCTAGTTGATTTCGTTATACACCTATTTCTTATATAACACGCTGTATTAATAGCTTCTGCCCAAAACGACGGAGGCACTCCACTTTGTTTCAGTAAACACCTGGCCATCTCGACGAGGGTCCGATTTTTACGTTCGGCCACGATGACGTTTGATGCCTTCTTTTTGCAGATATTCATCAAATTCATGGCAACAATATTCGCGACCTTTATCCGACTACAATGATCTAATTTTATTACCGGTAGATTTTTCAGCAGCGGCCTTGAATTTCCTAAATGCGTCAAATGCATCGGATTTCCGTTTTAGAAAATAAATTTCGCACCACCGTGACACATCGTCAATGAATGTAATAAAGTACTTTTTACCGTCGATTCACACCTCATTGGGCCATACACATCTGTGTGCACAATTTCTAAAAGTTCACTTTTCCCTATTTTTATTAATATTTCTTAAATCTCTTTCATTTAAATGTCCCACTCTCAAACGATTCGTACGGCATCGGGCACGAACTTATGCACTCATCCAATAGTATTACCACCAACAACAATGTCAGCCTGAAAATCAACGCAGAATTACTCTTGGCAACAGGTGCTACTTTGGACTGAGTAGGCAATTGAAAAGTAAAGTCCTCTCTCGGCGAACGAAAACCAAACTCTACAAGTCGCTCATCATACCCGTACTACTATATGGCGCTGAAACGTGGACGATGTCATCATCTGAAGAGGCGGTCGTGGGAGTCTTCGAGAGAAGAGTTTTGTGGATAATTTATGGTACTTCGCGCATTGGCAACGTCGAATGGCGCAGACGATGGAACAATGAGCAGTTCGAGCTATATGATGATATTGACATAGTTCAGCGAATGAAGAGACAGAGGCAACGCTAGCTAGGTCATGCCGTCCGAATGGATGAAAGCACTCCAGCTTTGAAAGTATTCCATGCAGTAGCCGACGGTGGAAACAATGGAAGAGTAAGAGCTCCACTCCGTTGGAAGGTCTCACTTGATATTTTAAACTGGCGCCAAACAGCGAAAAGAGGAGATGAATGGCGCGCTAATATTGATTTCTTTATAACCGCGTAAGCGGTGCCAACGCCAGTAAAGAAGAAGAAGATATAGAATTGAAGAAATCAAGATGTGGTTCGCATAATCAACTACGTAGGCATCGGCCTAGGAGTCAAAAATTTCAGACGCCAACAACAACAGCAAAAAGATACTTACTAATCAGGAGCAATACTAATGTCGAAATGGAGGATGAAAGTTGAAAGAATACTGAGCCACAATAAAATAGGTCGTAAAGAGACATAATTCCTCAAAGCTCATAAAAATTCAAATAATTCTACAGGAATTTGTTTCTTTTAATATTTTCATTCAATAATCACAGTTAACTACTAAGCTATGTACTAGAGTGCTTACAGATACAACAAAAAAAGATTGGGGAAATATTGAGGAATTGATTATACTATATACCTATGAGCTAAAGTTAACGCAACTAAATAAATGAAGTAAACAATTTGAGGATGTTGTTTTTTAAATGAACCTGTAGGAAATTAAGTTCTATTTGTAAAGAGGCAACAGACGTTTGGCAAGAAATAAACATTCTAATTTATTAGAAAAAAATTTGAATAAAAAAACTGATTTCAGAAGAAATTAGTTTGGTCATATTTCCAAACAGAAAAATCAGTAGAAAACAACATCAAATGAACTTTAAGAGGCAACGAAAAACAATTTGTATCGTCTCTGTATTTATAGGAAATCAGAATGAATTAGGTTAGATATACAAAATTTCATGGCATGCCTGGCCAAGATATTTGTTTGACAGTAAATTGATTGATTGATGCACATTTCGATTTTGAAAAAGTACCAAATCTGAAAATGATAATGTGTAGCGCAACTAGAAAATTTTGCCGAAGTAGATAAAAGCATTTTCCACTTTATTTTTTAAGGCTTACTTTAAAGACTAAACAGGCAAGTGAGAAACTTTGGGTAGGACGAAAGCTATTCTAATAAAAGGTTGACATAACAGTGTATTCAAAATTAAATTAAAATAAATAAGTTTCCATGAAATAATAATTTAAATAATATTCATGAAAATTTTGTATTTATGTATAAGCTCAATTATGACTACAAAATAAATAGCCTAGGCTATTATGATATATAAGAACAAATGAAACAGAGGTTTTCTCAGCCCCACGTGGGTGTAATATATTCATTATTATATAAGATCCGAATAGTGTGTTCGATGACGTGGCTTACAAAGAACTGTAACAATTTACTTTGATATACTTCAATTTACCGTGTGTACATATTTCTATTATACATAAATGCATAACGTTATATTTCCAATTTAGTACACAAGGTGTTTAATATTAATACTAATTGTAGAACTATTTGGCTGCTCCAACACTCCCCCTCCAAGTCGTGAGACAATACTATTATTATGTCGTTGAAACACCTTGTTCTGCCATGCATTTATTATGCTTCAAAATACTTTGGTTCAAACATCTGCCGGTAAATAATTAATTTCGTTTTTTCCGCTCTGATGATATTCTTCTACAAAATGATGTCGCACATCAATATGTTTTGTGCGACGCACTGTATTCGCTTTTGTGCGCTCTGGCTATCGTTGAAGAGTACAACGCTATTAATCGTTATACCAATATCATTGAAAATTCCTCTCATATAGAGCGCCTCCTTTGACGCTTCGGATATGGCCATATATTCGGCCTCTGTGCTGGACAGCGCTACTAAACGTTGCTAGCGCGCTTCCCAGCTGATCGCTGCACCTTCAAATACGAATGCATATCCGCTGTTTGATCTCCTGCCAGTTAGGTTCGCTCCCCAGTCTGCATCGACTACACCATACAGCTCTCTCCCACTTTTAGAGAAAATTAAACGGTAATCTTTGGTTCCACTCAAATAGCAAAATATACGTTTCGCTGCTTTCCAGTGCTGCCCATTATAATTTGAGTTAAATTGACTCATAAAATTAATTGCAAGAGCTATGTCGGGTCTCGTAGTTACCGAAACGTACATCAGCGCGCCTATCAATCGTTGGTATGGATATTTCAGCATTTCTTTCTAATCTGCTTCTGCTGGTTTTTCCAGCTTACACGCACTTTCGATCGGAGTTCGTGCTGCTTTACAATTGCTCATATTAAAACATTTCAAAATTGCTCCTATGTAGTCTTTTTGAGACAAAAATACACTATGTGAATTTAAGTTTTGCTTAAAGTCAATACGCTCACACCTCTCAAGACAGCTGTTCTACGCACCGGAGTTGACCCGGATTTTATCCGGCCAAGGGGTGTCACTCTTTCGGCGACCTAACCCCGTTTAGGTAAACAGGTAAAATTAGTTTAAATTCGCCAACGGAGCAACACCTCGCAGCTGGGTTGCTTCAAGTCCTTCTTATCAGGGCTGGCGTCGAAACCAACCCTGGTCCGACGGATTATTTCTGCTGCGTGTGCACCAAAAACTCCACCACTCCTCCACCTCGGTTGGGTGCAACCAGTGCAATGGTTGGAGTCATCTTAAGGTCTGCTCAGGCCTTAAGACACATAGAGAGTGGACCACACGTTTTGTGGCCCCATGCTGCCAACGCCCAAGTGCGCCCCCAGCCACCACTGCAGTGCCTTCAGCACCCTTACCCACTTTGGGTAACCCTCAAACCTCCACGATCCCCCGGAGCTCCCCGCAGCATGGCTCTCGCCAACTCCCACCCCGTTCCCCTCCCACAACCAGCTCCTCCTTCCGTGCGAGGGCTACCCAGCAGCTCCTAGTTCCCCGCACAGTCTGTTCCGTGTGTCAGTCCTTAGTACGTCGGAATGTGACCTCAGTCAGATGCTACTCTTGCTCCGGCAAGATGCATCTTCGGTAGACAAAGCGAAACGACGTGTAAACCGCCGTATGCGCAAACTGCCAAACACAAGCGCGGTGCTTGATTTCTCCAGAGAGGAGGTTCAGGGGGTTATCGGGAAGGCGAAAACCTCCAAATCCATCGGCCCTGACGGAATAAGCATGCTGATGCTAAAACATCTCGGACCAGCGGGAGCAGATTACCTCACCAAGGTCCTCAATTTGTCTTTGACCACCCTAATTATACCAGATGTGTGGAAAAGCGGTAGGGTGCTCCCGCTACTTAAATCGGAGATACCAGCGAACAAAGGAGAGTCTTATCGGCCGATAACTTTCCTCTCCCCAGTAGCGAAGACGCTTGAGGCCTTACTGCTCCCGACATTCACTCACCATCTGCGTCCAGCAGCACATCAGCATGGCTTCCGAAAAGTGCACAGTACCACAACAGCACTTAACGCCATAAACACCTAGGTGGTCAATGGCATGAACTAAATCCGACCCTGCGCGAGAACTGTCCTGGTAGCACTGGATCTGTCAAAAGCTTTTGACAATGTCAATCATTCAGTGCTACTCAGTGACATTGAGGAATCCTCATTACCACCGGGGTTGCAGAGGTGGGTCATGGGCTATCTGAGTTGTCGACAATCATCGGTCATATTACGAGGAGAAACATCTAAGTTGAGAAAAATTAAACAGGGGGTTCCACAGGGTGGTGTCCTCTCCCCGCTACTGTTTAATTTTTATATCTCGAAGCTCCTTCCTCCACCCGAAGGAGTTTCCTTAACCTCATCTGCCGATGATTGCTCGATATTGGCGTCTGGCCAGGGTATTGAAAGCCTATGTTCGAAAGTAAACGGCTACCTCGCTGATCTCTCCCGTTTCTTCAGTGCACGACATTTGAAAATAAAACCGACGAACTCCTCGGCTACCCTTTTCACCAGCTGGACGAAGGAGTACCGGCTAGAACTCGACGTGAAAGTTGATGACCAGAAAATTCCAACTATAAACAACCCTAAGATCTTAGGGGTCACATTCGATAGCCTGCACTCCTTCACTCCGCATACGACCGCAATTGCCGCAAAACTCCAGGGCCGCAACAAAATACTCAAAGCGCCGGCAGCACATGGGGTAAAGACAAAGAAACCTTGCTGGCAACGCAATTGGCCGGCCGGTCGTAAACTACGCTGCACCGATTTGGGCGCCGGGGACGAACGAGACGTAGTGGAGAAAACTACAGGCATGTCAAAACACCGCCCTTAGGACTGCGACAGGAAACCTCCTGATGTCACCGGAGCATCACTTGCACAGCGAAGCATCTATGCTACGAGAAGCATCTATGCTACGAGTTGGGATGCCACCGCAAGGAACACCCCAACACGCATCTTTTGGAAGCCGAGCCTCCACCTAGGCACATCAAGAAGGGAGTACTAGACCTACATAGCACCATACAGCATCATGTGCAACAACCGCTGGACAGGACGGCGTACCGACAAGCGCTGAACGCCATTCACCAGGAGTCCGTTAACACTTTCATAGACTCCCTTCCCGTGAATGACGTACTCGGAGTAAAAGCACCACCAATAGCAGACAACGAGCTCGAGCTGCCTCGAGAGACCCGCGTAACCCTTGCACAGCTTCGGTCTGGATACTGTAGTAGATTAAACTCCTACCTATCCAGACTCGACCCCAGCATACCCAGCGTATGCCCTCCATGTGGAGAGTCCCCGCACGATACTAACCACCTCTTCACATGCCCCTTAAACCAACTCTTCTAACCCCCCTCTCCCTTTGGTCCAACCCCGTCGAAACAGCACGTTTCCTGGACCTCCCCTTAGATGACCTCGGCGACTTAGATTAATGATACCTGCCCTAAGCGGGGTTAGCTAGCCGCAACAACAACAACAACAACAACACCAATATCTTTCATTTCGAATGACTTTGTTAATTGCTGCTTTATGTCTTTCAACCACTCATCATCATTTTAGACCGTAATTATTTAAATTTTATTATTTATTTGCTTGAATAATAAACATGGATCTTGACTACTTGCTTTTAGTCCCATCGAATTCAATTTCTCCGTCAGCTTATTATACCGCATCAAGCCAGATGGACGCAAACCATATAACGCCTTCTTTAATAGGCACACTGGATTTGAAATTTTTTGTATTGCATTTAGCCATTCTTCGCACGTCTCTCTCACACACTTTTCGCATTAAATTTCTTGAGTGTTTTTATTAACATCTCTGGAATTTCCATATATACGCTCTCATCTAAATGGCTATTTAAGTATGTTGCGTCGACATACATTTGGTAGATTTCTAAATTAAATTCTGCTGCCAACGCTGTCAGTAAACGGATGGAAATGGAACGGGCAACAGGTGAATATGTGTCTGTGAAATCTTCTCCTTGTCACATTTTTCCTCGTTCGCTTTCCGCGATTCGGACTCTACCAAGACTTTCACACGTCAAATTTCGGGTTTTGGTAATTAGTCCCGAGTTTCTAACGCGTACAGAAAAGTCTCGACGGAGCTTGGCAAGCTATACAAAAGCAATAAAGCAAGCAGCTCATCACCGATTTCAACGCCCATTTGCTTTAATTTCGCGACCGCATCAAAAAATTCATTTGGGTGGTTTCTCACAACTTCACCTTCCTTCATTCGCGCGAGCTCCACTTTCTTTAAAAGTATTGCCTTACGAGCAGGCCATTTCGATTGATACGTGGACTCCAACTTAAGCCACATTTCTCGCGAATTTTCGCATTCCGCAATCAACCCGAAATCACTCGTACTCATAGCAAGCATTATGTCCACACTTGCTTTTTGGCCATTTACACGCCAACATCAGCATCTGTTGGCTCAGATGGACACTCTTTACTGCCATCAACATATGACCACAAATCGTTCTTGATGAGGATTGCCCGCATATGTAACCGCAACGTGTCATAATTTTCCGCGTTTAGCGGCTCGATACGAACGACACTAGACATTTTGGAACAACTTTACCGAATGCGTTCAACAAGATATTATATTAAACTACCGCGAGGTTAAGGGGCTGGGTCCATAACCTATAAGAACAAATGATACAGAGGTTTTTTCAGCCCCACGCGGGTGTAATATTACATATTCTTTATTATATAAGATCCGAATAGTGTGTTCGATCGCGCGGTCTACAAAGAACTGTAACAATTTACTTTGACATACTTCAATTTACCATGTGTACATATTTCTATTATACATAAATGAATAACGTTATATTTCCAATTTAATACGCAAGGTGATTAATATTAATACTAATTGTAGAACTACACGTACTTAGCTGCTCCAACACGATAAAAATGCAAAAAAATACAATAAGAGTGCATCCAGTTTCCCAATACTCTTTGTAATAATAATTATTCGTATATGTGTATACAAACAACAACTTGAAGGCAGTTTCGTCATCGTAGA
The DNA here is from genome assembly GCA_037013455.1 of Ceratitis rosa. Classification (NCBI taxonomy): domain Eukaryota; kingdom Metazoa; phylum Arthropoda; class Insecta; order Diptera; family Tephritidae; genus Ceratitis; species Ceratitis rosa. The sequence goes on from JAWMAG010000056.1 coordinate 714,198, forward strand.
GGCTTACAAGTATAGAAAGCGCCATTTTGTTTGTTTACATTAGAAAACAGCTGAGATCACCTGATTTCTAAAAGTTTCATATTCCTTCATTACACACCCATAGTTGCTTTAAAATTAACTAAAAAGTTTTACTAACCTACGCATAGTTGCAGTTTAAAAAAGTAACATTTTTGTTAAATAAGTGAACATAATTTAAAAAAAAAGTTTGTTTATTTCTTAAAATAACATATATATAAAATCCAATATGTATTCTTGCTCTTGCGCATTAAAAGAAAATGATTCTATGCTATTTTTATCAACATAGTTCAATAATATATGTAGTGTGCAGAATACGTTCAAATGCAACACAGTCTTAGGCTTTCTTTCTGTTTTTGTTTTCTTTTTCACATCAAATTTTCAAAATATCTTTGTTTATATAGTACAATTAGAAAATTTTACGTGTTTAAGACGATCGTGGCGTCGAGAAAAGATAGTTAAACTGCATTAGAAATGCATGTTGGTGATAAAATGATTTGCAGCAATTGTGGACACATGGGGCCTACACAAAGCCATGCAAAAAGCGTTTAAGGCATTTGTCGTATTAGTAGCGGATGCGATGAAAGACTCTGGAAGAAGTACGCCTAACTTTGCTTTAAAATACAAGTATCGATTGTTATTATACTTTTCCATTTAACAAGCAAGTCATAATTGAGTAGTTTTTAATACATTATAACTTTTTTTCAGAGAAGAACGTTAATCCTTGAAAGCAGAGCTTTCGCTATGGAAAAAGGCTAATAGATCCCATCAGAAGAAATAATCGCAGAATTTTTTAACCTAAAGCAGAAATTTACTGTTTCCAAAAATTCAAAAATTTCAAGATTTTGCATATAGTACGTGCCACTAATAGGTTCAAGGAGCAAAATCCCCTACATTGCTCGCCAACAATAATGCATCAAAAAAGTCAAATAAATAAAATAGAAGATATGTTAAAGTAGATATTAAATAATTCAGTTTAACTTCTAAACTTGGTAAAATCAAAACTCTAATTAATTTTTATTAAAAATAGTTGCGCACAGATTTAAATTACAGCATTTTTTAATTCAATAATTATATACAAAATACATATAATAAGGTCAGCGAAATATGAAGAATAGTATTGTTCAGAATATTTTATAGAAGCCAGTATACATCTGTTGGAACAATGTGTAAATTTCAGTCAATGATAATAATTAAATGTCTACTACAATTATTATAATGTACTTATATGTTTTGCAACATTTCTCATTATTTCTCACACAACAGTATAAAAATTTACAGGATTTGTTTAAATTGAGAATGTAGCATTTACATTTTAACTAAAAACATTAATATATGTATATGATACATAGAATTAATTAACAATTTTGTCTTCAATACTTATATTGTAATATTATCTATCTTTATCAAAATAAAAATTTATTTTGACACTCAATGGCTTCATGTTATTGCTTTTCCGCACCACCACTGAGGTTGCAAAATAGGCGCGTTACCGACTTTTTTTGGGTGTTCGGTTCCCCAGGAGGCATATTTTCACCCTTGCTATCTACAAATTTTCTATGAAAATTACTACATTTTTCTACGACTTAAATGTAAAAGTATTATGTATTATATATATTTAAAAATGCAATTCAAGTAAAATACATATATATTTGCAATCATTACAACACATGCAATTCAAAACTTTATACAAATATACACATGCAATAAATATACTATATACATATATACAGAAAAGTTTTATCACCCACAGTAAATACCTTTCTAAGAACTGAATTCTATAACTTCAAAGAAGCGGTGGGGTTCGGGGTCCTACATATATAAGGAAAATTTAAAGGGAAAAGCTATCGAAATTAGCCTTGAAAACAAGATAGCAGCTATCAGACCTAAAAAATAATTAATTTATCTAAATAAAAATGGATTTGTTAAAAAAATTTTTGCGACATAAAAAAATGTAAATATTGCACATTTCAAGACTTCAAATCAAATATACGTTTCACCACGAAAACTAATCTATTTATTCGGCATGCACAAGAACTTAGTATTTTTAAAATTTGGTTGCTTCGCGCCTTTATTAAATTTATTTAGCAAAAAATAAGTTCTAATTCTAATATATGTATACTTCAAAATGGCAGGATTACAATTTTCGCAACAAAAATACGGTTCTACATCTGACATTTTTTCGAACAGGATTTGTGAAAACCCAACCCTGTGTACAGTGGAATCAAAATGTTCCGCAAATATATTTTCAATTTTGGTAATAAACTCTACAAACCCTTCCGGAGGCTTCACCAAATGGCTGTTACTGAATTGCTTCTCTTTTGAAAACAAAAAGTCCGCTTCAGTAAGGCCATCTTCAAAATTCGGCAAGGGCATTAAACAATTGTGATTTTTAAAATATTTAAAATACAGATAACGGCAAAAGTATATGAAAGCACTTCGGTGAAGAAAAGTACTTTCCTCGACGTCAACGAATATATCAATTTGATAGTGTTGAAAAGTGCGGAGGGAGGGCCTAGGCAAACCTTGAAAAGTTTGCCAAGAAGTATCTATTACTAAATTGTCATTACAAGCTCTTTCAAGAAAACTATTAGAAACTAGTTCCCATTTACTTGCTGGCAAAAGTTCACAATTTCCTTCATTAACACAGTCAAGATAACCCACGCCCCAAGCTTGCCTAAAAAGATATGAGAAACGCTGCGGAGTTATTCTCACATCAAACGCACTACCTGCTCTAATATGGCCAAAAAAGTTTTCCAATTTATCTTGACTTAATTTTCTGGTCATTAAATGTTTGAATCCCCTATGGGACCAAAAACGACACAATCGTCGCAAACTATTAATGTTCAGGAATCAGCCTTTAATGAAGCTAAAAGAATTGGTAATGTCAGGTCCCAGATGGTCATGTACCTTCAATGCATTTAGAAATTGTTCGACTTCCTCCAAAAAACTAACTTGTTCCGCAGTTGTTGAAAATGGTTGTTTAAAATTACCTACTGCTACAAATGTAAAGCTATAAAAAATATAAAACAATTTATCAAAAAATTGGACAAACTCGGCAGTATTAAGATATGTTGGAAACTTCGAAATATTCAAATTACTTGAGCTATATAATGCGAACATTGCACTTGCCACAGAATTGCTGAGAACTTGAGCAGCTAGCTTAACATTAATTTTTTGGAAGGTGTTTGACCTAATATGTGCCGAGGTAAGTTTGTATGTACAACTGATATCTAAACTTGATCATTGCTCATGCAGATGGACGATGTCGATCCAATTTAATGGCCTTTCATTAAAACTGACTCTGTTTTTCTTGTTTTCAAGGCAATTACGGGTACTATTCAAAAGGTGCGGAGAATCGTAGAATACAATTTCTTCGCCATTAACTTCGAAAAAAGATCTTTCACTTGAAACTCCTACAACCCTACAAAAGTTCATAAAATTGGACCCTTGATCGTTTAGCATAGATGAAGACCAATGCCCTGAAGTTGACCTATGGTTTCAAATATATATTTCTTAAGAATATCTCCTTTACAAGTTTTGTGAACAAAAAAGTAACCCAAGGGATGGGTCCAAGACTCCCCACCAATGCCTTGGACCAAAAGTGTTAGCACACTGGAAGCTACTCTGGATGTACGATTTTCATCGCCATAATCCTCCAGACCTACAATATAATCCCTACTCCTGTCATATTGCACATTGATCTTCAAGGACATTTCATCACAGCATATAGAAACATATCGCTGTGGTTCTGTGAAGCCGCGTCTTCTCAACTCCAGGGCTTTTATGCTGCTGGAACTGCAGCCAGGGTTTCTCGGCCAACCTTGGACGAATTGTTCAAGAGTTCTCCTAGATGGCCAATTGAAAATGTGCTTCAAATACCTATAAGCAACGGGCGACAAAAATTTTACTGCTAGTGCTAACGTCTTTAACTCCCTATCAAATCTATAGCCTTTTGGAGTCCTAGACGAATTTTTAAGGCAGTTCCTCACACATATGGAAAGATGTGAAGGCAACTTACCGAGTAGCTCGTCGATTTGTCTATTTTTATCCTGCGTTGGAATAGACAAAATTTGTCCCTCTCGCAAACTCTCTACTTCTTTTTCAAGTTCAGTCACCCTGTTGCGGAGAATTTCTATTTCCTGTTCTTTATTACGTATATCATCCTGGTACTTTCGCTTTCTAGGAGTCCCATCGGTAAGGTAATTGTCAGTTTGTGACTGACGACTATTTGCCCAAGTATTCACCAAACTTGTTGGTCCTAGAGAAGAAGAACACGGATGTTCTTTCAAAGGGGGAAAGGTCTCCTCTGAAGAGGCCGCAACATCAAACTGATCGCAGATTGAATTTGAGGCATTGTTTTTCGTATCGAAAAGTACCGGATTAAAATCGCTTATACCTAGCTCTATTACAGTTTTTTTTTATTACTACTCGAACTACCTGCCTCAATATTATTCCTAAAGTCATTTTCACTATATTCTAGTACTGTGGGTGGACATAACTTAAAAATAATATCGGGGATTGCCCACTTGCCCAGAAACCTTCCTGTAACGCCTCTCCTCATTTTTTTGGAAAAGTGCCTCTGGCAAGCGAAAATATTTTTTGCTGTTGGGTTAACCACACACAGCAACTCCATCCATTGACGCCGCCTATTAAAATTAAGAAAATGGGTACGTTTTTTTAATATAAACATACATAAACAGAAAAATATATTTTATAGAATTTAGTATAAGATGTCCATTCGAGATTTTAGAGCCTGCTATAAAAAGATTTTTGAAGTGTATTTCCAATTAACACACAAAATTTTCTTTACATTCATAAAATTAACAAAATTCAAAATTTTTAAAGTATGGACTTGATCCAGCATGGAATCTAAGCAAAAACGCTAACCTACATTTATTTATTTATTTTACTAACTCATAACAAAAATTAATCACACAGGTCGCAAAAGCAATTTTTTTTGTTTAAATGTACCAGTGTACAAATTTGTAAATGTTAATCAATGACTACGGGAGTATGCATGTATATGTAATCATATGTGTGCATATTATTTATCTATGCATATGATTGTGCATATTCTATATACATATGGATCTGTTATATATTTATATATATGTATATAATTAACTTATTTTTTAGAATCAATTTTCCATGAGTTTTGGGTGATGGTCGGGCCAGGACTCAAACCCTGGTAGTTGGCAATGCGAAAAAATTGTACATATTTAAAAACAAAACTAATCTTGCAAAATACACACGTATATACAAATAAACATTGATAAAGAAAGATATTGAAACCGGAAGACTATATTATTCAATCATATACAACCGATTTGTTAGTTTGATAATCTAAGTTATTTTATACATTTAGTACCGCACACTTTTCACCAAAAACACGATTGTATTAATAAACGTTAAAATATTATTAAAATTCTAATTAAAATTTAGTCAAAAACACCAATACAACGCACATATGTACTTGATTTTATTATTTTTGCATTTCATTCACCTTTTCAACTTTTCGCTTATTATTTTCACTAAATTTTCGACTTACCTATCAGCATCTTCTTCCGGAGGAAAGGGATGCAGCGGAGGTCCGAGTGGGCAGCCAAAGATACATGTCCGGTTTGGCATTCCGAATCTGTAAACAAAAGTACATCAATAGAGTATTGCTGAAGAAACAAATTTATTACTATTTAATATATTATACTTACTTACAAATGGAAAATATTGCAAACTGTTAAAATCAATTCAAATAAACCGTCGATGATTCAGCTTGTCTTGTTTAAATTTAAAAAAAAACCGGATGACAAACTGAAGTCATTTGGGATTAACAGGGTTGCTTTTCAACGTATCTTTCACATAAATTTCTTTATTATATAGGTATATATTTAGTTAATTTAATTTTTAGAAGTAGAGAGTTTAATTACATTAAAAACAACAACCTTTATCTAATATCATATAAACTATGTATAATTTTTAATAAAAATTTTGTAACTAATATTTAATCAGACATATAAAATGAATTCAGTTCCGGTGACTTTGCGCCGTAAAAGCGAAAAACACCAGCTATGCATTAAAAATAAAAAAATTGTGTTCTGTAAAATAGTGATACAGTTATTTTTATATTATTAAAAAAAAAACTATACGATAATAAAATCCACAAACAACAATACAAATTTTTAAGTTCGTTTAAGATAATATTTCAACCTTTATTCCCCAATCAGATAATACTTATACACAATTTATGTAAATATAATTTATAATAAAATAATCATAAAATTTTTCCAAACATAATTAAATATAATTAAATAATATGCTATATATATTATGGGAAAACTTTTCGTCAGTGAAAGAAATCAAAAACTTAATATAAATTGATATATTCAAACACAATTAGTATAGTAAGCTGCGACAATAACCCTTTTTAATGCACGAAGCCCTTATACATTCCTTTGTTATTATTTCCTTTTCTTTGACATTTCGCATTTAGATTTCCCTCATTCCATCATGGTTCGCAACATCATATTTCTTTTTGGTACGACATTTCCTTAGTGGTTGATTCTTTCATTATCTGAGTATTTATTATGCCTTTCCCTCATTCCACTGATGTTCGCATCATTTAGTTTACCTGTCAACTTGGCCGCAGCCATTCTGATTTTATACTTGACAAGCAAACCCCGAGATTGACAGGCAAACGAGAGTTGACAGATTTCAACAAATTTCACAAGATTCCATACTTGTAAGCCTGTACGATGGTTTCGTTCTCTCTTGGCATTCGACTACATAGCTACCTGACATTAAACGTCTAGCACTTTTAAATAAGAATTAAAAAAATTTACAATTTTTATATTTTGCAAAGTACTTTAACATAAAACAAATGCGTTAAAACATCTTTTTACGCCTATCATAATCTTTGTATTACAACTTTAGTAAGTAAGTAAAAGTTCCACCACGAAAATGGGTAGTTGAGTGGCTTTTGCTGTTTCTGTCTATTTGTTTGAAAGACAAATTGGTCTAACAGTTTTAAAAATATTCTAACGAAATTTTCTCAGTCGAAAGATTTTCAAATTGTGCTACAAATTGCTTCGGTTATTAAAATTGAAAAATAAACACCAGCGACACATAAAACTATGCCTCAGATGAGAGAACCCCGCAAACGTTTTAAAGATCACGATTTGAGCGTGTGCACCTGGAATGTTAGCTCCTTTAATTGGGAAAGTGCCGCTGCCTAGCTTGGTGATGTCCTCGTTAAATTAAAGGCTGACGTCACCGCCGCACAGTGGGCTGAAACATTTGAAGAAAAAAAGTTTTCTTTTTTGAAATTTTAAGTATTGCGCTAGTTTTATCTATCGATTATAAGTAACTATTTCTATGACGGTTTTTCAGATAAATTAGTATTTTCGGTGTAATTATGGGTGGATTTTAGCATAGATTAACATAAAAACTGCGTATCCTGCCGGTATGTTTTCCATAGCGGTCACATATTATGCTTATACGTCGAATGTTATTGTTGTTGTTGTTCTTAAAAAAATGATTTGGTATGTATACATATACATAAGCGACACGACAATACGATGCTGTGTCTCTCTAGATTTCGTCCAATTTTAAGTAAATCGAAATTTCACATAAATCGAGACATATTTTTTTGAATAGATCGGAAGGTGTTTAGTGCGTCAGTTGAGGCGAAGTATGTGTGTAGCATAAAATAAAGTTGTTTTAGACAAAAAATTAAATATTACAATATCATTTGGGTTGAGGTTGCAGATATTTATGACTTTGGTGCTCACAAGGCAGTGTACTAACACGAATTGCACATTTTACGCCTCAGAAGATAAAAAATTAGGGAAACAAAAGATTAAGCACTATTTTAAACTGTGAAATATAAAGTCTATTTCCTTCTTGAAATTGTTACACAACAACACTGCCTGTCATTCCTCGATCAACATCAGCTAACGAAATCAAAGTGTTGAGTTGAGCTGATGCGGTTGCTGATCAGACCGACCAGCGCATTTATGGTAAGTCTGAAGGCTCATTGTTATAACGACGTGGTGTAATTCTCACCCCAATCAAATCATCAAGTGCTTGATGCAATTGCATTTGAATGAATGAAGAGACTTAATTATCATAAGGACTTCCGAAAACTGTCGCTGCTCACTCTTCGCAGTTGTTTCTCAGTATTCCAGCCAAGAATAGTTCAGAAACAATGAGCTAGAGGTTCGCTTCTACTTTATTCCACATATAATTACAAAAGTGAAGTCGGTGCTACCTTGGTCTCCGCTTCCAATATGGTTGACCACTCTTCCAGCATTCAACGCACTCCTGCTTCCTGCTTTGCGTATGGTTCAAGCAGCTTACGACTTTTGGTCTTAAACCAAGTATTTCTTGGGTAGCCAACAAACACACATTTGGAGGCAAGCTAAAGTGAGTAGACGAATCCCACGCAGTTGTGCGTAGGGTTTGGAACCCACCACATGAAAACCAAAATCCAATAAAAATCGAAATAAGCCTCGGATGAGAGACCCCCCTTTTGATGACGGCCCCGTAAATGTTTTAAGGAGTAGGATATTAGGGCATGTACCTGGAATGTTTGGTCACTTAATTGGGAAAGAAATGCGCAAGGACAAAAGAAGGCGGGTCCTGGTGAGATTTACTACAATGGCCATAAAGAGGAGGGCAAATGTGGTGTCGGATTCGTGGTGGGAGAGAGACTCCATCGGCGAGTTATGGCATTCACTCCGGTGGATGTACGTCTGGTCACAATTCGCATCAAAACGAAATAACACCAGGCTGATTTACGAACACGCCCCAACGGAAGGTAAGGATGATTTGACCAAAGATGCATTTTACGATGGGCTCGAGCACACTTATGAGTGTTTTTCGGACAACAGTCGGAAAATTTAGCGTCCGAAACGAAACATCACCAAATCGGGCGTACGTTTCAAGGTTCTAACATCGACTCGGATCACTAACATATCGCAGCGAAAAACATGCACCAGCCTCTTTGTATCAAAGAACGCCCGACAACAAACACAAAGAAAGTTGGACGTTGAAAAGCTGCAATCAAAACATAGTGCCGAGCGGTTTTCTACTCGACTTGCACTCCTACGCTCTGAGAGCACTCATCAGCAACTGGATATAACCGAACTGTAGGACAGCCTTTCAAACTTCCTACGTACAGCTGCAAACGAAGCTATTGGATTTCGCTAAGGTCGCAAACACAGCTGGTACGATGATGACTGCTGCATCGCGGTGGAGAGAAAACAGACTGCCTACTTCGCAAACTTGCGAGGGAAAAAAGAAAGATGCCGAAATGCGTGAGTATGAGAAACTTAAAAAGCGGGCTGATAAGGGTAATACATTAAAAATCTACGAAGAAATACGACTACTTACGGATTGTTTCAAGACCGTAGCACACTCTTGTAGGACCCAGAGGGGTGAGATAATGACGGAAGCAAAGAATATACTGAATTTATGGAGGGAACACTTCTCTAGCATGTCAAATGGCAATGAAAATGATACATCCGGAGATGGTGAATCCGAAACCCCAACCGATGAAAAAGACGTTCCATTACCTCACCATGAAGAAGTTCGAACAGCAATCGCTCGCTTAAAAAACAACAAAGCGGAGGGGACCGATGGATTCCCGTCCGAGCTATTCAAATGTGACGGGGAAGAACTGATCAGGTGCTGCCTCTATGCCGATATGTTTGAATTTGGTATTTCCACAAAATGTATACGGCTATGTAAACTGACCTTGAGCAATACTTAAAGCTCCGTCAGGATCGGGAAGGACTTCTCCGAACCGTTCGAAACCAAACGAGGTTTCAGACAGGGTTACTCCTTATCGTGTTACTTTTTTAACTTATTGTTGGAGAAAATAATACGACCTGCAGAGTTGAATAGGAAAGGTGCAATCTTCTATAAGAGAGTACAGAGTCTGGTGTACGCCGCTAATATTGATATTATTGGCTTCAACAACCGCGCCGTGAGCTCTGATTTCTTCATAATTGATAAAGAAGCGAAGCGAATGGGTCTGGTAGTGAACGAGGACAATACGAAATATCTCCTGTCATCAAACAAAGTGTCATCGCATTCACGACTCGGCTCCCACGTCACTGTTGACAGTCATAACTTCGAGGTCGTACATAATTTCGTTTATCTAGGAACCAGCATTAACACTAATAATAACGTCAGACTTGAATTCCAACGCACAATTGTACTTGCCAACAGGTGCTACTTGGACTGAGTAGGCAACTGAAAAATAAAGTCCTCTCTCGGCTAACGAAAACCAAACTCTACAAGTCGCTCATCATACCCGTCCTACTATATGGCGCTGAAACGTGGACGATGTCATCATCTAAAGAGGCGGTAGTGGGATTCTTCGAAAGAAGAGTTTTGTGGATAATTTATGGTACTTCGCGCATTGGCAACGTCGAATGGCGCAGACGATGGAACAATGAGCAGTTCGAGCTATATGATGATATTGACATAGTTCAGAAAATGAAGAGACAGCGGCTACGTAGCTAGGTCATGCCGTCCGAATGGATGAAAGCACTCCAGTTTTGAAAGTATTCCATACAGTACCCGATGGTGGAAGCAATGGAAGCGAAAGAGCTCCACTCTGTTGGAAGGATTCATTTGGTATTTTAAACTGGCGCCAAACAGCGGAGAGAGAAGATAAATGGCGCGATAATATTGATTCCACTATAACCGCGTAAGCGGTGCCAACGCTAGCAAAGAAGAAGAAGATATAGAATTGAAGAAATCAAGATGTAATTCGCATAATCAAATTCATAGGCATCAGCCTAGGAGTCAATAATTCCAGATGCCAACAGCAACAGCAAAAAGATACTTACTAGCCAGGAGCAATAAAACAAGTACTACGCCATCAACAGTGTCAATTGGCGATACTAATGTCGAAATGAAGGATGAAAGTTGAAGGAATACTGAGCCACAATAAAATAGGTCGTAAAGAGACATAATTCCTCAAAGCCCATAAAAATTCAAATAATTCTACAGCAAGTTGCTTCTTTTAATATTTTCATTTAATAATCATAGTTAACGACTAAGGTTTGTACTAGAGTGCTTACAGATACAACAAAAAAAGATTGGGAGAAATCTTGAAGAAATTTACTGAATCGCTATTCGATCAAAGGAATTTGCAAATAAAATATGTATGTACCTATGTATACAGGGTTAAGGCAGAATCAATAAGAATTTTCATATAATTGTTTTAGAAAATTTTGTTGAATGAGGCCACCAGATAAGATATAATATTCGCAGATTGGAAGAAATCATGAAAAGGTTTAATGAATCACTTCCCAAACAAACGTATTTCCAAATAAAATATTTAAGGATCGGGCAGAACCAAGAAGAATGTTCATAGAATTGCCACAGCAAATATTGATGAATCAGTAAGAAAATGTAAACAGATGAAATATAATATGTGCAAAATGCGAGAAACTGCTAAAAAGTTCGTTAAAACTCTTTCCAGTCAAAGAAATTTTCTCATAAAATATATAGGGATCAGTCAAAAACAAAAAGCATCTTCATAGAATCGGCTCAGCAAATTTTGATGAATCAGTTAGAAAAGGTGAGCCGATAGAATACATTACATACAGAATAGGAGAAACCACGAAGGAGTACGAATATGAGAATCACTTTCCAATAAAAGGAATTTCCAGCCAAAATACATAGGGATAGACTTAAGGACAGAGGAGAACTTTCATAGAACAGTTTTTAGAACCACTTTCCAATCAAAGGAATTTCCAACTTAAATTGATAGAAATTGATTATGCCATATATCCGCCAAAGTTAACGCAGCTAAATAAATGAAGTAAACAATTTGAGGATATGAATGTAGTGGAAATTGTTTTTTTAATGAACCTGTAGGAAATTAAGTTCTATTTGTAAAAAGGCAACAGACGTTTGTCAAGAAATAAATATTCTAATTTAGTAGAAAAAAATTAGAATAAAAAAACTGATTTCAGAAGAAAATAGTTTGGTCAAATTTCCAAACAGAAAAATCAGTAGAAAACAACATCAAATGAACTCTAAGAGGCAGCGAAAAACAATTTGTATCGTCTCTGTATTTATAGGAAATCAGAATGAATTAGTTTAGATATAAAAAATTTCATGGCATGCTTGGCCAAGAAATTTGTTTGACAGTAAATTGATTCATTGATGCACATTTCGATTGTGAAAAAGTACCAAATCTGAAAATGATAATGTTACGATAAAAATGCAAAAAACACAATAAGAGTGCATCCAGTTTCCCAATACTCTTTGTCATATTAATTATTCGGATATGTGTACATATACAACAACTTGAAGGTAGTTTCGTTCTCTCTTGGCAGTCGACTTCATAGCTACCTGACATTAAACGCCTAGCACTTTTAAATGAGAACTAAAAAAATTTAGAATTTTTATATTTTGCAAAGTAATTTAACATAAAACAAATACGTTAAAAATCTTTTTAGGCCCATCATATTCTTTGTATTGCAATTTTAGTAAGTAAGTAAAAGTACCAACATAATTTAAATCGATTTCACGAAAATGGAAAGATGAGTGGCTTTCGCTATTTCTGTCTATTTGTTTGAAAGCCAAATAGTATAACAGTTTTAAAAATATTCTAACGAAAATTCGTAAGCCGAACGATTTTCTATTTTTTTTTATTGTTTTCGAGAGAGCTACAAATGTTTCGGTTATTAAAATTGAAAAATAAACTCCAGTGACATATAAAACTATGCCTCAGATGAGATAGCCCCGCAAACGTTTTAAAGATCAATATTTGAGGGTGTACACCTGGACTGTTAGCTCCCTTGATTGGGAAAGTGCCGCTGCCTAGTTGGGTGATGTCCTCGTTAAATTAAAAGCTGACATCACCGCTGGGCTGAAAAGAGACGATAAAGGGCTTGGCATTTGAAGAAAAAAAGTTTTCTTCTTTGAAATTTTAAGTATTGTGTTAGATTAATTTATCAATAATAAGTAACTATTTCTATGACGCTCTTTTAGATAAATTAATATTTTTGGTGTAATTAATTTCCAAATTAATTTTTGTGTGATGGAAAGCAAAAAAAGGGTAAATCTCTAATTTTTCAAATTTTCTCAAAGATTTGACTTTGCGAGTGCATAGTAGGTATTTTTGTCCTATTTTAGCTCCTATTCTCGGGTTGAGATTTTCCGCGATTTGTTCGCAATTTCTACATTTGTTCTCTTTTCCACCTCACCATAGAGGTTAAGAGCTAGGTCCGTTTTTTTATGCAGTGGTCTCCCTTTTAGGCCTAATCCACTTAGCACTAATAAAATAAGTATAGAATCATAGTCACTACTTAGTAGTAGAGATAGTGATTGCGTTTTTTTAATTTAATCACAATCAATACTTGGTAGTAGTGATTGTGAATAAACTGAAAGAGTGCAGTGTCTACTAGCCAGTTTAGTTTTAATTTAATCACTGTCGAGGGTATCCACATTGGCGAATGAAAAATTTGCGTATTATTCATCATCAACTGTTTCCGCTTGTTCAACTTTGTGCTTTTCCGGATAAAGTTTTATGTTTTCTGTGAAGTTTGTGGTGTTATGCTGAGATGAGTGGATCAGAGCTGGTCAATAAATTATTTAAAATCTCTTTATTTATAGTCATTCTACTGCATTTCCTGGAATGATGTTGGCGGAACCTATGCAAGTTTTTATTTCTAGCTTGGGCAGCTTCTTCAGATAGCTGTCCAATTGGTATTAGACCAAAACTTTCAATAATAACTGCACCATGCATAAGAACTTTATGAACACTTGACGACATATAATACCAGCTATACATTTAATTCCAAATACAGTTGCATAGTGACATGAGCATATTCGTGAAATTTGACTCTGGCAATGTGGTAGCCTGATGAAATTGCCTCTAAAATGATTGCAAATCGCATAATTAAGTCTTCACTGACACCAGTTACCTCAGCAGTCATATTTGGATCGGCAGTATTTCCATCATTGGTGGAGCCGTGACTTTGTTTGACAACATCAATCAGAAGTCCCATTCTATTTTTAAAAGCGTCTTGTATGTTTTTCTTCCTACTTTCTGTGATGAACTTGTCTCCCTTTACAATAGATGTCTGTAGCATTAATCTTGTTATCCAATGCTGACAATTCGTATCTACAGAGATCGGGATCAGTCGGTTTTGATGCAATTAAAGGTAAATTATTCATCTCAGTTGGAGTGGCTTTACAAATGTCGCATCTCTGAGATGAAGTATCACATAAAATTGATGTTGCTTTTCCGTCTATCATTGTCATTAATAAAAAGTGTGAAATTTTTATTTCTTCATCTTATGCTTCTAGTAAATTAGCAATTTCTTCCTCAAAAGCAATTTTTTCCCCCAATATCGTTATTTCATTTTCTTTCACAAATTTGAAAAAAAATTGGACGACGCTAGTATAATGTATTTGGTACTAAGCTTTCCATTATTTATGGAATCATCAAGTTGATTTTCTAAATTTTCATCGTCTGTTTGGATTTTTTGTTTGTAATTGGCTTGATTAGAAGCACCATCGAATCCCCATTTACTGATGAGTGTTAATTCTTTACAACTACTATCTAGGACGAGTAACGTCATTATTCTTTTTGTCGTTAAATCCATCAGATCCTCCTGCTGTGCATGTTGCACTTGATAATAGGATGGGAATATATTACTGTCTTTTTCACTAACACTTTTTCTCAAAGAATTGTATTTTAACTTTGTTAGTTTAAGTCATAAAAATAACCCCAAAGCCTCTATCACAGAAAACGTAGGTTTTGTTTCTTTACACCTTTAACTTTTTTATATCCTGGGGACTTTTAAGTAATTGTTCTAGAATTTTAACAATCTCCTCATTCCATCCGATTTCAATTCGTTAAAATATGCTTATTTTACTACGTCCGATGACAAATGGATGTTTTCTGCTCGTCTTTTTCTTTTTTTTTTTAGGACCTAATGTAAAAAAATGTTTTCTAAGGCTTCGTTCTGTGGAGAAACCGATAGAAACTTTTGCTGGTGATACATATTGAGTTGATGTACTAGGTGCTGGGTGATATTCATTACGGTCTATTAAACATTTAATAAAGGCTGGCCATTTTATGTTTACTTGTAACCATTCGCTATTTTTACCTTTAAATAAATTTTTTTTACGATGAGCGTTTTCCCATCTTCTATTTAAATTATAAAATTTTGCACAAAAAAATTTTCAAGTATTTTCGTGTTGATCACTTAATTTGACTAAAAATTTGGACCAATACAAACTGTCATTATTTTTAATACTGTCACTCTTTTTTAGAATAAAGGCAAGGTCAAGGTTTGACACTAAATCTTCAAACATTTTCATAAACTCGAAATAACAAGTATTTAATGAATAATTAATGTGCGTCTATTACTGTGGTTTTAGACCTTTAAATTCACCCCTGACCAAATATTCACCAAGTGCTAAATCCTGGAAAAGACCCGCAAAAAAGGGATTGATTTTAAGGCTGCCTTCGACAGCACAATAGGAGCTGCCTTTTTGCCGCTATGTTTGAATTTGGTATACCCACAAAACTTATAGGGCTGTGTAGGACAACACCAAAAGCCTTTAACTTGGAAAGGACCTCTCCAAACCGTTCGACACCATACGAGGTTTCAGACAGTGTGATTCCGTATCGTGTGACTTCTTTAGTCCATTGCTGGAGAACATAATACGAGCTGCAGAGCTAAACGAAATATCAGAGAACGTATAATATAGAGAAGGTACAGTTACGGATCAGAGTAGATATTGTCAAAAACAAGGATTACTTCGTTTCACGTAATCGTACCACACTCCTCACATGATTCGGGCAAAGTGCTGTTAATTAACAGTATTGAGCGTAACAATATGCAGCTTTGTAAACATAATGTAAATTGATAATATTGATAAAAATAATGAAAATATCGCAAATTTCGCCGACGGCATTTTGACTTTTGCATATGTACATTTGTACGCCTAACTCAATTTAATGCGAAATTGAAATATCATCACCATCGTTTTCAGCAGGTCAATATCTACATTGTACCCATTATTCATTGTGGTTTTATTCCTATTAGAACGGAAATTATTCACATAAAACCTACCAAAATTTGATTGGAGGCATATGAAAGGCTGAACCTTCTAACTGTTCTCCTAAAAACTTAAAAAAACAGACTTACGCATGCAAACCCATAAGTATATGAAAAAATGCGTTGATTTCCGAAATAAATAAATGTTTTTGATTTCAGACATATATGCATACATAAGAATATTACTAATATTTATAGTAAATATACAAATGGCCGCGGTAGCCGAGTGGCCAGCATTGCGTACTGACATTCGGAAGGCTTGGGTTCAAATCCCGGTGCCCCCAACATCCAAAAGTTATGGAAAATTTATTTAAATAAAAAATTAAGTTAAATTTTCCAATTGCGGTCGCCCCTCGGCAGTGAATGCCCACCCCTCCGAGTGTCTTTCTGACATGAAATAAAGGCTCCTCATAAAAAAACTATCAGCCGTTCGGAGTCGGCTTAGTATAAACTGTAGGTCCCTCCATTTGTTGGAAAAACATCAAGACGTAAAACCACAAATTGGAAGAGGAGCTCGACCGAAAATCGCTTCAGCGGTTACAAAGCGCCAATTATATATATATATACAAACTTTCATATTAACCATGCAAACATTTGCATGCACAAAGAATATATGTATGTAAGTGCTTAGGGTATCCACATGCAGAAACTCAAATGCATGCGCCATAGAATAAGGCGAAATGCGTTCATTCATAAAGACAGTCGAACACATAACCTTGCTTGCCCGTCTCAACATTTGCTTCATCGTGACGGTCGCAAACTAAAACATGAAAGGACGACTAAATTCGAGTGGAACCGAACAAAAGACACTTGACTGATATTTATATCTCACGTTGTTAAAACATCTAGATTTTTACTCGAGCTATCAAGTATAGAGACGGAAGGACAGACATTCCTAAATTGATTTATTTCATCATTCCATAGGGTCTATACCTACGTCGATTACTGTAAAACTGTTAGCAGAACAAACCTAATACTCTGGGCACATAGTATAGTCGGGTATAAAAAGTCCCGAAACAATCCTACGGTATGAACATTCTCTGCTAGCATTGCTTAAAATTCTTTTGACTAAAATCGTCCACTCAATTGAAGCAAATCACTATCGCGCTGTTCGCATATTAGGTTAAATTGCCCGGCAAGAATTTCATTGCCTTCCCGCATGCGCCTTGCCTATAAGCGAGGATTACAAAATGCTAAATTCTAAAATTTAAGAATGTTTGATTTTGTGTTCAAGAAAGAAAAGTAATAAAACCAATAACTGCTTGCAAACCCTTTCCTTCGACTTTTTATCCACAAACAGTTTCCTGAAGATGAAGTCAAATTTTGCCAAAGATCAAATATTTTAGTTGAGCAAACGAAAACTCATACATTAAAAGCTCCCTATATGTATACAAAAAGCAAATACACACAAAGTCTTGTGCGACCTCTTTCTCTTCGCTCCCTCCAAATTTCTGTCAGAAATTTTGTCAAAAGTCAGTAAAATAAACAATTATGTCAGAAATCGATGTTGAACTTGCGACAAAGTAAAAACACATACATTCTAGCATTTTAATATGTATACGAAAAACGCAGAAAATCTTAAAAATGCGCATGCCCTTCCCTCTCTCAACCCGCCGTCCACAAACGACTTCTTCGCGACGACCACAAAATTTCAGAAAAATCAGAATTCAAGTTGGTTTGAGGTTGAAGACACATACATTCAAAGCGACCAATGTGTGTGCTTTGTAACAGCTGAAGCGATTTTAGGCCGAGCTCCTCCTCCAATTTGTGGTTTTGCGTTTGATGTTTTTCCAACAAATGGCGGCCGCAGTAGCCAAATAGTTAGCATTGCGTTCTGCCATTCGGAAGGCTCGGGTTCAAATTCTGGTATCGGAGTAACATCCAAAAAAGTTATAGAAAATTAATTTAAATAAAAATTTAAGTTAAATTTTCTATTTGCGGTCGCCCCTCCGGCAGGGAATGTCAAACCCTCCGAATGTATTTCTGACCTGAACCTAAAGTTCCTCATGAAAAACCTATACATCCACAAAAACTTGCCCATTCTTTTCCCTTCTACCCATAAACGACTTCTTCGCGACGATGACAAAATTTACAAAATTCATAAATTCAACTTAGCTGAAGTCATATAGTACATATGTAGGAGTATGTGCATGAGCACTTACTACATATGTACGTACGCTCTTACGCTAAAATGATTGTATGAATGAATTTTGAGTTGTTTCGATATTTACCTCCCAAAATGAATAATATTTAATATACATACATAATTTAATCTAATACTCAAATATTTTTAACATGCTTAAATTGTCATATCATAGATACAATTAAAAATATATGATTTGATAAATAAAATATTTGTATAAATTCGCGAATTAGAATTAGGCGGCCTGCTTTATATTATATAATTATTATTTACGTATATTTTTCCACGTTGAACTAAAACTCAATGTTTCTATTTTTCGAAGAGCTTCGTTGTTTATTAAAATTGTTTCGATCTTACACAATTTATCTATTTATTTACAAATTTATTTAAATCTTTAGGGTTCACAACCGAAGTTAATCGAGGGTAAGCGAGCGAATGTTTATAAAACTATTCTACATACATACTTTGTTTATTTACATTTTTACTTTCTTTTTTGCATTAAGAACGGAATCAGAATAGGGCTTCAGGTAGATGGACTTTAATTAGCAGTACATTTGAGGTGAGTAATTTTGGTAAAATGTAAGTAAATGCAGGTAAGTAATTACAATGGTAAGTATACATATTTAAATTAATTTTTAATTATTTAAATAATGTCCATGCCTTCAACATGCCGGCGGGCCTGCGGGGTCGTGACTGGAATGAGCTCCTGGACGTGTTCCACCATATGTCGTGCTTACTATTTTTTTATTTTTCTCTGTTGAATCATTCCCGTGGAGTAACGATGGAATAATGTGTGGGAAGACAGACTAAAAAATTACAATTGTCCATCAAATCGCAGTCGCCTGTTGTATGAGTTGTGGATAGGCAAGTAACACAGCGAGATGAGATTTTGTGAGTTTTTGCGAGGGGTTGGGAAATCTGAGCGCTGAGAAATTGTCCGGCAGTATGAGCAAGGTGGCGTATTGGGATACTTGACCTTGGACGATGCCGTATTGAGCTGAGTGTATTTCAGAATCTGTAGTTCTTTGAGAAATGCATTTCGTCTTGGGGTGATGATTTTTGGGAGCGTGGTATGTGGGAGATTGTCTCTAAGTTTGGAGTTTCGCGCTTTTTATTTTGATTTTCGTTCATCCTACCGGGCGGGTTTTTAAAGTTTCTGCTTCTTTGTGAGTCGATTCCGAAATTTGCAGGAGTTTCTGAGGTTTCTATAACCAGTGTTGAGGCTGTCATGATTTTTTCTGTGACTAGGCCGCTTATTAACCATCCGAAAATTGTATTTTGAGTTAGTAGATTTCCGCTGCTTTTGAGTTCTGGAGTGAGTATTTTCGGCATAATATCGCTGGCAATGACCACATCTATTTTAGCTGGGGTAAAGCAGTTGAGATCTGCTAGGTGTAGTGAAATATAATCATCAAGATCATAATTTTTTAATTTAAATGAGGGCAGAAATTGACTTAATTGGGGTGGCACTTTTGCGTGAAGCTAATCTTTGTTTCGAGATCTGGGGAAAAACTCGTTTACGTACACGGTGTGTCCCAAAAATAACCGAACTTTTTGGATATAAAATAGTAAAATACACATCATATTATCTTTGAAAGTTATTATTTATTCAAATTAGGTTCCATTTGACTCAACACAACGTTTGGAACGATCAACCAGCGCATGCATAGATTTTTTTATGTCATTTATAGAAATGTTCTTCAGTACCTCGGTTACGGCTGCTCCATTTTTTTTAATTTTTTTTTTAATTTTTTAAACTTCAATTTCAATTTTTTTTCAAGTTTGACATACAATTTTATATTTGCTCTTTGTTCCATTTTTTTTTTTTGAACCATTAGCACACTTTTGGTTTTATTGAAATGGCTGTCACTTTTACATCTGTCGTCCGACTTACATGAAGTTAGATGTTTGAAAGAGGATGAATGTATCTTTTTAATGTTGCAAATTTTCAATATATAGCGCTGTATGTTGTATGATTTAAATATAAAGTTCGGTTATTTTTGGGACACACAGTGTACATATTTTGTTAGAGATTTGCACTGTTTGTCCTCCCATTCCGATAATCTCATGGTGGGTTTTTGATACCGGTAGACTTTTGTACATGAGGCGTTACAAAAGTTTTTTGAGAGCCTTGATCAATGACGACTATTATCTGGGTTATCTTTTCTTCATGAAGAACCGGTATTATTGCTGTGGGAAGCAGTGATCTCTCTTCGCTACAAGAGAAATGTGTGAGAATATTTTCATTATCAGTCTGAGTATTGCCGACATTCTGGCCTGTTGAAAGGTACTGGGACTTTCAACTTTGACTGCCACTTGGGACGTGGTACTATTTTGCTGAGGCTCTGAGTTGTTTGGCGTTTGGGGGTTCACTGGGTAATGGAGGAGTGAGCGATGCCTCCTTCAGCAGTATACGCAGGTGAAATAGCTTCTGCAATCCCACTCTGTATGCGAGTATGCCAAACAATTTTGGCAACACCTATTTTCTTTAACAAACTTATTGCGATCGGGGATGGACAATTGTTTGAACTTTATACACATTGCCATCGAGTGGTTCGAGTTGCATATTTTGCATGTAACCCGTTTTTTGGGTTGAGTGTGGAACGATTGAGTTTCGTTCCGGAAGTTCAGAGATGGAGGTGGTACTGAAGCTCTTTGGGGGTAGCTTGGTTGACGTGGTTTTATTTTATTCGGCCTATATGTGCTAAGCCGTTTTGCAAGTTCGTAGTAGTGACAAATTGATCATTTTCTGACCATCGGGGTAACTCTTTTCTTGAGTTTAGAGACTGTTCCCACAGCACGAGTGTTTCGTCTGGGAGCTTTGATGAGCAGGGGTGTATTAATATCGGATCCCAGTTTTCTGTGGTAATTCCATTTGCGTTGAGGGTGGAGAGGCAGTTAAATAAGTTGTCTTCGATTTTATTTATAAGTCCCTAATGCCGATTTTACCAATCGGTTGAATAAGAAGAGGGATTTTGTTTTTGTGCACAGACGCCTTAAAATGGTTTAATTTATTTTCACTCTTATGGTTTAACAATTTAGATTTTTTTGAAACTTTCACTTCAAACTTTGAGTAGCCGCGTTGAAAATACCTCCATGCGCGCACTATGGGAAAGTTTTTTAAACTAACTTTTTGTTAGCTCGAACTAACGTGGCTAAGCGATCGTTCGGCTAACGAACAGAGGTAAGAAGGAAACAAAGGCTTATAGGAGGAAACGAAAGGGAAATGGAACACCGGAAGATGGCGCGCACGGCGCTTACAATAATATTTACTTCGCCTATAGCTCCTTTTGCGGTCCGGTCTCTGAACCCCTTTGCTTGCAGCCCGGTGGCCGCAGCCTGGCTTCTTTGGATTTCTTTATGGCGCGCTGCCTCTGTGGCACGTGATGGTGGGGCACGTTGATGTGTCGTGGCGCGCTGCTAGGTGGCACGCTGTTGTGTTGCGTACGGCTTTGTGGCAGGCTGCTCTGGTGAGTGCAGCTTTTTGGCCCTCTACTGGGTGGCGCGCTGCTTCGTGGCACGCTGCTGTATTGCGTGCTGTTGTTGCCGCTTCTTCTTCTCCTTCTTGTTGGTTGCGGCGAGTGCTGTTCCGAGTATCTGCCGTCGGCGCGAAAGGAACTGCACTGCGCGCTGCCATTTGTGCCCTTCGTCTGGAAATACAATAAAAGAAAAACGGAACAATCGGTAGTTGACATATGAAAGGAGGTGTATAGGATTAAGAGGGGAATTTCTCTTTATTGCGGTGCTTCGAGCGAAGGTTGCTCATTTGGAATGAAGCACAGTTTACTCAGGGCCACGTGATAATCCCGTTTTGCATGCGGGGGTCCATGACACGGATGTGATTATCAGGCCCACGATGAACATATTGGATTTGTCCGAGCCGCCACTCGGTCGGCGGTAGACCGACGTCTCGGATTACGGCGCAGTCGCCAACTTGAGGCTCCTTCTGTGAAGATTTCCACTTATACCACTTTGGCAGATCTTTAAGGTACTCCTCTTTTCAGCGGCGGTGAATTGATGGTGAAGTGCTTTGACTTTCTCCCATCGGTTAATTTACGAGAGGGTTTCTTCATTTGGCTCGGGAATGGGTAATAGCGTAGCGCCTCGAATGAAATGACCCGGAGTTAGTGCTGTGAAATCAGCTGGGTCCTATGATAATGCCGAATTTGGCAGAGAATTGAGTACAGCCCCAATTGGAATTAAGAGTGTCGTGAACTTTTCAAATGTAAATTTGTGGGATTCAGCGGTTTTCTTGAAATAAATTTTAAAACTCTTTACTTCGGATACCCCCGGGCCGCCCATATGTTGAGCGGTGGGTGGTATATATTGCCAATTGATGTCTTGGGGAGCATACTTCTGAATGTCTGCTGAACATTCGTTAAGGGATTTGAGGAACTCGCGTTCAGTTGCTCTCTGTGCTCCGATGAATGTTTTTCCATTATCGCTCATAATTTTGGCGGGATATCCTCGCCTGCCTATAAATCGGACGAATGCTGCACTAAATGCATCAATGGTAAGATCAGGGCATAACTCAAGATGTACTGCCTTCGCCGTGAAACAAACGAATATGACAAGGTACCCTTTTATGAGTGTAGTGGATCTAGGAACTGTGGCCTTTATTAAAAACGGCCCTACGAAGTCCACTCCAGTTACAGAAAATGGTAGGGACATTGTGCACCGCTCAGGGGGTGGAGCGGCCATTAGCTCGGAGCGTGTTTTTAGCTTGTATAGAGTGCAGGCTTCGCATTGAAAAATACATTTTTTGATTATAGGCTTTAGCTTCGGGATGAAGTATTTTTGCCTGACCATTTGAGGCGCGTTTCTGCATGGAGAAGCAGTGCGTGTAGGAACTTCAAATGTAAGTGACAAAATCTTGATGTATTCGGGATGATGATTGGGTGCCGCTCATTATAGCTGAAGGTGGCATGCGCTAGTCTGCCGTTTTTATCCAGAAATGGATTCAGGTAGAGGAGTGAACTTTTTTTGTCAATTGGCTTTTTGTTTTGTAACGCATCTTTTTCGCCAGGAAAAAGCGAGATTGCGATACTTCGATTAGACGCTGCTTTGCTAGTTAACATTCAGCATGAGTCGGGTGTGGCATGGTAGTTATTGGTTGCATTTTTGATTAAATCTGGACATTATTCACGAAACGGAACATGTACGCAGTCACGCGAGTGCCTCAATTTTCCGTTTTTCTGGCGGAGAGTGAAAACAAAAATCCAATAAAAAATCGAAATAAGGCTCGGATGAGAAACTCCCCTTTTGATAACGATCGCCGCAAAAGTTTTAAGGGACTTAGTAAGCTGGGTCCTTGTGAAAGTTACTACAGAGGCCATAAAGGGGAGCGTAAATTTGGTGTTGGATTCGTGGTTCCAACGGCGAGTACTGGCATTCACTCCGGTGGATGAACGTCTGGTCACAATTCACATCAAAACGAAATAACACCAGTCTGATTTGCGCACACGCCCCAACGGAAGGTAAGGATGATTTGACCAAAAATGCATTTTACATTTTAATGCACACTTATGAGCGCTGCCCCCGCCGCGACGTAAAAATCGTGCTTGGCGATTTCAACACTAGGGTGAGCAAAGAAAGTGTTTTTGGGACAACAGTCGGAAAATTCAGCCTCCGCAACGAAACATTTCCAAAATGTGCTGAGACATGTATCGAGTGTTTTAGATGTGCGTACGTTTCAAGGTCCTAACGCACCAGCCTCTTTGTATCAAAGAACGCTCGACAACAAACAAAGAAAGTTGGACGTTGAAAAGCTGCAATCATAACATACTGCCGAGCGGTTTTCTACTCGACTTGCACTCCTACGCTCTGATAGCACTCATCAGCAACTGGATATAACCGAACTGTGGGACAGCATTTCAAACTTCCTACGTACAGCTGCAAACGAAGCTATTGGATTTCGCGTCGCGGTGGAGAGAAAACAGACTGCCTACCTCGCAACCTTGAGAAGGAAAAAAGAAAAGCGCCGAAATGCGTGAGTATGAGAAGCTTAAAAAGCTGGCCGATAAGGGTAATGCTTTAAAAATCTACGAACAAATACGACTACTTACGGATTGTTTCAAGACCGTAGCACACTCTTGTAGGACCCAGAGGGGTGAGATAATAACGGAAGCAAAGAATATACTGAATTTATGGAGGGAACACTTCTCCAGCATGTCAAATGGCAATGAAAATGATACATCCGGAGATGGTGAATCCGAAACCTCAACCGATGAAAAAGACGTTCCATTACCTCACATGAAGAAGTTCGAACAGCAATCGCTCGCTTAAAAAACAACAAAGCGGAGGGGATCGATGGATTCCCGTCCGAGCTATTCAAATGTGGCGGGGAAGAACTGATCAGGTGCTGCCTCTATGCCGCTATGTTTGAATTTGGTATTTCCACAAAATGTATACGGCTATGTAAACTGACCTTGAGAAATATTTAAAGCTCCGTCAGGATCGGGAAGGACCTCTCCGAACCGTTCGAAACCAAACGAGGTTTCAGACAGGGTGGCTCCTTATCGTGTTACTTTTTTAACTTATTGTTGGAGAAAATATAACGACCTACAGAGTTGAATAGGGAAGGTATAATCTTTTATAAGAGAGTACAGAGTCTGGTGCACGCCGCTAATATTGATATTATTGGCTTCAACAACCGCGCCGTGAGCTCTGATTTCTTCATAATTGATAAAGAAGCGAAGTGAATGGGTCTGGTAGTGAACGAGGACAATACGAAATATCTCCTGTCATCAAAAAAAGTGTCATCGCATTCACGACTCGGCTCCCACGTCACAGTTGACAGTCATAGCTTCGAGGTCGTACATAATTTCGTTTATCTAGGAACCAGCATTAACACTAATAATAACGTCAGACTTGAAATCCAACGCACAATTGTTCTTGCCAACAGGTGCTACTTTGGACTGAGTGGGCAACTGAAAAATAAAGTCCTCTCTCGGCTAACGAAAACCAAACTCTACAAGTCGCTCATCAAACCCGTCTTACTATATGGCGCTGAAACGTGGACGATGTCATCATCTGAAGAGGCGGTCGTGGGAGTCTTCGAGAGAAGAGTTTTGTGGATAATTTATGGTACTTCGCGCATTGGCAACGTCGAATGGCGCAGACGATGGAACAATGAGCAGTTCGAGCTATATGATGATATTGACATAGTTCAGCGAATGAAGAGACAGCGGCTACGCTAGCTAGGTCATGCCGTCCGAATGGATGAAAGCACTCCAGCTTTGAAAGTATTCCATACAGTACCCGATGGTGGAAGCAACGGAAGCGAAAGAGCTCCACTCCATTGGAAGGATTCACTTGGTATTTTAAGCTGGCGTCAAACAGCGAAAAGAGGAGATGAATGGCGCTAATATTGATTCCACTATAACCGCGTAAGCGGTGCCAACGCTAGCAAAGAAGAAGAAGATATAGAATTGAAGAAATCAAGACGTAGTTCGCATAATCAACTACGTAGGCATCGGTCTAGGAGTCAAAAATTCCAAACGCCAACGACAACAGCAAAAAGATACTTACTAACCAGGAGCAATACTAATGTCGAAATGAAGGATGAAAGTTGAAAGAATACTGAGCCACAATAAAATAGGTCGTAAAGAGACATAATTCCTTAAAGCTCATAAAAATTCAAATAATTCTACAGAAAATTGCTTCTTTTAATATTTTCATTTAATAATCATAGTTAACTACTAAGCTATGTACTAGAGTGCTTACAGATACAACAAAAAAAAGATTGGGAGAAATCTTGAAGAAGTTTACTGAATCGCTATTCAATCAAAGGAATTTGCAAATAAAATATGTATGTACCTATGTATACAGGGATAAGGCAGAATCAATAAGAATTTTCATATAATTGTTTTAGAAAATTTTGTTGAATTAGTAAGAAAAGGCGACCAGATAAGATATAATATTCGTAGATTGGGAGAAATCATGAAGAGGTGAATCACTTTCCAAACAATGGGATTTCCAAAAAACATACACGTATATAAGAATCTGGCAGAACCAAGAAGAATGTTCATAGAATCGCCACAGCAAATATTGATGAATCAGTAAGAAAAGGTAAAAAGATAAAATATAATATGTGCAGAATACGAGAAACCACGAAGAAGTTCACTAAAACTCTTTCCAGTCAAAGAAATTTGGTAATAAAATATATAGGGATTGGTCAAAAACAAAAAGCATCTTCATAGAATCGCCTCAGAAAATTTTGATGAATCAGTTAGAAAAGGTGAGCCGATAGAATACATTACATACAGAATAGGAGAAACCACGAAGGAGTACGAATATGAGAATCACTTTCCAGTAAAAGGAATTTCCAGTTAAAATACATAGGGATAGACTTAAGGACAGAGGAGAACTTTCATAGAACAGTTTTTAGAACCAGTTTCCAATCAAAGGAATTTCCAACTAAAATTGATAGAAATTGATTATGCCATATATCAGACAAAGTTAACGCAGCTAAATAAATGAAGTAAACAATTTGAGGATATGAATGTAGTGGAAATTGTTTCTTTAATGAACCTGTAGGAAATTAAGTTCTATTTGTAAAAAGGCAACAGACGTTTGTCAAGAAATAAATATTCTAATTTAGTAGAAAAAAATTAGAATAAAAAAACTGATTTCAGAAGAAAATAGTTTGGTCAAATTTCCAAACAGAAAAAATCAGTAGAAAACAACATCAAATGAACTCTAAGAGGCAACGAAAAACCATTTGTATCGTCTCTGTATTTATAGGAAATCAGAATGAATTAGGTTAGATATACAAAATTTCATGGCATGCTTGGCCAAGATATTTGTTTGACAGTAAATTGATTGATTGATGCACATTTCGATTTTGAAAAAGTACCAAATCTGAAAATGATAATGTGTAGCGCAACTAGAAAATTTTGCCGAAGTAGATAAAAGCATTTTCCGCTTTATTTTTTAAGACTTACTTTAAAGACTAAACAGGCAAGTGAGAAACTTTGGGTAGGACGAAAGCTATTCTAATAAAAGGTTGACATAACAGTGTATTCAAAATTAAATTAAAATAAATAAGTTTCCATGAAATAATAATTTAAATAATATTCATGAAAATTTTGTATTTATGTATAAGCTCAATTATGACTACAAAATAAATAGCCTAGGCTATTATGATATATAAGAACAAATGAAACAGAGGTTTTCTCAGCCCCACGTGGGTGTAATATATTCATTATTATATAAGATCCGAATAGTGTGTTCGATGACGCGGCTTACAAAGAACTGTAACAATTTACTTTGATATACTTCAATTTACCGTGTGTACATATTTCTATTATACATAAATGCATAACGTTATATTTCCAATTTAGTACACAAGGTGTTTAATATTAATACTAATTGTAGAACTATTCGGCTGCTCCAACACTCCCCCTCCAAGTCGTGAGACAATACTATTATTATGTTGTTGAAACACCTTGTTCTGCAATGCATTTATTATGCTTCAAAATACTTTGGTTCAAACATCTGCCGGTAAATAATTAATTTCGATTTTGCCGCTCTGATGATATTCTTCTACAAACTGATGTCGCACATCAATATGTTTTGTGCGAGGACGGTAACCCACGTACTGTATTCGCTTTTGTGCGCTCTGGCTATCGTTGAAGAGTACAACGCTATCAATCGTTATACCCATATCATTGAAAATTTCTCTCAAATATAGCGTCTACTTTGACGCTTCGGATATGGCCATATATTCGGCCTCTGTGCTGGACAGCGCTACTAAACGTTGCTAGCGCGCTTCCCAGCTGATCGCTGCACCTTCAAATACGAATGCTTATCCGTTGTTTGATCTCCTGCCAGTGAGGTTCGCTCCCCAGTCTGCATCAACTACACCATACTCTTTAGAGAAAATTAAACCGTAATCTTTGGTTCCACTCAAATAGCAAAATATACGTTTCGCTGCTTTCCAGTGCTGCCCATCATAATTTGAGTTAAATTGACTCATAAAATTAACTGTGAGAGCTATGTCGGGTCTCGTAGTTACCTAAACGTACATCAGCGCGCCTATCAATCGTTGGTATGGATATTTCAGCATTTCTTTCTAATCTGCTTCTGCTGGTTTTTCCAGCTTACACGCACTTTCGATCGGAGTTCGTGCTGCTTTACAATTGCTCATATTGAAACGTTTCAAATTGGCTTCTATGTAGTCTTTTTGAGACAAAAATACACTATGTGATTTAAGTTTTGTTTAAAGTCAATACCCTCACACCGCTTAGCAGGACCAATATCTTTCATTTCGAATGACTTTGTTAATTGTCGCTTTATGTCTTTCAACCACTCATCATCATTTGATGCTATTAAAAGGTCATCTAAGTAGACCGTAATTATTAAAATTTTATTATTTATTTGCTTGAAGAATAAACATGGATATTGACTACTTGCTTTTAGTGCCATCGAATTCAATTTCTCCGTCAGCTTATTATACCGCATCAAGCCAGATGGACGCAAACCATATAACGCCTTCTTTAATAGGCACACTGGATTTGAAATTTTTTGTATTGCATTTAGCCATTCTTCGCACGTCTCTCTCACACACTTTTCGCATGCATTTTGCTGACTCTCTGGAACTCTGGATTTAAATTTCTTGAGTGTTTTTATTAACATCTCTGGAATTTCCATATATACGCTCTCATCTAAATGGCTATTTAAGTATGTTGCGTCGACATACATTTGGTAGATTTCTAAATTAAATTCTGCTGCCAACGCTGTCAGTAAACGGATGGAAATGGAACGGGCAACAGGTGAATATGTGTCTGTGAAATCTTCTCCTTGACGTTGTGCATAACCCTTCGCCACCAATCGCGCTTTCTTCGATACATTATCTTTTGTATTGAATATCAGACGACACCCAACCACCTTTCTATTTTCAGGAGGTTCCAAGATGTTCCACGCTTTATTACGAACTTGCGCTAAATACTCATTTTCAATAGCTGTTGTCCACCCATCAGCATTACTACTAGCCATTGCTTCGCTGAAATTCATTGGGTCTTCTCTAACACTGAGACATGCCATTTACATTCCTCATAAGTTTCTTATTCAGATTCACTTTTACTGGATGATTCCATATTATTAAGCTTTTTAGGTCTACGGCCTTTACCGTCCTTTTGGCCTTTATCACGACATTCACTATCGCAATCATTGTCCTCATTTCTCAATTTTTCACTGTTTTGCAATTCAATTTCAACGACAGTGTCTATTCTTGATTCATAAATTTCTTCATTTGATTTTCAAATCTGGGTTCATTAATAAATTTCACGTCACAACTTATTATTATTGTCTTCTTTTCTTTCGACCATAAACGATATGCTTTCGATTCCGACGAGTAGCCTACAAAGACACACGGCTCCTCATGCGAATCGTACTTGCTTTCGATTTTTCTTTATTCAAAACATACGCTTTTCCACCGAACACTTTCATATGTATAGCCGCAGGTGTTTTATTTTTGTCCAAATCTTATATAGTATTTCCCTAGTTGATTTCGTTATACACCTATTTCTTATATAACACGCTGTATTAATAGCTTCTGCCCAAAACGACGGAGGCACTCCACTTTGTTTCAGTAAACACCTGGCCATCTCGACGAGGGTCCGATTTTTACGTTCGGCCACGACGACGTTTGATGCCTTCTTTTTGCAGATATGCATCAAATTCATGGCAACAATATTCGCGACCTTTATCCGACTACAATGATCTAATTTTATTACCGGTAGATTTTTCAGCAGCGGCCTTGAATTTCCTAAATGCGTCAAATGCATCGGATTTCCGTTTTAGAAAATAAATTTCGCACCACCGTGACACATCGTCAATGAATGTAATAAAGTACTTTTTACCGTCGATTCACACCTCATTGGGCCACACACATCTGTGTGCACAATTTCTAAAAGTTCACTTTTCCCTATTTTTATTAATATTTCTTAAATCTCTTTCATTTAAATGTCCCATCCGACAACGCCTATCTATCTATTCGTTTTTCACCTCAGACAATAAAACTTTTTCAGTTATACTGTTGTTGTTGTTGTCCATAAAATATAAATTTCCAATTCGCTTGGCTTTGAACAGTACTCTTTGATTTTTATCTTTCACCAACGCATCGTTTTGACGAAAATGCACTTCATAACCTTTATCAGCTATTTTCGACACTGATAATAAATTTGTTCGCAAGTCAGGTGCATGTAGCACATCTTTAAGCATAATTTCTTTTCTGTCATTAAATTCGTTAGCTTCTACTTTCACTTCGCCGATACCGTCTATCACCGTTGAGTTTTTGTTGGCGAGACTTAACACTCGATTTAGATTATTCAGTTTCAAAAAAATGTTTTTGTTGGCACTCATGTGCGACGTGCACCCACTATCCAAGCACCATTTCCTAGTACTTTCCGGACACAAAAACACTGCTTCGGTAGCATTTAACGACGCCATTTTATTTTCACGGAATATTTCTTCGGACCTGTTAGCGCTTTGCCCGCGATCAAATCTTTTCTTACACTCTCTCGCGAAATGTACACTTTTGCCACACTTGAAACAAGTCAAATGCTATTTCGAGTTTTCAAACCCCGACTGTCAAAGTTGGTATTGTTCCTGAAATGACTTTGCTTCTTATGCATGTTCTTCACATACATAACCTCATTGTCACATTTTTCCTCGTTCCCTTTCCGCGGCTCGGATTCTTCCAAGACTTTCACCCGTCAAATTTCGGGTTTTGGTAATTAGTCCCGAGTTTCTAACGCGTACCGAAAAGTCTCGACGGAGCTTGGCAAGCTATACAAAAGCAATAAAGCAAGCAGCTCATCGCCGATTTCAACGCCTACTTGCTTTAATTTCGCGACCGCATCAAAAACTTCATTTGAGTGGTTGTGGAGAGAAACCTTCCTTCATTCGCGCGAGTCCCACTTTATTTAAAAGTGTTGCCTTACGAACAGGCCATTTCGATTGATCGTGGACTCCAACTTAAGCCACATTTCTCGCGAATTTTTGCACTCCGCAATCAACCCCAAATCACTCGCACTCATAGCAAGCATTATGTCCACACTTGCTTTTTGGTCATTTACACGCCAAACATCAGCATCTGTTGGCTCAGATGGACACTCTTTACTGCCATCAACATATAACCATAAATCGTTCTTAATGCGGATTGCCCGCATATGTAATCGCAACGTGTAATAATTTTCCGCGTTTAGCCACCATGTATACATATTTCTATTTTACATAAATGAATAACGTTATATTTCCAATTTAATGCGCAAGGTGATTAATATTAATATTGTACTAATTGTATAACTACTTGGCTGCTCCAACACGATAAAAATGCAAAAAATACAATAAGAGTGCATCCAGTTTCCCAATACTCTTTGTAATAATAATTATTCGTATATGTGTATATAAACAACAACTTGAAGGCAGTTTCGTTCTCTCTTGGCATTCGACTTCATAGCTACCTGACACTAAACGTCTAGCACTTTTAAATGAGAATTAAAAAATTTAGAATTTTTATATTTTGCAAAGTAATTTAACATAAAACAAATACGTTAAAACATCTTTTTACGCCTATCATAATCTTTGTATTGCCGAAAGATTTTCAAATTGTCCTACAAATTGTTTCGGTTATTAAAATTGAAAAATAAACACCAGCGACACATAAAACTATGCCTCAGATGAGAGAACCCCGCAAACGTTTTAAAGATTACGATTTGAGGGTGTGCACCTGGAATGTTAGCTCCCTTAATTGGGAAAGTTCCGCTGCCCAGCTGGGTGATGTCCTCGTTAAATTAAAGGCTGACGTCACCGCCGCACAGTTGGCTGAAACATTTGAAGAAAAAAAGTTTTCTTTTTTGAAATTTTAAGTATTGCGCTAGTTTTATCTATCGATTATAAGTAACTATTTCTATGACGGTTTTTCAGATAAATTAGTATTTTCGGTGTAATTATGGGTGGATTTTAGCATAGATTAACATAAAAACTGCGTATCCTGCCGGTATGTTTTCCATAGCGGTCACATATTATGCTTATACGTCGAATGTTATTGTTGTTGTTGTTCTTAAAAAAATGATTTGGTATGTATACATATACATAAGCGACACGACAATACGATGCTGTGTCTCTCTAGATTTCGTCCAATTTTAAGTAAATCGAAATTTCACATAAATCGAGACATATTTTTTTTGAATAGATCGGTAGGTGTTTAGTGCGTCAGTTGAGGCGAAGTATGTGTGTAGCATAAAATAAAGTTGTTTTAGACAAAAAATTAAATATTACAATATAATTTGGGTTGAGGTTGCAGATATTTATGACTTTGGTGCTCACAAGGCAGTGTACTAACACGAATTGCACATTTCACGCATCGGAAAATAAAAATTAGGGAAACAAAAGATTAAGCACTATTTTAAACTTTAAAATATAAAGCCTATTTCCTTCATGAAATTGTTAAACAACCTCGATCAACATCAGCTAACGAGAAAAGAGTTGAGTTAAGCTGATGCGGTTGCTGATCAGACCGATCAGTGCATTTAAGTCTGAAGGCTCATTGTTATAACGACGTGGTGTAATTCTCACCCCAATCAAATCATCAAGTGCTTGATGCGATTGCATTTGAATGAATGAAGAGACTTAATTATCGTAAGGACTTCCTAAACCTGTCGCTGCTCACACTTCGGAGTTGTTTCTCAGTATTCCAACCAAGAATACTTCAGAAACAATGAGCTAGCGGTTCGCTTATACTTTATTCCACATATAATTACAAAAGTGAAGTCGGTGCTACCTTGGTCTCCGCTTCCAATATGGTAGACCACTCTCCCAGGATTCAACGCACTCCTGCTTTGTAAGTATTAAATAATCATCCAAGAATAGGTAAGTTTATATGTAAGGAAGTTAGATATATAGAACAAATTTGGAATCAAAGAAGTTTTCAACTAAAATAAACATGGATCGCTCAGAGAGCCATGGAGAATGTTCATAGAATTGTTTTAATCAAAATTTACGTCTTAGTTAAATATGGTGAACTGATAAAATAAAATATATGTTTATATAAAAAAATTGTTGATGGGGCCATGTGTAGAAGTTCACGGAAGTGAGGAAAGTTTTTGCCTGACATTCACCTGGGAGTGGCCAGAGACGATTCTTTTGCGTATGGTTTAAGCAGCTTTCGGCTTCTGGTCTTAGACCAAGTATCTCTTGGGTAGCCAACAAAGACAAGTTGGGAGGCGAGCTAAAGTGAGTAGACGAATCCCACGCAGTTGTGCGTAGGGTTTGGGACCCACCACATGAAAACCAAAATCCAATAAAAAATCGAAATAAGCCTCGGATGAGATACCCCCCTTTTGCTAACGACCCCCGCAAATGTTTTAGGGGACAGAAGAAGCTGGGTCCTTGTGAAATTTGCTACGGAGGCCATAAAGAGGAGCGTAAATTTGGTGTCGGATTCCTGGTTCCATCGGCGAGTACTGGCATTCACTCCGGTGGATGTTCGTCTGGTCATAATTCGCATCAAACCGATTTCAACACTAGGACGTGGGACGGCATTTCAAACTACCTATGTACAGCTGCAAATGAAGCTATTGGATTTCGCAAAGGTCGCAAAAACAGCTGGTACGATGATGACTGCCGCGTCGCGGTGGAGAGAAAACAGACTGCCTACCTCGCAACCTTGCGGAGGGAAAAAAGAAAAGCACCGAAATGCGTGAGTATGGGAAGCTTAAAAAGCCGGCCGATAAGTGTAATGCTTTAAAAATCTACGAAAAAATACGACTACTTACGGATTGTTTCAAGACCGTAGCACACTCTTGTAGGAACAAGAGGGGTGAGATAATGACGGAAACAAAGAATATACTGAATTTATGGAGGGAACACTTCTCCACCCTGTCGATTGGCAATGAAAATGATACACCTGGAGATGGTGAATCCGAAACCCCAATCAATGACGATGGAAAAGACGTTTCATTACCTCGCCATGAAGAAGTTTGAATAGCAATCGCTCGCTTAAAAACAACAAAGCGGCGGGGACTGATGGATTAACGGTCGAGCTATTCAAATGTGGAACTGATCAGGTGCATGCATCATCTGCTTTTCAATATATGGTCGGATGTAAGCATGCCCGACGATTGGAACCAAGTGCCCTTTGTCTAATCCACAAAAAAGGCGATCCCTCAGTCTGCGCCAATTACCGTAGAATAAGCCTCCTTAACATCGCATATTAGGACCTATCAAGCGTTTTGTATGAAAGACTAAAGCGCACCGTCAACAAACTGATTGGACCCTGTCAGTGTGGCTTTAGACCTGGTAAGTCAACCATTGACTAGATATTCACCATGCGCCAAATCTTGGAAAAGACCCGTGAAAAGATAATCGACACCCACCACCTCTTCATCGATTTTAAAGCCGCCTTCGACAGCACGAATAGAAGCTGCCTTTATGCCGCTATGTCTGAATTTGGAATCCCCGCAAAACTCATACGGCTAAGTAAACTGACGTTAAGCAACACTAAAAGCTCCGTCAGGATCGGGAAGGACCTCTCCGAGCCGTTCGATACCAAACGAGGTTTCAGACAGGGTGATTCGTTATCGTGTGACTTTATTAATTTAATGCTGGAGGAAATAATACGAGCTGCAGAGCTAAATAGAGAAGGTACAATCTTCTATAAGAGTGTACAGCTGCTGGCATACGCCGATGATATCGACATTATTGGCCTCAACAACCACGCCGTGAGTTCTGCTTTCTACAGACTTGATAAAGAAGCAAAACGAATAGGTCTGGTAGTGAATGAGGGCAAAACGAAATATCTCCTATCATCAAACTAACAGTCATCGCATTCGCGACTCGGCTCCCACGTCACTGTTGACAGTCATAACTTCGAGGTCGTAGATAATTTCGTCTATCTAGGAACCAGCATTAACACCAATAATAACGTCTTGCCAACAGATGCTACTCTCGGCTAATGAAAATCAATCTCTACAAGTCGCTCATCATACCCGTCCTACTATATGGCACAGAAACGTGGACGATGTCAACATTTGAAGAGGCGGTCGTGGGAGTCTTCGAGAGAAGAGTTATATAGACGATTTATGGTACTCTGCGTCAAATGCCGCAGACGATGAAACAATGAGCAGTTCGAGCTATATGATGATATTGACATAGTTCAGCGAATGAAGAGACAGCGGCTACGCTAGCGAGGTCATGTCGTTCGAATGGATGAAAGCACTCCAGCTTTCAAAGTATTCCATGCAGTAGCCGATGGTGGAAACAATGGAAGAGTAAGGGCTCCACTCCGTTGGAAGGAATCACTTGGTATTTTAAACTTGCGCCAAACAGCGAAAAGAGGAGATGAATGGCGCACGGAATCAATATTACCGTTATAACCGCGTAAGCGGTGTCAACGCCAGTAAAGAAGAAGAAGATATAGAATTGAAGAAATCAAGACGTAGTTCGCATAATCAACTACGTAGGCATCGGCCTAGGAGTCAAAAATTCCAAACGCCAACGACAACTGCAAAAATATACTTACTAACCAGGAGCAATACTAATGTCGAAAATAAGGATGAAAGTTGAAAGAATACTGAGCCACAATAAAATAGGTCGTAAAGAGACATAATTCCTCAAAGCCCATTAAAATTCAAATAATTCTACAGCAAGTTTATTCTTTTAATATTTTCATTTAATAATCATAGTTAACGACTAAGCTATGTACTAGAGTGCTTACAGATACAACAAAAAAAAAGATTGGGAGAAATCTTGAAGAAGTTTACTGAATCGCTATTCAATCAAAGGAATTTGCAAATAAAATATGGATGTACCTATGTATACAGGGTTAAGGCAGAATCAATAAGAATTTTCATATAATTGTTTTAGAAAATTTTGTTGAATGAGTAAGAAAAGGCGACCAGATAAGATATAATATTCGTAGATTGGGGGAAATCATGAAGAGGTGAATCACTTTCCAAACAATGGGATTTCCAAAAAACATACATGTATATAAGAATCTGGCAGAACCAAGAAGAATGTTCATAGAATTGCCACAGCAAATATTGATGAATCAGTAAGAAAAGATAAACAGATAAAATATAATATGTGCAGAATACGAGAAACCGCGAAAAAGTTCATTAAAACTCTTTCCAGTCAAAGAAATTTTCTCATAAAATATATAGGGATCGGTCAAAAACAAAAAGCATCTTCATAGAATCGCCTCAGCAAATTTTGATGAATCAGTTAGAAAAGGTGAGCCGATACAATACATTACATACAGGATAAGAGAAACCACGAAGGAGTACGAATACGAGAATCAGTTTCCAATAAAAGGAATTGCCAGCCATAATACATAGGAATAGACTTGCGGACCGAGGAGAACTTTCATATAACAGTTTTTAGAACCACTTTCCAATCAAAGGAATTTCCAAATTAAATTGATAGGAATTGATTATACCATATATGAGCTAAATTTAACGCAACCAAATAAATGAAGTAAACAATTTGAGGATATGAATGTAGTGTAAATTGTTTTTTTAATGAACCTGTAGGAAATTAAGTTCTATTTGTAAAAAGGTAACAGACGTTTGTCAAGAAATAAACATTCTAATTTATTAGAAAAAAATTTGAATAAAAAAACTGATTTCAGAAGAAATTAGTTTGGTCAAATTTCCAAACAGAAAAATCAGTAGAAAACAACATCAAATGAACTCTAAGAGGCAACGAAAAACCATTTGTATCGTCTCTGTATTTATAGGAAACCAGAATGAATTAGGTTAGATATACAAAATTTCATGGCATGCTTGGCCAAGATATTTGTTTGACAGTAAATTGATTGATTGATGCACATTTCGATTTTGAAAAAGTACCAAATCTGAAAATGATAATGTGTAGCGCAACTAGAAAATTTTGCCGAAGTAGATAAAAGCATTTTCCGCTTTATTTTTTAAGACTTACTTTAAAGACTAAACAGGCAAGTGAGAAACTTTGGGTAGGACGAAAGCTATTCTAATAAAAGGTTGACATAACAGTGTATTCAAAATTAAATTAAAATAAATAAGTTTCCATGAAATAATAATTTAAATAATATTCATGAAAATTTTGTATTTATGTATAAGCTCAATTATGACTACAAAATAAATAGCCTAGGCTATTATGATATATAAGAACAAATGAAACAGAGGTTTTCTCGGCCCCACGTGGGTGTAATATATTCATTATTATATAAGATCCGAATAGTGTGTTCGATGACGCGGCTTACAAAGAACTGTAACAATTTACTTTGATATACTTCAATTTACCGTGTGTACATATTTCTATTATACATAAATGCATAACGTTATATTTCCAATTTAGTACACAAGGTGTTTAATATTAATACTAATTGTAGAACTATTCGGCTGCTCCAACACTCCCCCTCCAAGTCGTGAGACAATACTATTATTATGTTGTTGAAACACCTTGTTCTGCAATGCATTTATTATGCTTCAAAATACTTTGGTTCAAACATCTGCCGGTAAATAATTAATTTCGATTTTGCCGCTCTGATGATATTCTTCTACAAACTGATGTCGCACATCAATATGTTTTGTGCGAGGACGGTAACCCACGCACTGTATTCGCTTTTGTGCGCTCTGGCTATCGTTGAAGAGTACAACGCTATCAATCGTTATACCCATATCATTGAAAATTTCTCTCAAATATAGCGCCTACTTTGACGCTTCGGATATGGCCATATATTCGGCCTCTGTGCTGGACAGCGCTACTAAACGTTGCTAGCGCGCTTCCCAGCTGATCGCTGCGCCTTCAAATACGAATGCTTATCCGTTGTTTGATCTCCTGCCAGTGAGGTTCGCTCCCCAGTCGCACGTCTCTCTCACACACTTTTCGCATGCATTTTGCTGACTCTTTGGAACTCTGGCTTTAAATTTCTTGAGTGTTTTTATTAACATCTCTGGAATTTCCATATATACGCTCTCATCTAAATGGCTATTTAAGTATGTTGCGTCGACATACATTTGGTAGATTTCTAAATTAAATTCTGCTGCCAACGCTGTCAGTAAACGGATGGAAATGGAACGGGCAACAGGTGAATATGTGTCTGTGAAATCTTCTCCTTGACGTTGTGCATAACCCTTCGCCACCAATCGCGCTTTCTTCGATACATTATCTTTTGTATTGAATATCAGACGATACCCAACCACCTTTCTATTTTCAGGAGGTTCCAAGATGTTCCACGCTTTATTACGAACTTGCGCTAAATACTCATTTTCAATAGCTGTTGTCCACCCATCAGCATTACTACTAGCCATTGCTTCGCTGAAATTCATTGGGTCTTCTCTAACACTGAGACATGCCATTTACATTCCTCATAAGTTTCTTATTCAGATTCACTTTTACTGGATGATTCCATATTATTAAGCTTTTTAGGTCTACCTCGCTGTCCTAACCATAATAATTTCGGACGGCCTTTACCGTCCTTTTGGCCTTTATCACGACATTCACTATCGCAATCATTGGCCTCATTTCTCAATTTTTCACTGTTTTGCAATTCAATTTCAACGACCCTGTCTATTCTTGATTCATAAATTTCTTCATATTGATTTTCAAATCTGGGTTCATTAATAAATTTCACGTCACAACTTATTATTATTGTCTTCTTTTCTTTCGACCATAAACGATATGCTTTCGATTCCGACGAGTAGCCTACAAAGACACACGGCTCCTCATGCGAATCGTACTTGCTTTCGATTTTTCTTTATTCAAAACATACGCTTTTCCACCGAACACTTTCATATGTATAGCCGCAGGTGTTTTATTTTTGTCCAAATCTTATATAGTATTTCCCTAGTTGATTTCGTTATACACCTATTTCTTATATAACACGCTGTATTAATAGCTTCTGCCCAAAACGACGGAGGCACTCCACTTTGTTTCAGTAAACACCTGGCCATCTCGACGAGGGTCCGATTTTTACGTTCGGCCACGACGACGTTTGATGCCTTCTTTTTGCAGATATGCATCAAATTCATGGCAACAATATTCGCGACCTTTATCCGACTACAATGATCTAATTTTATTACCGGTAGATTTTTCCGTTTTAGAAAATAAATTACGCACCACCGTGATGCAGATATGCATCAAATTCATGGCAACAATATTCGCGACCTTTATCCGACTGCAATGATCTAATGCACACCTCATTGGGCCACACACATCTGTGTGCACAATTTCTAAAAGTTCACTTGAACGTTTATCTGTTACGTTTTTCGGAAAAACTGATCGCACTACAATAGTTTCTCGTTAGCACACACACACTCGGATAATTTCTCTTCCGGATTAAATTTTAGTCCAAAAACGTCCCTATTTTTATTAATATTTCTTAAATCTCTTTCATTTAAATGTCCCATCCGACAATTCCTATCTATCTATTTCGTTTTTCACCTCAGACAATAAAACTTTTTCAGTTATATTGTTGTTGTTGTTGTCCATAAAATAAAAATTTCCGATTCGCTTGACTTTGACGAAAATGCACTTCATAACCTTTATCAGCTATTTTCGACACTGATAATAAATTTGTTCGCAGGTCAGGTGCATGTAGCACATCTTTAAGCATAATTTCTTTTCTGTCATTAAATTCGTTAGCTTCTACTTTCACTTCGCCGATACCGTCTATCACCGTTGAGTTTTTGTTGGCGAGACTTAACACTCGATTTAGGTTACTCAGTTTCAAAAAAATGTTTTTGTTGGCACTCATGTGCGACGTGCACCCACTATCCAAGCACCATTTCCTAGTACTTTCCGGACACAAAAACACTGCTTCGGTAGCATTTAACGACGCCATTTTATTTTCACGGAATATTTCTTCGGACCTGTTAGCGCTTTGCCCGCGATCAAATCTTTTCTTACACTCTCTCGCGAAATGTACACTTTTGCCACACTTGAAACAAGTCAAATGCTATTTCGAGTTTTCAAACCCCGACTGTCAAAGTTGGTATTGTTCCTGAAATGACTTTGCTTCTTATGCATGTTTTTCACATACATAACCTCATTGTCACATTTTTCCTCGTTCGCTTTCCGCGATTCGGACTCTACCAAGACTTTCACACGTCAAATTTCGGGTTTTGGTAATTAGTTCCGAGTTTCTAACGCGTACCGAAAAGTCTCGACGGAGCTTGGCAAGCTATACAAAAGCAATAAAGCAAGCAGCTCATCGCCGATTTCAACGCCTATTTGCTTTAATTTCGCGACCGCATCAAAAAATTCATTTGAGTGGTTGTGGAGAGAAACCTTCCTTCATTCGCGTGAGTCCCACTTTATTTAAAAGTGTTGCCTTACGAACAGGCCATTTCGATTGATCGTGGACTCCAACTTGAGCCACATTTCTCGCGAATTTTTGCACTCCGCAATCAACCCCAAATCACTCGCACTCATAGCAAGCATTATGTCCACACTTGCTTTTTGGTCATTTACACGCCAAACATCAGCATCTGTTGGCTCAGATGGACACTCTTTACTGCCATCAACATATAACCACAAATCGTTCTTAATGAGGATTGCCCGCATATGTAATCGCAACGTGTAATAATTTTCCGCGTTTAGCCACCATGTATACATATTTCTATTTTACATAAATGAATAACGTTATATTTCCAATTTAATGCGCAAGGTGATTAATATTAATATTGTACTAATTGTATAACTACTTGGCTGCTCCAACACGATAAAAATGCAAAAAATACAATAAGAGTGCATCCAGTTTCCCAATACTCTTTGTAATAATAATTATTCGTATATGTGTATATAAACAACAACTTGAAGGCAGTTTCGTTCTCTCTTGGCATTCGACTTCATAGCTACCTGACACTAAACGTCTAGCACTTTTAAATGAGAATTAAAAAAATTTAGAATTTTTATATTTTGCAAAGTAATTTAACATAAAACAAATACGTTAAAACATCTTTTTACGCCTATCATAATCTTTGTATTGCAACTTTAGTAAGTAAGTAAAAGTACCACCACGAAAATGGGTAGTTGAGTGGCTTTTGACGTTTCTGTCTATTTGTTTGAAAGATAAATTGGTCTAACAGTTTTAAAATATTCCAACGAAATTTTCTCAGCCGAAAGATTTTCAAATTGTCCTACAAATTGTTTCGGTT
Organism: Ceratitis rosa; assembly: GCA_037013455.1. Lineage (NCBI taxonomy): Eukaryota > Metazoa > Arthropoda > Insecta > Diptera > Tephritidae > Ceratitis > Ceratitis rosa. The sequence goes on from JAWMAG010000056.1 coordinate 755,597, forward strand.
ATTAAAATTGAAAAATAAACACCAGCGACACATAAAACTATGCCTCAGATGAGAGAACCCCGCAAACGTTTTAAAGATTACGATTTGAGGGTGTGCACCTGGAATGTTAGCTCCCTTAATTGGGAAAGTTCCGCTGCCCAGCTGGGTGATGTCCTCGTTAAATTAAAGGCTGACGTCACCGCCGCACAGTTGGCTGAAACATTTGAAGAAAAAAAGTTTTCTTTTTTGAAATTTTAAGTATTGCGCTAGTTTTATCTATCGATTATAAGTAACTATTTCTATGACGGTTTTTCAGATAAATTAGTATTTTCGGTGTAATTATGGGTGGATTTTAGCATAGATTAATATAAAAACTGCGTATCCTGCCGGTATGTTTTCCATAGCGGTCACATATTATGCTTATACGTCGAATGTTATTGTTGTTGTTGTTCTTAAAAAAATTATTTGGTATGTATACATATACATAAGCGACACGACAATACGATGCTGTGTCTCTCTAGATTTCGTCCAATTTTAAGTAAATCGAAATTTCACATAAATCGAGACATATTTTTTTTTGAATAGATCGTGTACCGTGGGTACATGTTTTTATATACCGTTCCCCTTACTTTCACTTTAAGTTTAATTTTTAATTTTTTTTATCAAATAAAATCTCACCCTGTATGGGACAGTGAACACAACCACATTAAAGTCCTCTTCATAAATGTCATGATCAGATGTTAATGTTTATCGAATTACCGATGAAACGATAGCATATGCATTTTTTTGACATCTAAGCAATTCCGGTAAAATTCTTTCTTTTTTACTCAAACCTTGGAAGAAAGAGGATCGACCGCCATTAGCATAAAAGTATACTTGAGAGAATCGACTGCCGCAAGTATAAAATTATACTTTGCAATAATCGAAACCAGTTTCATCAGCGTTGGAAATATCCTAATACGTAGCACACGAAGAATTAATTATATTGTGTTTAGTGTTATTACGTTTTTAAAGTAGAAGAAAGAAGAAAAGAAAAAAAAGTAAAGACGAAAGCGAGCCTCAGGCCATGGACAACTTTGAAGAATCATCATAAGAAGGTTTATGTATTTATAATATTAATACTCACCTTTAAAGTAATCTTTACATTATATTCTAAAATACCACTTTCTATGTACTTACCTTAAACTACTTAATTCGCTGCAATTTATAAAAATGAATTTCATTAATGAATAAGAAAATTTCATTCATAAATTTATATTTCATTCTCTGTTAATTTTACTATATATTTCTCATTCTTAAAGTTTGTGTTCTCTTATATAAATATGTAAGTCATTTCATATATATATATATATATGCAGGTCCCAACAAAAGAGTTTTGACATACATACATTATACATTGTATATATAATTGTTTATATGCACTCTCTAATGTCTACAGATTTTGTTGTCATGATTCAATGAGAATGTGCTAAAACCACGTTTTTTTTTGTGGACTCTCTCAAATAACACTATGCGCTAATAGTAAAATGCAAGCTTACATTGTGAGTGATATATTGAGCAAACTTTATTTTGGCATCTATTTTCATTATATTTTATTTTTAAATTAACTAAATAATCAAAATTCTAAAGGGAAAAGAAAAACAAACAACTACGAAAATTATTTAAATCATGTGCGACAACAAAGCAAGGAGGCCTCTTCGCTTCGTGGGACTACTTCACAGTGAGTTAATCTAATTTCATTCGTATTATTTTTTTTGCCGTGTATCATATTAAATACGTATAAATCATATATAAATTTACTCTGTATGTTTGTATAGATTACTATAATCGTTTAGAGAGCAACTTATGCATATATAATATACATACATACATATATATGAGAAAATAAGGGTCAGTGACCCCATAAATTCTTCTGTTGAGGTAGGTCAGGGTTCTAATTTAAAATATAACCCAGAAAAATGTAGTATAGTAGTGATATAGAATTGTATTAAACTGAACTTGAAAATTTATTATTATATTTAATAAAATGTTAAGATGTAAGGGTTGAATCATGTAATAAAATAATGAATTGTTAAGCTGAAATATTTTGGTCTAATTTCAAAGGTCGTGTGAGTGGTAAACGGGGCTTCAAAAAGAACATCTATAAAGCCATGGTAGGGTGGGTACAGAGCAGCCCAAGGAAGCCGTTCGGAGCTGCTGGATGGTGTGATTTATTTGTAGGTATAGGTATGTGTATAAAATTGGCAATCTAATGTCATATATTTTCTCAGTGTGCAAACAATATTTCTTGTTTGGACTTTAGAACAGGGAGAAGGTGACTTGGTCCTGCAACTGTGTAAAGACCCCCCCCCCAGGCTGAAGCTCCGGGATCTAAGCCAGTGCACACGCCGCAGTGGTAGGATGCTTTCGCAAGCCCTTCTGATCGCCTCTCAATCGATTCCAATGCACCCTGTTCTTTGGTCTCATAACAGAAAATGGCGCCCAACGTGGGGCCCCCGAAAACATATTTTGAATAACTTTTTTTTATCTAGGTGGCTCTATACCTTATTCCATTTCGGAATGTCTGACCGTCCGTCTGACCTTTTTATTTCTTTTATTTAGTAGCATAAAGCATAAGTGGTAAATTTGGAATTTTAAACTATTTGCTAAATGCATATGATTTTTACCAATTTATTATATGTAAAATGCTTGAACATTATATTTTAAGTTTCGGCTCAATCATACATAAGTCATTTATTGGAATGTTAAATCATTTGGGCTGAATGCCTAGGTGTTTTACCCAAAATGATGGTGTGTTTGGACAACCATCTTGTGTATCTTTTTCTGTGATCTTTCAGACTTTTCAGATTAGAATTTTGTTAGACTGTTAGGAGTTTTGCTAATGTAAGGCTAAATGCTTAATGGTTTACCAACAGCTCTTTCAACTTTCCCATTTTAAAAGCTCAATTTTCACCGCCTCCCAATTCTCTTGTGAGATTATTTACTTTTTCTAGCTTTTATAATTGAATCTTATCGGAATTTGTTGTGAAGATTTACCACATATATAGAAGTAGATAGTTTTTCTTGTAATTGTAAAACCAGTATATACTTATGTCAACAATAATCCATCACCAACTTCAACCACATCACGACCGGAGAAACAGACCATATTGATTTTTGATAATTTTGCTTTTGTATTCAATACCAGTTCCTATTTACTAAAATTATTTCTATTGAAGATATTGAATAGTAAACCAAAACGAAATAAGTACGAAGAAGCATATGTATATATTTTTTTTTATAAATACTACTCTGTCTATATTACAATATAGTTTGTTCTTATAGATATCAGTACAGGCTATTTCCATCCTACAAAAATATATTAAATATACTTGTACATACAATACGTATACATTTTCTTTTATTAATTATTCCTAACATATGAAAATGTCACAGCGTCGTAGTGGCGAGAATTTGCCACCACCGGGAAATTCGTGTGGGATTTGTCGTGAAAATCTCGGTGACAAAGACGAGATTTTAGTAACGGTATGCTCCCACCGGTTTCACAAATCGTGTCTTCTAAACTGGCTAAAACGAAATTCTACATGTCCCCAATGTCACACCAAGTGTCACAGTCGCGAACTTAATCAAAATTCGGGTGTGCAAACTAGATCTTGTAATGCGCCCCAGATAATTAAATCTGTTCAAATTAGAGATTTAGAGTTCCCCACAGAGATACAAACTAACCAACAGCAAACAGGAGGTGCTGCAAGTTTACTTGTGGTCAATGACAAAGAGAAGAATAATGATAACAATGACGAAGATAACAGGATTCATAATATTGTTTCTGCAGTGATTTCGGCTAGACATGCTTCCATATTTAACAATTTAGATGATCGTATATCGCTATTATTAGAACAAAAGCTTGAAGTAGCTATGACAAACTTGTTAGAGCGCTTAAACTTGAATTCACAGCCAGTTCAACCAACAGTTAATCGCAATCCCGATGCAAATGTTCCCCAAATAAATAGGCCACGAAACAATTCAACCCCAGTTTGGCCTACAGATGCTAATAATTCCGCAATCAATCAAGACTTTCCTAACCAGATTGACCAATTTCGTTTTAGTAACATATCAAGTGTTCCGAACTCCGATAGAGTAGCTCAATTGATATCTAACTGGGACATCAAATTTGACGGTTCTCCAAAACTTTCAGTTGACAGTTTTTTGTATCGAATAGAATGCCAAGTTACAGATACGTTGGGTGGTAACTATAATTTGCTTTGCGAACACATTCAAAGCTTGTTCTTGAATGAAGCAAAGGATTGGTATTGGCGATATCGCCGTACCGTAGAACGTGTTACCTGGCCATCCCTTTGTGAAGCGCACAAACTTTCAGCAGCACAAGACGGATTTCGAAATAAAGGAAATAGTTCGCAGTCGAAAGCAAGGACAATACGAGTGCTTTGACGACTTTCGTAACGCGGTCATTAAACTAGCTGAACCTTTGCAGACACCGTTTCCCGAATCCGAACTAATAGAAATTTTGCAACACAATTTGCGACCTCGAATTCGACAGCAGTTACTTTACGTGCAAATAAATTCTTTAGCTGAATTACGTAGGCTCTGCCTCAAAGGGGAAAGTCTGATAAACGAGATAAATAAGCCTACAAACTCAATGGCAAATACAAACTTGCAACCGCAACCACGTCGTTACATCAATGAGTTAAAGGCGGAAGATAATTTATTAGCAAGCCCAGAAATTGAACTAGAAATCGATGAAATATCGAAGCAGTCAGCTAAAACCAAACAAGTATGCTGGAATTGTAGACGCGAAGGACATAGGTACTTCGATTGCCTCGAAACCAGAACTGTGTTTTGCTACGGTTGTGGTGCACCAGATACTTATCGACCGAAATGTAGTTATTGCAATCCGAAAAACTCGATAGCGAGCGAGGATCTAAGGAAGAATCCTCGTGTCGATTCAAAACCTTAAATGAAAATGAGTTGCTCCTACGCACAAACAGTTCAATTGGAAAAGCTCCGGTTATTCACAAAATTATTCCATATGAACTTCGACTTACAAACTATAACCGAATTAGAAAGGAAATATTTAACACAGACAATAAAAGCACCGCTTATAGACGTTCGTCTGATCGTTGTAAACATTTCTGGCAAAAAGTTAAGAAAAACCGTAAGATTTTGAATAGAGTAATTTGTTCTATAGAACATAAAACCTTTGATATAAGACCATATGCTAAAATTACAATATTAGATTCCGAGCATTTAGGTTTGCTAGACAGCGGAGCACAAGTCTCTTGTTTAGGTTCGTCATTAGCAAATGATGTCTGTAAAGAAAAGCAATTGCGTAAGCATACCATTTCGATTTGTACAGCGGATGGCAAGAAACAAATCGTGTATGGCACCATCGACTTGAATGTCCAATTTGAAGGCAAGAATGAAGTAATTAAATTTTTTGTGATTCCAAGTATGTCTCAAAATGTTATTTTGGGAGTCGATTTTTGGATTAAATTTAAAATAGCTCCACATATTATCTCTGAAATTTCCTTAGAGCCTACAATTGATGAGAACAGTATCACCTTAAGTAGTGAGCAACAGCGTAAGCTAGATTTGGTGAAAAATAAATTTCCAAGCTTCGAAAAAGAAGGACTTGGAAAAACTTCTTTGATGGAGTATGCAATAGAGCTTGAACCAAATGTCCGTCCGATAAAACAGCGTTATTTCCCTATATCGCCTGCCGTGGAGAAGTTAGTTCATGCAGAAATCGATGAAATGATCAAGTTAGGTGTAATCGAGGAAGCTCCTAATAGTCCATGGTCCAGTCCGGTTGTTTTAGTAAAAAAGCCAAATAAGGTCTGTCTGTGTCTTGACTCCAGAAAAATTAACAGCGTCACCGTAAAGGACGCTTATCCACTTCCTCACATTGATGGTATTTTGAGCAGAATACCAAAAGCTGAATACATTAGCTCACTTGACTTGCGCCGTGCTTTTTGGCAAATCCCTTTAGCAGAATCTTCTCGAGATTACACATGTTTCACTGTCCCTAATCGTCCGCTTTATAGATATCGTGTAATGCCTTTTGGTTTATGCAACGCCCCGCAAGCACTTTGTCGCTTGATGGACCGTGTAATTCCACCGCAATTGAAAACCCAGGTTTTCGTATACTTAGACGATCTCTTAATAGTGTCCGAAACTTTTGATGATCATATGTCCATTCTCGCAGAGGTTGCTCACGAGCTGAGAAGAGCTGGCTTAACTATTAACGTAGGCAAAAGCAAATTCTGTATCCGAGAGGTTAAATACCTTGGGTACATAGTTGGAAATGGTACGCTTCGTACCGACCCAGATAAGATATCCGCCGTCTCGAATTATCCCGTTCCTACCAATGTGAAACAGCTCAGAAGATTTCTCGGCATGGCCGGTTGGTACCGTCGTTTTGTGGATAATTTCGCAGCAGTAACCACACCTCTAACGAATTTGTTGAAGAAAAGTAAGAACTTTTCTTGGAACGACGAGGCACAGAAATCACTAGACACGTTAAAGCAAATGCTATGTACGGCACCCGTGTTAGCTAGCCCAAACTATGAAAAGCCATTCATAATTCAATGTGATGCTAGTAAGCTTGGTGTTGGTGCTGTGTTAGCTCAAAAGAACATTGACGGTATTGAAGTCCCGATAGCCTACTTCTCACAAAAATTGAATAAAGCTCAGACCAATTATAGTGTCACCGAGCTCGAATGCCTTGCCGCAATCTTAAGTCTTAAGAAATTTAGAGCTTATGTGGAGGGGCAGGACTTTACAATCGTCACAGACCACGCTAGCTTGCAATGGCTCATGAGTCAGACGGATTTGTCAAGCAGGTTAGCTCGATGGTCCCTCAAACTTCAAGGTTATAGATTTAAAATTGAACACCGAAAAGGAACTCTGAATATTGTCCCCGATAGCTTGTCACGTCAAAATTTCGATGAAATCGCTAGTCTTGAAGTCCGTCCGTTGGTTGACTTGCATTCGTCAGAGTTTTTATCTGAAGAGTACAAGAAACTAATTCGTCACGTTCAGGAAAATGGAGAAAGTCTCCCCGACCTACAAATAATAGATAGTCATATATATAAACGCACTGAATATCCCAACGGTGATGCCGATCGTGAAGCGTTTAACAGGAAGCTCTGGATACCAAAAACTTTAGTGCGTTCTGTCATTGAAAATGCCCATTGTCAGCCGAATAAATGTCATGGTGGTATAGCAAAAACGCTGGAGCGATTAAGACTAAACTTATATTGGCCTAATATGTCCAGTGACGTAAAGGAATATGTTAGCCAATGTGATATCTGTCGACAAAGTAAATCGCCAAATACAACACTACGACCTCCTATGATTACTCAGTACAATGTCCGCCGACCTTTTCAGAAGCTTTATATCGACCTAATAGGTCCATATCCAAGGTCTAAAAAGGGAAACATAGGCATACTAATCGTATTAGATCATCTTACAAAATATCCGTTGTTAAAGGAAATTAAAAATTTTAATGCTAATCCGATTTGTGATTATTTAAAAGAGTTATTCAGCCTCTGAAATTGTATTAAGTGATAATGGCAAACAATTTAAATCCCAACAATTCAATGCTCTCCTAACAGATCGTGGAGTTAAGCATGTTTTCACCGCTCTTTATAGTCCACAAGCGAATGCGAGTGAAAGGGTTAACCGGTCCATAATAGCTGGAATCAGGACTTATCTACAAAACGATCAAACGCATTGGGATAGACATTTGATTGACATTGCTGAAGCGCTAAGAAGCTCACATCATCAGTCTATTGGATGCTCACCTTATTTCGCGCTTTTCGGTCAACAAATGGTATCTCATGCGGATGAATACAAACTATTACGAAAACTGGAATCACTTGATGACAACATTCTAAGTCGTAATGATAGATTAAACTTCATTCGAAAGACCGTTATGAACAATATTGCGCGAGCTTTTGAAAACTCAGCGAAGCGATACAATCTCAGAAGTACGACCAAAAACTTCAATGTAGGTGACATAGTTTTTCGACGAAATTTCACACAAAGTGATGCAGCAAAGAAATTCTGCGCGAAACTTGCCCCTAAATTTATTAAATCAAAAGTCATAAGCTTAAAAGGAAATTGTATGTACGAACTAGAGGATTGTCTAAATAGGAAACGCGCTATTTACCATCGTAAAGATATACAAGAGGCGAAATGTTGAATTTACACCGCACCAACACTCTAGGTGGGGGGGTGTGTACCGTGGGTACATGTTTTTATATACCGTTCCCCTTACTTTCACTTTAAGTTTAATTTTTAATTTTTTTTATCAAATAAAATCTCACCCTGTATGGGACAGTGAACACAACCACATTAAAGTCCTCTTCATAAATGTCATGATCAGATGTTAATGTTTATCGAATTACCGATGAAACGATAGCATATGCATTTTTTTGACATCTAAGCAATTCCGGTAAAATTCTTTCTTTTTTACTCAAACCTTGGAAGAAAGAGGATCGACTGCCATTAGCATAAAAGTATACTTGAGAGAATCGACCGCCGCAAGTATAAAATTATACTTTGCAATAATCGAAACCAGTTTCATCAGCGTTGGAAATATCCTAATACGTAGCACACGAAAAATTAATTATATTGTGTTTAGTGTTATTACGTTTTTAAAGTAGAAGAAAGAAGAAAAGAAAAAAAAGTAAAGACGAAAGCGAGCCTCAGGCCATGGACAACTTTGAAGAATCATCATAAGAAGGTTTATGTATTTATAATATTAATACTCACCTTTAAAGTAATCTTTACATTATATTCTAAAATACCACTTTCTATGTACTTACCTTAAACTACTTAATTCGCTGCAATTTATAAAAATGAATTTCATTAATGAATAAGAAAATTTCATTCATAAATTTATATTTCATTCTCTGTTAATTTTACTATATATTTCTCATTCTTAAAGTTTGTGTTCTCTTATATAAATATGTAAGTCATTTCATATATATATATATATATATATATATATATATATATATATATATATATATATATATATATATATATATATATGCAGGTACCATGTGGTTAGTCCACATGGAATCCTAACCTATCCCAACAAAAGAGCATTAGTTTTGACATACATACATTATACATTGTATATATAATTGTTAATATGCACTCTCTAATGTCTACAGATTTTGTTGTCATGATTCAATGAGAATGTGCTAAAACCACGTTTTTTTTTGTGGACTCTCTCAAATAACACTATGCGCTAATAGTAAAATGCAAGCTTACATTGTGAGTGATATATTGAGCAAACTTTATTTTGGCATCTATTTTCATTATATTTTATTTTTAAATTAACTAAATAATCAAAATTCTAAAGGGAAAAGAAAAACAAACAACTACGAAAATTATTTAAATCATGTGCGACAACAAAGCAAGGAGGCCTCTTCGCTTCGTGGGACTACTTCATAGTGAGTTAATCTAATTTCATTCGTATTATTTTTTTTGCCGTGTATCATATTAAATACGTATAAATCATATATAAATTTACTCTGTATGTTTGTATAGATTACTATAATCGTTTAGAGAGCAACTTATGCATATATAATATACATACATACATATATATGAGAAAATAAGGGTCAGTGACCCCATAAATTCTTCTGTTGAGGTAGGTCAGGGTTCTAATTTAAAATATAACCCAGAAAAATGTAGTATAGTAGTGATATAGAATTGTATTAAACTGAACTTGAAAATTTATTATTATATTTAATAAAATGTTAAGATGTAAGGGTTGAATCATGTAATAAAATAATGAATTGTTAAGCTGAAATATTTTGGTCTAATTTCAAAGGTCGTGTGAGTGGTAAACGGGGCTTCAAAAAGAACATCTATAAAGCCATGGTAGGGTGGGTACAGAGCAGCCCAAGAAAGCCGTTCGGAGCTGCTGGATGGTGTGATTTATTTGTAGGTATAGGTATGTGTATAAAATTGGCAATCTAATGTCATATATTTTCTCAGTGTGCAAACAATATTTCTTGTTTGGACTTTAGAACAGGGAGAAGGTGACTTGGTCCTGCAACTGTGTAAAGACCCCCCCCCCCCCCAGGCTGAAGCTCCAGGATCTAAGCCAGTGCACACGCCGCAGTGGTAGGATGCTTTCGCAAGCCCTTCTGATCGCCTCTCAATCGATTCCAATGCACCCTGTTCTTTGGTCTCATAACAATCGGTAGGTGTTTAGTGCGTCAGTTGAGGCGAAGTATGTGTGTAGCATAAAATAAAGTTGTTTTAGACAAAAAATTAAATATTACAATATAATTTGGGTTGAGGTTGCAGATATTTATGACTTTGGTGCTCACAAGGCAGTGTACTAACACGAATTGCACATTTCACGCATCGGAAGATAAAAATTAGGGAAACAAAAGATTAAGCACTATTTTAAACTTTAAAATATAAAGCCTATTTCCTTCATGAAATTGTTAAACAACCTCGATCAACATCAGCTAACGAGAAAAGAGTTGAGTTAAGCTGATGCGGTTGCTGATCAGACCGATCAGTGCATTTAAGTCTGAAGGCTCATTGTTATAACGACGTGGTGTAATTCTCACCCCAATCAAATCATCAAGTGCTTGATGCGATTGCATTTGAATGAATGAAGAGACTTAATTATCGTAAGGACTTCCTAAACCTGTCGCTGCTCACTCTTCGCAGTTGTTTCTCAGTATTCCAACCAAGAATACTTCAGAAACAATGAGCTAGCGGTTCGCTTATACTTTATTCCACATATAATTACAAAAGTGAAGTCGGTGCTACCTTGGTCTCCGCTTCCAATATGGTAGACCACTCTCCCAGCATTCAACGCACTCCTGCTTCCTGCTTTGCGTATGGTTCAAGCAGCTTACGACTTCTGGTCTTAAACTAAGCATTCCTTGGGTAGCCAACAAACACACGTTTGGAGGCGAGCTAAAGTGAGTAGACGAATCCCACGCAGTTGTGCGTAGGGTTTGGAATCCACCACATGAAAACCAAAATCCAATAAAAAATCGAAATAAGCCTCGGATGAGAGACCCCCCTTTTGATGACGGCCCCGTAAATGTTTTAAGGAGTAGGATATTAGGGCATGTACCTGGAATGTTTGGCCACTTAATTGGGAAAGAAATGCGCTATACTGGACAAGGACAAAATAAGGCGGGTACTGGTGAGATTTACTACAGTGGCTATAAAGAGCAGCGCAAATATGGTGTCGGATTCGTGGTGGTAGAGAGACCCCATCGGCGAGTACTGTCATTCACTCCGGTGGATGTACATCTGGTCACAATTCGCATCAAAACGAAATAACACCAGGCTGATTTGCGCCCACGCCCCAACGGAAGGTAAGGATGATTTGACCAAAGATGCATTTTACGATGGGCTCGAGCACACTTACGAGCGCTGTCCCCGCCACGATGTAAAATTTTTGCTTGGCGACTTCAACGATAGGGTGAGCAAAGAAGGTGTTTTTCGGACAACAGTCGGAAAATTTAGCGTCCGAAACGAAACATCACCAAAACGGGCTGAGACATGTATCCAGTGTTTTAGATGTGCGTACGTTTCAACGTCCTAACATCGACTCGGATCACTAACATATCGCAGCGAAAAACACGCACCAGCCTCTTTGTATCAAAGAACGCTCGACAACAAACAAAGAAAGTTGGACGTTGAAAAGCTGCAATCATAACATACTGCCGAGCGGTTTTCTACTCGACTTGCACTCCTACGCTCTGATAGCACTCATCAGCAACTGGATATAACCGAACTGTGGGACAGCATTTCAAACTTCCTACGTACAGCTGCAAACGAAGCTATTGGATTTCGCTAAGGTCGCAAAAACAGCTGGTACGATGATGACTGCCGCGTCGCGGTGGAGAGAAAACAGACTGCCTACCTCGCAACCTTGCGAGGGAAAAAATTTAAAAATCTACGAAAAAATACGACTACTTACGGATAGTTTCAAGACCGTAGCACACTCTTGTAGGACCCGGAGGGGTGATATAATGACGGAAGCAAAGAATATACTGAATTTATGTAGGGACCAATTCTCCAGCATGTCAAATGGCAATGAAAATGATACATCCGGAGATGGTGAATCCGAAACCCCAACCGATGAAAAAGACGTTCCATTACCTCACATGAAGAAGTTCGAATAGCAATCGCTCGCTTAAAAAACAACAAAGCGGAGGGATCGATCGATTCCCGTCCGAGCTATTCAAATGTGGCGGGGAAGAACTGATCAGGTGTTGCCTCTATGCCGCTATGTTTGAATTTGGTATTTCCACAAAATGTATACGGCTATGTAAACTGACCTTGAGCAATACTTAAAGCTCCGTCAGGATCGGGAAGGACCTCTCCGAGCCGTTCGATACCAAACGAGGTTTCAGACAGGGTGACTCCTTATCGTGTTACTTTTTTAACTTATTATTGGAGAAAATAATACGACCTGCAGAGTTGAATAGGGAAGGTACAATCTTCTATAAGAGAGTACAGAGTCTGGCGTACGCCGCTAATATTGAAATTATTGGCTTCAACAACCGCGCCGTGAGCTCTGATTTCTTCATAATTGATAAAGAAGCGAAGCGAATGGGTCTGGTAGTGAACGAGGACAATACGAAATATCTCCTGTCATCAAACAAAGTGTCATCGCATTCACGACTCGGCTCCCACGTCACTGTTGACAGTCATAACTTCGAGGTCGTACATAATTTCCTTTATCTAGGAACCAGCATTAACACTAATAATAACGTCAGACTTGAAATCCAACGCACAATTGTTCTTGCCAACAGGTGCTACTTTGGACTGAGTAGGCAACTGAAAAATAAAGTCCTCTCTCGGCTAACGAAAACCAAACTCTACAAGTCGCTCATCATACCCGTCCTACTATATGGCGCTGAAACGTGGACGATGTCATCATCTGAAGAGGCGGTCGTGGGAGTCTTCGAGAGAAGAATTTTGTGGATAATTTATGGTACTTCGCGAATTGGCAACGTCGAATGCCGCAGACGATGGAACAATGAGCAGTTCGAGCTATATGATGATATTGACATAGTTCAGCGAATGAAGAGACAGCGGCTACGCTAGCGAGGTCATGTCGTCCGAATGGATGAAAACACTTCAGCTTCGAAAGTATTCCATGCAGTAGCCGATGGTGGAAACAATGGAAGAGTAAGAGCTCCACTCCGTTTGAAGGAATCACTTGGTATTTTAAACTGGCGCCAAACAGCGAAAAGAGGAGATGATTGGCGCACGGAATCAATATTACCGTTATAACCGCGTAAGCGGTGCCAACGCCAGTAAAGAAGAAGAAGATATAGAATTGAAGAAATCAAGATGTAGTTCGCATAATCAACTACGTAGGCATCGGCCTAGGAGTCAATAATTTCAGACGCCAACAGCAACAGCAAAAAGATACTTACTAGCCAGGATCAATAAAACAAGTACTACGCCATCAACAGTGTCAATTGGCGATACTAATGTCGAAATGAAGGATGAAAGTTGAAGGAATACTGAGCCACAATAAAATAGGTCGTGAAGAGAAATAATTCCTCAAGGCTCATTTAAATACAAATAATTCTACAGTAGGTTGTTTCTTTTAATAATTTCATTTAATAATCACAGTAAACTGCTAAGCTATATACTAGAGTGCTTACAGATAAAACAAAAAAAAAAAAGATTGGGAGAAATCGTGAAGAAGTTTACTGCATCGCTATTCAATCAAAGGAATTTGCAAATAAAATATGTATGTATGTATATATGGATAAGGCAGAATCAATAAGAATTTTCATATAATTGTTTTAGAAAATTTTGTTGAATGAGTAAGAAAAGGTCACCAGATAAAATATAATATTGCAGATTGAGAGAAATCATGAAAAGGTTTAAGAATTACTTTCCAAACAAACGGATTTCCAAATAAAATATATAAGGATCGGGCAGAACGAAGAAGAATGTTCATATAATTGTTTTAAAAAAATTTGTTGAATAAGTAAGAAAAGGCGACCAGATAAGATATAATATTCGTAGATTTGGAGAAATCATGAAGAGGTGAATCACTTTCCAATCAATGGGATTTCCAAAAAACATACACGTATATAAGAATCTGGCAGAACCAAGAAGAATGTTCATAGAATTGCCACAGCAAATATTGATAAATCAGTAAGAAAAGGTAAACAGATAAAATATAATATGTGCAAAATGCGAGAAACTGCGAAAAAGTTCGTTAAAACTCTTTCCAGTCAAAGAAATTTTCTCATAAAATATATAGGGATCAGTCAAAAACAAAAAGCATCTTCATAGAATCGCCTCAGCAAATTTTGATGAATCAGTTAGAAAAGGTGAGCCGATAGAATACATTACATACATAATAGGAGAAACCACGAAGGAGTACGAATATGAGAATCACTTTCCAATAAAAGGAATTTCCAGCCCAAATACATAGAGATAGACTTAAGGACAGAGGAGAACTTTCATAGAACAGTTTTTAGAACCACTTTCCAATCAAAGGAATTTCCAACTTAAATTGATAGAAATTGATTATGCCATGTATCCGCCAAAGTTAACGTAGCTAAATAAATGAAGTAAACAATTTGAGGATATGAATGTAGTGGAAATTGTTTTTTTAATGAACCTGTAGGAAATTAAGTTCTATTTTTAAAAAGGCAACAGACGTTTGTCAAGAAATAAATATTCTAATTTAGTAGAAAAAAATTAGAACAAAAAAACTGATTTCAGAAGAAAATAGTTTGGTCAAATTTCCAAACAGAAAAATCAGTAGAAAACAACATCAAATGAACTCTAAGAGGCAACGAAAAACAATTTGTATCGTCTCTGTATTTATAGGAAATCAGAATGAATTAGTTTAGATATAAAAAATTTCATGGCATGCTTGGCCAAGATATTTGTTTGACAGTAAATTGATTCATTGATGTACATTTCGATTTTGAAAAAGTACCAAATCTGAAAATGATAATGTTACGATAAAAATGCAAAAAACACAATAAGAGTGCATCCAGTTTCCAAATACTCTTTGTCATATTAATTATTCGGATGTGTGTACATATACAACAACTTGAAGGTAGTTTCGTTCTCTCTTGGCAGTCGACTTCATAGCTACCTGACATTAAACGTCTAGCACTTTTAAATGAGAATTAAAAAAATTTAGAATTTTTATATTTTGCAAAGTAATTTAACATAAAACAAATACGTTACAAATTTTTTACGCCCATCATATTCTTTGTATTGCAACTTTAGTAAGTAAGTAAAAGTACCAACAAAATTTAAATCGATTTCACGAAAATGGAAAGATGAGTGGCCTTCGCTATTTCTGCCTATTTGTTTGAAAGCCAAATAGTTTAACAGTTTTAAAAATATTCTAACGAAATTTCGTAAGCCGAAAGATTTTCTATTTTTTTTATTATTTTCGAGAGAGCTACAAATTGTTTCGGTTATTAAAATTGAAAAATAAACTCCAGCGACATATAAAACTATGCCTCAGATGAGATAGCCCCGCAAACGTTTTAAAGATCAAGATTTGAGGGTGTACACCTGGACTGTCAGCTCCCTTGATTGGGAAAGTGCTGCTGCCTATCTGGGTGATGTCCTCGTTAAATTAAAAGCTGAAAAGGGACGATAAAGGGCTTGGCATTTGAAGAAAAAAGTTTTCTTTTTTGAAAATTTAAGTATTGTGTTAGATTTATCTATCGATAATAAGTAACTATTTCTATGATGGTCTTTCAAATAAATTAGTATTTTTGGTGTAATTAATTTCCAATGTAATTTTTGTGTGAAGGAAAGCAAAAAAGGGTAAATCTCTAATTTTTCAAATTTGCTCAAAGATTTGACTTTGCGAGTGCATAGTAGGTATTTTTGTCCTATTTTAGCTCCTATTCTCGGGTTGAGATTTTCCGCGATTTGTTCGCAATTTCTACATTTGTTCTCTTTTCCACCTCACCATAGAGGTTGAGAGCTAGGCCCGTTTTTTTATGCAGTGGTCTCCCTTTTAGGCCTAATCCACTAAGCACTAATAAAATAAGTATAGAATCATAATCACTACTTAGTAGTAGAGATAGTGATTGCGTTTTTTTAATTTAATCACAATCAATACTTGGTAGTAGTGATTGTGAATAAACTGAAACAGTGCAGTGTCTACTAGCCAGTTTAGTTTTAATTTAATCACTGTCGAGGGTATCCACATTGGCGAATGAAAAACTTGCGTATTACTCATCATCAACTGTTTCCGCTTTTTCAACTTTGTGCTTTTCCGGATAAAGTTTTATGTTTTCTGTGAAGTTTGTGGTGTTATGCTGAGATGAGTGGATCAGAGCTGGTCAATAAATTATAAAAAACCTCTTTATTTGTAGTCATTCTACTGCATTTCCTGGAATGATGTTGGCGGTACCTATGCAAGTTTTTATTTCTAGCTTGGGCAGCTTCTTCAGATAGCTGTCCAATTGGTATTAGACCAAAACTTTCAATAATAACTGCACCATGCATAAGAACTTTATGAACACTTGACGACATATTGGATGAGTGCATAAGTTCGTGCCCGATTTCAAGTGCAAACTAAAATTGAAATTTTTTGAAGAAAGCGCTTTTATTAATCAATTATGTATTCGCCATCATGTTCGGCAATCCACTCCCAACGTTCAACCAATTTACGGATGCCTGATTCATAGAAATCGCGCGGTTTCTCGTTGAAAAAGGTGTCAAGGTGGTTTTTGACGTCTTCCACATTTTTAAATTTTTTTCCATTCAAATTGTTCTGCAGCGATCGAAACAAATGATAATCAGAAGGTGCAATGTCGGGTGAATATGGGGGATGCGGCATGATTTCCCAATTCATCTCCTTCAGTTTGGCCAGGGTCGGTTTTGCAACATGTGGCCTGGCGTTGTCATGATGGAAAAGAACTCCTTTGCGATTGGCCAAAATGGGACGTTTTTCATCAATTGCTTTCTTCAATTCAACCAATTGCTGACAATACTTGTTGGCAGTGATCGTTTCTCCAGCTGGCAAGAGCTCAAAATAGATCACGCCTCGGATATCCCACCAAATGCACAGCAGTACCTTCATCGGATGCAATCCACCTTTCGACATCGGTTCCGCCCCTTCGTGTGCCTGTTTCCATGTTCTTTTGCGTTGAACATTGTTGTACAGGACCCATTTTTCATCACCAGTCACGAGCCGATCCAAAAAAGGTTCGTTTTTGATCCGTCGAAGCAAAGAAATTGCTGTTGACATACGGTACACTTTGTTCTTTTCACTCAACTGATGTGGCACCCATGCATCGAGCTTCAAAGTGTACCCAACCTTTTTTAAACGACGAAACGCAGTTGATTTGTTGACGTTCAATTCACTGGCAACCTCTTCCGTCGAAATACGTGAGTTATTCGCAACTAAAGTCCTTAGAACATCGTCATCAAGCTCAGAAGGCCGTCCACTGCGAGGTTGATCTTCGAGGTTAAAATCTCCAGAACGAAATTTCGCGAACCATTTCTTTACTGTGCGGAGTGCTGGAGCACGGTCCAAATAAACTTCGCGAATATCTTTAGTTGCAGCGCCCACTATTTTTCCTTTGCGGAATTCGTATAACATAATATGACGCATATGATCTTTTTCGTTGTTCATCTTCCATGCGTCTTTTCACTAAGCAACTCAAATCAAAATGAAGTTATTTTATGCTTGATTTACAGTTCGGACTGTCACCTTTCCAACGATATATAATATGTATATATTTCTTTCGTACGGCATCCAGAGGAATCGGGCACGAACTTTTGCACTCATCCAATATAATACCAGCTATACATATAATTCCAAATACAGTTGCATAGTGACATGAGCATATTCGTGAAATTTGACTCTGGCAATGTGGTAGCCTGATGAAATTGCCTCTAAAATGATTGCAAATCGCATAATTAAGTCTTCACTGACACCAGTTACCTCAGCAGTCATGTTTGGATCGGCAGTGTTTCCATCATTGGTGGAGCCGTGACTTTGTTTGACAACATCAATCAGAAGTCCCATTCTATTTTTAAAAGCGTCTTGTATGTTTTTCTTCCTACTTTCTGTGATGAACTTGTCTCCCTTTACAATAGATGTCTGTAGCATTAATCTTGTTATCCAATGCTGACAATTCGTATCTACAGAGATCGGGATCAGTCGGTTTTGATGCAATTAAAGGTAAATTATTCATCTCAGTTGGAGTGGCTTTACAAATGTCGCATCTCTGAGATGAAGTATCACATAAAATTGATGTTGCTTTTCCGTCTATCATTGTCATTAATAAAAAGTGTGAAATCTTTATTTCTTCATTTTATGCTTCTAGTAAATTAGCAATTTCTTCCTCAAAAGCAATTTTTTCCCCCAATATCGTTATTTCATTTTCTTTCACAAATTCGAAAAAAAATTGGACGACGCTAGTATAATGTATTTGGTACTAAGCTTTCCATTATTTATGGAATCATCAAGTTGATTTTCTAAATTTTCATCGTCTGTTTGGATTTTTTGTTTGTAATTGGCTTGATTAGAAGCACCATCGAATCCCCATTTACTGATGAGTGTTAATTCTTTACAACTACTATCTAGGACGAGTAACGTCATTATTCTTTTTGTCGTTAAATCCAGTAGATCCTCCTGCTGTGCATGTTGCACTTGATAATAGGATGGGAATATATTACTGTCTTTTTCACTAACACTTTTTCTCAAAGAATTGTATTTTAACTTTGTTAGTTTAAGTCATAAAAATAACCCCAAAGCCTCTATCACAGAAAACGTAGGTTTTGTTTCTTTACACCTTTAACTTTTTTTATATCCTGGGGACTTTTAAGTAATTGTTCTAGAATTTTAACAATCTCCTCATTCCATCCGATTTCAATTCGTTAAAATATGCTTATTTTACTACGTCCGATGACAAATGGATGTTTTCTACGAGCGGTTTTCTACTCGACTTGCACTCCTACGCTCTGATAGCACTCATCAGCAACTGGATATAACCGAACTGTGGGACAGCATTTCAAACTTCCTACGTACAGCTGCAAACGAAGCTATTGGATTTCGCTAAGGTCGCAAAAACAGCTCGTACGATGATAACTGCCGCGTCGCGGTGGAGAGAAAACAGACTGCCTACCTCGCAACCTTGCGAGGGAAAAAAGAAAAGCGCCGAAATGCGTGAGTATGAGAAGCTTAAAAAGCTGGCCGATAAGGGTAATGCTTTAAAAATCTACGAAAAAATACGACTACTTACGGATTGTTTCAAGACCGTAGCACACTCTTGTAGGACCCGGAGAGGTGATATAATGACGGAAGCAAAGAATATACTGAATTTATGTAGGGACCAATTCTCCAGCATGTCAAATGGCAATGAAAATTATACATCCGGAGATGGTGAATCCGAAACCCCAACCGATGAAAAAGACGTTCCATTACCTCACATGAAGAAGTTCGAATAGCAATCGCTCGCTTAAAAAACAACAAAGCGGAGGGATCGATCGATTCCCGTCCGAGCTATTCAAATGTGGCGGGGAAGAACTGATCAGGTGTTGCCTCTATGCCGCTATGTTTGAATTTGGTATTTCCACAAAATGTATACGGCTATATAAACTGACCTTGAGCAATACTTAAAGCTCCGTCAGGATCGGGAAGGACCTCTCCGAGCCGTTCGATACCAAACGAGGTTTCAGACAGGGTGACTCCTTATCGTGTTACTTTTTTAACTTATTATTGGAGAAAATAATACGACCTGCAGAGTTGAATAGGGAAGGTATAATCTTCTATAAGAGAGTACAGAGTCTGGCGTACGCCGCTAATATTGATATTATTGGCTTCAACAACCGCGCCGTGAGCTCTGATTTCTTCATAATTGATAAAGAAGCGAAGCGAATGGGTCTGGTAGTGAACGAGGACAATACGAAATATCTCCTGTCATCAAACAAAGTGTCATCGCATTCACGACTCGGCTCCCACGTCACTGTTGACAGTCATAACTTCGAGGTCGTACATAATTTCGTTTATCTAGGAACCAGCATTAACACTAATAATAACGTCAGACTTGAAATCCAACGCACAATTGTTCTTGCCAACAGGTGCTACTTTGGACTGAGTAGGCAACTGAAAAATAAAGTCCTCTCTCGGCTAACGAAAACCAAACTCTACAAGTCGCTCATCATACCCGTCCTACTATATGGCGCTGAAACGTGGACGATGTCATCATCTGAAGAGGCGGTCGTGGGAGTCTTCGAGAGAAGAATTTTGTGGATAATTTATGGTACTTCGCGAATTGGCAACGTCGAATGCCGCAGACGATGGAACAATGAGCAGTTCGAGCTATATGATGATATTGACATAGTTCAGCGAATGAAGAGACAGCGGCTACGCTAGCGAGGTCATGTCGTCCGAATGGATGAAAACACTTCAGCTTCGAAAGTATTCCATGCAGTAGCCGATGGTGGAAACAATGGAAGAGTAAGAGCTCCACTCCGTTTGAAGGAATCACTTGGTATTTTAAACTGGCGCCAAACAGCGAAAAGAGGAGATGATTGGCGCACGGAATCAATATTACCGTTATAACCGCGTAAGCGGTGCCAACGCCAGTAAAGAAGAAGAAGATATAGAAATGAAGAAATCAAGATGTAGTTCGCATAATCAACTACGTAGGCATCGGCCTAGGAGTCAATAATTTCAGACGCCAACAGCAACAGCAAAAAGATACTTACTAGCCAGGATCAATAAAACAAGTACTACGCCATCAACAGTGTCAATTGGCGATACTAATGTCGAAATGAAGGATGAAAGTTGAAGGAATACTGAGCCACAATAAAATAGGTCGTGAAGAGAAATAATTCCTCAAGGCTCATTTAAATACAAATAATTCTACAGTAGGTTGTTTCTTTTAATAATTTCATTTAATAATCACAGTAAACTGCTAAGCTATATACTAGAGTGCTTACAGATAAAACAAAAAAAAAGATTGGGAGAAATCGTGAAGAAGTTTACTGAATCGCTATTCAATCAAAGGAATTTGCAAATAAAATATGTATGTATGTATATATGGATAAGGCAGAATCAATAAGAATTTTCATATAATTGTTTTAGAAAATTTTGTTGAATGAGTAAGAAAAGGCCACCAGATAAAATATAATATTGCAGATTGAGAGAAATCATGAAAAGGTTTAAGAATTACTTTCCAAACAAACGGATTTCCAAATAAAATATATAAGGATCGGGCAGAACCAAGAAGAATGTTCATATAATTGTTTTAAAAAATTTTGTTGAATAAGTAAGAAAAGGCGACCAGATAAGATATAATATTCGTAGATTTGGAGAAATCATGAAGAGGTGAATCATTTTCCAAACAATGGGATTTCCAAAAAACATACACGTATATAAGAATCTGGCAGAACCAAGAAGAATGTTCAGAGAATTGCCACAGCAAATATTGATAAATCAGTAAGAAAAGGTAAACAGATAAAATATAATATGTGCAAAATGCGAGAAACTGCGAAAAAGTTCGTTAAAACTCTTTCCAGTCAAAGAAATTTTCTCATAAAATATATAGGGATCAGTCAAAAACAAAAAGCATCTTCATAGAATCGCCTCAGCAAATTTTGATGAATCAGTTAGAAAAGGTGAGCCGATAGAATACATTACATACAGAAAAGGAGAAACCACGAAGGAGTACGAATATGAGAATCACTTTCCAATAAAAGGAATTTCCAGCCAAAATACATAGGGATAGACTTAAGGACAGAGGAGAACTTTCATAGAACAGTTTTTAGAACCACTTTCCAATCAAAGGAATTTCCAACTTAAATTGATAGAAATTGATTATGCCATATATCCGCCAAAGTTAACGCAGCTAAATAAATGAAGTAAACAATTTGAGGATATGAATGTAGTGGAAATTGTTTTTTTAATGAACCTGTAGGAAATTAAGTTCTATTTTTAAAAAGGCAACAGACGTTTGTCAAGAAATAAATATTCTAATTTAGTAGAAAAAAATTAGAATAAAAAAACTGATTTCAGAAGAAAATAGTTCGGTCAAATTTCCAAACAGAAAAATCAGTAGAAAACAACATCAAATGACCTCTAAGAGGCAACGAAAAACAATTTATATCGTCTCTGTATTTATAGGAAATCAGAATGAATTAGTTTAGATATAAAAAATTTCATGGCATGCTTGGCCAAGATATTTGTTTGACAGTAAATTGATTCATTGATGTACATTTCGATTTTGAAAAAGTACCAAATCTGAAAATGATAATGTTACGATAAAAATGCAAAAAACACAATAAGAGTGCATCCAGTTTCCAAATACTCTTTGTCATATTAATTATTCGGATGTGTGTACATATACAGCAACTTGAAGGTAGTTTCGTTCTCTCTTGGCAGTCGACTTCATAGCTACCTGACATTAAACGTCCAGCACTTTTAAATGAGAATTAAAAAAATTTAGAATTTTTATATTTTGCAAAGTAATTTAACATAAAACAAATACGTTAAAAATTTTTTACGCCCATCATATTCTTTGTATTGCAACTTTAGTAAGTAAGTAAAAGTACCAACAAAATTTAAATCGATTTCACGAAAATGGAAAGATGAGTGGCTTTCGCTATTTCTGCCTATTTGTTTGAAAGCCAAATAGTTTAACAGTTTTAAAAATATTCTAACGAAATTTCGTAAGCCGAAAGATTTTCTATTTTTTTTTATTATTTTCGAGAGAGCTACAAATTGTTTCGGTTATTAAAATTGAAAAATAAACTCCAGCGACATATAAAACTATGCCTCAGATGAGATAGCCCCGCAAACGTTTTAAAGATCAAGATTTGAGGGTGTACACCTGGACTGTCAGCTCCCTTGATTGGGAAAGTGCCGCTGCCTAGCTGGGTGATGTCCTCGTTAAATTAAAAGCTGACATCACCGCTGGGCTGAAAAGGGACGATGAAGGGCTTGGCATTTGAAGAAAAAAGTTTTCTTTTTTGAAATTTTAAGTATTGTGTTAGATTTATCTATCGATAATAAGTAACTATTTCTATGATGGTCTTTCAGATAAATTAGTATTTTTGGTGTAATTAATTTCCAATGTAATTTTTGTGTGATGGAAAGCAAAAAAGGGTAAATCTCAAATTTTTCAAATTTGCTCAAAGATTTGACTTTGCGAGTGCATAGTAGGTATTTTTGTCCTATTTTAGCTCCTATTCTCGAGTTGAGATTTTCCGCGATTTGTTCGCAATTTCTACATTTGTTCTCTTTTCCACATCACCATAGAGGTTAAGAGCTAGGCCCGTTTTTTTATGCAGTGGTCTCCCTTTTAGGCCTAATCCACTAAGCACTAATAAAATAAGTATAGAATCATAATCACTACTTAGTAGTAGAGATAGTGATTGCGTTTTTTTAATTTAATCACAATCAATACTTGGTAGTAGTGATTGTGAATAAACTGAAACAGTGCAGTGTCTACTAGCCAGTTTAGTTTTAATTTAATCACTGTCGAGGGTATCCACATTGGCGAATGAAAAATTTGCGTATTACTCATCATCAACTGTTTCCGCTTGTTCAACTTTGTGCTTTTCCGGATAAAGTTTTATGTTTTCTGTGAAGTTTGTGGTGTTATGCTGAGATGAGTGGATCAGAGCTGGTCAATAAATTATAAAAAACCTCTTTATTTGTAGTCATTCTACTGCATTTCCTGGAATGATGTTGGCGGTACCTATGCAAGTTTTTATTTCTAGCTTGGGCAGCTTCTTCAGATAGCTGTCCAATTGGTATTAGACCAAAACTTTCAATAATAACTGCACCATGCATAAGAACTTTATGAACACTTGACGACATATAATACCAGCTATACATATAATTCCAAATACAGTTGCATAGTGACATGAGCATATTCGTGAAATTTGACTCTGGCAATGTGGTAGCCTGATGAAATTGCCTCTAAAATGATTGCAAATCGCATAATTAAGTCTTCACTGACACCAGTTACCTCAGCAGTCATGTTTGGATCGGCAGTATTTCCATCATTGGTGGAGCCGTGACTTTGTTTGACAACATCAATCAGAAGTCCCATTCTATTTTTAAAAGCGTCTTGTATGTTTTTCTTCCTACTTTCTGTGATGAACTTGTCTCCCTTTACAATAGATGTCTGTAGCATTAATCTTGTTATCCAATGCTGACAATTCGTATCTACAGAGATCGGGATCAGTCGGTTTTGATGCAATTAAAGGTAAATTATTCATCTCAGTTGGAGTGGCTTTACAAATGTCGCATCTCTGAGATGAAGTATCACATAAAATTGATGTTGCTTTTCCGTCTATCATTGTCATTAATAAAAAGTGTGAAATCTTTATTTCTTCATTTTATGCTTCTAGTAAATTAGCAATTTCTTCCTCAAAAGCAATTTTTTCCCCCAATATCGTTATTTCATTTTCTTTCACAAATTCGAAAAAAAATTGGACGACGCTAGTATAATGTATTTGGTACTAAGCTTTCCATTAGTTATGGAATCATCAAGTTGATTTTCTAAATTTTCATCGTCTGTTTGGATTTTTTGTTTGTAATTGGCTTGATTAGAAGCACCATCGAATCCCCATTTACTGATGAGTGTTAATTCTTTACAACTACTATCTAGGACGAGTAACGTCATTATTCTTTTTGTCGTTAAATCCAGTAGATCCTCCTGCTGTGCATGTTGCACTTGATAATAGGATGGGAATATATTACTGTCTTTTTCACTAACACTTTTTCTCAAAGAATTGTATTTTAACTTTGTTAGTTTAAGTCATAAAAATAACCCCAAAGCCTCTATCACAGAAAACGTAGGTTTTGTTTCTTTACACCTTTAACTTTTTTTATATCCTGGGGACTTTTAAGTAATTGTTCTAGAATTTTAACAATCTCCTCATTCCATCCGATTTCAATTCGTTAAAATATGCTTATTTTACTACGTCCGATGACAAATGGATGTTTTCTACGAGCGGTTTTCTACTCGACTTGCACTCCTACGCTCTGATAGCACTCATCAGCAACTGGATATAACCGAACTGTGGGACAGCATTTCAAACTTCCTACGTACAGCTGCAAACGAAGCTATTGGATTTCGCTAAGGTCGCAAAAACAGCTCGTACGATGATAACTGCCGCGTCGCGGTGGAGAGAAAACAGACTGCCTACCTCGCAACCTTGCGAGGGAAAAAAGAAAAGCGCCGAAATGCGTGAGTATGAGAAGCTTAAAAAGCTGGCCGATAAGGGTAATGCTTTAAAAATCTACGAAAAAATACGACTACTTACGGATTGTTTCAAGACCGTAGCACACTCTTGTAGGACCCGGAGAGGTGATATAATGACGGAAGCAAAGAATATACTGAATTTATGTAGGGACCAATTCTCCAGCATGTCAAATGGCAATGAAAATGATACATCCGGAGATGGTGAATCCGAAACCCCAACCGATGAAAAAGACGTTCCATTACCTCACATGAAGAAGTTCGAATAGCAATCGCTCGCTTAAAAAACAACAAAGCGGAGGGATCGATCGATTCCCGTCCGAGCTATTCAAATGTGGCGGGGAAGAACTGATCAGGTGTTGCCTCTATGCCGCTATGTTTGAATTTGGTATTTCCACAAAATGTATACGGCTATGTAAACTGACCTTGAGCAATACTTAAAGCTCCGTCAGGATCGGGAAGGACCTCTCCGAGCCGTTCGATACCAAACGAGGTTTCAGACAGGGTGGCTCCTTATCGTGTTACTTTTTTAACTTATTGTTGGAGAAAATATTACGACCTGCAGAGTTGAATAGGGAAGGTACAATCTTCTATAAGAGAGTACAGAGTCTGGCGTACGCCGCTAATATTGATATTATTGGCTTCAACAACCGCGCCGTGAGCTCTGATTTCTTCATAATTGATAAAGAAGCGAAGCGAATGGTTCTGGTAGTGAACGAGGACAATACGAAATATCTCCTGTCATCAAACAAAGTGTCATCGCATTCACGACTCGGCTCCCACGTCACTGTTGACAGTCATAACTTCGAGGTCGTACATAATTTCGTTTATCTAGGAACCAGCATTAACACTAATAATAACGTCAGACTTGAAATCCAACGCACAATTGTTCTTGCCAACAGGTGCTACTTTGGACTGAGTAGGCAACTGAAAAATAAAGTCCTCTCTCGGCTAACGAAAACCAAACTCTACAAGTCGCTCATCATACCCGTCCTACTATATGGCGCTGAAACGTGGACGATGTCATCATCTGAAGAGGCGGTCGTGGGAGTCTTCGAGAGAAGAGTTTTGTGGATAATTTATGGTACTTTGCGAATTGGCAACGTCGAATGCCGCAGACGATGGAACAATGAGCAGTTCGAGCTATATGATGATATTGACATAGTTCAGCGAATGAAGAGACAGCGGCTACGCTAGCGAGGTCATGTCGTCCGAATGGATGAAAACACTTCAGCTTCGAAAGTATTCCATGCAGTAGACGATGGTGGAAACAATGGAAGAGTAAGAGCTCCACTCCGTTTGAAGGAATCACTTGGTATTTTAAACTGGCGCCAAACAGCGAAAAGAGGAGATGATTGGCGCACGGAATCAATATTACCGTTATAACCGCGTAAGCGGTGCCAACGCCAGTAAAGAAGAAGAAGATATAGAAATGAAGAAATCAAGATGTAGTTCGCATAATCAACTACGTAGGCATCGGCCTAGGAGTCAATAATTTCAGACGCCAACTGCAACAGCAAAAAGATACTTACTAGCCAGGATCAATAAAACAAGTACTACGCCATCAACAGTGTCAATTGGCGATACTAATGTCGAAATGAAGGATGAAAGTTGAAGGAATACTGAGCCACAATAAAATAGGTCGTGAAGAGAAATAATTCCTCAAGGCTCATTTAAATACAAATAATTCTACAGTAGGTTGTTTCTTTTAATAATTTCATTTAATAATCACAGTAAACTGCTAAGCTATATACTAGAGTGCTTACAGATAAAACAAAAAAAAAAAAGATTGGGAGAAATCGTGAAGAAGTTTACTGAATCGCTATTCAATCAAAGGAATTTGCAAATAAAATATGTATGTATGTATATATGGGTAAGGCAGAATCAATAAGAATTTTCATATAATTGTTTTAGAAAATTTTGTTGAATGAGTAAGAAAAGGCCACCAGATAAAATATAATATTGCAGATTGAGAGAAATCATGAAAAGGTTTAAGAATTACTTTCCAAACAAACGGATTTCCAAATAAAATATATAAGGATCGGGCAGAACCAAGAAGAATGTTCATATAATTGTTTTAAAAAAATTTTGTTGAATAAGTAAGAAAAGGCGACCAGATAAGATATAATATTCGTAGATTTGGAGAAATCATGAAGAGGTGAATCACTTTCCAAACAATGGGATTTCCAAAAAACATACACGTATATAAGAATCTGGCAGAACCAAGAAGAATGTTCATAGAATTGCCACAGCAAATGTTAAAACTCTTTCCAGTCAAAGAAATTTTCTCATAAAATATATAGGGATCAGTCAAAAACAAAAAGCATCTTCATAGAATCGCCTCAGCAAATTTTGATGAATCAGTTAGAAAAGGTGAGCCGATAGAATACATTACATACAGAATAGGAGAAAACACGAAGGAGTACGAATATGAGAATCACTTTCCAATAAAAGGAATTTCCAGCCAAAATACATAGGGATAGACTTAAGGACAGAGGAGAACTTTCATAGAACAGTTTTTAGAACCACTTTCCAATCAAAGGAATTTCCAACTTAAATTGATAGAAATTGATTATGCCATATATCCGCCAAAGTTAACGCAGCTAAATAAATGAAGTAAACAATTTGAGGATATGAATGTAGTGGAAATTGTTTTTTTAATGAACCTGTAGGAAATTAAGTTCTATTTTTAAAAAGGCAACAGACGTTTGTCAAGAAAAAAATATTCTAATTTAGTAGAGAAAAATTAGAATAAAAAAACTGATTTCAGAAGAAAATAGTTTGGTCAAATTTCCAAACAGAAAAATCAGTAGAAAACAACATCAAATGACCTCTAAGAGGCAACGAAAAACAATTTGTATCGTCTCTGTATTTATAGGAAATCAGAATGAATTAGTTTAGATATAAAAAATTTCATGGCATGCTTGGCCAAGATATTTGTTTGACAGTAAATTGATTCATTGATGTACATTTCGATTTTGAAAAAGTACCAAATCTGAAAATGATAATGTTACGATAAAAATGCAAAAAACACAATAAGAGTGCATCCAGAGTCCAAATACTCTTTGTCATATTAATTATTCGGATGTGTGTACATATACAGCAACTTGAAGGTAGTTTCGTTCTCTCTTGGCAGTCGACTTCATAGCTACCTGACATTAAACGTCTAGCACTTTTAAATGAGAATTAAAAAAATTTAGAATTTTTATATTTTGCAAAGTAATTTAACATAAAACAAATACGTTAAAAATTTTTTACACCCATCATATTCTTTGTATTGCAACTTTAGTAAGTAAGTAAAAGTACCAACAAAATTTAAATCGATTTCACGAAAATGGAAAGATGAGTGGCTTTCGCTATTTCTGCCTATTTGTTTGAAAGCCAAATAGTTTAACAGTTTTAAAAATATTCTAACGAAATTTCGTAAGCCGAAAGATTTTCTATTTTTTTTATTATTTTCGAGAGAGCTACAAATTGTTTCGGTTATTAAAATTGAAAAATAAACTCCAGCGACATATAAAACTATGCCTCAGATGAGATAGCCCCGCAAACGTTTTAAAGATCAAGATTTGAGGGTGTACACCTGGACTGTCAGCTCCCTTGATTGGGAAAGTGCCGCTGCCTAGCTGGGTGATGTCCTCGTTAAATTAAAAGCTGACATCACCGCTGGGCTGAAAAGGGACGATAAAGGGCTTGGCATTTGAAGAAAAAAGTTTTCTTTTTTGAAATTTTAAGTATTGTGTTAGATTTATCTATCGATAATAAGTAACTATTTCTATGATGGTCTTTCAGATAAATTAGTATTTTTGGTGTAATTAATTTCCAATGTAATTTTTGTGTGATGGAAAGCAAAAAAGGGTAAATCTCTAATTTTTCAAATTTGCTCAAAGATTTGACTTTGCGAGTGCATAGTAGGTATTTTTATCCTATTTTAGCTCCTATTCTCGGGTTGAGATTTTCCGCGATTTGTTCGCAATTTCTACATTTGTTCTCTTTACCACATCACCATAGAGGTTAAGAGCTAGGCCCGTTTTTTTATGCAGTGGTCTCCCTTTTAGGCCTAATCCACTAAGCACTAATAAAATAAGTATAGAATCATAATCACTACTTAGTAGTAGAGATAGTGATTGCGTTTTTTTAATTTAATCACAATCAATACTTGGTAGTAGTGATTGTGAATAAACTGAAACAGTGCAGTGTCTACTAGCCAGTTTAGTTTTAATTTAATCACTGTCGAGGGTATCCACATTGGCGAATGAAAAATTTGCGTATTACTCATCATCAACTGTTTCCGCTTGTTCAACTTTGTGCTTTTCCGGATAAAGTTTTATGTTTTCTGTGAAGTTTGTGGTGTTATGCTGAGATGAGTGGATCAGATCTGGTCAATAAATTATAAAAAACATCTTTATTTGTAGTCATTCTACTGCATTTCCTGGAATGATGTTGGCGGTACCTATGCAAGTTTTTATTTCTAGCTTGGGCAGCTTCTTCAGATAGCTGTCCAATTGGTATTAGACCAAAACTTTCAATAATAACTGCACCATGCATAAGAACTTTATGAACACTTGACGACATATAATACCAGCTATACATATAATTCCAAATACAGTTGCATAGTGACATGAGCATATTCGTGAAATTTGACTCTGGCAATGTGGTAGCCTGATGAAATTGCCTCTAAAATGATTGCAAATCGCATAATTAAGTCTTCACTGACACCAGTTACCTCAGCAGTCATGTTTGGATCGGCAGTGTTTCCATCATTGGTGGAGCCGTGACTTTGTTTGACAACATCAATCAGAAGTCCCATTCTATTTTTAAAAGCGTCTTGTATGTTTTTCTTCCTACTTTCTGTGATGAACTTGTCTCCCTTTACAATAGATGTCTGTAGCATTAATCTTGTTATCCAATGCTGACAATTCGTATCTACAGAGATCGGGATCAGTCGGTTTTGATGCAATTAAAGGTAAATTATTCATCTCAGTTGGAGTGGCTTTACAAATGTCGCATCTCTGAGATGAAGTATCACATAAAATTGATGTTGCTTTTCCGTCTATCATTGTCATTAATAAAATGTGTGAAATCTTTATTTCTTCATTTTATGCTTCTAGTAAATTAGCAATTTCTTCCTCAAAAGCAATTTTTTCCCCCAATATCGTTATTTCATTTTCTTTCACAAATTCGAAAAAAAATTGGACGACGCTAGTATAATGTATTTGGTACTAAGCTTTCCATTATTTATGGAATCATCAAGTTGATTTTCTAA
This sequence comes from Ceratitis rosa, assembly GCA_037013455.1. Classification (NCBI taxonomy): domain Eukaryota; kingdom Metazoa; phylum Arthropoda; class Insecta; order Diptera; family Tephritidae; genus Ceratitis; species Ceratitis rosa. The sequence goes on from JAWMAG010000056.1 coordinate 786,098, forward strand.
ATTTTCATCGTCTGTTTGGATTTTTTGTTTGTAATTGGCTTGATTAGAAGCACCATCGAATCCCCATTTACTGATGAGTGTTAATTCTTTACAACTACTATCTAGGACGAGTAACGTCATTATTCTTTTTGTCGTTAAATCCAGTAGATCCTCCTGCTGTGCATGTTGCACTTGATAATAGGATGGGAATATATTACTGTCTTTTTCACTAACACTTTTTCTCAAAGAATTGTATTTTAACTTTGTTAGTTTAAGTCATAAAAATAACCCCAAAGCCTCTATCACAGAAAACGTAGGTTTTGTTTCTTTACACCTTTAACTTTTTTTATATCCTGGGGACTTTTAAGTAATTGTTCTAGAATTTTAACAATCTCCTCATTCCATCCGATTTCAATTCGTTAAAATATGCTTATTTTACTACGTCCGATGACAAATGGATGTTTTCTACGAGCGGTTTTCTACTCGACTTGCACTCCTACGCTCTGATAGCACTCATCAGCAACTGGATATAACCGAACTGTGGGACAGCATTTCAAACTTCCTACGTACAGCTGCAAACGAAGCTATTGGATTTCGCTAAGGTCGCAAAAACAGCTCGTACGATGATAACTGCCGCGTCGCGGTGGAGAGAAAACAGACTGCCTACCTCGCAACCTTGCGAGGGAAAAAAGAAAAGCGCCGAAATGCGTGAGTATGAGAAGCTTAAAAAGCTGGCCGATAAGGGTAATGCTTTAAAAATCTACGAAAAAATACGACTACTTACGGATTGTTTCAAGACCGTAGCACACTCTTGTAGGACCCGGAGAGGTGATATAATGACGGAAGCAAAGAATATACTGAATTTATGTAGGGACCAATTCTCCAGCATGTCAAATGGCAATGAAAATGATACATCCGGAGATGGTGAATCCGAAACCCCAACCGATGAAAAAGACGTTCCATTACCTCACATGAAGAAGTTCGAATAGCAATCGCTCGCTTTAAAAACAACAAAGCGGAGGGATCGATCGATTCCCGTCCGAGCTATTCAAATGTGGCGGGGAAGAACTGATCAGGTGTTGCCTCTATGCCGCTATGTTTGAATTTGGTATTTCCACAAAATGTATACGGCTATGTAAACTGACCTTGAGCAATACTTAAAGCTCCGTCAGGATCGGGAAGGACCTCTCCGAGCCGTTCGATACCAAACGAGGTTTCAGACAGGGTGACTCCTTATCGTGTTACTTTTTTAACTTATTGTTGGAGAAAATATTACGACCTGCAGAGTTGAATAGGGAAGGTACAATCTTCTATAAGAGAGTACAGAGTCTGGCGTACGCCGCTAATATTGATATTATTGGCTTCAACAACCGCGCCGTGAGCTCTGATTTCTTCATAATTGATAAAGAAGCGAAGCGAATGGGTCTGGTAGTGAACGAGGACAATACGAAATATCTCCTGTCATCAAACAAAGTGTCATCGCATTCACGACTCGGCTCCCACGTCACTGTTGACAGTCATAACTTCGAGGTCGTACATAATTTCGTTTATCTAGGAACCAGCATTAACACTAATAATAACGTCAGACTTGAAATCCAACGCACAATTGTTCTTGCCAACAGGTGCTACTTTGGACTGAGTAGGCAACTGAAAAATAAAGTCCTCTCTCGGCTAACGAAAACCAAACTCTACAAGTCGCTCATCATACCCGTCCTACTATATGGCGCTGAAACGTGGACGATGTCATCATCTGAAGAGGCGGTCGTGGGAGTCTTCGAGAGAAGAGTTTTGTGGATAATTTATGGTACTTTGCGAATTGGCAACGTCGAATGCCGCAGACGATGGAACAATGAGCAGTTCGAGCTATATGATGATATTGACATAGTTCAGCGAATGAAGAGACAGCGGCTACGCTAGCGAGGTCATGTCGTCCGAATGGATGAAAACACTTCAGCTTCGAAAGTATTCCATGCAGTAGACGATGGTGGAAACAATGGAAGAGTAAGAGCTCCACTCCGTTTGAAGGAATCACTTGGTATTTTAAACTGGCGCCAAACAGCGAAAAGAGGAGATCATTGGCGCAGGGAATCAATATTACCGTTATAACCGCGTAAGCGGTGCCAACGCCAGTAAAGAAGAAGAAGATATAGAAATGAAGAAATCAAGATGTAGTTCGCATAATCAACTACGTAGGCATCGGCCTAGGAGTCAATAATTTCAGACGCCAACAGCAACAGCAAAAATATACTTACTAGCCAGGATCAATAAAACAAGTACTACGCCATCAACAGTGTCAATTGGCGATACTAATGTCGAAATGAAGGATGAAAGTTGAAGGAATACTGAGCCACAATAAAATAGGTCGTGAAGAGAAATAATTCCTCAAGGCTCATTTAAATACAAATAATTCTACAGTAGGTTGTTTCTTTTAATAATTTCATTTAATAATCACAGTAAACTGCTAAGCTATATACTAGAGTGCTTACAGATAAAACAAAAAAAAAAGATTGTGAGAAATCGTGAAGAAGTTTACTGAATCGCTATTCAATCAAAGGAATTTGCAAATAAAATATGTATGTATGTATATATGGATAAGGCAGAATCAATAAGAATTTTCATATAATTGTTTTAGAAAATTTTGTTGAATGAGTAAGAAAAGGCCAGCAGATAAAATATAATATTGCAGATTGAGAGAAATCATGAAAAGGTTTAAGAATTACTTTCCAAACAAACGGATTTCCAAATAAAATATATAAGGATCGGGCAGAACCAAGAAGAATGTTCATATAATTGTTTTAAAAAAATTTTGTTGAATAAGTAAGAAAAGGCGACCAGATAAGATATAATATTCGTAGATTTGGAGAAATCATGAAGAGGTGAATCACTTTCCAAACAATGGGATTTCCAAAAAACATACACATATATAAGAATCTGGCAGAACCAAGAAGAATGTTCATAGAATTGCCACAGCAAATATTGATAAATCAGTAAGAAAAGGTAAACAGATAAAATATAATATGTGCAAAATGCGAGAAACTGCGAAAAAGTTCGTTAAAACTCTTTCCAGTCAAAGAAATTTTCTCATAAAATATATAGGGATCAGTCAAAAACAAAAAGCATCTTCATAGAATCGCCTCAGCAAATTTTGATGAATCAGTTAGAAAAGGTGAGCCTATAGAATACATTACATACAGAATAGGAGAAACCACGAAGCAATACGAATATGAGAATCACTTTCCAATAAAAGGAATTTCCAGCCAAAATACATTGGGATAGACTTAAGGACAGAGGAGAACTTTCATAGAACAGTTTTTAGAACCACTTTCCAATCAAAGGAATTTCCAACTTAAATTGATAGAAATTGATTATGCCATATATCCGCCAAAGTTAACGCAGCTAAATAAATGAAGTAAACAATTTGAGGATATGAATGTAGTGGAAATTGTTTTTTTAATGAACCTGTAGGAAATTAAGTTCTATTTTTAAAAAGGCAACAGACGTTTGTCAAAAAAAAAATATTCTAATTTAGTAGAAAAAAATTAGAATAAAAAAACTGATTTCAGAAGAAAATAGTTTGGTCAAATTTCCAAACAGAAAAATCAGTAGAAAACAACATCAAATGACCTCTAAGAGGCAACGAAAAACAATTTGTATCGTCTCTGTATTTATAGGAAATCAGAATGAATTAGTTTAGATATAAAAAATTTCATGGCATGCTTGGCCAAGATATTTGTTTGACAGTAAATTGATTCATTGATGCACATTTCGATTTTGAAAAAGTACCAAATCTGAAAATGATAATGTTACGATAAAAATGCAAAAAACACAATAAGAGTGCATCCAGAGTCCAAATACTCTTTGTCATATTAATTATTCGGATGTGTGTACATATACAGCAACTTGAAGGTAGTTTCGTTCTCTCTTGGCAGTCGACTTCATAGCTACCTGACATTAAACGTCTAGCACTTTTAAATGAGAATTAAAAAAATTTAGAATTTTTATATTTTGCAAAGTAATTTAACATAAAACAAATACGTTAAAAATTTTTTACACCCATCATATTCTTTGTATTGCAACTTTAGTAAGTAAGTAAAAGTACCAACAAAATTTAAATCGATTTCACGAAAATGGAAAGATGAGTGGCTTTCGCTATTTCTGCCTATTTGTTTGAAAGCCAAATAGTTTAACAGTTTTAAAAATATTCTAACGAAATTTCGTAAGCCGAAAGATTTTCTATTTTTTTTATTATTTTCGAGAGAGCTACAAATTGTTTCGGTTATTAAAATTGAAAAATAAACTCCAGCGACATATAAAACTATGCCTCAGATGAGATAGCCCCGCAAACGTTTTAAAGATCAAGATTTGAGGGTGTACACCTGGACTGTCAGCTCCCTTGATTGGGAAAGTGCCGCTGCCTAGCTGGGTGATGTCCTCGTTAAATTAAAAGCTGACATCACCGCTGGGCTGAAAAGGGACGATAAAGGGCTTGGCATTTGAAGAAAAAAGTTTTCTTTTTTGAAATTTTAAGTATTGTGTTAGATTTATCTATCGATAATAAGTAACTATTTCTATGATGGTCTTTCAGATAAATTAGTATTTTTGGTGTAATTAATTTCCAATGTAATTTTTGTGTGATGGAAAGCAAAAAAGGGTAAATCTCTAATTTTTCAAATTTGCTCAAAGATTTGACTTTGCGAGTGCATAGTAGGTATTTTTGTCCTATTTTAGCTCCTATTCTCGGGTTGAGATTTTCCGCGATTTGTTCGCAATTTCTACATTTGTTCTCTTTTCCACATCACCATAGAGGTTAAGAGCTAGGCCCGTTTTTTTATGCAGTGGTCTCCCTTTTAGGCCTAATCCACTAAGCACTAATAAAATAAGTATAGAATCATAATCACTACTTAGTAGTAGAGATAGTGATTGCGTTTTTTTAATTTAATCACAATCAATACTTGGTAGTAGTGATTGTGAATAAACTGAAACAGTGCAGTGTCTACTAGCCAGTTTAGTTTTAATTTAATCACTGTCGAGGGTATCCACATTGGCGAATGAAAAATTTGCGTATTACTCATCATCAACTGTTTCCGCTTGTTCAACTTTGTGCTTTTCCGGATAAAGTTTTATGTTTTCTGTGAAGTTTGTGGTGTTATGCTGAAATGAGTGGATCAGAGCTGGTCAATAAATTATAAAAAACCTCTTTATTTGTAGTCATTCTACTGCATTTCCTGGAATGATGTTGGCGGTACCTATGCAAGTTTTTATTTCTAGCTTGGGCAGCTTCTTCAGATAGCTGTCCAATTGGTATTAGACCAAAACTTTCAATAATAACTGCACCATGCATAAGAACTTTATGAACACTTGACGACATATAATACCAGCTATACATATAATTCCAAATACAGTTGCATAGTGACATGAGCATATTCGTGAAATTTGACTCTGGCAATGTGGTAGCCTGATGAAATTGCCTCTAAAATGATTGCAAATCGCATAATTAAGTCTTCACTGACACCAGTTACCTCAGCAGTCATGTTTGGATCGGCAGTGTTTCCATCATTGGTGGAGCCGTGACTTTGTTTGACAACATCAATCAGAAGTCCCATTCTATTTTTAAAAGCGTCTTGTATGTTTTTCTTCCTACTTTCTGTGATGAACTTGTCTCCCTTTACAATAGATGTCTATAGCATTAATCTTGTTATCCAATGCTGACAATTCGTATCTACAGAGATCGGGATCAGTCGGTTTTGATGCAATTAAAGGTAAATTATTCATCTCAGTTGGAGTGGCTTTACAAATGTCGCATCTCTGAGATGAAGTATCACATAAAATTGATGTTGCTTTTCCGTCTATCATTGTCATTAATAAAAAGTGTGAAATCTTTATTTCTTCATTTTATGCTTCTAGTAAATTAGCAATTTCTTCCTCAAAAGCAATTTTTTCCCCCAATATCGTTATATCATTTTCTTTCACAAATTCGAAAAAAAATTGGACGACGCTAGTATAATGTATTTGGTACTAAGCTTTCCATTATTTATGGAATCATCAAGTTGATTTTCTAAATTTTCATCGTCTGTTTGGATTTTTTGTTTGGAATTGGCTTGATTAGAAGCACCATCGAATCCCCATTTACTGATGAGTGTTAATTCTTTACAACTACTATCTAGGACGAGTAACGTCATTATTCTTTTTGTCGTTAAATCCAGTAGATCCTCCTGCTGTGCATGTTGCACTTGATAATAGGATGGGAATATATTACTGTCTTTTTCACTAACACTTTTTCTCAAAGAATTGTATTTTAACTTTGTTAGTTTAAGTCATAAAAATAACCCCAAAGCCTCTATCACAGAAAACGTAGGTTTTGTTTCTTTACACCTTTAACTTTTTTTATATCCTGGGGACTTTTAAGTAATTGTTCTAGAATTTTAACAATCTCCTCATTCCATCCGATTTCAATTCGTTAAAATATGCTTATTTTACTACGTCCGATGACAAATGGATGTTTTCTGCTCGTCTTTTTCTTTTTTTTTTTAGGACCTAATGTAAAAAAATGTTTTCTAAGGCTTCGTTCTGTGGAGAAACCGATAGAAACTTTTGCTGGTGATACATATTGAGTTGATGTACTAGGTGCTGGGTGATATTCATTACGGTCTATTAAACATTTAATAAAGGCTGGCCATTTTATGTTTACTTGTAACCATTCGCTATTTTTACCTTTAAATAAATTTTCTTTACGATGAGCGTTTTCCCATCTTCTATTTAAATTATAAAATTTTGCACAAAAAAATTTTCAAGTATTTTCGTGTTGATCACTTAACTTGACTAAAAATTTGGACCAATACAAACTGTCATTATTTTTAATACTGTCACTCTTTTTTAGAATAAAGACAAGGTCAAGGTTTGACACTAAATCTTCAAACATTTTCATAAACCCGAAATAACAAGTATTTAATGAATAATTAATGTGCGTCTATTACTGTGGTTTTAGACCTTTAAATTCACCCCTGACCAAATATTCACCAAGTGCTAAATCCTGGAAAAGACCCGCAAAAAAGGGATTGATTTTAAGGCTGCCTTCGACAGCACAATAGGAGCTGCCTTTTTGCCGCTATGTTTGAATTTGGTATACCCACAAAACTTATAGGGCTGTGTAGGACAACACCAAAAGCCTTTAACTTGGAAAGGACCTCTCCAAACCGTTCGACACCATACGAGGTTTCAGACAGTGTGATTCCGTATCGTGTGACTTCTTTAGTCAGAGAACGTATAATATAGAGAAGGTACAGTTACGGATCAGAGTAGATATTGTCAAAAACAAGGATTATTTCGTTTCACGTAATCGTACCACACTCCTCACATGATGCGGGCAAAGTGCTGTTTATTAACAGTATTGAGCGTAACAATATGCAGCTTTGTAAACATAATGTAAATTGATAATATTGATAAAAATAATGAAAATATCGCAAATTTCGCCGACGGCATTTTGACTTTTGCATATGTACATTTGTACGCCTAACTCAATTTAATGCGAAATTGAAATATCATCACCATCGTTTTCAGCAGGTCAATATCTACATTGTACCCATTATTCATTGTGGTTTTATTCCTATTAGAACGGAAATTATTCACATAAAACCTACCAAAATTTGATTGGAGGCATATGAAAGGCTGAACCTTCTAACTGTTCTCCTAAAAACTTAAAAAAACAGACTTACGCATGCAAACCCATAAGTATATGAAAAAATGCGTTGATTTCCGAAATAAATAAATGTTTTTGATTTCAGATATATATGCATACATAAGAATATTACTAATATTTATAGTAAATATACAAATGGCCGCTGTAGCCGAGTGGCTAGCATTGCGTACTGACATTCGGAAGGCTTGGGTTCAAATCGGGGGCACCGGGATCCAAAAGTTATGGAAAATTAATTTAAATAAAAAATTAAGTTAAATTTTCCAATTGCGGTCGCCCCTCGGCAGTGAATGCCCACCCCTCCGAGTGTCTTTCTGACATGAAATAAACTATCAGCCGTTCGGAGTCGGCTTAGTATAAACTGTAGGTCCCTCCATTTGTTGGAAAAACATCAAGACGTAAAACCACAAATTGGAAGAGGAGCTCGACCGAAAATCGCTTCAGCGGTTACAAAGCGCCAATTATATATATATATACAAACTTTCATATTAACCATGCAAACATTTGCATGCACAAAGAATATATGTATGTAAGTGCTTAGGGTATCCACATGCAGAAACTCAAATGCATGCGCCATAGAATAAGACGAAATGCGTTCATTTATAAAGACAGTCGAACACATAACCTTGCTTGCCCGTCTCAACATTTGCTTCATCGTGACGGTCGCAAACTAAAACATGAAAGGACGACTAAATTCGAGTGGAACCGAACAAAAGACACTTGACTGATATTTATATCTCACGTTGTTAAAACATCTAGATTTTTACTCGAGCTATCAAGTATAGAGACGGAAGGACAGACATTCCTAAATTGATTTATTTCATCATTCCATAGGGTCTATACCTACGTCGATTACTGTAAAACTGTTAGCAGAACAAACCTAATACTCTGGGCACATAGTATAGTCGGGTATAAAAAGTCCCGAAACAATCCTACGGTATGAACATTCTCTGCTAGCATTGCTTAAAATTCTTTTGACTAAAATCGTCCACTCAATTGAAGCAAATCACTATCGCGCTGTTCGCATATTAGGTTATATTGCCCGGCAAGAATTTCATTGCCTTCCCGCATGCGCCTTGCCTATAAGCGAGGATTACAAAATGCTAAATTCTAAAATTTAAGAATATTTGATTTTGTGTTCAAGAAAGAAAAGTAATAAAACCAATAACTGCTTGCAAACCCTTTCCTTCGACTTTTTATCCACGAACAGTTTCCTGAAGATGAATTCAAATTTTGCCAAAGATCAAATATTTTAGTTGAGCAAACGAAAACTCATACATTAAAAGCTCCCTATATGTATACAAAAAGCAAATACACACAAAGTCTTGTGCGACCTCTTTCTCTTCGCTCCCTCCAAATTTCTGTCAGAAATTTTGTCAAAAGTCAGTAAAATAAACAATTATGTCAGAAATCGATGTTTAACTTGCGACAAAGTAAAAGCACATACATTCTAGCATTTTAATATGTATACGAAAAACGCAGATAATCTTAAAAATGCGCATGCCCTTCCCTCTCTCAACCCGCCGTCCACAAACGACTTCTTCGCGACGACCACAAAATTTCAGAAAAATCAGAATTCAAGTTGGTTTGAGGTTGAAGACACATACATTCAAAGCGACCAATGTGTGTGCTTTGTAACAGCTGAAGCGATTTTAGGCCGAGCTCCTCCTCCAATTTGTGGTTTTGCGTTTGATGTTTTTCCAACAAATGGCGGCCGCAGTAGCCAAATAGTTAGCATTGCGTTCTGCCATTCGGAAGGCTCGGGTTCAAATCCTGGTGTCGGACTAACATCCAAAAAAGTTATAGAAAGTTAATTTAAATAAAAATTTAAGTTAAATTTTCTATTTGCGGTCGCCCCTCCGGCAGGGAATGTCAAACCCTCCGAATGTATTTCTGACATGAAATACCTAAAGCTCCTCATGAAAAACCTATACATCCACAAAAACTTGCCCATTCTTTTCTCTTCTACCCATAAACGACTTCTTCGCGACGATGACAAAATTTACAAAATTCATAAATTCAACTTAGCTGAAGTCATATAGTACATATGTAGGAGTATGTGCATGAGCACTTACTACATATGTACGTACGCTCTTACGCTAAAATGATTGTATGAATGAATTTTGAGTTGTTTCGATATTTACCTCCCAAAATGAATAATATTTAATATACATACATAATTTAATCTAATACTCAAATATTTTTAACATGCTTAAATTGTCATATCATAGATACAATTAAAAATATATGATTTGATAAATAAAATATTTGTATAAATTCGCGAATTAGAATTAGGCGGCCTGCTTTATATTATATAATTATTATTTACGTATATTTTTCCACGTTGAACTAAAACTCAATGTTTCTATTTTTCGAAGAGCTTCGTTGTTTATTAAAATTGTTTCGATCTTACACAATTTATCTATTTATTTACAAATTTATTTAAATCTTTAGGGTTCACAACCGAAGTTAATCGAGGGTAAGCGAGCGAATGTTTATAAAATTATTCTACATACATACTTTGTTTATTTACATTTTTACTTTCTTTTTTGCATTAAGAACGGAATCAGAATAGGGCTTCAGGTAGATGGACTTTAATTATCAGTAAATTTGAGGTGAGTAATTTTGGTAAAATGTAAGTAAATGCAGGTAAGTAATTACAATGGTAAGTATACATATTTAAATTAATTTTTAATTATTTAAATAATGTTCATGCCCTCAACATGCCGGCGGGCCTGCGGGGTCGTGACTGGAATGAGCTCCTGGACGTGTTCCACCGTATGTCGTGCTTGCTATTTTTTTAATTTTTTCTGTTGAATCATTCCCGTGGAGTAACGATGGAATAGTGCGTGGGAAGACAGACTAAAAAATTATAACTGTCCGTCAAATCGCAGTCGCCTGTTGTATAAGTTGTGGATAGGCAAGTAACAAAATATTTGGGAGCCTGTGCTGGCTGATAGTACTTGTGGGGATGTCTATGACATGTGAGATATCGAGGGCCTTGATATTCGACCGTTATTACCGCCTTTTCCGATAGTTGGATGCCCTTTGTTCCAGTGAGATGAGATTTTGTGAGTTTTTGCGAGGAGTTGGGAAATCTGAGCGCTGAGAAATTTTTCCGGCAGTATGAGCAAGGTGGCGTATTGGGATACTTGACCTTGGACGATGCTGTATTGAGCTGAGTGTATTTCAGAATATGTAGTTCTTTGAGAAATGCCTTTCGTCTTGGGGTGATGATTTTTGGGAGCGTGGTATGTGGGAGATTGTCTCTAAGTTTGGAGTTTCGCGCTTTTTATTTTGACTTTCGTTCATCCTACAGGGCGGGTTTTTAAAGTTTCTGCTTCTTTGTGAGTCGATTCCGAAATTTGCAGGAGTTTCTGAGGTTTCTATAACCAGTGTTGAGGCTGTCATGATTTTTCCTGTGACTAGGCCGCTTATTATCCATCCGAAAATTGTATTTTGAGTTAGTAGATTTCCGCTGCTTTTGAGTTCTGGAGTGAGTATTTTCGGCATAATATCGCTGCCAATGACCACATCTATTTTAGCTGGGGTAAAGCAGTTGAGATCTGCTAGGAGTAGTGAAATATAATCATCAAGATTATAATTTTTTAATTTAAATGAGGGCAGAAATTGACTTAATTGGGGTGGGACTTTTGCGTGAAGCTAATTTTTGTTTCGAGATCTGGGGAAAAACTCCTTTACGTACATATTTTGTTAGAGACTTGCACTGTTTGTCCTCCCATTCCGATAAACTCATGGTGGGTTTTTGATACCGGTAGACTTTTGTACATGAGGCGTTACAAAAGTTTTTTGAGAGCCTTGATCAATGACGACTATTATCTGGGTTATCTTTTCTTCATGAAGAACCGGTATTATTGCTGTGGGAAGCAGTGATCTCTCTTCGCTACAAGAGAAATGTGTGAGAATATTTTCATTATCAGTCTGAGTATTGCCGACATTCTGGCCTGTTGAAAGGTACTGGGACTTTCAACTTTGACTGCCACTTGGGACGTGGTACTATTTTGCTGAGGCTCTGAGTTGTTTGGCGTTTGGGGGTTCGCTGGGTAATGGGGGAGTGAGCGATGCCTCCTTCAGCAGTATACGCAGGTGAAATAGCTTCTGCAATCCCACTCTGTATGCGAGTATGCCAAACAATTTTGGCAACACCTATTTTCTTTAACAAACTTATTGCGATCGGGGATGGACAATTGTTTGAACTTTATACACATTGCCATCGAGTGGTTCGAGTTGCATATTTTGCATGTAACCCGTTTTTTGGGTTGAGTGTGGAACGATTGAGTTTCGTTCCGGAAGTTCGGAGATTGAGGTGGTACTGAAGCTCTTTGGGGGTAGCTTGGTTGACGTGGTTTTATTTTATTCGGCCTATATGTGCTAAGCCGTTTTGCAAGTTCGTAGTAGTGACAAATTGATCATTTTCTGACCATCGGGGTAACTCTTTTCTTGAGTTTAGAGACTGTTCCCACAGCACGAGTGTTTCGTCTGGGAGCTTTGATGAGCAGGGGTGTATTAATATCGGATCCCAGTTTTCTGTGGTAATTCCATTTGCGTTTAGGGTGGAGAGGCAGTTAAATAAGTTGTCTTCGATTTTATTTATAAGTCCCTAATGCCGATTTTACCAATCGGTTGAATAAGAAGAGGGATTTTGTTTTTGTGTATAGAGTGCAGGCTTCGCATTGAAAAATGCATTTTTTGATTATAGCTGAGATGGCATGCGCTAGTCTGCCGTTTTTATCCAGAAATGGATTCAGGTAGAGGAGTGTACTTTTTTTGTCAATTGGCTTTTTGTTTTGTAAGGCATCTTTTTCGCCAGAAAAATAGCGAGATTGCGAAACTTCGATTAGATGCTACTTTGCGAATTGGCAGTCAGCATGAGTCAGAAGTGGCATGGTAGTTATTGGTTGCATTTTTGATTTATTCTGGACATTATTCACGCGAATTGCTCGAGGGAGTGAAGAGAATCGAGTTCTTCTTCGAGTGCCTGAAATACCTCAATTTTCCGCTTTTCTGGCGAAGAGGTACTGCGTGCCTTTGAATTTGGCCAAGAGTCGATGTGGTGTATGAGCCACTTTGGTCCGTGCCACCAGAGAGAATTGGGTGCAAAGTCTTGGGGCCTGCAACCACGTGTGCCGAGATCAGCGGGGTTATCTCCGCTTGCTACATGACGCCATACTCCGCTTGGGACATATTCCCGAATTGTGGAGGTGCGATAAGAAACGTATGTCTTCCATGTGCACGGTGGTTTCTCGAGCCATGCCAATACTATTTCAGAGTCTGATCATAAACATGTGTTGTACGCTTCTAGGCCTAGTTGCAGTCAGTTTTGCTAACAGTACTGCTCCGCACAGCTTTAAGCGAGGAAGACTTATCGTTTTCAAAGGTGCAACTTTGTTTTTTGCAACCAGTAGGGTGGATGTTTCATGAGTATTCGCTTCTGTGCGTACATATATGGATGCACAGAAGGCTTTTTCCGAGGCGTTGCAAAGCCCATGGATTTGGGTATTCTGCTCCGGAGTAAAATTGAGCCATCGAGGAATTTCGATGTCAGAAATGGCTGGCAAGTTTTGAGTAAACTGTTGTCATTTTACTATTGAAGTGGGTTTTGCGCATTCATCCCAATCAATGCCTTCGGGCCAAAGTTCTTGAAGTAGAATCCTTGCTCGTATCATAACTGGAGATAGCCATCCTGCTGGGTCAAACAGTTCTGCGACCGACGACAGAATTTACCGTTTTGTGGCAGCTGTAGTTGCTGAAATTGGCAGGATGGTGTATGAGAACCTGTCCGTTACTGCGTTCCATCGGATACCGAGAGTTTTGGTGGTGGAAACATCTTCGAATTTCAAGAAATTGGAATCGAAAAGGTCTTCTCTCGGGAATGTCTCCAATATGGCCGGGTTATTGGCCGTTAATTTCTTTAGAATAAAGCCGGCTGACTTTAGCGCTTTGATCACTTGGAATAGTGAATCGGTGGCATCGTCAATATCATGACTTCCGGACAGGACATCATCAACATACGTTTGGGTTTCGAGTATTGGTGTGGCCAGTGGAAACTTCGCTTTTGTATCTTCTGCCGATTGATGCAGAGTACGGATAGCTAGATATGGCGCACAATTAACCCCGAGTGCCACTGTGTTAAGATTATAATCAAAGATGGGGGAATCCTCTGACTCGCGAAACCAAATTCGCTGATAATCTTTATAGTCCTCATGGATGAGGATTTGTCGATACATTTTTTCAATGTCTCCATTGAATACGTATCTGTACATGCGCCATTGTAAAATTCGCAACATGAGGTCCGGTTGGAGTGAGGGACCTGTATGTAAAACATCATTTAGGGAATTACCTGAACTTGATGGTTTCGATGCGTTGAAAACCACTCGCACTTTTGTCGTGACTTTTTCTGGTTTTACAACCGCATTATGTGGCAAATAGAACGAAAGGTAGTTGCCATTCGAAATGATTTCACGGGGCTTAGGAGTTCCATATGGCCCAACGTTATGTATTTTTGCAACACATCCATGTACGTACAGAGAACTTATAATAACGAGAAGGTGCAAATTCATTGCCTCCTTCGAACATTTTCTAAAAAATCTTGGGAAAGGGATTGACCACACCGGGAAAGGGATTCACCACACTTTATATAACAGCCACTGTAAAAGTTAGCAGAGTTAAGTCGACTGATTTTCTGCCAAAAACAGAAAAAATGTGTGCAATTAGTTTATCTATGTTAATGTATTCCTTTACTTCAATGACAACTGCGATAAATAGGAAATTATTTAACTAATATTTAACTAAAATTTAAAAAAAAAAAAAAAAAAGTTAGAAAAATGTTAAGAAAAAATAATTAAAAAACAATTTTTTAATTTTGTTTTTAAAATTATTTGTTAAAAAACTAAATAACAAATTAATTAAGAAATGTTAAGAAGTAAAATTTTTAAAAGTAATGTATGATGCTTCTAAAAAAATCTGTTATAAAGAAATAAGTGGCAAAATTTAATATTTTAATAAAAAATTCTAGAGTTTTCACTATGAATGACCGAAATCATAATTGCACTTGTTCCTTCATAGTTCATATGTCGATATAAATATGGTCATACACACAAGTATTTTTTTTTTAATATTATTTGAGATTTTGTCAATACTGTTGTCATCGAGATTAATGTATACCAATTACGCCAACGAAATTTCTAAGTGATCGGTGGCGCAATGGTTTGCGTCGATTGATTTTTGTCCAAGCTTCGCGGGTTCAAATACTTCTCCTACTTCTTTTTCGCGTTTTATTTTTTGAAATTGGCAAATTTAAAATTGCCGCCAAGGAATTGCTTGGTGATTCGGGGTACGAGCGGAAAGAACTTGGCATACTCTTGTGTATGTATGGGTTTTTCATATACATGCACGGACATTTGAATGTGTTTGTATTTGACTTAAACTCAACTAGAATTTCTGATTTTTCCAAATTTTGCCGTCTTCGGAATGAAACTGCTTGTGGACGGCGGGTTTAGGGGAAGGGAATAGGCAAGTTTTTGGGCATGTGTGTGATTTTCGTATACACATTGGTCGCTTTGAATGTATGTGTCTTCAACCTCAGCCCAACATGAAGTCTAATTTTTGTAAATTTTATCATCGTTGCGAAGAACTCGTTTGTGCATGACGGGTTGAAGAAGGGAAGGGCATGCGCATTATTAAGATTGTGTGCCTTTTTCGTATATATATTAAAATGCTTAAATGTATGTGTTTTCACTTTGGCGTTAGTTGAAATATCAGAAATTGATTTTTAGCAAAATTTGACTTCGCTTGAGGAAACTGTTTGTAGATGAAGAGTAGAAGGGAAGGAGGTTTGTATGCGGTAGTTGTTTTTGTTGCATTTGTGCTTCTTGTTCTTATAGCAAATAGCGTTTTGAATAGAGAAATGCGCAGAGGAGTAAAACGAGCTGCGCGTATGGAGTTGTTTTTGTTATTGACAGTATGAATGGCTTGTGGTTATGAATGAATGAAAATATTTGTTATTTGCTTTTAAATGACTTTATGCATGCTTTAGTAGTAGTGATTGTGAATAAACTGAAACAGTGCAGTGTCTACTAGCCAGTTTAGTTTTAATTTAATCACTGTCGAGGGTATCCACATTGGCGAATGAAAAATTTGCGTATTACTCATCATCAACTGTTTCCGCTTGTTCAACTTTGTGCTTTTCCGGATAAAGTTTTATGTTTTCTGTGAAGTTTGTGGTGTTATGCTGAGATGAGTGGATCAGAGCTGGTCAATAAATTATAAAAAACCTCTTTATTTGTAGTCATTCTACTGCATTTCCTGGAATGATGTTGGCGGTACCTATGCAAGCTTTTATTTCTAGCTTGGGCAGCTTCTTCAGATAGCTGTCCAATTGGTATTAGACCAAAACTTTCAATAATAACTGCACCATGCATAAGAACTTTATGAACACTTGACGACATATAATACCAGCTATACATATAATTCCAAATACAGTTGCATAGTGACATGAGCATATTCGTGAAATTTGACTCTGGCAATGTGGTAGCCTGATGAAATTGCCTCTAAAATGATTGCAAATCGCATAATTAAGTCTTCACTGACACCAGTTACCTCAGCAGTCATGTTTGGATCGGCAGTATTTCCATCATTGGTGGAGCCGTGACTTTGTTTGACAACATCAATCAGAAGTCCCATTCTATTTTTAAAAGCGTCTTGTATGTTTTTCTTCCTACTTTCTGTGATGAACTTGTCTCCCTTTACAATAGATGTCTGTAGCATTAATCTTGTTATCCAATGCTGACAATTCGTATCTAAAGAGATCGGGATCAGTCGGTTTTGATGCAATTAAAGGTAAATTATTCATCTCAGTTGGAGTGGCTTTACAAATGTCGCATCTCTGAGATGAAGTATCACATAAAATTGATGTTGCTTTTCCGTCTATCATTGTCATTAATAAAAAGTGTGAAATCTTTATTTCTTCATTTTATGCTTCTAGTAAATTAGCAATTTCTTCCTCAAAAGCAATTTTTTCCCCCAATATCGTTATTTCATTTTCTTTCACAAATTCGAAAAAAAATTGGACGACGCTAGTATAATGTATTTGGTACTAAGCTTTCCATTATTTATGGAATCATCAAGTTGATTTTCTAAATTTTCATCGTCTGTTTGGATTTTTTGTTTGTAATTGGCTTGATTAGAAGCACCATCGAATCCCCATTTACTGATGAGTGTTAATTCTTTACAACTACTATCTAGGACGAGTAACGTCATTATTCTTTTTGTCGTTAAATCCAGTAGATCCTCCTGCTGTGCATGTTGCACTTGATAATAGGATGGGAATATATTACTGTCTTTTTCACTAACACTTTTTCTCAAAGAATTGTATTTTAACTTTGTTAGTTTAAGTCATAAAAATAACCCCAAAGCCTCTATCACAGAAAACGTAGGTTTTGTTTCTTTACACCTTTAACTTTTTTTATATCCTGGGGACTTTTAAGTAATTGTTCTAGAATTTTAACAATCTCCTCATTCCATCCGATTTCAATTCGTTAAAATATGCTTATTTTACTACGTCCGATGACAAATGGATGTTTTCTACGAGCGGTTTTCTACTCGACTTGCACTCCTACGCTCTGATAGCACTCATCAGCAACTGGATATAACCGAACTGTGGGACAGCATTTCAAACTTCCTACGTACAGCTGCAAACGAAGCTATTGGATTTCGCTAAGGTCGCAAAAACAGCTCGTACGATGATAACTGCCGCGTCGCGGTGGAGAGAAAACAGACTGCCTACCTCGCAACCTTGCGAGGGAAAAAAGAAAAGCGCCGAAATGCGTGAGTATGAGAAGCTTAAAAAGCTGGCCGATAAGGGTAATGCTTTAAAAATCTACGAAAAAATACGACTACTTACGGATTGTTTCAAGACCGTAGCACACTCTTGTAGGACCCGGAGAGGTGATATAATGACGGAAGCAAAGAATATACTGAATTTATGTAGGGACCAATTCTCCAGCATGTCAAATGGCAATGAAAATGATACATCCGGAGATGGTGAATCCGAAACCCCAACCGATGAAAAAGACGTTCCATTACCTTACATGAAGAAGTTCGAATAGCAATCGCTCGCTTAAAAAACAACAAAGCGGAGGGATCGATCGATTCCCGTCCGAGCTATTCAAATGTGGCGGGGAAGAACTGATCAGGTGTTGCCTTTATGCCGCTATGTTTGAATTTGGTATTTCCACAAAATGTATACGGCTATGTAAACTGACCTTGAGCAATACTTAAAGCTCCGTCAGGATCGGGAAGGACCTCTCCGAGCCGTTCGATACCAAACGAGGTTTCAGACAGGGTGACTCCTTATCGTGTTACTTTTTTAACTTATGGTATTATTGTAGAAAATAATACGACCTGCAGAGTTGAATAGGGAAGGTACAATCTTCTATAAGAGAGTACAGAGTCTGGCGTACGCCGCTAATATTGATATTATTGGCTTCAACAACCGCGCCGTGAGCTCTGATTTCTTCATAATTGATAAAGAAGCGAAGCGAATGGGTCTGGTAGTGAACGAGGACAATACGAAATATCTCCTGTCATCAAACAAAGTGTCATCGCATTCACGACTCGGCTCCCACGTCACTGTTGACAGTCATAACTTCGAGGTCGTACATAATTTCGTTTATCTAGGAACCAGCATTAACACTAATAATAACGTCAGACTTGAAATCCAACGCACAATTGTTCTTGCCAACAGGTGCTACTTTGGACTGAGTAGGCAACTGAAAAATAAAGTCCTCTCTCGGCTAACGAAAACCAAACTCTACAAGTCGCTCATCATACCCGTCCTACTGTATGGCGCTGAAACGTGGACGATGTCATCATCTGAAGAGGCGGTCGTGGGAGTCTTCGAGAGAAGAGTTTTGTGGATAATTTATGGTACTTTGCGAATTGGCAACGTCGAATGCCGCAGACGATGGTACAATGAGCAGTTCGAGCTATATGATGATATTGACATAGTTCAGCGAATGAAGAGACAGCGGCTACGCTAGCGAGGTCATGTCGTCCGAATGGATGAAAACACTTCAGCTTCGAAAGTATTCCATGCAGTAGACGATGGTGGAAACAATGGAAGAGTAAGAGCTCCACTCCGTTTGAAGGAATCACTTGGTATTTTAAACTGGCGCCAAACAGCGAAAAGAGGAGATCATTGGCGCAGGGAATCAATATTACCGTTATAACCGCGTAAGCGGTGCCAACGCCAGTAAAGAAGAAGAAGATATAGAAATGAAGAAATCAAGATGTAGTTCGCATAATCAACTACGTAGGCATCGGCCTAGGAGTCAATAATTTCAGACGCCAACAGCAACAGCAAAAAGATACTTACTAGCCAGGATCAATAAAACAAGTACTACGCCATCAACAGTGTCAATTGGCGATACTAATGTCGAAATGAAGGATGAAAGTTGAAGGAATACTGAGCCACAATAAAATAGGTCGTGAAGAGAAATAATTCCTCAAGGCTCATTTAAATACAAATAATTCTACAGTAGGTTGTTTCTTTTAATAATTTCATTTAATAATCACAGTAAACTGCTAAGCTATATACTAGAGTGCTTACAGATAAAACAAAAAAAAAAAGATTGGGAGAAATCGTGAAGAAGTTTACTGAATCGCTATTCAATCAAAGGAATTTGCAAATAAAATATGTATGTATGTATATATGGATAAGGCAGAATCAATAAGAATTTTCATATAATTGTTTTAGAAAATTTTGTTGAATGAGTAAGAAAAGGCCACCAGATAAAATATAATATTGCAGATTGAGAGAAATCATGAAAAGGTTTAAGAATTACTTTCCAAACAAACGGATTTCCAAATAAAATATATAAGGATCGGGCAGAACCAAGAAGAATGTTCATATAATTGTTTTAAAAAAATTTTGTTGAATAAGTAAGAAAAGGCGACCAGATAAGATATAATATTCGTAGATTTGGAGAAATCATGAAGAGGTGAATCACTTTCCAAACAATGGGATTTCCAAAAAACATACACGTATATAAGAATCTGGCAGAACCAAGAAGAATGTTCATAGAATTGCCACAGCAAATATTGATAAATCAGTAAGAAAAGGTAAACGATAAAATATAATATGTGCAAAATGCGAGAAACTGCGAAAAAGTTCGTTAAAACTCTTTCCAGTCAAAGAAATTTTCTCATAAAATATATAGGGATCAGTCAAAAACAAAAAGCATCTTCATAGAATCGCCTCAGCAAATTTTGATCAATCAGTTAGAAAAGGTGAGCCTATAGAATACATTACATACAGAATAGGAGAAACCACGAAGGAATACGAATATGAGAATCACTTTCCAATAAAAGGAATTTCCAGCCAAAATACATTGGGATAGACTTAAGGACAGAGGAGAACTTTCATAGAACAGTTTTTAGAACCACTTTCCAATCAAAGGAATTTCCAACTTAAATTGATAGAAATTGATTATGCCATATATCCGCCAAAGTTAACGCAGCTAAATAAATGAAGTAAACAATTTGAGGATATGAATGTAGTGGAAATTGTTTTTTTAATGAACCTGTAGGAAATTAAGTTCTATTTTTAAAAAGGCAACAGACGTTTGTCAAGAAATAAATATTCTAATTTAGTAGAAAAAAATTAGAATAAAAAAACTGATTTCAGAAGAAAATAGTTTGGTCAAATTTCCAAACAGAAAAATCAGTAGAAAACAACATCAAATGACCTCTAAGAGGCAACGAAAAACAATTTGTATCGTCTCTGTATTTATAGGAAATCAGAATGAATTAGTTTAGATATAAAAAATTTCATGGCATGCTTGGCCAAGATATTTGTTTGACAGTAAATTGATTCATTGATGTACATTTCGATTTTGAAAAAGTACCAAATCTGAAAATGATAATGTTACGATAAAAATGCAAAAAACACAATAAGAGTGCATCCAGAGTCCAAATACTCTTTGTCATATTAATTATTCGGATGTGTGTACATATACAGCAACTTGAAGGTAGTTTCGTTCTCTCTTGGCAGTCGACTTCATAGCTACCTGACATTAAACGTCTAGCACTTTTAAATGAGAATTAAAAAAATTTAGAATTTTTATATTTTGCAAAGTAATTTAACATAAAACAAATACGTTAAAAATTTTTTACGCCCATCATATTCTTTGTATTGCAACTTTAGTAAGTAAGTAAAAGTACCAACAAAATTTAAATCGATTTCACGAAAATGGAAAGATGAGTGGCTTTCGCTATTTCTGCCTATTTGTTTGAAAGCCAAATAGTTTAACAGTTTTAAAAATATTCTAACGAAATTTCGTAAGCCGAAAGATTTTCTATTTTTTTATTATTTTCGAGAGAGCTACAAATTGTTTCGGTTATTAAAATTGAAAAATAAACTCCAGCGACATATAAAACTATGCCTCAGATGAGATAGCCCCGCAAACGTTTTAAAGATCAAGATTTGAGGGTGTACACCTGGACTGTCAGCTCCCTTGATTGGGAAAGTGCCGCTGCCTAGCTGGGTGATGTCCTCGTTAAATTAAAAGCTGACATCACCGCTGGGCTGAAAAGGGACGATAAAGGGCTTGGCATTTGAAGAAAAAAGTTTTCTTTTTTGAAATTTTAAGTATTGTGTTAGATTTATCTATTGATAATAAGTAACTATTTCTATGATGGTCTTTCAGATAAATTAGTATTTTTGGTGTAATTAATTTCCAATGTAATTTTTGTGTGATGGAAAGCAAAAAAGGGTAAATCTTTAATTTTTCAAATTTGCTCAAAGATTTGACTTTGCGAGTGCATAGTAGGTATTTTTGTCCTATTTTAGCTCCTATTCTCGGGTTGAGATTTTCCGCGATTTGTTCGCAATTTCTACATTTGTTCTCTTTTCCACATCACCATAGAGGTTAAGAGCTAGGCCCGTTTTTTTATGCAGTGGTCTCCATAGAATCGCCTCAGCAAATTTTGATGAATCAGTTAGAAAAGGTGAGCCGATAGAATACATTACATACAGAATAGGAGAAACCACGAAGGAGTACGAATATGAGAATCACTTTCCAATAAAAGGAATTTCCAGCCAAAATACATTGGGATAGACTTAAGGACAGAGGAGAACTTTCATAGAACAGTTTTTAGAACCACTTTCCAATCAAAGGAATTTCCAACTTAAATTGATAGAAATTGATTATGCCATATATCCGCCAAAGTTAACGCAGCTAAATAAATGAAGTAAACAATTTGAGGATATGAATGTAGTGGAAATTGTTTTTTTAATGAACCTGTAGGAAATTAAGTTCTATTTTTAAAAAGGCAACAGACGTTTGTCAAGAAATAAATATTCTAATTTAGTAGAAAAAAATTAGAATAAAAAAACTGATTTCAGAAGAAAATAGTTTGGTCAAATTTCCAAACAGAAAAATCAGTAGAAAACAACATCAAATGACCTCTAAGAGGCAACGAAAAACAATTTGTATCGTCTCTGTATTTATAGGAAATCAGAATGAATTAGTTTAGATATAAAAAATTTCATGGCATGCTTGGCCAAGATATTTGTTTGACAGTAAATTGATTCATTGATGTACATTTCGATTTTGAAAAAGTACCAAATCTGAAAATGATAATGTTACGATAAAAATGCAAAAAACACAATAAGAGTGCATCCAGAGTCCAAATACTCTTTGTCATATTAATTATTCGGATGTGTGTACATATACAGCAACTTGAAGGTAGTTTCGTTCTCTCTTGGCAGTCGACTTCATAGCTACCTGACATTAAACGTCTAGCACTTTTAAATGAGAATTAAAAAAATTTAGAATTTTTATATTTTGCAAAGTAATTTAACATAAAACAAATACGTTAAAAATTTTTTACGCCCATCATATTCTTTGTATTGCAACTTTAGTAAGTAAGTAAAAGTACCAACAAAATTTAAATCGATTTCACGAAAATGGAAAGATGAGTGGCTTTCGCTATTTCTGCCTATTTGTTTGAAAGCCAAATAGTTTAACAGTTTTAAAAATATTCTAACGAAATTTCGTAAGCCGAAAGATTTTCTATTTTTTTTATTATTTTCGAGAGAGCTACAAATTGTTTCGGTTATTAAAATTGAAAAATAAACTCCAGCGACATATAAAACTATGCCTCAGATGAGATAGCCCCGCAAACGTTTTAAAGATCAAGATTTGAGGGTGTACACCTGGACTGTCAGCTCCCTTGATTGGGAAAGTGCCGCTGCCTAGCTGGGTGATGTCCTCGTTAAATTAAAAGCTGACATCACCGCTGGGCTGAAAAGGGACGATAAAGGGCTTGGCATTTGAAGAAAAAAGTTTTCTTTTTTGAAATTTTAAGTATTGTGTTAGATTTATCTATCGATAATAAGTAACTATTTCTATGATGGTCTTTCAGATAAATTAGTATTTTTGGTGTAATTAATTTCCAATGTAATTTTTGTGTGATGGAAAGCAAAAAAGGGTAAATCTTTAATTTTTCAAATTTGCTCAAAGATTTGACTTTGCGAGTGCATAGTAGGTATTTTTGTCCTATTTTAGCTCCTATTCTCGGGTTGAGATTTTCCGCGATTTGTTCGCAATTTCTACATTTGTTCTCTTTTCCACATCACCATAGAGGTTAAGAGCTAGGCCCGTTTTTTATGCAGTGGTCTCCCTTTTAGGCCTAATCCACTAAGCACTAATAAAATAAGTATAGAATCATAATCACTACTTAGTAGTAGAGATAGTGATTGCGTTTTTTTAATTTAATCACAATCAATACTTGGTAGTAGTGATTGTGAATAAACTGAAACAGTGCAGTGTCTACTAGCCAGTTTAGTTTTAATTTAATCACTATCGAGGGTATCCACATTGGCGAATGAAAAATTTGCGTATTACTCATCATCAACTGTTTCCGCTTGTTCAACTTTGTGCTTTTCCGGATAAAGTTTTATGTTTTCTGTGAAGTTTGTGGTGTTATGCTTAGATGAGTGGATCAGAGCTGGTCAATAAATTATAAAAAACCTCTTTATTTGTAGTCATTCTACTGCATTTCCTGGAATGATGTTGGCGGTACCTATGCAAGTTTTTATTTCTAGCTTGGGCAGCTTCTTCAGATAGCTGTCCAATTGGTATTAGACCAAAACTTTCAATAATAACTGCACCATGCATAAGAACTTTATGAACACTTGACGACATATAATACCAGCTATACATATAATTCCAAATACAGTTGCATAGTGACATGAGCATATTCGTGAAATTTGACTCTGGCAATGTGGTAGCCTGATGAAATTGCCTCTAAAATGATTGCAAATCGCATAATTAAGTCTTCACTGACACCAGTTACCTCAGCAGTCATATTTGGATCGGCAGTGTTTCCATCATTGGTGGAGCCGTGACTTTGTTTGACAACATCAATCAGAAGTCCCATTCTATTTTTAAAAGCGTCTTGTATGTTTTTCTTCCTACTTTCTGTGATGAACTTGTCTCCCTTTACAATAGATGTCTGTAGCATTAATCTTGTTATCCAATGCTGACAATTCGTATCTACAGAGATCGGGATCAGTCGGTTTTGATGCAATTAAAGGTAAATTATTCATCTCAGTTGGAGTGGCTTTACAAATGTCGCATCTCTGAGATGAAGTATCACATAAAATTGATGTTGCTTTTCCGTCTATCATTGTCATTAATAAAAAGTGTGAAATCTTTATTTCTTCATTTTATGCTTCTAGTAAATTAGCAATTTCTTCCTCAAAAGCAATTTTTTCCCCCAATATCGTTATTTCATTTTCTTTCACAAATTCGAAAAAAAATTGGACGACGCTAGTATAATGTATTTGGTACTAAGCTTTCCATTATTTATGGAATCATCAAGTTGATTTTCTAAATTTTCATCGTCTGTTTGGATTTTTTGTTTGGAATTGGCTTGATTAGAAGCACCATCGAATCCCCATTTACTGATGAGTGTTAATTCTTTACAACTACTATCTAGGACGAGTAACGTCATTATTCTTTTTGTCGTTAAATCCAGTAGATCCTCCTGCTGTGCATGTTGCACTTGATAATAGGATGGGAATATATTACTGTCTTTTTCACTAACACTTTTTCTCAAAGAATTGTATTTTAACTTTGTTAGTTTAAGTCATAAAAATAACCCCAAAGCCTCTATCACAGAAAACGTAGGTTTTGTTTCTTTACACCTTTAACTTTTTTTATATCCTGGGGACTTTTAAGTAATTGTTCTAGAATTTTAACAATCTCCTCATTCCATCCGATTTCAATTCGTTAAAATATGCTTATTTTACTACGTCCGATGACAAATGGATGTTTTCTGCTCGTCTTTTTCTTTTTTTTTAGGACCTAATGTAAAAAAATGTTTTCTAAGGCTTCGTTCTGTGGAGAAACCGATACATATTGAGTTGATGTACTAGGTGCTGGGTGATATTCATTACGGTCTATTAAACATTTAATAAAGGCTGGCCATTTTATGTTTACTTGTAACCATTCGCTATTTTTACCTTTAAATAAATTTTCTTTACGATGAGCGTTTTCCCATCTTCTATTTAAATTATAAAATTTTGCACAAAAAAATTTTCAAGTATTTTCGTGTTGATCACTTAACTTGACTAAAAATTTGGACCAATAAGAACTGTCATTATTTTTAATACTGTCACTCTTTTTTAGAATAAAGACAAGGTCAAGGTTTGACACTAAATCTTCAAACATTTTCATAAACCCGAAATAACAAGTATTTAATGAATAATTAATGTGCGTCTATTACTGTGGTTTTAGACCTTTAAATTCACCCCTGACCAAATATTCACCAAGTGCTAAATCCTGGAAAAGACCCGCAAAAAAGGGATTGATT
The DNA here is from genome assembly GCA_037013455.1 of Ceratitis rosa. Lineage (NCBI taxonomy): Eukaryota > Metazoa > Arthropoda > Insecta > Diptera > Tephritidae > Ceratitis > Ceratitis rosa. The sequence continues at coordinate 811,671 of JAWMAG010000056.1, forward strand.
TTAAGGCTGCCTTCGACAGCACAATAGGAGCTGCCTTTTTGCCGCTATGTTTGAATTTGGTATACCCACAAAACTTATAGGGCTGTGTAGGACAACACCAAAAGCCTTTAACTTGGAAAGGACCTCTCCAAACCGTTCGACACCATACGAGGTTTCAGACAGTGTGATTCCGTATCGTGTGACTTCTTTAGTCCATTGCTGGAGAACATAATACGAGCTGCAGAGCTAAACGAAATATCAGAGAACGTATAATATAGAGAAGGTACAGTTACGGATCAGAGTAGATATTGTCAAAAACAAGGATTATTTCGTTTCACGTAATCGTACCACACTCCTCACATGATTCGGGCAAAGTGCTGTTAATTAACAGTATTGAGCGTAACAATATGCAGCTTTGTAAACATAATGTAAATTGATAATATTGATAAAAATAATGAAAATATCGCAAATTTCGCCGACGGCATTTTGACTTTTGCATATGTACATTTGTACGCCTAACTCAATTTAATGCGAAATTGAAATATCATCACCATCGTTTTCAGCAGGTCAATATCTACATTGTACCCATTATTCATTGTGGTTTTATTCCTATTAGAACGGAAATTATTCACATAAAACCTACCAAAATTTGATTGGAGGCATATGAAAGGCTGAACCTTCTAACTGTTCTCCTAAAAACTTAAAAAAACAGACTTACGCATGCAAACCCATAAGTATATGAAAAAATGCGTTGATTTCCGAAATAAATAAATGTTTTTGATTTCAGATATATATGCATACATAAGAATATTACTAATATTTATAGTAAATATACAAATGGCCGCGGTAGCCGAGTGGCTAGCATTGCGTACTGACATTCGGAAGGCTTGGGTTCAAATCGGGGGCACCGGGATCCAAAAGTTATGGAAAATTAATTTAAATAAAAAATTAAGTTAAATTTTCCAATTGCGGTCGCCCCTCGGCAGTGAATGCCCACCCCTCCGAGTGTCTTTCTGACATGAAATAAACTATCAGCCGTTCGGAGTCGGCTTAGTATAAACTGTAGGTCCCTCCATTTGTTGGAAAAACATCAAGACGTAAAACCACAAATTGGAAGAGGAGCTCGACCGAAAATCGCTTCAGCGGTTACAAAGCGCCAATTATATATATATATATATACAAACTTTCATATTAACCATGCAAACATTTGCATGCACAAAGAATATATGTATGTAAGTGCTTAGGGTATCCACATGCAGAAACTCAAATGCATGCGCCATAGAATAAGGCGAAATGCGTTCATTTATAAAGACAGTCGAACACATAACCTTGCTTGCCCGTCTCAACATTTGCTTCATCGTGACGGTCGCAAACTAAAACATGAAAGGACGACTAAATTCGAGTGGAACCGAACAAAAGACACTTGACTGATATTTATATCTCACGTTGTTAAAACATCTAGATTTTTACTCGAGCTATCAAGTATAGAGACGGAAGGACAGACATTCAATTGATTTATTTCATCATTCCATAGGGTCTATACCTACGTCGATTACTGTAAAACTGTTAGCAGAACAAACCTAATACTCTGGGCACATAGTATAGTCGGGTATAAAAAGTCCCGAAACAATCCTACGGTATGAACATTCTCTGCTAGCATTGCTTAAAATTCTTTTGACTAAAATCGTCCACTCAATTGAAGCAAATCACTATCGCGCTGTTCGCATATTAGGTTATATTGCCCGGCAAGAATTTCATTGCCTTCCCGCATGCGCCTTGTCTATAAGCGAGGATTACAAAATGCTAAATTCTAAAATTTAAGAATATTTGATTTTGTGTTCAAGAAAGAAAAGTAATAAAACCAATAACTGCTTGCAAACCCTTTCCTTCGACTTTTTATCCACGAACAGTTTCCTGAAGATGAATTCAAATTTTGCCAAAGATCAAATATTTTAGTTGAGCAAACGAAAACTCATACATTAAAAGCTCCCTATATGTATACAAAAAGCAAATACACACAAAGTCTTGTGCGACCTCTTTCTCTTCGCTCCCTCCAAATTTCTGTCAGAAATTTTGTCAAAAGTCAGTAAAATAAACAATTATGTCAGAAATCGATGTTTAACTTGCGACAAAGTAAAAGCACATACATTCTAGCATTTTAATATGTATACGAAAAACGCAGATAATCTTAAAAATGCGCATGCCCTTCCCTCTCTCAACCCGCCGTCCACAAACGACTTCTTCGCGACGACCACAAAATTTCAGAAAAATCAGAATTCAAGTTGGTTTGAGGTTGAAGACACATACATTCAAAGCGACCAATGTGTGTGCTTTGAAACAGCTGAAGCGATTTTAGGCCGAGCTCCTCCTCCAATTTGTGGTTTTGCGTTTGATGTTTTTCCAACAAATGGCGGCCGCAGTAGCCAAATAGTTAGCATTGCGTTCTGCCATTCGGAAGGCTCGGGTTCAAATCCTGGTGTCGGACTAACATCCAAAAAAGTTATAGAAAATTAATTTAAATAAAAATTTAAGTTAAATTTTCTATTTGCGGTCGCCCCTCCGGCAGGGAATGTCAAACCCTCCGAATGTATTTCTGACATGAAATACCTAAAGCTCCTCATGAAAAACCTATACATCCACAAAAACTTGCCCATTCTTTTCCCTTCTACCCATAAACGACTTCTTCGCGACGATGACAAAATTTACAAAATTCATAAATTCAACTTAGCTGAAGTCATATAGTACATATGTAGGAGTATGTGCATGAGCACTTACTACATATGTACGTACGCTCTTACGCTAAATTGATTGTATGAATGAATTTTGAGTTGTTTCGATATTTACCTCCCAAAATGAATAATATTTAATATACATACATAATTTAATCTAATACTCAAATATTTTTAACATGCTTAAATTGTCATATCATAGATACAATTAAAAATATATGATTTGATAAATAAAATATTTGTATAAATTCGCGAATTAGAATTAGGCGGCCTGCTTTATATTATATAATTATTATTTACGTATATTTTTCCACGTTGAACTAAAACTCAATGTTTCTATTTTTCGAAGAGCTTCGTTGTTTATTAAAATTGTTTCGATCTTACACAATTTATCTATTTATTTACAAATTTATTTAAATCTTTAGGGTTCACAACCGAAGTTAATCGAGGGTAAGCGAGCGAATGTTTATAAAATTATTCTACATACATACTTTGTTTATTTACATTTTTACTTTCTTTTTTGCATTAAGAACGGAATCAGAATAGGGCTTCAGGTAGATGGACTTTAATTATCAGTAAATTTGAGGTGAGTAATTTTGGTAAAATGTAAGTAAATGCAGGTAAGTAATTACAATGGTAAGTATACATATTTAAATTAATTTTTAATTATTTAAATAATGTTCATGCCCTCAACATGCCGGCGGGCCTGCGGGGTCGTGACTGGAATGAGCTCCTGGACGTGTTCCACCGTATGTCGTGCTTGCTATTTTTTTAATTTTTTCTGTTGAATCATTCCCGTGGAGTAACGATGGAATAGTGCGTGGGAAGACAGACTAAAAAATTATAACTGTCCGTCAAATCGCAGTCGCCTGTTGTATAAGTTGTGGATAGGCAAGTAACAAAATATTTGGGAGCCTGTGCTGGCTGATAGTACTTGTGGGGATGTCTATGACATGTGAGATATCGAGGGCCTTGATATTCGACCGTTATTACCGCCTTTTCCGATAGTTGGATGCCCTTTGTTCCAGTGAGATGAGATTTTGTGAGTTTTTGCGAGGAGTTGGGAAATCTGAGCGCTGAGAAATTTTTCCGGCAGTATGAGCAAGGTGGCGTATTGGGATACTTGACCTTGGACGATGCTGTATTGAGCTGAGTGTATTTCAGAATGTGTAGTTCTTTGAGAAATGCCTTTCGTCTTGGGGTGATGATTTTTGGGAGCGTGGTATGTGGGAGATTGTCTCTAAGTTTGGAGTTTCGCGCTTTTTATTTTGACTTTCGTTCATCCTACCGGGCGGGTTTTTAAAGTTTCTGCTTCTTTGTGAGTCGATTCCGAAATTTGCAGGAGTTTCTGAGGTTTCTATAACCAGTGTTGAGGCTGTCATGATTTTTCCTGTGACTAGGCCGCTTATTATCCATCCGAAAATTGTATTTTGAGTTAGTAGATTTCCGCTGCTTTTGAGTTCTGGAGTGAGTATTTTCGGCATAATATCGCTGCCAATGACCACATCTATTTTAGCTGGGGTAAAGCAGTTGAGATCTGCTAGGAGTAGTGAAATATAATCATCAAGATTATAATTTTTTAATTTAAATGAGGGCAGAAATTGACTTAATTGGGGTGGGACTTTTGCGTGAAGCTAATTTTTGTTTCGAGATCTGGGGAAAAACTCCTTTACGTACATATTTTGTTAGAGACTTGCACTGTTTGTCCTCCCATTCCGATAAACTCATGGTGGGTTTTTGATACCGGTAGACTTTTGTACATGAGGCGTTACAAAAGTTTTTTGAGAGCCTTGATCAATGACGACTATTATCTGGGTTATCTTTTCTTCATGAAGAACCGGTATTATTGCTGTGGGAAGCAGTGATCTCTCTTCGCTACAAGAGAAATGTGTGAGAATATTTTCATTATCAGTCTGAGTATTGCCGACATTCTGGCCTGTTGAAAGGTACTGGGACTTTCAACTTTGACTGCCACTTGGGACGTGGTACTATTTTGCTGAGGCTCTGAGTTGTTTGGCGTTTGGGGGTTCGCTGGGTAATGGGGGAGTGAGCGATGCCTCCTTCAGCAGTATACGCAGGTGAAATAGCTTCTGCAATCCCACTCTGTATGCGAGTATGCCAAACAATTTTGGCAACACCTATTTTCTTTAACAAACTTATTGCGATCGGGGATGGACAATTGTTTGAACTTTATACACATTGCCATCGAGTGGTTCGAGTTGCATATTTTGCATGTAACCCGTTTTTTGGGTTGAGTGTGGAACGATTGAGTTTCGTTCCGGAAGTTCGGAGATTGAGGTGGTACTGAAGCTCTTTGGGGGTAGCTTGGTTGACGTGGTTTTATTTTATTCGGCCTATATGTGCTAAGCCGTTTTGCAAGTTCGTAGTAGTGACAAATTGATCATTTTCTGACCATCGGGGTAACTCTTTTCTTGAGTTTAGAGACTGTTCCCACAGCACGAGTGTTTCGTCTGGGAGCTTTGATGAGCAGGGGTGTATTAATATCGGATCCCAGTTTTCTGTGGTAATTCCATTTGCGTTTAGGGTGGAGAGGCAGTTAAATAAGTTGTCTTCGATTTTATTTATAAGTCCCTAATGCCGATTTTACCAATCGGTTGAATAAGAAGAGGGATTTTGTTTTTGTGTATAGAGTGCAGGCTTCGCATTGAAAAATGCATTTTTTGATTATAGCTGAGATGGCATGCGCTAGTCTGCCGTTTTTATCCAGAAATGGATTCAGGTAGAGGAGTGTACTTTTTTTGTCAATTGGCTTTTTGTTTTGTAAGGCATCTTTTTCGCCAGAAAAATAGCGAGATTGCGAAACTTCGATTAGATGCTACTTTGCGAATTGGCAGTCAGCATGAGTCAGAAGTGGCATGGTAGTTATTGGTTGCATTTTTGATTTATTCTGGACATTATTCACGCGAATTGCTCGAGGGAGTGAAGAGAATCGAGTTCTTCTTCGAGTGCCTGAAATACCTCAATTTTCCGCTTTTCTGGCGAAGAGGTACTGCGTGCCTTTGAATTTGGCCAAGAGTCGATGTGGTGTATGAGCCACTTTGGTCCGTGCCACCAGAGAGAATTGGGTGCAAAGTCTTGGGGCCTGCAACCACGTGTGCCGAGATCAGCGGGGTTATCTCCGCTTGCTACATGACGCCATACTCCGCTTGGGACATATTCCCGAATTGTGGAGGTGCGATAAGAAACGTATGTCTTCCATGTGCACGGTGGTTTCTCGAGCCATGCCAATACTATTTCAGAGTCTGATCATAAACATGTGTTGTACGCTTCTAGGCCTAGTTGCAGTCAGTTTTGCTAACAGTACTGCTCCGCACAGCTTTAAGCGAGGAAGACTTATCGTTTTCAAAGGTGCAACTTTGTTTTTTGCAACCAGTAGGGTGGATGTTTCATGAGTATTCGCTTCTGTGCGTACATATATGGATGCACAGAAGGCTTTTTCCGAGGCGTTGCAAAGCCCATGGATTTGGGTATTCTGCTCCGGAGTAAAATTGAGCCATCGAGGAATTTCGATGTCAGAAATGGCTGGCAAGTTTTGAGTAAACTGTTGTCATTTTACTATTGAAGTGGGTTTTGCGCATTCATCCCAATCAATGCCTTCGGGCCAAAGTTCTTGAAGTAGAATCCTTGCTCGTATCATAACTGGAGATAGCCATCCTGCTGGGTCAAACAGTTCTGCGACCGACGACAGAATTTACCGTTTTGTGGCAGCTGTAGTTGCTGAAATTGGCAGGATGGTGTATGAGAACCTGTCCGTTACTGCGTTCCATCGGATACCGAGAGTTTTGGTGGTGGAAACATCTTCGAATTTCAAGAAATTGGAATCGAAAAGGTCTTCTCTCGGGAATGTCTCCAATATGGCCGGGTTATTGGCCGTTAATTTCTTTAGAATAAAGCCGGCTGACTTTAGCGCTTTGATCACTTGGAATAGTGAATCGGTGGCATCGTCAATATCATGACTTCCGGACAGGACATCATCAACATACGTTTGGGTTTCGAGTATTGGTGTGGCCAGTGGAAACTTCGCTTTTGTATCTTCTGCCGATTGATGCAGAGTACGGATAGCTAGATATGGCGCACAATTAACCCCGAGTGCCACTGTGTTAAGATTATAATCAAAGATGGGGGAATCCTCTGACTCGCGAAACCAAATTCGCTGATAATCTTTATAGTCCTCATGGATGAGGATTTGTCGATACATTTTTTCAATGTCTCCATTGAATACGTATCTGTACATGCGCCATTGTAAAATTCGCAACATGAGGTCCGGTTGGAGTGAGGGACCTGTATGTAAAACATCATTTAGGGAATTACCTGAACTTGATGGTTTCGATGCGTTGAAAACCACTCGCACTTTTGTCGTGACTTTTTCTGGTTTTACAACCGCATTATGTGGCAAATAGAACGAAAGGTAGTTGCCATTCGAAATGATTTCACGGGGCTTAGGAGTTCCATATGGCCCAACGTTATGTATTTTTGCAACACATCCATGTACGTACAGAGAACTTATAATAACGAGAAGGTGCAAATTCATTGCCTCCTTCGAACATTTTCTAAAAAATCTTGGGAAAGGGATTGACCACACCGGGAAAGGGATTCACCACACTTTATATAACAGCCACTGTAAAAGTTAGCAGAGTTAAGTCGACTGATTTTCTGCCAAAAACAGAAAAAATGTGTGCAATTAGTTTATCTATGTTAATGTATTCCTTTACTTCAATGACAACTGTGATAAATAGGAAATTATTTAACTAATATTTAACTAAAATTTTAAAAATAAAAAAAAAAGTTAGAAAAATGTTAAGAAAAAATAATTAAAAAACAATTTTTTAATTTTGTTTTTAAAATTATTTGTTAAAAAACTAAATAAAAAATTAATTAAGAAATGTTAAGAAGTAAAATTTTTAAAAGTAATGTATGATGCTTCTAAAAAAATCTGTTATAAAGAAATAAGTGGCAAAATTTAATATTTTAATAAAAAATTCTAGAGTTTTCACTATGAATGACCGAAATCATAATTGCACTTGTTCCTTCATAGTTCATATGTCGATATAAATATGGTCATACACACAAGTATTTTTTTTTTTAATATTATTTGAGATTTTGTCAATACTGTTGTCATCGAGATTAATGTATACCAATTACGCCAACGAAATTTCTAAGTGATCGGTGGCGCAATGGTTTGCGTCGATTGATTTTTGTCCAAGCTTCGCGGGTGCAAATACTTCTCCTACTTCTTTTTCGCGTTTTATTTTTTGAAATTGGCAAATTTAAAATTGCCGCCAAGGAATTGCTTGGTGATTCGGGGTACGAGCGGAAAGAACTTGGCATACTCTTGTGTATGTATGGGTTTTTCATATACATGCACGGACATTTGAATGTGTTTGTATTTGACTTAAACTCAACTAGAATTTCTGATTTTTCCAAATTTTGCCGTCTTCGGAATGAAACTGCTTGTGGACGGCGGGTTTAGGGGAAGGGAATAGGCAAGTTTTTGGGCATGTGTGTGATTTTCGTATACACATTGGTCGCTTTGAATGTATGTGTCTTCAACCTCAGCCCAACATGAAGTCTAATTTTTGTAAATTTTATCATCGTTGCGAAGAACTCGTTTGTGCATGACGGGTTGAAGAAGGGAAGGGCATGCGCATTATTAAGATTGTGTGCCTTTTTCGTATATATATTAAAATGCTTAAATGTATGTGTTTTCACTTTGGCGTTAGTTGAAATATCAGAAATTGATTTTTAGCAAAATTTGACTTCGCTTGAGGAAACTGTTTGTAGATGAAGAGTAGAAGGGAAGGAGGTTTGTATGCGGTAGTTGTTTTTGTTGCATTTGTGCTTCTTGTTCTTATAGCAAATAGCGTTTTGAATAGAGAAATGCGCAGAGGAGTAAAACGAGCTGCGCGTATGGAGTTGTTTTTGTTATTGACAGTATGAATGGCTTGTGGTTATGAATGAATGAAAATATTTGTTATTTGCTTTTAAATGACTTTATGCATGCCTTAGGTATTACGTATAAATGTCCATATTTATATGCATACATGCATATGCATAATCTATATAAAATATTTAATTAATATTAAAATAAAAATATATAAAAATATTTAATATAAAATAGCTATTTAATTTTCTAATTTCACTTCTTAGTATTTTCCAATTTATTTTATGACTTGGTTTATACGTTATATTTATATATTATTCAACCCAAAAATCAAGCATATTTTATCCACCGCCAAACATTCATACATACATATGTTTCTATGTACGAGTACATATTATGACAACATACATAAATACATATATACCGCCTAGTTGAACTTGCAAAAAATATTCTTCGCATCGTCAACAAAGCGTATGCCGCAATCAATACCTCTCCCCGCGCGCAGGTCTTCCACAAGCCACATCTCACAAAAATCAGAAGTTGAAGAGATTTCTGTACCCGTTGCGCAAAGCATACTCTCGATAAGGCGAACAAATGTTCTGCAATTCAAAAATTGATGTTCCCTAAATGCCCTCAAAGCATACGATTTTAATAAATAAATATTGCATTTAAATCTAAAAGAGTTTAGTAATGTCAAATCAATTCAAAATGTATTAAAATTTGGCAAAACTACACTTTTAATAAACATAAACTAATGAACATTCCTTATTGAGATCATGTACGCTTTGGGGGAGAATATATTCTTTCGTATACTTAACTGAATAAGAATAAGAGAAACCAATGTTCCATTTCTTTGATTCGCTATAAGTGCAGACACAAATTTGTTATGTAGAACTGTGGTGTAGTTGGTAGCGCGCAAGTACTACATGGATTTTTGGTCTTTTGATTCTTGCGCATGTTCAAATGCCCTTCGAAGAAGCCAAAAACATTTATTCAAAATAATTATAGTTTTTATTTTTATTTATTTTCCTTAATACCTTTTGTATATTAATAAATAATACAGAATATAACGAACATAAAAATGAAAAAATTTATACATATGAATTTGTATTTTTGGTGTTTTGTTTCTAGCGCTTAAATGCATTTAAGGCCTCTGTTAAGTGAATGAAATGTCAAACGTTTCCACCGAAAGTGAGTTAACTCAAACAGCTGATTTTTGTTTACATTTGCAGTTTGCAAAGTTTGTCACAAGTGTTAAAATCATGAGTTCAAGAGACCGCATCCATTTTATTTTGCTATTTATACAATATTATGATTTGCAAGTGCAGATTATTGCTGTACGGACAGACGCTGCTGAAAGGGAAATTCTTTTTTGCATGCTTACAACTTTTCCAACAATGCCATTTTTTTGTATACATGAGAGTTTTTCGGCTACCTCTCAATTCCTGAGCTCTTCCTTCCCAGCAATCCAGGAAACTTTGCTCCTCCGTAAGATTCCACTTCGTTTTGTTTCCACTTTCAGTTTAGTTTATTTTTTTAAGTAATTAAGTGTGTTTTTCAAGAAAACCACAATTCGAGGAGTAGCTCGGCCGAAAAATCCCTTAACCGGTTACAAAGCGCACATTATATATAAACAAATATTTGTTTTGCGCCAATTATATATACATACATAATTATTTGTTTTGCGCAATCAGCTGATAGTTGCCAGAGTCGTGTATATTTTTATGTTGAGGGGATCGTTTTTTATTCCACAATTGCTTTTTGTTTGTTTTTTATTTTTATTTTATTTTATTTTTTAAAGAGGAGAAGCATTATCTTCGCCGATTACTTAATATATGTTTTTATGTCAATATTAATGCAAAAAAGTAACTTTTGCAGAAAAAATTTCATCATGCAAAATAAAAGTCTGGCCCCTCATTAAATCCGAAAATACACGACTCTGGCAAGAAATATACCGAAACGTCCGAAATGTTTACATTAGTAGTGATAGCATCGACTGTTAACATAACATTTTCTGTTAAATTACCGAAAGTGAGTGAGTTAACACACTTTTATACAACAACAAACACATGGGAATTCAGCTCTACTAGTATTATTTCGCGTCGTGTTCATCTGAGACTATATTCATTTCAAAGTTACTGTAATTTCGCGTCGTTTTAAGTAGATGTCATTTGTTTTAGCGTGAGCAACAATTTTTTTCATTCATTTGAAAATGTCGAAATTTGTACCAGAAAGAGTGTTTTTGCGGGGAGTTTTTCTTCATTACTTTAACATGAAGAAAAGTGCTACCGAAAGCCATCATATTTTAGTGGACGTTTATGGGGACCATGCTTTTAGCCTAACGAACGTGCCAAAAGTGGTTTGCACCGTTTAAAAGTGGCAATTTCGACTTAGACGACGGACAGGCTAAACAATATCAAGACGAAGAATTGGAGACATTGCTCAACGCAGATGCATGCCAGACGCAAGAAGAACTTGCAAAAGTATTAGGAGTTGATCAAGACCATTTTTTCACAATAAAGTCTTAATTTTCGAAAAAAACCTAAAGGGTGGTTAAATTTTCAAGGGCCGATGTTGATTTTGAATAAAACACAAACTATTTAGGAAATTATTGAAATTTTATTTTATTATGATATATTGGTATTACTCAATTATGTATGTAACAAAATATCGGCCAAATGAGCGCCGCGACCTCGGCGACACACCTCCATACGATGGTCCAAATTTTCGATGACGCTGAGGCATAATGGAGTTTCTATGCCGTTAATGTGCCGAATTATCTCATCCTTTAGCTCTTTAATTGTTGCTGGCTTATCGACGTACACCTTTTTTTTCAAATAACCCCAGAGAAAAAAGTCCAACGGTGTCAAATCACATGATCTTGGGGGCCAATTGACATCGCCATTACGTGAAATAACACGGCCATTGAATTTGTTGCGCAAAAGAGCCATTGTTTCGTTAGCTGTGTGGCAAGTGGCACCGTCCTGCTGAAACCACATATCGTCCACATCCATATCTTCCAATTGTGGCCATAAAAAATTCGTTATCATCTCACGATAGCGAACACCATTCACAGTAACTGCCTGACCGGCCTCATTTTGGAAAAAATACGGCCCGATGATGCCGCCAGCCCATAAACCGCACCAAACAGTCACTCTTTGTGGGTGCATTGGTTTTTCGACAATCACTCTTGAATTCTCATTCGCCCAAATGCGGCAATTCTGTTTATTGACGAATCCACTGAGGTGAAAATGTGCCTCATCACTGAAGATGATTTTCTTCGAAAATTTTCATAATAAGTCTGGATAACTTTAACACGTTGTTGGATTGTGTATCTCTCCATGGTTCAAATTGAGTAAGTCTGAAATAGAGAAATGTCAAATTAAATTCGGAAAAAAACTTGGCGTTTAGGTGTGGTTCACATTCAGCATCGGCCCTTACAATTTAACCACCCTTTACATCCAATAAAAATAAAAAATATCATATGTAAAATAGATGGTTAGAAAAATCTGAAATAATATATTTTTTTACATTTTTTTATTAAATAACAACAAAATGCGACATAAAATACAATTAAAATAATAATGAATCATTGGTTTTCATTATATTTCTTTAATTTGTGGTGAATAGCAGTTTTTCCTTAAGTTAAATCATCAATTCTATTAGTTTACAGCCAAAATTTAACAGAGTGTTGAATCCCTTTCCCAAGATTTTCTAGCTCCGTAGAAACTTCAAACGAGCATCGAATCAAAAGTCAATTGCACCTTTTCGTTATTATAAGTTCTGAAGCGTGCGTTCCTTGCTAAGGAATTGCTAGAATGCCGCAGACCGGGAATGGCCTAGGGTGAGTTTTTCTGGAAATGCTTCATTAAATAGAAGCCTGACAATGTAGCGACCGCTTGAATTACGGGTCGTTGTTGCAACATAATAACCTTCACACGCTTGATTTTCAGGCGTACTTTGTGGAGGTATATGGATTTCCTCCTGTTCCCAGACTTGCCTCAGTTGTGCACTGAGCGTTTCGTTGGAAACTCGTTCTACTCGTTGCACCGGCTTTTCCTTCTGTTTTATACCTGAGGTGGTACAGTTTTTGAGCACGAGAGAGCTTCGGGTGGTTAATGTATACGGCTGTGAACATGTCACGGAAAGCCGGTCATTCTTCGTAACCCCCATAAAAAGTCTCTGTGTCGCAAGGAGGAACTTGTAAGAAAACATTGGAAGTACTTGTTTGCTCTGAAGTGGGTTTCACTCGGGATGATAAACTCGGAGCATCTACTCGTCTGAGCATTTTTAGCTGGTCTGACTTCTTGATTTGTGTAACCTCGTAGATGTCAAGGCATGCATCGTACTTGCCTTGAGCTGACTCTTTGAACTTGTCAGGTAAGCTGTCGTCCGTTTTGGAAAAAACGTTATCAAAGGCAGCTTGCAGTCGTACAAAATAGTCATTTACCATAGACTTTTATGTTTGACTTCGAGATGCGATTCGGTATGTTCTTCAACTGGTGAATTACCGAATCTTGCACAGTATCTCATTAGGCTGTCACTTTCTGTTATAAACTTTTGCGCACAAGGTTCGTACGCTTTACTTCTTTAGCGCGTTTGTGAGGATTCCCTCTTCGCACTTGCGCAATCTAGCGAAGTAGTATTTTTTTACCCTCAGTATCTGACATCTTGGCGAATTTCGTTTTTTGCTCTAGAAATTTTTTGGGACTATGTTCAATTGGCATTGAGGGATTTTAGGGAGAAAAAACCCTTTTTAGGGCCGAAAAAATTGAATAAAGCATGAAACTTTGAGAAATACCCACCCAGCAGATAGTGAAATTATTATTTGCACTACTTACTTACCAGGTGTGTTTGTTGAAGTGTGCCGGTTTTACTAGTAGATGTCGCTAGCAATATGTACAAATTTTTATGATTTGGCATGTATGTAATTTTTTTCTATTGACATTAACATTCCGCCAAAATAATAGCGTCTTATTTGTTTACCTCAGTGAATATGTCGAGTCGTTGCTTTTCTTATTTCATCAAAAGAAAAAAGCAGCTGAAGCTCACCGGTTGCTGGTAGAAACTTATGGTGAACATGCTCTAGTGATTAGAACATGTGAGACATGGTTTCGTCAATTTAAAAATGGAGATTTCGATTTGACATACAATGGTGCAGCGAAAAAGTTCGAAGACGAGGAATTGCATGTTGATCAAACCCAATCGCAACAAAAATTGACGGAATCACTACATGTGACTCGAGGAGCAATTTGCCAACGCTTTAAAGCCATGGGAAAGATCCAGAAGTATGGAAAATGGGTGCCACACCAGCTGAACGATAGACAAATGGAAAATCGAAGAACCGTTTATGAAATGCTGCTTCAACGATTCGAAAGGAAATCTTTTCTACATCGAATTGTCACGGGGGACGAAAAATAGATTTATTTTGAGAAACCGAAGCGAAAAAAATCATGGCTTTCCCCTGGTGAAGCTGGCCCATCGACTGCAGGGCAAATCGCTTTGGCCGTAAGACAATGCTCTGTGTTTGGTGTGACCAGTGTGGTGTGGTGTACTACGAGTTGTTAAAACCTGGTGAAATGGTGAACACGGATTGCTACCGACAACAAATGATCAATTTGAATCATTCGTTGATCGAAAAACGGTCGGAATGGGCCCGAAGACATGGCAAAGCTATCTTGCAACATGACAACGCGCCGTCTCATACCGCTAAACTGGTGAAAGACACATTAAAAACACTTAATTATGAAATATTATCACACCCGCCGTACTATTACCTTTTCCATCGATGGGACACTCCCTTGCAGAGCAGTGCTTCGTTAATTTTGAAGAAGTCGAAAAATGGCTCGTCGAATGGTTTGCCTCGAAAGAGAAAAATGACAGTACCTTTGAAATGAATATAGCCACAGATGAACAAGACGCAAAATAATATTAGAAAACAGCACGATTAAAATCATTAGGATTCATCCAGAAGCTTAGAAATTGGGTACCTTATGAATTAAAGCCAAGAGACGTCGAACGTCGATTTTGCATGTCGGAAATGTTCCTTTAACGTCACCAAAAGAAGTCATTGTCATTGTTGTCATTGTCACTGGCAATGAAAAATGGATTCATTATGATAACCCAGAGCGCAAGAGATCGTATGTGAAGCCCAATAAAAATTTTTTCGCCATAAAGTCTTAATTTTCGAAAAAAAAACCGCACGAATTAATGCATACACCCAATACATATATATTTTTTTTAAGTCGAGATGGCAAGATATTAGGAAATCTATCATGTATCTTTAGGGTTATTTCATGCACCAGCTGTTCTGGTATAGCTCATATGAGAATAAATATATATTTATGTATCTTGGTATATCAATGTTTTGATTTAGTGTATTTGCTGCCAAAGAGAAATGAAGCTAACCAATGTTGAGAAATTGCAATGATAAAGAGTGTTAAACTCTGAGCGTGGGAGTGTTCACACTGCTCTTGAATTAGTTTGATGCTGTAAAGTGCACTGCTCATCTATTGCAATAAGCGGATATCTTTGTTTTTTATGCGCTCAGTGAAAACAATTCGTGGTGAATATTTCCGTAATGTACGTGTATGTATGTAAATTGGCCATCAACGACTTGATAAATTTAACATGTTTGGCAAGATAGAAATAAAAACACGTTTGCTTCGCTTGGGGATGTAAAGAAGAAGACGGTACACTTCTTTATTGGAAATGGCATAAAGCAAGTGACACAAGTTAAAGTGACATTTGATTTTCCAATACTCTCCCTAAATCGAAATTTTGCGTTACTATTGCTATGCTATGTTTATATAATGCTTCAATATTGTAAATACTATTAGCACATTGTACATTGTTTGTTTTAATATTGTAGCAACATATTTTTATATTTGTATATAAAAGAAATTAATATGTATTCATTACAATTCAGGTGAATATTATGCAAAAAAAGCCGATTTATTTATTAAAGGACCAGTACTGACCATGGTCAAAACCAAGTGTTTCATTAAATTTTTCCAGCTTACGACCAGATGTTGGTTTTGTTGTTGTAGCGGCTATGGTTTGTGAAGATATCCGCTGGCATCTCACTTGTTCGCAAATAGATGAGCTTAACTACTTTCTTTTTAACCTATTGATGTGTGAAGCTGGCCTTTACGTCGATGTGCTTTGTTCGTGCTGAATAGTTGTTGTAGCTCACAAAATTAATGGCACCTTGGTTGTCACAAAGCAAGTCAATAGTAGTTTCTGAGTTTAGAAAAATTTCTTCTTGTAGTTTCTTTAGCCAACGTAATTCCTGTATTGCAGCAGTCATCGACATTAGTTGAGCCTCAGTTGTTGATGATGCTATTGTTGGTGGTCGTTTTGTGCACTATGAAATGGCTCCGTTTTGCATTGTGAAGAGGTACCCTGTGCTTGATCTTCGTTCATCCTCATCACTTGTCCAATCGGAGTCACAGTATCCCTGAATCGGCCTTGGGGTTTTACTGTATGTTATACGATTGTCCATTGTACCTTTTAAATAACGGAAAACGCGCTTTGTAGCGCTCCAATGAACTTTACCGGGATTTTCATTGTAACGGCTTAATACGTTCACTGGATAGCAAATATCTATACGCAGAATTGCAACACCCCCACTAACTGATGATATGGGATGTTTCTCATTTCGGCCACTTCATCTTCATTTCTGGGGCACATTTTCACCGACTATTTTTGGTTTACGTCCATTGGTGTAGCTGTTGGCTTACAGTCACTCACGTTGAAACGAAACGGAATATCTTTTATGTATTGAGTTTGATCTAAAGATGTATTACCGCCATAGAACGCTTGAGCCCGAAGTTAATTAACATTTCGCTAAACTTCGATTTCCAGACACGGCTTGACTGTTTCAGCCCATGTAGTGATTTTGCGAGCTTGCAATATCGATTTGTCCCATCTTCGAAACCTTCCGGTTGAGTCATGAATATTTCCTCCTCAAGTTCGCCCTGGAGGAAAGCTGTAACAACATCCACCTGACGAATATTTAAGTTGACTTTTGCTGCAATCGCCATCAGATATCGAATAGTTGTAAAATAGATGGTTAGAAAAATCTGAAATAATATATTTTTTTACATTTTTTTATTAAATAACAACAAAATGCGACATAAAATACAATTAAAATAATAATGAATCATTGGTTTTCATTATATTTCTTTAATTTGTGGTGAATAGCAGTTTTTCCTTAAGTTAAATCATCAATTCTATTAGTTTACAGCCAAAATTTAACAGAGTGTTGAATCCCTTTCCCAAGATTTTCTAGCTCCGTAGAAACTTCAAACGAGCATCGAATCAAAAGTCAATTGCACCTTTTCGTTATTATAAGTTCTGAAGCGTGCGTTCCTTGCTAAGGAATTGCTAGAATGCCGCAGACCGGGAATGGCCTAGGGTGAGTTTTTCTGGAAATGCTTCATTAAATAGAAGCCTGACAATGTAGCGACCGCTTGAATTACGGGTCGTTGTTGCAACATAATAACCTTCACACGCTTGATTTTCAGGCGTACTTTGTGGAGGTATATGGATTTCCTCCTGTTCCCAGACTTGCCTCAGTTGTGCACTGAGCGTTTCGTTGGAAACTCGTTCTACTCGTTGCACCGGCTTTTCCTTCTGTTTTATACCTGAGGTGGTACAGTTTTTGAGCACGAGAGAGCTTCGGGTGGTTAATGTATACGGCTGTGAACATGTCACGGAAAGCCGGTCATTCTTCGTAACCCCCATAAAAAGTCTCTGTGTCGCAAGGAGGAACTTGTAAGAAAACATTGGAAGTACTTGTTTGCTCTGAAGTGGGTTTCACTCGGGATGATAAACTCGGAGCATCTACTCGTCTGAGCATTTTTAGCTGGTCTGACTTCTTGATTTGTGTAACCTCGTAGATGTCAAGGCATGCATCGTACTTGCCTTGAGCTGACTCTTTGAACTTGTCAGGTAAGCTGTCGTCCGTTTTGGAAAAAACGTTATCAAAGGCAGCTTGCAGTCGTACAAAATAGTCATTTACCATAGACTTTTATGTTTGACTTCGAGATGCGATTCGGTATGTTCTTCAACTGGTGAATTACCGAATCTTGCACAGTATCTCATTAGGCTGTCACTTTCTGTTATAAACTTTTGCGCACAAGGTTCGTACGCTTTACTTCTTTAGCGCGTTTGTGAGGATTCCCTCTTCGCACTTGCGCAATCTAGCGAAGTAGTATTTTTTTACCCTCAGTATCTGACATCTTGGCGAATTTCGTTTTTTGCTCTAGAAATTTTTTGGGACTATGTTCAATTGGCATTGAGGGATTTTAGGGAGAAAAAACCCTTTTTAGGGCCGAAAAAATTGAATAAAGCATGAAACTTTGAGAAATACCCACCCAGCAGATAGTGAAATTATTATTTGCACTACTTACTTACCAGGTGTGTTTGTTGAAGTGTGCCGGTTTTACTAGTAGATGTCGCTAGCAATATGTACAAATTTTTATGATTTGGCATGTATGTAATTTTTTTCTATTGACATTAACATTCCGCCAAAATAATAGCGTCTTATTTGTTTACCTCAGTGAATATGTCGAGTCGTTGCTTTTCTTATTTCATCAAAAGAAAAAAGCAGCTGAAGCTCACCGGTTGCTGGTAGAAACTTATGGTGAACATGCTCTAGTGATTAGAACATGTGAGACATGGTTTCGTCAATTTAAAAATGGAGATTTCGATTTGACATACAATGGTGCAGCGAAAAAGTTCGAAGACGAGGAATTGCATGTTGATCAAACCCAATCGCAACAAAAATTGACGGAATCACTACATGTGACTCGAGGAGCAATTTGCCAACGCTTTAAAGCCATGGGAAAGATCCAGAAGTATGGAAAATGGGTGCCACACCAGCTGAACGATAGACAAATGGAAAATCGAAGAACCGTTTATGAAATGCTGCTTCAACGATTCGAAAGGAAATCTTTTCTACATCGAATTGTCACGGGGGACGAAAAATAGATTTATTTTGAGAAACCGAAGCGAAAAAAATCATGGCTTTCCCCTGGTGAAGCTGGCCCATCGACTGCAGGGCAAATCGCTTTGGCCGTAAGACAATGCTCTGTGTTTGGTGTGACCAGTGTGGTGTGGTGTACTACGAGTTGTTAAAACCTGGTGAAATGGTGAACACGGATTGCTACCGACAACAAATGATCAATTTGAATCATTCGTTGATCGAAAAACGGTCGGAATGGGCCCGAAGACATGGCAAAGCTATCTTGCAACATGACAACGCGCCGTCTCATACCGCTAAACTGGTGAAAGACACATTAAAAACACTTAATTATGAAATATTATCACACCCGCCGTACTATTACCTTTTCCATCGATGGGACACTCCCTTGCAGAGCAGTGCTTCGTTAATTTTGAAGAAGTCGAAAAATGGCTCGTCGAATGGTTTGCCTCGAAAGAGAAAAATGACAGTACCTTTGAAATGAATATAGCCACAGATGAACAAGACGCAAAATAATATTAGAAAACAGCACGATTAAAATCATTAGGATTCATCCAGAAGCTTAGAAATTGGGTACCTTATGAATTAAAGCCAAGAGACGTCGAACGTCGATTTTGCATGTCGGAAATGTTCCTTTAACGTCACCAAAAGAAGTCATTGTCATTGTTGTCATTGTCACTGGCAATGAAAAATGGATTCATTATGATAACCCAGAGCGCAAGAGATCGTATGTGAAGCCCAATAAAAATTTTTTCGCCATAAAGTCTTAATTTTCGAAAAAAAAACCGCACGAATTAATGCATACACCCAATACATATATATTTTTTTTAAGTCGAGATGGCAAGATATTAGGAAATCTATCATGTATCTTTAGGGTTATTTCATGCACCAGCTGTTCTGGTATAGCTCATATGAGAATAAATATATATTTATGTATCTTGGTATATCAATGTTTTGATTTAGTGTATTTGCTGCCAAAGAGAAATGAAGCTAACCAATGTTGAGAAATTGCAATGATAAAGAGTGTTAAACTCTGAGCGTGGGAGTGTTCACACTGCTCTTGAATTAGTTTGATGCTGTAAAGTGCACTGCTCATCTATTGCAATAAGCGGATATCTTTGTTTTTTATGCGCTCAGTGAAAACAATTCGTGGTGAATATTTCCGTAATGTACGTGTATGTATGTAAATTGGCCATCAACGACTTGATAAATTTAACATGTTTGGCAAGATAGAAATAAAAACACGTTTGCTTCGCTTGGGGATGTAAAGAAGAAGACGGTACACTTCTTTATTGGAAATGGCATAAAGCAAGTGACACAAGTTAAAGTGACATTTGATTTTCCAATACTCTCCCTAAATCGAAATTTTGCGTTACTATTGCTATGCTATGTTTATATAATGCTTCAATATTGTAAATACTATTAGCACATTGTACATTGTTTGTTTTAATATTGTAGCAACATATTTTTATATTTGTATATAAAAGAAATTAATATGTATTCATTACAATTCAGGTGAATATTATGCAAAAAAAGCCGATTTATTTATTAAAGGACCAGTACTGACCATGGTCAAAACCAAGTGTTTCATTAAATTTTTCCAGCTTACGACCAGATGTTGGTTTTGTTGTTGTAGCGGCTATGGTTTGTGAAGATATCCGCTGGCATCTCACTTGTTCGCAAATAGATGAGCTTAACTACTTTCTTTTTAACCTATTGATGTGTGAAGCTGGCCTTTACGTCGATGTGCTTTGTTCGTGCTGAATAGTTGTTGTAGCTCACAAAATTAATGGCACCTTGGTTGTCACAAAGCAAGTCAATAGTAGTTTCTGAGTTTAGAAAAATTTCTTCTTGTAGTTTCTTTAGCCAACGTAATTCCTGTATTGCAGCAGTCATCGACATTAGTTGAGCCTCAGTTGTTGATGATGCTATTGTTGGTGGTCGTTTTGTGCACTATGAAATGGCTCCGTTTTGCATTGTGAAGAGGTACCCTGTGCTTGATCTTCGTTCATCCTCATCACTTGTCCAATCGGAGTCACAGTATCCCTGAATCGGCCTTGGGGTTTTACTGTATGTTATACGATTGTCCATTGTACCTTTTAAATAACGGAAAACGCGCTTTGTAGCGCTCCAATGAACTTTACCGGGATTTTCATTGTAACGGCTTAATACGTTCACTGGATAGCAAATATCTATACGCAGAATTGCAACACCCCCACTAACTGATGATATGGGATGTTTCTCATTTCGGCCACTTCATCTTCATTTCTGGGGCACATTTTCACCGACTATTTTTGGTTTACGTCCATTGGTGTAGCTGTTGGCTTACAGTCACTCACGTTGAAACGAAACGGAATATCTTTTATGTATTGAGTTTGATCTAAAGATGTATTACCGCCATAGAACGCTTGAGCCCGAAGTTAATTAACATTTCGCTAAACTTCGATTTCCAGACACGGCTTGACTGTTTCAGCCCATGTAGTGATTTTGCGAGCTTGCAATATCGATTTGTCCCATCTTCGAAACCTTCCGGTTGAGTCATGAATATTTCCTCCTCAAGTTCGCCCTGGAGGAAAGCTGTAACAACATCCACCTGACGAATATTTAAGTTGACTTTTGCTGCAATCGCCATCAGATATCGAATAGTTGTAAAGCGCATAACTGGAAAAAAGGTATCATGATAGTCAATTCCTTCAAGTTGTGTAAAACCTTTCCGCCAGCGTATATATATTGTACCCACTTACATTAAACCGATGATTTGCCGTTTGGTAACTCCACTAACTCCCATGTTCGGTTCTCCGTTAGTGAATCAACTTCTTCTTTCATGGCACGTTTCAAGGAATCGGAATTATTGCTAAATATTGCTTGCTGAAATGTTGACGTATCGCATGCACTAAAAGCGAATGCCATGGTGTTGTAATTTGGTTTTGGTTTCCCTTTATTACGTGTAGACTTCTGACGCGGTTCAATATTCGAGATTCTTTCGACCGGGGCTCATTCCGTCATTGAACTTTCATCCATCATGGTTTGTTGTTCAATGTCACTGGGTGAAGTTATTGTTGTTTCGGCCTGTGTGTGAATCAATCACCGTCGGTGATCGAGAAACAATTCAAAGTGATCCTGTTGTAGAAAATATGTACGTTTTTGAAACAACTGACGTAGAAAAAAATAAACAAGCCGAAGTGGATCAGTCATTGGAGGAAGAACAATCCAAAGACTCTGCAGCAACATCTTCAACAGCTCTACCTTCTGATCCCGTGCATGCAGCTAATCAAAATTTATGCTTTTTTTGTAATAAAAAAAAGAAACAATATAAGTCAAAGATTGAGCCATTGCGTACTTCAGACAAAAATAAATTTGAAGAAACTTTATTATCACAGTTTAAGCCAGATAGTGATATTCACAGTTTAAGCCAGATAGTGATATTTAAAATGACCAAAATACAAAGTGTTCACTCGTCTAAAGTATATTATCACGATGTTTGTCGGCAAAATTTTAGAAATCAAAACAGATCATTAGTGAAAAGTCCGGTTCGTACTTTGTGGCACGTTCATCGCGAAATTCATGATACTGTTTGGAAGGAAATTTGTACGTTAATTGAGGAAAATGTCATAAACCGAGGACGTTGTTACTTCTTATCATATTTGCATAAACAATATCTTGATATGTTTAATGACTTAACTGGAGGCCCAGACGTAAAATCTATATTTACACCACATTATCTACAAGACAAAATATCCAACAAATTTGGTAATAGAATTCAAATTTTAGTCCCTGCAAATAGCCAAAAGAAAGTTGTTGCTCCGATAGGCGTCTCAACCGTAGATGATTCATTGTTTGCGCATCTTAAGGACCAGGACGTTCTGCAAGCAGCCGCTGCTCTTCTGCGGAAGGAGATTCTGGGTATAAAAAAGAGGAAATTACCCGATGATTTAACGAGTAAACGGCTGATAAAAAGTAAATGTTCAGTACCACCAATGGTTACTGAATTTGTATCAAAAGTTCTTGGAGGCTATAGGCGCCAACGTCGAAATTGCGACACATTTCAACGCTACGTGAAATCTTTGTCACAGGATATGATTTATATGACACATAATGGCAATATAAAGACCTCCAAACATACTTGCTTGGGAATAGCGTTAAAAAGTCTCACCAGTAGTCGCAAGGTAATTGATATAATGAATCATTACGGTCATTGTATCAGTTACAATGCTATTGAAGAGCTTGAAACAGAAGCAAATATTTTTTCTATTTCACGAAACGAAAAATGTCCTGAGGCAATAAATCGTGTCGAGAATCGATCAGCGGGGCTAGCGTTTGACAATTACGACAGATTCGTGGTTACTAAAAACGGAAAAGATACTCTCCATGATACTGTTGGAATAATGTATCAAAACATCGATGAAGAAGAAGAAAACGAAGAAGAGGAAGAAGAAGAAGAAGAGGAAGAAGAAGAAGAAGAGGAAGAAGAAGAAGCTGGAGCTGGAGCTACAAGGTACAAGAAGCGTAGGAAACGATCGATTGAACGATCCAGTATGAGTTACCACATTATGCTAAAAAATTAAAAAAAACGACTAACATTCAAAGTGGAAGTGAGGAAGAGACAAACATTATTGTCCATACGAATCTTTACAATAGAATTGATACGGTTTGGAACGTATGATTTAGCCATCGCAAAGATTGCCTTACAACTCCAAGCAACAGAAGGCAACACGTTCAAAAAATTATTTATTCATTTGGGGGCTTTTCATATCATGATGTCTTATTTTAAGGCGGTTGGAAAAGTTATCAATGACTGTGGTATAAAAACCATCATGGTTGACAGTGAAATATTTGGATGCTCAATGGAACTGGAAATCACGAGAGATACATCAACATAACAAAAATATATAATGAGCTCGGTGAATTGTTAGCCAAAAGTCCAATAGGGTTTCATGCCTTTGCTGGCTGTGATTTTATTCCTGCTTTCTTCAACAAAGGAAAAAAGAGACCGTTTACTTTGCGGAGAAAAAGCATAGAGTATCAAAAAGCATTTTCTACTTTAGGGGAAGAAAATCTAACAGAGGACCAGCTAGAAGAATTATTTAATATTATTCAACGTTTCACTTGCCAAATATATAATGCCAAAAAAAGTGATGACGTTAATGATGGAAGGTACCAATTATTTATAAACAACTACAAAGCTTCTGACGTCAATGAAAATTTTATAAAGAAAATTCAAAATTTTGATGCAAGCTCAATACCACCGTGTAAGAGCGAGCTTTATCAACAATTCTTAAGAGCCCCCTACATTTCTCCTATTTGGAAAAATTCTTACCAAAAGCAACCTACAATGCTGGACCCATTGGAGTATGGTTGGCTTGAGCTTGACAACACCTATGTCTTCAAATGGTTCGATGGTGACCAGCTTCCAAATCTAGTGAGTGACTTTGTCACTGATGCCCCAGGTAAGTTGAGAAAAAATACCTATTTTTTTACACGCTTTATATTAGCTTCACTTGTATGTCAGTATGTCTGTCAGTATGTCTGTCAGTATGTCCGTCTGTCAGTTTGTAACTTTTTAGCGGTGACGCGATCCCAATATGAAATATTTGAAATGCGAATCGTTGCATACATCGTAGCGTTGACAGAATTAATCAGAGAACGTATAATAATCCATACTAATAATTATTATACGTTCTCTCATTAATTCAGAGAAAAAAAAATCAAAATAGAGTTAATTAGAAAAATATATAAAATAAATATAGTTTAAAAAAAAACTAAAAAAAAACACGCTTTTAAAGAATATTAAACTAAAAAGTTGAAAATAATTTTGGAAATAAACTTAAGACAATAGTATATAATAAATATAGTTTAAAAAAACTAAAAAAACCAGCTTTTAAAGAATATTAAACTAAAAAGTTAAAAATAAATATAGTTTAAAAAACTAAAAAACACGCTTTTAAAGAATATTGTACTAAAAAGTTGAAAATAATTTTGAAAATAAACTTAAGACAATAGTATATAAAAAATACTTGTATAATTAAGAGAAAAGCGTGGGGCGCTCGATATATGGAAATTATGGTACAAAGCGCAGCACGCTTTTCTCTTAATTATACAAGTATTTTTTATATACTATTGTCTTAAGTTTATTTTCAAAATTATTTTCAACTTTTTAGTACAATATTCTTTAAAAGCGTGTTTTTTAGTTTTTTAAACTATATTTATTATCTATTATTTTCGAATGGGTTTACAATCTACTTTTTTTGTTACAGAATCAGATTCAATGGATAATGAAGACGAATTACCGAACGAGAAGTGTGACTCCGATGATGATGATGAATAATGGACGAACATATATTTGAATGCGTGCATAACTTGTTTTTTAATTCATTCCATCTTTTAAAATTTTGTTTTAACTAAATAAAAAAACTTGAATCGAGATTAGGTATATTTTTTGTTATCAGGAGTATACCCTAGTATTTATGATTTTAGCATAAAAAATCCTTTTTTTTTCATCTAATCTGTAAAATTAACTATGCCGACTCTAAAAAATTTTTATTTTTATTAATATAGTGAGAAATTAAACTACAAGTAACTTATATTCATGTAAGACAAGCAATACTATTCATAGTCGCAGGCTGGGTGGTTGCTGATAATTAGTCTTGTGCTGATGTTTGTACGCAATGTAGGTGTCTGCCGTGATAAATATAAGCTTCAAATATTTTTAGGAATAAAATATATTAATGGCAGACATGGTCATTTAGTTTCAAAATTTTATTTTTTTGGCATTTTCAAAAATGTCTGCCAAAAAGTTTACCGCGCGATAACTGTCTGCCATTGGTATTTTTTGCTATTAATAATATTATATTTTTAAATTTCAAAACGGCAGACATGGTCAAATAGATTTGAAATCAGTGAAAAATTTATACCTGTCTTACCTGCGCTCTACCTGCGTCTGCCACTTTGGGCTTAGTGAGTCTCCATTTCATGTAGGGTAGGTATAGGGACCTAACATACAAAGACTCAAGTCTGGTCAAATACATATAGGTATCCGCCCATGGGCTCTTAGACTATTAATTTTATTGCTTCACTGTTCTCCTGAGCACTGCCCTTATGCGTATATGCATGCAAGCGTCTGCACATATATTTATACACACGTGTATGCATACTTGTATATGCATAAGTACTTCAAATGACAGGAAGCAAAAACTAATGTCTAAAAGTATGCAGTTTTAAAATTTTTTTTAACGAAATTTTGTAAGCTGAAAGAATGGTCTATTTTTTTGTGTTTTCGAGAGAGCTATGTATAAAAAAAAAATTCATTATTTCGCTGAATTAGATTAAATATTTATTAACATTTTTAAATTTAAATAGTCTCTAAATATTTTAAGTTGTAAGACTCGAAATTTTGAAGAAAAGAAAAAGATTCTCAACTCTTTTAAATTTATTTATAATGGAAACACTTCCATAGGATGCGACCATGTGTAGTACACGCAAATGAGAATATATTTTGGCTGCTCCTCACCGTGGAGTAGTCAAAAACGATCCTTTTGTACATGATTCAACCAGCTCACTACTTCCGGTCTTAGGCCAAGTATACTTTGTATAGCCAGCAAACATCCGTTTAGTTGTGGGAGGGTTTGAGATGGAAAACAAATACCATAGACAAATCAAAATATGCCTTAAATAAGAGAACCCCGCAAACGTTTTAAAGATTATGATTTGAGGGCATGCACCTGGAATGTCAACTGCCTTAATTTGGAAAGTTCCGCTGCCCAGCTTGGTGATGTCCTCGTTAAATTAATAACTGATATCACCACCGTCCAAGAAATGCGATAGACGGTCGGGACAAGGACGGAAGGGTGTGTGTCATGGTGAAATATACCTGAGCGTCCATATAAGGGAGCGCAAATTTGGTGTTGGATTTTTGGTGGGAGAGAGACTTCATCGCCGAGTACTGGCATTCACTCCAGTGGATAAACATGTCGTCACACTTTCCATCGATACGAAAGTTTTCAACAACTTGCTGATCTGCGCCAACACTCCGATGGGAGAGAAGAACGATGTGACCATGAGGATGTGTGCTCGCCTGGAGCATACTTATGAGCGCACCATCCACAACGCTGTCAAAATTGTTTTGGCGGCTTTAATGCCAGGGTAGACAAAGAAGGTATCTTCGGTTCAACTGTCGAAAAATTCAGCATTTACGATGAAACAACCTTAACTGATGGGTAACTGTGAAACCACTGCTACGAAACCAACAGGTTGCTTGAAAAAAAGCTGGTACAATGAGGAAATTCGAGTTGTAGTGCAGGGAAAACACACTGCCTACTTCGCAACCTTGCGATCGAACACAACACTTGCAGGGTAGGATAAATACCGAGAGCTAAAGCAATACGCATTTGCAGAGGAAGGAAGAAAGAGGCCGAAAGGCGTGAGTATAAAAAGATTAAGGAGCTCGCCGACAAGGGTTATGCTCGAAATTTTTACGGAAAAAAACGGATACTTACGGAAGGTTTCAATACCGAAATAAACCGTTGTAGGACCCAGAGAGCTGATCTAGCGGCTGATACTTAGAGTATACAGAATTTATGGAGAGAACCCTTCTCTAGTCAGACAAATGAGAACTAAAATGAAACACCCGGAGATGGCGAACCGGAAACACCAATCGATGATGATGGAAAATACTTTCCATTACCCGAATAGCGATTATTTATATAATTAGCGCTTTGTAACCGCAGAAGCGAATTTCGGCCGAGTTCTTCCTTCAAATTGTGGTCTTACGGTTTTTTATGAGGAGCCTTTATTTCAGGTCAGAAATACACTCGGAGGGGTTGACATTCCTTGCCGAGGGGCGACTTAATTTTATTTAAATTTTTTATTTAAATTCATTTTCCAGAAACCTTTGAATGTTGGTCGTACCAGGATTTAAAACCGGACCTGCCCTGTAAAGAGGACCACACGGGATTCACCTCTTAAATGTTGCATATAAGGTAGTATCGAGGGTGTTGTGTAAAACACTAAGGCCCACCGCCAACAAACTGATTTGATCTCATCCGTATGGCTTTAGACCTTTTAAATCCACCCCTGACCAAATATTCACTATGTTCCTATCCTTGGAAAAAATGTGCAGTAAGGAATGAGAAGGAGCTCTTAGAGCCGTTTGATACCAAATGAGGTTTCAGACAAGGTTACTCTTTATCGTGGTGACTTCCTTAATGTATTGCTGGAGAAAATAATTCGAGCGGCAACGATAAATAGACAAGGAACAATATTCTATTAGAGTTTACAGCTGCTGACATTTATATCATAGACCTTACCAACCTACCCGTTAGTACTGCTTTCTCCACACGTGGGACTACCTTAATGTATTGCTGGAGAAAATAACACGAGCGGCAACGATGAATAGACAAGGAACAATATTCTATTAGAGTTTACAGCTGCTGACATTGACGTCATAGACCTTACCAACCTACCCGTTAGTACTGCTTTCTCCACACTTGAGAAAGAAGCGAAGCGAATCTCCTGTCATCAAACAAACAATCATCACTTTCGCAGCTTGGCTCCCACGTCAGTGTTGACAGCGATAACTTCGAAATGAATGGCGCGCTATTGTTTACTCGGATATAATCGCGTAAGCCGACCCCACGATATTGATTTGTCTTCGCATTTAATATTTTAGTATTTAATAGTTTTCTTATATCTGTCGCTTAGAAAAACGGCTTGAGATCATGGTCTTTACATACATATTACGGGCTTACAATATTATAGTTTCTGCTTAGAAGGCGTCCCTAAAAATATATAAAAAGTTTCTAGGTGGAATATCGTATAAGTGGCAATGTCGCAAACAGTGACAAATTTTCAAATATGATGAGTTTTTATAACACATGTACACATACGAGTAACGTTTATGGGGTTATGCTTTAAAATAACTTAAATTACCAAAAAATAAGTTCAATCAGAATAACCTAAATTATATTAAATGCTTTTTCAGGTCATTTTTCTGTTGAATTGTTTTTGGGTTTTCAGTTTTGTGGAACTGTCTCAGACCATATATTTTTTGGAAATAGTGAAAAAATTACAACAACAGTTCCATAAAACTAAAAACCAACAAAAAAAAAATATATATTAAATTTAACGGAATAAAATGAATAAAAATTAAATTTAGTATACTATAATTGAATCATATTAAACTGAACTTAGCTAAACTGAGTTAAACAAAGTTAACCTAAGTTAAAGTAAATTAAATTATATTGAACTAAACTATACTTAAAGTCAATTTTTATTTACCTAAAATCAATAAAGTTTTAAGTGAAGATTAATTTAATTTAATTTAGCTTTTAAACAAAATTGAATTGAAAATGTCAGTTTATTCAAATGGTATACGGTTAGGTTTGTAAATATTTATAAAATACCCCGACGATGCATGACGTTCCATTTTCTTAAAATTTGGGTAGATTTTAACATACAATAGATTAACATGAAAACTGCGTATCCTGCCGGGATGTTTCGAATGATCTTATTGTTCTTAAAAAAATTATTTGGTTTGTATATATCAAACGACAGGACAATACGATGTTGTAGCTGTTTATATTTTGCTCAATTTAAAGTAAATCGAAATTTCACATAAACCGAGACATGTTTTTTTTTTAAATATATCGGTAGGTGTTTGATGCCTCCGTTGAGGTGAAGTATACACGTATGTGTGGTATAAAACAAAAAATTAAATATTATAATATAATTTGGGTGGAGGTTGCAGATATTTATTACTTTGGTGCTTTCAAAGGAGTGTACGTGTATTAACACGATTTTTGTAAGTCGCCTATATAGGTGGATGCCGAGGGATCAGTACTATGTTTAGTTTCAGTATTTGGCATGTGTCTGTCTTTAGAGTGAATGTTACATACTTACACCTTTGCTCGTTCACTTTTGTTCGCCAGTTTGACAGCCAACTTCCAACGAGTTTTAAGTGATTTTCTAATGTGATTGATGCTTTTATTGGGCACTTGATCCGACAGAAAGTAGCGGTATCATCTGCGAATGTTGAGGTTAAAACCTTTGTGCATGTAGCATGTAGTCTGCAGTAAATAAGACATACAGTATTGCTCCCAAAACACTGACTTGAGGAACACCAGCCATAATTGGGTATTCTTCTGAGATAAATTCTTTTACCTTAACTGTAAACCTTCCTTTAGTAGGATTTGATATGAAGATCTGCTCGCTTATACTTTATTTCACACATACGTAATTACAAAAGTGAAATCGGTGCTACCTTGGTATCGCTTCCAATATGATAGACCGCTTCCAATATTATAGACCGCTTCCAATGTGATAGACCACTCTCCAGCATACAGCGCGTTCTAGCTTTGTAAGTGTTAACGAAGCCGTAAAGGGTTTCACTTAAGTATGATATTGAAATAATCATACAAGAATAGATATGTATGTTTACATGTAAGGAACGGAGAGACATATAACAAATTTGGAATCAAAGAAGTTTCCAACTAAAATAAACAGGTTCCGTCAGAGAGCCAAGGAGAATGTTGACAGAATTATTTTGTCAAAATTTACGTCTTTGTTAAATATAGTGAACCGATGAAATAAAATATATGTATATGGAATAGGAGAAACCAACATATAGTTCACATAATCACTTGCCTTGAAGGTATTTGAAACCAAATACATACATAGGCATCGCCCAAGGAGTCAATAATTTCAGACGCCAACAACAACCGCAAAAAGTACTAAGCAAGAGCAATAAAACAGGTACTACGCCATCAACAGTGTCAATTGGCGATACAAATGTCGAAATGAAGGATGGAAGCTGCAAGAATACTGAGCCACAACAAAATGGGACGAAGAGAGAAAACATTCGTCAAGACTCATAAAAATTCAAATATGTACTTTTACAGAGAGTTATTTCTTTTAATATTTTCATTTAATAATCAGAGTGAATAGCTATATACTAGAGAGCTTACAAAAACAACAGAAAAAGCAAGATTGGGGAAATCATGAAGAAGTTTACTGAATTTCCAAATAAAATATGTATGTATGTATTATCAAAGGAATTTCCAACCAAATTTGATAGGAATTAATTAAATCATATATCAGCCAAAGTTGGCACAGCTAAATAATCCAAGTAAATAAGTTGAGGATACGAATGTGGTGGAATTTTTTTTGAACGGATTTTTTAGGATTTGAGAAATTCAAGTTATATTTTTAAAAAAGCAACAGACATTTGTTAACTTAAGAAATAAAAATTCAAATTTGTAGAAAAATATTAATCACAAAAAAAAAATTCAGAAGAAAATTGTTTGGTCAAATTTGCAAACAGAAATATCAATAGAAATCCAGAACAAATAAGCAAGAGGCAACGGAAAACAATTTGTATCGTCTCTGTATTTATAAGAAATCAGAATGAATTAGTTTAGATATAAAAAATTTCATGACATGCTTGTCTAAGAAATTTGTTTGACAGCAAAATGTTTCAGTGATGCACATTTCGGGTGTGAAAGGTATCAAATCTGAAAATGATAATGTGTAGCGCAACTGGAATGTTTGCCAAAGTAGATAAAAGCATTTTCCGCTGATAATTTGTAATAAAAGGTTGACAGCCTTCTATGACAGAACAGTGTCATCAAATATAAATTAAAATAAACCAGGCCTTTTAGCTCACTATAAAATTAACAAACATCAATAGTATGTATGGCCGCAAAAAACCAATTTTAAAATAAAAAAATTTCAATAAAAATAATATTTAAATAAGTTTTAAAGAAAATATGGTATATATGCATAAGCTCATTTATGACTTCAAAACAAATAGCCAACGCTATTAAGATAAAGTGCAAACAATACAATAAAAACGCGTCCAGTTTCCCAATATTATATGGAATATTAATTATTCGTACATATGTATGTATACGAGTATATATGTAAAAAGGGTAGTTGGCAACCCTCGGGAGAACATGAGAAGTGAATGAAAGAATAAAGGAAACGTGAAGAAGTAAGAGAAGTCAGTCGGCCGCAGAGTTTCAATAAAATAAGTCGTTAAGTTTTCAGTGGATTAACAAGTTCTCCGTCAAAAATTCCAAAACGTTGCTAAAACTGCAATAATCAAGCTGTCAAGTCCTCAAGTCGTCAAGTGGTTAAGTCCAAGGCCGTATAACTCTTCAATTAACAAAATTAACATTTTCAAATATTTTTACATTTTCTTTCAATCAAATTGCCAAATAACTTAAATATAATAAAACATTTAATTAGCATTCAATGCTACATCTTATATTTGGGGCTCAACCCTTGTGCTAAAATACTATACTACGAGTAACTGAGTTGCATAAATATCCTTCTAGAAACTCCGAGATTTTAAAGAAAAGTACGACGGGATTTACAAAAAATCGGTCAGCTGATACTTTCAATTCGTCTTTGTTAAATCTAAAATAACCAAATCCTTTGCAATTACTTTACTAGTCTTCCTTTCAAATTTTAGGACGATCGGATAAAAAGAAGACGAGAAAACTCAAGATAGCTGAGGGTAGATCAGACAAAGTTCTATCAGCAACGCAAACAGAAACTCGTCAAGTTATTCTCTTCGGGTTTCGGCGTAATTTGCAGCCAATACAAATACTCAGTGAATTCCAAATTGCATATGGAGCGATTCTTTAAAAACTTTTTCTAAGTAGTTCCGAAGATTCCAGACCGGACAGTCAACCAAAATCTTCCACTGATGACGTTACTGTAGCTCTGGTGAAGTCCAAAATTGACGAAGACCCACGATTGAGACAAGAAATGATTGCTAATGAATTGGACTTGAATTGCATTTTGCTCAATTTCCTAAACAAATTCGAAAATAGCAGTCCATGGTATAGAGCCTAACAGGAGCAAACTCACCAGTAAAATCCAAGCAACAATAATCAGCAGCAAAAGTAAAGATGTCAGTTTACTTCACCCGATCTAAAATCGTAGCTTCTGTTCCACTGGAAAGTCAGACGGTAACTTCAAAATGGTAAACTGAAGAGTGCTTACCAAAAGTTTTCAAAAATTTGTTAGAAAACTGTAAGAAAGAGAATTTGCGGAGCTACTTTTTACATCATGACAACGCGCCATCCCACACTGCTGAAATATGGAGTAATGTTATTGCGATCTCTGAGATCAAAGAAGGACGTTCAGCACCATATTCCCCGGATAGTGCACCTTGTGATTTCTGGTTACTTCCAAAAATTAAAAAAGATTTAAATGGAATAATAATAGCAATGAGGAGACAATTAATGCGGTTAATGCTGAATTTGATAAGACTAAAAAGCAAGATATGAAGACTCTGGACAGAAGTGGATCTATGCATAGGCTTAAGAAATGCATTGAAATCAATGGCGATTATGTAGAAAAGATGAAAAGGAACAAAGATTACGAATAAATACAAAAAATTTTTTGTTATTTTCTGGTCAACTTAAAACGTAAAGGGTGGTTAAATTTTCAAGGGCCGATGTTGATTTTGAATAAAACACAAACTATTTAGGAAATTATTGAAATTTTATTTTATTATGATATATTGGTATTACTCAATTATGTATGTAACAAAATATCGGCCAAATGAGCGCCGCGACCTCGGCGACACACCTCCATACGATGGTCCAAATTTTCGATGACGCTGAGGCATAATGGAGTTTCTATGCCGTTAATGTGCCGAATTATCTCATCCTTTAGCTCTTTAATTGTTGCTGGCTTATCGACGTACACCTTTTCTTTCAAATAACCCCAGAGAAAAAAGTCCAACGGTGTCAAATCACATGATCTTGGGGGCCAATTGACATCGCCATTACGTGAAATAACACGGCCATTGAATTTGTTGCGCAAAAGAGCCATTGTTTCGTTAGCTGTGTGGCAAGTGGCACCGTCCTGCTGAAACCACATATCGTCCACATCCATATCTTCCAATTGTGGCCATAAAAAATTCGTTATCATCTCACGATAGCGAACACCATTCACAGTAACTGCCTGACCGGCCTCATTTTGGAAAAAATACGGCCCGATGATGCCGCCAGCCCATAAACCGCACCAAACAGTCACTCTTTGTGGGTGCATTGGTTTTTCGACAATCACTCTTGGATTCTCATTCGCCCAAATGCGGTAATTCTGTTTATTGACGAATCCACTGAGCTGAAAATGTGCTTCATCACTGAAGATGATTTTCTTCGAAAATTTTCATAATAAGTCTGGATAACTTTAACACGTTGTTGGATTGTGTATCTCTCCATGGTTTAAATTGAGTAAGTCTGAAATAGAGAAATGTCAAATTAAATTCGGAAAAAAACTTGGCGTTTAGGTGTGGTTCACATTCAACATCGGCCCTTACAATTTAACCACCCATTATTTGCTGTTTGAAGTTATTGAACCTCATCTTCGATAACAGGTATTGGGAAGCAGTCTTTTAGAGCTGACAAAAATCAATACAAACTCTGTATATACTGTCCTTCATTTTTCCAATGACTACTCTACTCGCCAAATTTGATGTTGATTTGCGCACCACCCCACTTTTTATCCAATCATCGCCTTTTAGTTTTACGGCTTCACATTCAACAGGTGGATGGTGACTTAGCTGATGACGAAACGGCTTAATCTTACCATCAGGAACTATTCTTAGAGACCCTGGATACTCGAACTCACCTTGTAATCATTTAATATGGAACGTATTACCGCTTCGGCAATCTCGGTGCGTTAATTGGTATCTCATTTTCTGTGACATTGTATACCATTGGTTCGTTCGAAAAATCAAGCGTCAAACATAACCAGGTACGATAAATTTTTGATAAGCCCACTTAGAATCGCACAAAGTTTTTGTAAATCAATGTTCTTCATTGTCATGTAAGCATAGTTTTTGATTAATGTAACTTCCGACCCTGTATCGACGATACATTCAATTTCCATATTATTGAGAGTAATAGTTTTACACCTTTTATTGTCTTTAATCACTTCAACTCGTTTTGTAAGTTGTGGACAGCTTTTCGCAATATGCCACTACCATCACATTTGAGATACTTCGTATCAGTTTAACAGTCTTTTCTCAAAGGATCTGAGTACCCACAACAAGCAACGTATCATTTTTCGCTCTGTGCACTTCTTTTGACGACACCGTATTGTTCATATTTCTTTTCGTTATCGTTCATATACTCAAGCTCTTCATATATTCGCTTTTGATATTCAATCCGTCCACAATGTAATGTATGACAGATTCGCTAACAACTTTTCCTAACGCTGCTATTTTTTTCATGTTTACATACTCGTGGAACGTTTCACTACTTTTCTTTATTCTTTCGCTTAATTTTTATGAATATCGGCTCTTGTAAATGTCCGTTTGAATTCTTGCAACAGCTCACGTATATGTACTTACAAACATCGATTCGAGATAAAGTTGTGGTGTTTGCTTCCCGGAGAGAAGAGTAGTCTTCCTATTAATCTTAGCAAAAACCCACCTATGTAGCGATATTGAAGTAAATCGAACCATGGATAAGTTTTTTTTTGAATAGGTTAGTCCCCGGTCTACTTCCCGGAGAGAAGTGTAGTCTTCCTGTTAATCTAAGCAAAAATACATTTTTGTACCGAAGTCGAACGTAAGTCGAACTATAAATAAGATTTTTCGAATAAGTCGGTCCCTGGTCCCCTTCCCGGAAAGTAGTGGAGTCTTCCTGTTAATCTAAGCACCTTCGTACCGAATTTCAAGTAATTTGATCCATTAATAAGTTTTTTTTTAAAAGGTCAGTCTCCTGTTCACTTCTCGGAGAGAAGTGTAATCTTCCTGTTAACTTAAACAAAAATCTACCTTTGTACCAAATTTCAAGTGAGTAAAATCAAAAATTAACTTTTTTCGAATAGGTCAGTTCCTGGTCCACTTCCCGGAAAGAAGAGTAGTCTAGCTGTTAATTTAGCAAAAGGCCACCTATGTAACGAATTTCAAGTAAGTCGAACCATAAATAAGATTTTTTCGAATAAGTCAGTCCCTGGTGCACTTCCCGGAGAGAAGTGTAGTCTTCCTGCTAACTTAAGCAAAAAGCAACCTATGTACGGAATTTCAACTAAATCGAACCATAAGTAAGTTTTTTTTTTTAATAGGTCAGTCTCCGGTCCACTTCCAGTGTAGACTTCCTTATAATCTAGAAAGCAGCTTCAATGGTATTATTGGCTGTAAAATCTTAAAACCCTTGAAAGCTAGAATAGATTTTGAAAAACAAGACTTAGGAACAAAAAATGCGACATGCAAACTAATACTAAAAAACCCATATTTAAATAGAATAAGCTGTGAAATAATAGACATTAATTTTCACAGACCGGACATTCAAAAAATCCCAGAAAAATTCACCTTAGGTTATCTGAATAAAGAGGATAATTTAATACATAGGTACCCTTAATAAAAAAGTATAATTCGATATTTTATAAAAAAAAGAGATTACCAAATGCCAACATAAAATACCAATCTTTAATGACATTCCGATCCATGCGAAAGCATATAGATTCCCACAATTCATCAATAAGAAGTCGAAAGGCAGATAAAAGTAATGTTACATTCTGGCATATTGAAAAAGTCGTCCAGTCCATATAAACCACTCAAATCTACAAAAATGTACTATTGAGGAAAAATTGCCTATTCCTAACATAGATGATGGAGTGTAATGGGATGTAGTCAAGCTCCTGGATATGCGGTTACAGTAGCGGGGATATACTCAGTTCCTACTCTTGCGTCCACGTCGCGCACCCTGGAGACGTGACCAACCCTTGTGTAAGTTGCGGTAACCAAGCCTTGTGGAGCCTTCGGTGACGGCTGAAAGAGAGGAAACTACAGTGGAGCCACTTCGACTTATTTGGTCCTTGTGACATTTACTACGGTGGCCATATAAAGGAGCCCTGTTGTACTGGCATTCACCGCGGTGGATGAACATCAAGAAAATACATTAGCTTCTTGGCTGCCCCTGATCGAAAAACAAACAGCGGAAGTTAAGAAAGAGGTGGGAAAGGATATTCATCAAATAACGGTCCGGAGAGCATTGCATGAAGCTAACTTTCATTCATTCGTGCAGCTAGACGCAAGCCCCTAATTTCAAAAGTGAACCAAAAGAATCGTTTAGCCTATGCTAAACAATGTACTCTGCTAGGATGAAAGAAAATTCAATATCCTTCAATCTGATGATCGTCAAACTGTGTAGATAAAGCCTAACAATGAACTTCAAAAAGAGAACCTTTGTGCGACTTTGAAACATGGTGGTGGATGAGTCATTGTGTGGGGCTGCATGTTCGATGGAGGTGTGGACGAGCTGGAATTCATTGATGGCATAATGGACAAAAAATACTATAGGAAATTCTTAAGAGGAATGTTAAAAAAAGTGTAGAAAAACTTATATTACCAGAGTCGTTTACATTTCAGAACGACATTGAGCCGAAGTATACCGTTGTGCGTATGTGGCTTGCACACCACATTAAACATACATTGCCGCATCTGATCCAATCGGCTGATCTAAACCCAATAGAACATTTGTGGGAAGAACTGGACAGGCGCTATAAAAAGCGCGATGTGTCAACAAAAGAAGAGTTGAAGCTGGCACTGGTGGAGGAGTGGCAGAATATTGGGACAGAAACCATACAAAAATTGGTCTCATCGATGCAAAAGTGGTAGGAAGCTGTCATCAAACCAAAAGGGCTTGGCTACAAAATATTTATTTCGTTTATATCTCACTATTTTATTATAATTTTTATGTGTTTTTATGAAGTGTTCCAATACTTTTGTTTAGTGAGATTTAGTACTTATGTATTTTCCATTTATAATTAGTATTAATTAAGTTTAAAAGATAATAAAATGAACTGAAGTGAAAATATTTGAAAATTTGCACCTCTGTCTATCTTCATTCTTTCATAAGTGGTCAAAAAAGGTGTTAAAGTTGAACTATCTTGCTGTGCCCATACTTTAGTTCACCACTGTACGAGTACGTATATATATTTTGGATAATAGGCGCCATTAGATTCACGAATGAAAAAGCCTAGCATTGTGGAAAACATAAATTCTGACTTATATAATTCCAATGATTTTTATGTTGAGAATGACAGTAACATTGGGTGCGTTCAGCGAACTCAACGCTCAGTAAACATGTTGAGTGAGCGCTTTTACTGAGCGATTCATTTTGATGAACTGCTACTTCAAATGTCGAAGCGACCACTTTAACAAGTGATTGTGAAGTTATGAAGTAATTTTATTTTATGCTTGTTTACGTTTGCGCTATTATGTCTTACTTAAAATGCTGTTTTATTCATTCTGAAGTGCTCCGCTACATACGGTGGCAGAGTTTCTTCATAAACATTTTTGCTTCCTTCCTTTGAATTCCGTTCTTTGAAAAACGGTTTATCTACTGCAGATGGCTGAAATAAATTTATTTGACAACCCAAAATATCTGGTAAATTGTCATCACAAGCACTTGAAGTAGCAATACTTTTTCATCGATAGTAAAGAAGTTCTTTTAATTGGAGCCTATCAAGAAAACTCAGACCCACTAAACGCGTCAGAATTCGTAACACTTTTCATTGAGGATTTACAAACCCTTTTAAAGAAAGGATTATATTAGGTAGCCCCAAAAGAAACCAGCGAATTTTCATACAGACGGCGTTGTTAATTTTTTTGGACAGCTTGTGACTATTTAATTTTATTTTTACTTTTGACAGTTATAAGCTGTCACTTTTAGCTTGCTAGTCGTAATTTCATTATATTTATATAATAGTTTGGCGTCAATTTTAATATGGAGCCCATAAAAGAACATTTTCGCTATTTACTTTATTACATAATTTGTATGGTGATAAGGCCTTAAAAGAAACAAAGTGTCGAATTTGGTTTGTCAAATTCCGTTCGGGAGATTTTTCACTCAAAGATAATCGGAGCGTGATATTGGAGGGAAGTTAAGTACACCAAAATCAGCCATTCATAATCATATGCGACGTCTTGGACTGGGTTTGGGTACCACGTGAATTGAAAGAAATTCATTTAACAAGTCGGATAAATGCTGGATATGGATCCTAAACGCAATGAATGTGACCCGTTTCTGAGGCAAATCATAAATGGATACTTCAACCAATAAGGTCCTTCATATTAGGAAGCAAGGGACATACTGGATATTATTCACGTGTTCGCTGTACTCAAAAAGATGAAATGGTAAAATATCGACAAGTTTTCCCATTTCATGAAAATCTAAATATGACACATTGAGAAACATCAACACAATAATATGACCAAATTTCAAAAATTTCCTCCTACATCGAAAACAATTATCCAGAAGTAATATCTTTTCCCTTTAATAATATTACAAACAAAGTTATTTTTTACATCGAAATAATGTATTTTTTATATCATTAATTAAGTGATCAACAGAAAATGAAATATTTTGCGCAATTTAAAATGAAGGCAATATTATACTCGTATATGTATCTGTTTCGTGCCGGGGTTGATTAGGGGCCGGAATTCCTCGTGAATTCCGTCGACGGGGATCGGGGGAGGTGCCGGTCCTACAGAAAGCTAAAAAAAGATCTACTTGCCTGTCGCCAAGCTCTCAATAAAAGTTTGTATTATTGTGTTAATTAAATATTATCATTTATTAAATGAAAAAAAGTATGTACGTGTATGCAAAAAACTAAAAGAATAAAATGGAAAAAACTCACCTGAGATGTTGCTGCTGTGGCTGCTGTATCAAAAGAAGGGCCTTAGGCCGGCAACCTTGGCCTTTTAAAGATTTCCACATAAGGTGGAAATCCTAAACGGGACTAACGAAACTAACTGGACTCTTCCCATAAATTTGAAGAGTCACTTAGATAAGAAACAAAGGACAGCAGCGACATCTCTAGGTAGAAGCTTTGGCTGCTGCTCAGGGTTGCACACGTAAACATGCCGCCCGCCTGCAAAAAATTACTGAATTACAAATTTCAATATATATGGTAAAATTCAAATTTTTTAATAGTTAACGTTAGAAAATATATAATTCAATACTATATAACAATTCATTTTTTTTTGTATAGAATT
Organism: Ceratitis rosa; assembly: GCA_037013455.1. NCBI lineage: Eukaryota > Metazoa > Arthropoda > Insecta > Diptera > Tephritidae > Ceratitis > Ceratitis rosa. The sequence goes on from JAWMAG010000056.1 coordinate 851,288, forward strand.
TCATTTTTTTTTTTTAACTAAATGTTGGTTTTCTTTCTCCCTCGCCGCCGTCTAATAGGGTGAGCAACCGCAGATCACCCATCCGAAGATTGTGTTCTGGGCAGCTGGTCGTGTTGGTGTTGCGGGCATAAGCCCTGGCCGGAGGATCATGCCATACACGTCGGCACCCAAAATCAGCGAAACCGCGCTTGATTTACAAAAGGTTGGGTCTGCCAACCGCAAATTATCGAACTCGTCGACAACTCTTGAGTCCAGTGTGCGTGCAGGTGTGGTCTTTATTAAGCTCGCCGCCACTCTCACTTGTAGGCTGATCCTATCACGCCAACCTTTCTGCGTCAGATTGATCTGATCCACTGAATCACGTAGCAGCAGGTGCATACGTCTCGCCAGGGTGCGTGCTATCGTGGATTGTGGCTTCCCTGGGTCGATTAGAGCACGGACAGCATGTATTCGTCCGCTTGCTACCACTCTCACCATCACTGTTGGCGTGAGGACAGACATACCCGTATCGTTTCGGGCGGGTCCCTTGATCCGTTCTCGGGCGTCTCCCACTGCCTGAGGCCGCTTCTGTGGCCTGTTGTTGTGCCTTCTTGGTGAGGCACTTCTTCCTTTTCTCGGTGGGGGTGGCCGCTGTACCACTGACCGGATACCCGACAGAGGTGGTCTGAGTACCGGGGGGTTTGGTGTTTAGCTTGATTCTGCGGGAACCTCTTCGTCGCTGGCATCAATTTCCAGCACCTCCTCGTCGCTGGAGTCGTCAAACAAGGCTTCAGCTCGGTATGTGACGCGGCGACAGGCAGTTGGCACAATGCCGATGAAGGAGGACTGCCCTCAGTCTCTCCGTCGGTTCTAGTCGACGCAGTTGTCGACAGAAGAGCAGCCGGTGGTTGTGGTTGCACACAGGGCACTGGTGTTCCCTCACTTGTTTGTTGTTGTTGGCTCGGACCATTTCGAATTTCTCTGAAATTAGATAAATCATTAGTGCATTTTTCGACGGGAAGCATAATCACAATAATTCACAATGGGACGTGTAATTATGCCTCGCGTCGTACGTATATCTACAACTCTAACTCGACTATCTGGACCTAAGAAAACCCTAATAACTCTACCAAGTCGCCACTCATTCGGGGGTAAGTTGTCCTCTTTGACAATTACGAAGTCATCAACCTCTAGATTTCGGTGTGGGAACTGCGACTTGGCTCTCTTGTGCAGTTCCTTCAGGTACTCCACCTACCATCGCTGACAGAATCCTTGGTGAAGCGCCTTTAGCTTTTACCAAAGGTTGATTATTGACATCGGGTTTGCGTTGATTTCTGGTTCAGCGATCGCGTGCAGCGGACTTCCAATTAGAAAATGTCCCCGGGGTTAGGGGTTCAAGGGATTCAGGATTCTCTGAAAGTGGAGTTATCTGACTTGAGTGAAGGCATGCTTCTATTTTGGCCAGTAACGTCCAGAATTCTTCCATGGTAAAACGCATCGCATTTGCTACCTTTCGAAAATGGGTTTTGAAGCTCTTCACTCCTGCCTCCCATAGTCCTCCCATGTGAGGAGCTCCTGGTGATATGAAGTGCCAGCTGATTTCTTGATGAAGATATGATTGCATTGTTAGGTGTGAGGCTTCAGTCATGAATTTTTGAAAATCATGTCTCAAGGCTTTGATTGCTCCGACAAAGTTCGTGCCATTGTCCGAATACACATTATGCGGGCAGCCCCGTCTTGCCACAAACCTGGCAAATGCACCCAAGAATGTTGAGGTCGATAGATCGCTAGTTGCCTCTAGGTGTATTGCCTTTGTAGCAAAACATACAAATACACAGACGTATCCTTTAGTGATGAGACATGCTCGGCCAGTGTAATTTTTAATCTCAAACGGGCCCGTAAAATCCACGCCAGTGTTGGTGAACGGTCTGGATACGTTCGTTCTTTCCGGTGGGAGCGCAGCCATGAGTTGTTCCCGTGTTCTTTTTCTGTAAATTATACAAACTTTGCAATTATTAATTTCGGTTTTTATTAAATTTTTTAACCGTACTATCCAATATTCTGACCTCATAAGTCTCAACATGAGTTGATTTCCTCCATGTAATGAAATCAAGTGTGAGAACTTTACGAGAAGTCGCGAAAATTGGCAGTTATACGGCAGAATGGTCGGATATCGTTCATTGTACGACAATGACGCTAGCGCTAGTCTTCCGCCTACTCTCATAACTCCACTCTTGTCCAGAAATGGATTGAGAGTACGGATGGAGCTCTTAGCGCTTACTGGGTTAGAAGAAGATAATTCACCGCATTCGTCTGAAAAACAACGCTTTTAGGTTAAGAGGATAAGTCGAGTTTTTACCTCTCGAATTTCCCTTGAATTGAAAAATTCGTGCAACTACCCTCAGTGCGCGAGAAAAATCGGAGAACCGTTCCATGATGTCTTCGTTGTCTAAAATTCGTGCTGCGTGAGTTCTAACTACCTTTTGTTTCAATAAGGTTTCCTGTGGCTCCGTCTGTCTCTGAGGCCACTCAGCTTGGACCAAGCCACCAAAGAGTGCTCTCCGCGAGTTCTTGGGGGGAAACGCCGCGGCTGCCAAGATCTGCCGGATTGTCCTTTGAATCCTCGTGATTCCATCCACTCGATCCGACGAGTTCCTCAATCTTCGAGACTCTATTCGCCACGAAGGTAGTCCAGCAGCATGGGGGCTTCTGCAGCCATGAGAGCACGATAGTGGAGTCTGTCCATTTGTAGACTACTGGTTGAGCAACATCGAACTGTGGAAGTAAAGCGTTAATTAGTTCTGCTAAAAGTAGTGCCCCCCAAAATTCTAATCGTGGTAACGATATTGTTTTTATTGGCGCTACTTTGGTCTTACTCACCAGCAGATTTACGCTTGGAACGATGTTTGAGTTTCGTTTCCGTACCTTTACATACAACGCAGCAGCATAGGCCTTCTCTGAGGCATCACAAAACCCATGAAATTCAACTTCGTTCCATGGGGCATACCTGATCCATCTTGGAATTCCGATTTTTGAAATGTTGACGTAATTTTTGAGAAAATTTTCCCATCTCAAGTAAATACCTCTTGGTATGTTGTCATCCCAGTCAATCTTCGTTAACCAAATATCTTGCATAAGGATTTTCGCATCGATGACGATTGGGCTTAGCCAACCTGCAGGATCGAACAGTTTAGTCACACACGATAATACTTCTCTCTTGGTGTAGCTTGGACTTATGTGCATCTCCTGGACGTTGAAATGGAATCTATCTTGAACAGCATTCCATCTGATACCTAACATCCTTGCCTCGTTTAAGTCGTCAATCTGCAGGAAGTCCTTTTTGAGAAGATGTTCTTTTGGTAAACCGGCTAAAATTTCTTTGGAGTTTGAGGTCCACTTGCGTAGTGGAAATCCTGCATCTTTAAGAGCCTCGACCAGTTCATTCCGAGTGTGAATGGCGGTCTCACAATCATGTGCACCAGCAAGGACGTCATCAACATACATATGTTGCTTTAAAACCTTGGATGCAAGAGGGTACTTCAGACTAATATCTTCTGCCAGCTGAAGTAGTGTCCTTATCGCTCGGTATGGGGCACAGTTGACTCCGAAAGTCACTGTTTGGAGCTCATAATCCATTAAATCCTCTTCCACTGATTCCCTAAATAATATCCTATGAAACCTAGTGTCCTTTGGATGCAGCAGGATTTGCCGATACATCTTTTCAATATCAGCGTTGAATACATATTTAAAGAATCTCCATGTCAATATCAACGCGATAAGGTCGGCCTGAAGAACTGGACCAGGGTGAAGCACATCATTCAAACTTACCCCATTGGATGTTGGGTTTGATGCATTACACACTACGGGGACCTTTGTCGTAGTGCTATCCGGTTTTACCACTGCATGATGCGGCAGGTACTAAGATCCTGGGCCTTTGTTTCCAGATGTGCTGTCCACTAGTTTCATGTGACCGAGAGTTATATATTCTCGGAGTACCCGATGGTATTCTGCCTTTTGTTCCGGCTTTCGCACCATAGCTGCTTCATTCCTCAAGAATTGCTGCATTGCACCGGTCCTCGAATATCCAAGATTTATGTCCACTGGGAATTCATGCCGAAATGGAAGTGTCACCATATATTTTCCTTGTTCAGTTCTCGTTGTTGTGCTTACATACTGCCGCTCGCAGAATGTTTCTTCAGGACTGACCTGTTTTTTACTTGGGACTTGTTCTAGCTCCCAAAACATCGAGATGTATGATTTTGTAATCATATTGGGGGTTTGAGGGATTGGACCTGTTAATATCCAACCAAAGACTGTCTCCTGCGCCAGGGGAGAGCCTAAAACGTTCTTCTTAACGTTTCCTATCATTATTTGCGGATACAAATCCGCACCAATTACCACGTCCACCTGCTGACTTTTATTGAAGTTGACATCGGCTAAATTAATTGGGGCAGTAGACCAAAATCCACTTGGTCCACTGTAAACTGGGGGAGGTTACCTGTCAGTTGGGGGAGAATCAGGCCTCTTGCGTCAATTGCAATCTGGGGGTTGACAGGAGAACCTAAAACGAACTGTGCACCTTAGCCGATGTCGACGCATTAATACCGCAAATCTGCATGTCAGCAGGCTTTGTAGGCATTTTGATGCGTCATTGCAACCGCTTTGTTATGAATGTACCTTCTGATCCCGAATCAAGAAGGGCCCTTGCCTCGTATTTCACTCTTGAGTAGCAGATGTGTACCATTGCAGTACCTAACACAACGTTTTTTGCGTTTCTTGCAAAAAGTACGTTGACGTTCCTCGATGTGGTTTTGGGTTGAGCAGGCCTGGCCTCCGTATTTCCTGATGCCTGCCGATTAGTTGACGTCGACGGGTTATTCCCAGTTGGATTCCGGTGCAGCAGGGAATGATGCCGTTCATGGCAATTTAAACAGCTAAAAGTGCTCTTACAATCTCTTGCTAAGTGGGAATGTGCTAAACAATTCATACATAAATTGTATTTTCTAGCCGCTTTGACGCGATCGTCTACTTTCATGGCTAGAAATTTCGGGCACGCTTTTAGCACATGCGCTTCCTGTGGGCAGAGTCTGCAAGTAGGCTGTGGCAATGTAGTATGATGAGCAGCTACCTTCTTTCCATATGATGGGACTGGACCGCGATTCTGCAATGTCCTAGACACTCTTGTGCTCTGAATGTCTGAAACCGTTTCCAGCGTCTGAAATCTGTTTGTTAAAAAGTTATCCAGTTCCTCCCACCTCGGAATTTCGGTCTTGTTGACGATTCCTTGCTCCCACAGGGCTAATGTTGTGTCCGGTAACCTACTAGAGACTAGAAAGACAAAAATTGCATCCCAGTTGCTTATCTCAATGCCATACATCTGAAGCACTGAGATGCAATTATTTACTGCTTGTTGTAAATTTTTTATTTCCGCGCCGCGTTCGAGAGTGACAGTTGGTAAGTTGAACAACGTTTTCAACTGACTGTTTACCATCACCCTTTTGTTTTCGTAGCGTTCCGATAAGTTCTGCCACGCGGTTATGAACCCATCATTGGTCAATGGGGATTTCTTGACGATGTCCTTTGCTTCCCCACGAGTCTTGTGGTTTAAATGATATAATTTCTCAACCGGAGTTAGCCGAGAATTATTTACGTATATTGCTGTAAACAAATCGCGGAAAGATGTCCATGCCATGTAGTCACCATAAAAAATTTCGGTGTCACATGGGGGGAGATTAATACTCGAGCGTGGGATGGATTCAGGTTCCCGCGCTGCAGGATTAACCGTTGAGGAGCTTTGTTGTACAAAGGAAAGGTTGTGCATTGTTTCACCCATCAGTGCCGCACATGTCAGGTATGCTGCGTAGCAATCCTGATACCTGGTCTTAGCCGAACGCATGGCTATACTACCTGCTTCGTCAGCAGACAAATTCCGCGAATAGCCATCGAATGACTCCTTGACTTTCAACCATAGCGCTTTCAATTCTTCCTTCTGAATGTCCAGAGAAAAAACTGAGTGGTTTGCACTTGGAGTGTTGTTACACAACTCTTCGAATTCTAGCAGTGCATCACAGGCGCAAGAAAAGTCATTAGCGTGAGTCATTTTCAGTAATTATGAATTAAATGAAAAATTTAGATATTGCCGAAGTTGGAATTCTGATACTGCTTTGTATCAGCCGTAAAAAGAAAGTATTTAAAATTCAAGCGGTATCGTATGTGCTCGTATAGCACAGATATGTCGCGTATATATATTTTCGACCAAAACGTTATAAAGCCCGATAGTTCCAAAAGGAGAAATCTTAAACCTTGCGAGGAATCGACCGATGGTATGTGCTCGTATAGCACCGATATATTGCGTATATATATGTTTGTTTGATACAATGTTATAATGTCTGAGAGTTCACGTATAAGTCCCCAGGGAAATTTTCAGAACTCTCAAACTTTCGAAAATCAATTTAAAAAGTAATGGGATACCAGATGACTTACCCTTAGTTGGGCCTCACTGCTTCATAAGCAGTATCTGGTAGTGGCCCCACTGTGAAATGTTGGACCGTTAGTGGCGGCCTTACCGCTTACCGTTGGGCCTTTTGTGGTGGCCTTGAAGCGTACTGATGGGCCTTTGGTGGTGGCCTTGCGGCTTACTGCGCCTGCCGTTAATGCTGCGCGCTTGGCACTGACACTGTGCGCGTTTGCCGCGTTCACTGCGCGCTTGCCGCGTTACACTGCGCGTTTGCCACTTACACTGCGCGCTTGCAACTTGCAATGCGCGCTTGCCACTCACACTGCGCGCTTGCCACTCACACTGCGCGCTTGGCACTGACACTGCGCGCTTGCCACTCACACTGCGCGCTTGCCACTTGCAATGCGCGCTTGCCGCGTTTCCTCCGCGCTTGGCACTAACACTGCGCGCTGCCGCGTTCACCGCGCGCTTGCCACTTACCCTTACACACTATGATTTTTTATTTTTTATTTTTTTAAAACTTTTTTTTTGAAATACCTTTTCTTTGCTTTAACTTTTTTTTGTTCACTTTAACTTTTCTTTTTTAAGGCCCTTTTTGCACTTCTATCTTCTTTTTCCACTTTTTATTTATTTTTTGCTTTTTTTTCAATTTACCTTCTTTTTTTCACTTTTATTTTTCTTCTTAAGCCTTTTTTTTCATTTAATTTACCTTTTTTTTTCAATTTTTTCACACTTTTATTTTTCTTTTTAAGGCTTTTTTCACAATTTACCTTATTTTTGCTCACTTCTTACTCTCGTTCCTATTTTTTTTATTAAGTAAATTATTTGGCGGAAATGGTCGCGTTCCGTTCCTCTTCCATTGGATGGCGAGCAGAGGTGTTTTTTTTTAGGTTGTAGCAGATTCTTGCCAAGCGAATTTAGGCGAATTATTTTGTCCACATGTCCGAATGAGCGCGCGACTTGGTAATGCTAAAAAGTTCTATATTTTATTATTCCTTTGTAAAAATACCATTGAAAATACCATTTTCACAAAGGTATAATCAAAATATAGATTTCGTTTTTAATTCTTTATTATCTTTATCCCTTTCTGTTGGATCCGGCTCGAAGGACCTTGTTTCGTGCCGGGGTTGATTAGGTGCCGGAATTCCTCGTGAATTCCGTCGACGGAGATCGGGGGAGGTGCCGGTCCTACAGAAAGCTAAAAAAAGATCTACTTGCCTGTCGCCAAGCTCTCAATAAAAGTTTGTATTATTGTGTTAATTAAATATTAACATTTATTATATGAAAAAAAGTATGTACGTGTATGCAAAAAACTAAACGAATACCAAATTTCGTACATTATATTTTTCTCTAGAATCCGAAATTAAATTCCTTAAGATTTATCCGAAGAGGCTTTTCCATTAAGGAAAGAGGTTCGCCAATTAAAAAACATTCAGCCTGACACTTCACAGTCTTCTCACCTTCCTGTAATTCCCTTCGACGAGGTTATTAAGGAACTAGTAAATCGGCCCTAAATGAATTCGTATGTAAATAATCCATATTAGTTTTACGTGTATGTACATAAATATTTAGTATGTGTGGTCGCCATCGCTTAATTATTTTCCAGATAACATATCACGCTAGTTTTCTGCGAGGTGTCATGAAAGCTGTATTAAAAAATATTTTGCCACACAAATTTTCATGAAAGGGTACAAAGGAGAAGCCGGCGCTGATTGGTAATTTCGCGGTGACAGTCATAAAATGAAGTGTAACAGTCAAAGTCCTTAAGTCCTAAACCTTTCCTAATGTATCATTTGCGAAATAAGTTACCAAAACTTTCCAAACTCGGATGACTTTCGGATTAACACTATTCCCCAAAAACATCTAATATTTGCCAAAGATAGGAAAGAAAAAAAACGTCTTGGCAAGGGAAATATGTGGTTGATTTCTTTTTAAAATTAACATTAAATGTTTATTAAAAAATATATGAATAAGATACACTGTTATTGCTCAAATATCGTCTTGGAGTTAATTATCAAGTTTTTGTGGCAATAATAAAACGACTTATTCGGGCAATAGGAAAATGTCTCATTCAGGAAATAACAAAACGGGAGTTGCCTTCGTACATTTTACAACGATTGGTAATAAGAAATGGATACGTTGGCGATATTAGCGGCAATAAGTTGGTTAGCAAAGGCCACTCGTTTTCTTATTACGGCAACAAAAATTGTTCGGTGGGTACCTTCAAGGTAATGTATTTATAAGTAGAGATTATAAAAATGTATGCCACTTTCCGTTGTAATGTTATAACTCAAGAACGGGCGCACTTATTCAAACCAAATGTCAAAGCCTCGGACTGTTCAGTAGATGGTTTATGTGAAGTGTGTACAAAATCGGTCAAGCGTTTCTTCCTTATCTTATGTATGTCCGTTTGGAAAAATCCAGTAATCTCCGAAAATCTCCAAAAGTCACAGACCGATTGATTTGAAATTTTGTCAGAAGTCGACCGGGGACTGACCTATTCGAAAAACGAAACGGGTGTTCTCTAAAAATTACCAGCCAATTTACTTGAAATTTCGTCAGATTGTTTCTATTACTCTTGGGAGCTTTTAAAAAAATCGGGAAGTGGACCAGGGACTGAATTATGAAAAAATTGTATTTATCGTTTGATTTACTTGAATTTCAGTGCATTGATGGATGGACCAGGGACTGACCAATTAAAAAATTGCATTTATCGTTCGATTCACTTGAAATTCGGTTTTCTCCCAAATTACGAGTTAGTAAATATTAAATCGAGTTCAGCGAAATTATGAAATTTTATAACCTAAATAATTTGTAGCTCTCTCGAAAATAACAAAAAATATACGATAGAACAAACTTTCCGCTTACAAAATTTCGTTAACAAAGTTTTAAAACTGTTATACATGTTAGCTTTCAAACAGACAGACAGAAATAACAAAGGCCCTTCAACTTTTCATTTTTAGGAAATCGATTTAAATATTTGTGGTACTTTCATTTAACTTACTAAAGATGCAATACAAAGTTCATGATAGGCGTATACTATATGAAGTCCATAAAAAGATTTTTAACGTATTTTTTAATGTTAAATCACTTTGAAATATATTAATATTCTCTATTTTTTTAATTTTTATTTAAAAGAGCTGGACGATGATTGTCAGATAGCTATGAAGTCGACTGCGAAGAGATAGCGAAACTGCCTTCGAGTTATTGTATTTCGCGTACATATGTATGTATATACACACATACGTGTATGTATGAATATTATATTATTATATATAAAATTCTCGTGTTACAGTTTTCGTTCCCATACTCCTCCGAAACGGCTTGACCGATTCTCATGAAATTTTGTGAGCGTATTGAGTAGGTCTGAGAATCGGCTAACATCTATTTTTCATCCCCCTAAATGTTAGGGGTAGTCCACCCCTATTTTTTTTTTTTTTGACAAAATTTTTAGTTTCTATTTTTTATGATACAACATACAAAAATACATACAATCCTAAATTCTCACCCTTCTACGATCAACCCTTATTTTTTAATAGCCATTTTAGTAATTTAATCATTTTTCATCTCCGGCCGAAAGCTGATCAATCGTCATTTAATTAGTTATCCTTGCCAGATGTCTACAGGTGTCACTTCTGACCCAGTAAACAGCACGGAGTGGGGAAGAGAACGAAGCCGGTTTCCTTTCTCTCTTACTCCCTGCACAGTTGTCGGCCATCATTATTGATTATGCATCAAGTGTAGTAGTAACGTTGACAATTATTATTTTGCTTTCCAGTGTAACTCTCATATTAATTATTAATCATTCCTGTTTTATCAATAATAATCAATTTTGAGTGTATTTCGCACTATTAGTTAATAAAGTGATTTTTATAACCTAAAAGTACTCAACACGTGGCACGAGCTTCCAATAACAACGGCTTTTGTGTTGTAAGTATACTTTTTTTTATTTATATCGAAAATGTTTTTGATCTTATAATAATGTAATTTTAATTTGATTTTATTAAAAAATGTAATTGAACAATTAAGATTTTCATAGTTTCCAAAAATTTGAATCAATCATTATGAAACTTTTTTTTTGAAATGTCGATGGAAACATTGGTTGTATGAAAAAATTATAAGAGACAATGTTTTCGTAAAATTTAACTTTTTACTTTTTTATTTTTTACACGCTTTATATTAGCTTCACTTGTATGTCAGTATGTCTGTCAGTATGTCTGTCAGTATGTCTGTCAGTATGTCTGTCAGTATGTCTGTCAGTATGTCCGTCTGTCAGTTTGTAACTTTTTAGCGGTGACGCGATCCCAATATGAAATATTTGAAATGCGAATCGTTGCATACATCGTAGCGTTGACAGAATTAATCAGAGAACGTATAATAATCCATACTAATAATTATTATACGTTCTCTCATTAATTCAGAGAAAAAAAAATCAAAATAGAGTTAATTAGAAAAATATATAAAATAAATATAGTTTAAAAAAAACTAAAAAAACACGCTTTTAAAGAATATTAAACTAAAAAGTTGAAAATAATTTTGGAAATAAACTTAAGACAATAGTATATAATAAATATAGTTTAAAAAAACTAAAAAAACCCGCTTTTAAAGAATATTAAACTAAAAAGTTAAAAATAAATATAGTTTAAAAAACTAAAAAACACGCTTTTAAAGAATATTGTACTAAAAAGTTGAAAATAATTTTGAAAATAAACTTAAGACAATAGTATATAAAAAATACTTGTATAATTAAGAGAAAAGCGTGGGGCGCTCGATATATGGAAATTATGGTACAAAGCGCAGCACGCTTTTCTCTTAATTATACAAGTATTTTTTATATACTATTGTCTTAAGTTTATTTTCAAAATTATTTTCAACTTTTTAGTACAATATTCTTTAAAAGCGTGTTTTTTAGTTTTTTAAACTATATTTATTATCTATTATTTTCGAATGGGTTTACAATCTACTTTTTTTGTTACAGAATCAGATTCAATGGATAATGAAGACGAATTACCGAACGAGAAGTGTGACTCCGATGATGATGATGAATAATGGACGAACATATATTTGAATGCGTGCATAACTTGCTTTTTAATTCATTCCATCTTTTAAAATTTTGTTTTAACTAAATAAAAAAACTTGAATCGAGATTAGGTATATTTTTTGTTATCAGGAGTATACCCTAGTATTTACGATTTTAGCATAAAAAATCCTTTTTTTTTTCATCTAATCTGTAAAATTAACTATGCCGACTCTAAAAAATTTTTATTTTTATTAATATAGTGAGAAATTAAACTACAAGTAACTTATATTCATGTAAGACAAGCAATACTATTCATAGTCGCAGGCTGGGTGGTTGCTGATAATTAGTCTTGTGCTGATGTTTGTACGCAATGTAGGTGTCTGCCGTGATAAATATAAGCTTCAAATATTTTTAGGAATAAAATATATTAATGGCAGACATGATCATTTAGTTTCAAAATTTTATTTTTTTGGCATTTTCAAAAATGTCTGCCAAAAAGTTTACCGCGCGATAACTGTCTGCCATTGGTATTTTTTGCTATTAATAATATTATATTTTTAAATTTCAAAACGGCAGACATGGTCAAATAGATTTGAAATCAGTGAAAAATTTATACCTGTCTTACCTGCGCTCTACCTGCGTCTGCCACTAACATACAAAGACTCAAGTCTGGTCAAATACATATAGGTATCCGCCCATGGGCTCTTAGACTATTAATTTTATTGCTTCACTGTTCTCCTGAGCACTGCCCTTATGCGTATATGCATGCAAGCGTCTGCACATATATTTATACACACGTGTATGCATACTTGTATATGCATAAGTACTTCAAATGACAGGAAGCAAAAACTAATGTCTAAAAGTATGCAGTTTTAAAATTTTTTTTAACGAAATTTTGTAAGCTGAAAGAATGGTCTATTTTTTTGTGTTTTCGAGAGAGCTATGTATAAAAAAAAAATTCATTATTTCGCTGAATTAGATTAAATATTTATTAACATTTTTAAATTTAAATAGTCTCTAAATATTTTAAGTTGTAAGACTCGAAATTTTGAAGAAAAGAAAAAGATTCTCAACTCTTTTAAATTTATTTATAATGGAAACACTTCCATAGGATGCGACCATGTGTAGTACACGCAAATGAGAATATATTTTGGCTGCTCCTCACCGTGGAGTAGTCAAAAACGATCCTTTTGTACATGATTCAACCAGCTCACTACTTCCGGTCTTAGGCCAAGTATACTTTGTATAGCCAGCAAACATCCGTTTAGTTGTGGGAGGGTTTGAGATGAAAAACAAATACCATAGACAAATCAAAATATGCCTTAAATAAGAGAACCCCGCAAACGTTTTAAAGATTATGATTTGAGGGCATGCACCTGGAATGTCAACTGCCTTAATTTGGAAAGTTCCGCTGCCCAGCTTGGTGATGTCCTCGTTAAATTAATAACTGATATCACCACCGTCCAAGAAATGCGATAGACGGTCGGGACAAGGACGGAAGGGTGTGTGTCATGGTGAAATATACCTGAGCGTCCATATAAGGGAGCGCAAATTTGGTGTTGGATTTTTGGTGGGAGAGAGACTTCATCGCCGAGTACTGGCATTCACTCCAGTGGATAAACATGTCGTCACACTTTCCATCGATACGAAAGTTTTCAACAACTTGCTGATCTGCGCCAACACTCCGATGGGAGAGAAGAACGATGTGACCATGAGGATGTGTGCTCGCCTGGAGCATACTTATGAGCGCACCATCCACAACGCTGTCAAAATTGTTTTGGCGGCTTTAATGCCAGGGTAGACAAAGAAGGTATCTTCGGTTCAACTGTCGAAAAATTCAGCATTTACGATGAAACAACCTTAACTGATGGGTAACTGTGAAACCACTGCTACGAAACCAACAGGTTGCTTGAAAAAAAGCTGGTACAATGAGGAAATTCGAGTTGTAGTGCAGGGAAAACACACTGCCTACTTCGCAACCTTGCGATCGAACACAACACTTGCAGGGTAGGATAAATACCGAGAGCTAAAGCAATACGCATTTGCAGAGGAAGGAAGAAAGAGGCCGAAAGGCGTGAGTATAAAAAGATTAAGGAGCTCGCCGACAAGGGTTATGCTCGAAATTTTTACGGAAAAAAACGGATACTTACGGAAGGTTTCAATACCGAAATAAACCGTTGTAGGACCCAGAGAGCTGATCTAGCGGCTGATACTTAGAGTATACAGAATTTATGGAGAGAACACTTCTCTAGTCAGACAAATGAGAACTAAAATGAAACACCCGGAGATGGCGAACCGGAAACACCAATCGATGATGATGGAAAATACTTTCCATTACCCGAATAGCGATTATTTATATAATTAGCGCTTTGTAACCGCAGAAGCGAATTTCGGCCGAGTTCTTCCTTCAAATTGTGGTCTTACGGTTTTTTATGAGGAGCCTTTATTTCAGGTCAGAAATACACTCGGAGGGGTTGACATTCCTTGCCGAGGGGCGACTTAATTTTATTTAAATTTTTTATTTAAATTCATTTTCCAGAAACCTTTGAATGTTGGTCGTACCAGGATTTAAAACCGGACCTGCCCTGTAAAGAGGACCACACGGGATTCACCTCTTAAATGTTGCATATAAGGTAGTATCGAGGGTGTTGTGTAAAACACTAAGGCCCACCGCCAACAAACTGATTTGATCTCATCCGTATGGCTTTAGACCTTTTAAATCCACCCCTGACCAAATATTCACTATGTTCCTATCCTTGGAAAAAATGTGCAGTAAGGAATGAGAAGGAGCTCTTAGAGCCGTTTGATACCAAATGAGGTTTCAGACAAGGTTACTCTTTATCGTGGTGACTTCCTTAATGTATTGCTGGAGAAAATAATTCGAGCGGCAACGATAAATAGACAAGGAACAATATTCTATTAGAGTTTACAGCTGCTGACATTTATATCATAGACCTTACCAACCTACCCGTTAGTACTGCTTTCTCCACACGTGGGACTACCTTAATGTATTGCTGGAGAAAATAACACGAGCGGCAACGATGAATAGACAAGGAACAATATTCTATTAGAGTTTACAGCTGCTGACATTGACGTCATAGACCTTACCAACCTACCCGTTAGTACTGCTTTCTCCACACTTGAGAAAGAAGCGAAGCGAATCTCCTGTCATCAAACAAACAATCATCACTTTCGCAGCTTGACTCCCACGTCAGTGTTGACAGCGATAACTTCGAAATGAATGGCGCGCTATTGTTGACTCGGATATAATCGCGTAAGCCGACCCCACGATATTGATTTGTCTTCGCATTTAATATTTTAGTATTTAATAGTTTTCTTATATCTGTCGCTTAGAAAAACGGCTCGAGATCATGGTCTTTACATACATATTACGGGCTTACAATATTATAGTTTCTGCTTAGAAGGCGTCCCTAAAAATATATAAAAAGTTTCTAGGTGGAATATCGTATAAGTGGCAATGTCGCAAACAGTGACAAAATTTTCAAATATGATGAGTTTTTATAACACATGTACACATACGAGTAACGTTTATGGGGTTATGCTTTAAAATAACTTAAATTACCAAAAAATAAGTTCAATCAGAATAACCTAAATTATATTAAATGCTTTTTCAGGTCATTTTTCTGTTGAATTGTTTTTGGGTTTTCAGTTTTGTGGAACTGTCTCAGACCATATATTTTTTGGAAATAGTGAAAAAATTACAACAACAGTTCCATAAAACTAAAAACCAACAAAAAAAAAATATATATTAAATTTAACGGAATAAAATGAATAAAAATTAAAATTAGTATACTATAATTGAATCATATTAAACTGAACTTAGCTAAACTGAGTTAAACAAAGTTAACCTAAGTTAAAGTAAATTAAATTATATTGAACTAAACTATACTTAAAGTCAATTTTTATTTACCTAAAATCAATAAAGTTTTAATTGAAGATTAATTTAATTTAATTTAGCTTTTAAACAAAATTGAATTGAAAATGTCAGTTTATTCAAATGGTATACGGTTAGGTTTGTAAATATTTATAAAATACCCCGACGATGCATGACGTTCCATTTTCTTAAAATTTGGGTAGATTTTAACATACAATAGATTAACATGAAAACTGCGTATCCTGCCGGGATGTTTCGAATGATCTTATTGTTCTTAAAAAAATTATTTGGTTTGTATATATCAAACGACAGGACAATACGATGTTGTAGCTGTTTATATTTTGCTCAATTTAAAGTAAATCGAAATTTCACATAAACCGAGACATGTTTTTTTTTTAAATATATCGGTAGGTGTTTGATGCCTCCGTTGAGGTGAAGTGTACACGTATGTGTGGTATAAAACAAAAAATTAAATATTATAATATAATTTGGGTGGAGGTTGCAGATATTTATTACTTTGGTGCTTTCAAAGGAGTGTACGTGTATTAACACGATTTTTGTAAGTCGCCTATATAGGTGGATGCCGAGGGATCAGTACTATGTTTAGTTTCAGTATTTGGCATGTGTCTGTCTTTAGAGTGAATGTTACATACTTACACCTTTGCTCGTTCACTTTTGTTCGCCAGTTTGACAGCCAACTTCCAACGAGTTTTAAGTGATTTTCTAATGTGATTGATGCTTTTATTGGGCACTTGATCCGACAGAAAGTAGCGGTATCATCTGCGAATGTTGAGGTTAAAACCTTTGTGCATGTAGCATGTAGTCTGCAGTAAATAAGACATACAGTATTGCTCCCAAAACACTGACTTGAGGAACACCAGCCATAATTGGGTATTCTTCTGAGATAAATTCTTTTACCTTAACTGTAAACCTTCCTTTAGTAGGATTTGATATGAAGATTTGCTCGCTTATACTTTATTTCACACATACGTAATTACAAAAGTGAAATCGGTGCTACCTTGGTATCGCTTCCAATATGATAGACTGCTTCCAATGTGATAGACCACTCTCCAGCATACAGCGCGTTCTAGCTTTGTAAGTGTTAACGAAGCCGTAAAGGGTTTCACTTAAGTATGATATTGAAATAATCATACAAGAATAGATATGTATGTTTACATGTAAGGAAAGGAGAGACATATAACAAATTTGGAATCAAAGAAGTTTCCAACTAAAATAAACAGGTTCCGTCAGAGAGCCAAGGAGAATGTTGACAGAATTATTTTGTCAAAATTTACGTCTTTGTTAAATATAGTGAACCGATGAAATAAAATATATGTATATGGAATAGGAGAAACCAACATATAGTTCACATAATCACTTGCCTTGAAGGTATTTGAAACCAAATACATACATAGGCATCGCCCAAGGAGTCAATAATTTCAGACGCCAACAACAACCGCAAAAAGTACTAAGCAAGAGCAATAAAACAGGTACTACGCCATCAACAGTGTCAATTGGCGATACAAATGTCGAAATGAAGGATGGAAGCTGCAAGAATACTGAGCCACAACAAAATGGGACGAAGAGAGAAAACATTCGTCAAGACTCATAAAAATTCAAATATGTACTTTTACAGAGAGTTATTTCTTTTAATATTTTCATTTAATAATCAGAGTGAATAGCTATATACTAGAAAGCTTACAAAAACAACAGAAAAAGCAAGATTGGGGAAATCATGAAGAAGTTTACTGAATTTCCAAATAAAATATGTATGTATGTATTATCAAAGGAATTTCCAACCAAATTTGATAGGAATTAATTAAATCATATATCAGCCAAAGTTGGCACAGCTAAATAATCCAAGTAAATAAGTTGAGGATACGAATGTGGTGGAATTTTTTTTGAACGGATTTTTTAGGATTTGAGAAATTCAAGTTATATTTTTAAAAAAGCAACAGACATTTGTTAACTTAAGAAATAAAAATTCAAATTTGTAGAAAAATATTAATCACAAAAAAAAAATTCAGAAGAAAATTGTTTGGTCAAATTTGCAAACAGAAATATCAATAGAAATCCAGAACAAATAAGCAAGAGGCAACGGAAAACAATTTGTATCGTCTCTGTATTTATAAGAAATCAGAATGAATTAGTTTAGATATAAAAAATTTCATGACATGCTTGTCTAAGAAATTTGTTTGACAGCAAAATGTTTCAGTGATGCACATTTCGGGTGTGAAAGGTATCAAATCTGAAAATGATAATGTGTAGCGCAACTGGAATGTTTGCCAAAGTAGATAAAAGCATTTTCCGCTGATAATTTGTAATAAAAGGTTGACAGCCTTCTATGACAGAACAGTGTCATCAAATATAAATTAAAATAAACCAGGCCTTTTAGCTCACTATAAAATTAACAAACATCAATAGTATGTATGGCCGCAAAAAAACCAATTTTAAAATAAAAAAATTTCAATAAAAATAATATTTAAATAAGTTTTAAAGAAAATATGGTATATATGCATAAGCTCATTTATGACTTCAAAACAAATAGCCAACGCTATTAAGATAAAGTGCAAACAATACAATAAAAACGCGTCCAGTTTCCCAATATTATATGGAATATTAATTATTCGTACATATGTATGTATACGAGTATATATGGGTGTTTCCATGAAATGGTCCACCGCGACTTAAAAAATCAAAACGCTCGCAGAATTTTTATAGACACAGAAAATAGAAGAAAAATGTTGATATTTTACTATGCAAAAAAAATTTTCAGCTCTTTCTAATTTTAAATTCCAAAAAATTGTATGCAAAACTTATAACTCTTTTATTCACTTTAAAACCTGTAGAATGTATTACTTTTAATTGCTGCTGATGAAATAAATATATATGTAATATCGCAGTTTGGTATATAAGTAATTGATACAACTACAAGTAAATATAAAAATGAGAGATGAGATCAAACTGTGCATCAATAACGGTATTTTTTCATTTCTATTTTGGCAGCATTCGTGTGTCACGTGCGTAATGCAAAAGAAGTACATAGTTCCATAATTACCGTAATATAAGTTTAAGTGTCTTATTACTTTGTGTGTTAAGCAAATTTATTTTTTACTAAAATAATATATTAATATAAATAGCAATCTGCAGAAGTTAAATTTTTTTTTTACTTTTGAACTTTGTCACGTGCGTAATGGTAAGTACGAAAAATTTAATGCTCTTAATTAAAGTCCATTTGATAAATATTATTTTACTTTTACAATAAATATTAGAAGTCAAGTAATGCTAAAAATCAAAATCGGTGGAGGGAGAGGCTTAAGCAAGATGAAAATAAGCGAATATGTAAATGTTGCTCGAACAGGATACTCACTTAAGGAAATAATTAAGTTGGATTAATTTTGTAGTACCTTAATTTTAAATTTTTATTTTCCATTTTTGAATAAAAGTTTAATTTTTTTTTCAAAAACTTCTGAAAATATATGTAAAATTACTAAAATATGTATGAAGGTAAAAAGTGTCACGTGCGTAATGTCATGTCAATATTTTTTTGTTTTTTTAGACAAAGTATGATCAGTTGTTTTCGAAGCAAACATAATTATGAAGCTCCATTATTAACCTTAATAAAAAAAAATTTACCGGAATAAAAATCTCCTACAATTCGCTTACTTTCGCATTTTTCCTCTTGGTTCTAAAAGCAACTTCCATTTTTGTCACGTGCGTAAGTCAACTTTGATTGACTGCAACTTGGGTACCCAGTGCTCAATTTTGCAATATTTATACTTTTTGGATAAAACTCATCACATGCAATGTAGCGATCCTAAAAGAAGTGACTTCGTCCCATTATATTTCTATTTTTACACCATTCAAACGCAATTAAACGCGTACAAATGTCGCGTGCATAACCATGGAAACACCCATATGTAAAAAGGGTAGTTGGCAACCCTCGGGAGAACATGAGAAGTGAATGAAAGAATAAAGGAAACGTGAAGAAGTAAGAGAAGTCAGTCGGCCGCAGAGTTTCAATAAAATAAGTCGTTAAGTTTTCAGTGGATTAACAAGTTCTCCGTCAAAAATTCCAAAACGTTGCTAAAACTGCAATAATCAAGCTGTCAAGTCCTCAAGTCGTCAAGTGGTTAAGTCCAAGGCCGTATAACTCTTCAATTAACAAAATTAACATTTTCAAATATTTTTACATTTTCTTTCAATCAAATTGCCAAATAACTTAAATATAATAAAACATTTAATTAGCATTCAATGCTACATCTTATATTTGGGGCTCAACCCTTGTGCTAAAATACTATACTACGAGTAACTGAGTTGCATAAATATCCTTCTAGAAACTCCGAGATTTTAAAGAAAAGTACGACGGGATTTACAAAAAATCGGTCAGCTGATACTTTCAACTCGTCTTTGTTAAATCTAAAATAACCAAATCCTTTGCAATTACTTTACTAGTCTTCCTTTCAAATTTTAGGACGATCGGATAAAAAGAAGACGAGAAAACTCAAGATAGCTGAGGGTAGATCAGACAAAGTTCTATCAGCAACGCAAACAGAAACTCGTCAAGTTATTCTCTTCGGGTTTCGGCGTAATTTGCAGCCAATACAAATACTCAGTGAATTCCAAATTGCATATGGAGCGATTCTTTAAAAACTTTTTCTAAGTAGTTCCGAAGATTCCAGACCGGACAGTCAACCAAAATCTTCCACTGATGACGTTACTGTAGCTCTGGTGAAGTCCAAAATTGACGAAGACCCACGATTGAGACAAGAAATGATTGCTAATGAATTGGACTTGAATTGCATTTTGCTCAATTTCCTAAACAAATTCGAAAATAGCAGTCCATGGTATAGAGCCTAACAGGAGCAAACTCACCAGTAAAATCCAAGCAACAATAATCAGCAGCAAAAGTAAAGATGTCAGTTTACTTCACCCGATCTAAAATCGTAGCTTCTGTTCCACTGGAAAGTCAGACGGTAACTTCAAAATGGTAAACTGAAGAGTGCTTACCAAAAGTTTTCAAAAATTTGTTAGAAAACTGTAAGAAAGAGAATTTGCGGAGCTACTTTTTACATCATGACAACGCGCCATCCCACACTGCTGAAATATGGAGTAATGTTATTGCGATCTCTGAGATCAAAGAAGGACGTTCAGCACCATATTCCCCGGATAGTGCACCTTGTGATTTCTGGTTACTTCCAAAAATTAAAAAAGATTTAAATGGAATAATAATAGCAATGAGGAGACAATTAATGCGGTTAATGCTGAATTTGATAAGACTAAAAAGCAAGATATGAAGACTCTGGACAGAAGTGGATCTATGCATAGGCTTAAGAAATGCATTGAAATCAATGGCGATTATGTAGAAAAGATGAAAAGGAACAAAGATTACGAATAAATACAAAAAATTTTTTGTTATTTTCTGGTCAACTTAAAACGTAAAGGGTGGTTAAATTTTCAAGGGCCGATGTTGATTTTGAATAAAACACAAACTATTTAGGAAATTATTGAAATTTTATTTTATTATGATATATTGGTATTACTCAATTATGTATGTAACAAAATATCGGCCAAATGAGCGCCGCGACCTCGGCGACACACCTCCATACGATGGTCCAAATTTTCGATGACGCTGAGGCATAATGGAGTTTCTATGCCGTTAATGTGCCGAATTATCTCATCCTTTAGCTCTTTAATTGTTGCTGGCTTATCGACGTACACCTTTTCTTTCAAATAACCCCAGAGAAAAAAGTCCAACGGTGTCAAATCACATGATCTTGGGGGCCAATTGACATCGCCATTACGTGAAATAACACGGCCATTGAATTTGTTGCGCAAAAGAGCCATTGTTTCGTTAGCTGTGTGGCAAGTGGCACCGTCCTGCTGAAACCACATATCGTCCACATCCATATCTTCCAATTGTGGCCATAAAAAATTCGTTATCATCTCACGATAGCGAACACCATTCACAGTAACTGCCTGACCGGCCTCATTTTGGAAAAAATACGGCCCGATGATGCCGCCAGCCCATAAACCGCACCAAACAGTCACTCTTTGTGGGTGCATTGGTTTTTCGACAATCACTCTTGAATTCTCATTCGCCCAAATGCGGCAATTCTGTTTATTGACGAATCCACTGAGGTGAAAATGTGCCTCATCACTGAAGATGATTTTCTTCGAAAATTTTCATAATAAGTCTGGATAACTTTAACACGTTGTTGGATTGTGTATCTCTCCATGGTTTAAATTGAGTAAGTCTTAAATAGAGAAATGTCAAATTAAATTCGGAAAAAAACTTGGCGTTTAGGTGTGGTTCACATTCAACATCGGCCCTTACAATTTAACCACCCATTATTTGCTGTTTGAAGTTATTGAACCTCATCTTCGATAACAGGTATTGGGAAGCAGTCTTTTAGAGCTGACAAAAATCAATACAAACTCTGTATATACTGTCCTTCATTTTTCCAATGACTACTCTACTTGCCAAATTTGATGTTGATTTGCGCACCACCCCACTTTTTATCCAATCATCGGCTTTTAGTTTTACGGCTTCACATTCAACAGGTGGATGGTGACTTAGCTGATGACGAAACGGCTTAATCTTACCATCAGGAACTATTCTTAGAGACCCTGGATACTCGAACTCACCTTGTAATCATTTAATGTGGAACGTATTACCGCTTCGGCAATCTCGGTGCGTTAATTGGTATCTCATTTTCTGTGACATTGTATACCATTGGTTCGTTCGAAAAATCAAGCGTCAAACATAACCAGGTACGATAAATTTTTGATAAGCCCACTTAGAATCGCACAAAGTTTTTGTAAATCAATGTTCTTCATTGTCATGTAAGCATAGTTTTTGATTAATGTAACTTCCGACCCTGTATCGACGATACATTCAATTTCCATATTATTGAGAGTAATAGTTTTACACCTTTTATTGTCTTTAATCACTTCAACTCGTTTTGTAAGTTGTGGACAGCTTTTCGCAATATGCTACTACCATTACATTTGAGATACTTCGTATCAGTTTAACAGTCTTTTCTCAAAGGATCTGAGTACCCACAACAAGCAACGTATCATTTTTCGCTCTGTGCACTTCTTTTGACGACACCGTATTGTTCATATTTCTTTTCGTTATCGTTCATATACTCAAGCTCTTCATATATTCGCTTTTGATATTCAATCCGTCCACAATGTAATGTATGACAGATTCGCTAACAACTTCTCCTAACGCTGCTATTTTTTTCATGTTTACATACTCGTGGAACGTTTCACTACTTTTCTTTATTCTTTCGCTTAATTTTTATGAATATCGGCTCTTGTAAATGTCCGTTTGAATTCTTGCAACAGCTCACGTATATGTACTTACAAACATCGATTCGAGATAAAGTTGTGGTGTTTGCTTCCCGGAGAGAAGAGTAGTCTTCCTATTAATCTTAGCAAAAACCCACCTATGTAGCGATATTGAAGTAAATCGAACCATGGATAAGTTTTTTTTTGAATAGGTTAGTCCCCGGTCTACTTCCCGGAGAGAAGTGTAGTCTTCCTGTTAATCTAAGCAAAAATACATTTTTGTACCGAAGTCGAACGTAAGTCGAACTATAAATAAGATTTTTCGAATAAGTCGGTCCCTGGTCCCCTTCCCGGAAAGTAGTGGAGTCTTCCTGTTAATCTAAGCACCTTCGTACCGAATTTCAAGTAATTTGATCCATTAATAAGTTTTTTTTTAAAAGGTCAGTCTCCTGTTCACTTCTCGGAGAGAAGTGTAATCTTCCTGTTAACTTAAACAAAAATCTACCTTTGTACCAAATTTCAAGTGAGTAAAATCAAAAATTAACTTTTTTCGAATAGGTCAGTTCCTGGTCCACTTCCCGGAAAGAAGAGTAGTCTAGCTGTTAATTTAGCAAAAGGCCACCTATGTAACGAATTTCAAGTAAGTCGAACCATAAATAAGATTTTTTCGAATAAGTCAGTCCCTGGTGCACTTCCCGGAGAGAAGTGTAGTCTTCCTGCTAACTTAAGCAAAAAGCAACCTATGTACGGAATTTCAACTAAATCGAACCATAAGTAAGTTTTTTTTTTTAATAGGTCAGTCTCCGGTCCACTTCTCGGAGAGAAGTGTAGACTTCCTTATAATCTAGAAAGCAGCTTCAATGGTATTATTGGCTGTAAAATCTTAAAACCCTTGAAAGCTAGAATAGATTTTGAAAAACAAGACTTAGGAACAAAAAATGCGACATGCAAACTAATACTAAAAAACCCATATTTAAATAGAATAAGCTGTGAAATAATATACATTAATTTTCACAGACCGGACATTCAAAAAATCCCAGAAAAATTCACCTTAGGTTATCTGAATAAAGAGGATAATTTAATACATAGGTACCCTTAATAAAAAAGTATAATTCGATATTTTATAAAAAAAAGAGATTACCAAATGCCAACATAAAATACCAATCTTTAATGACATTCCGATCCATGCGAAAGCATATAGATTCCCACAATTCATCAATAAGAAGTCGAAAGGCAGATAAAAGTAATGTTACATTCTGGCATATTGAAAAAGTCGTCCAGTCCATATAAACCACTCAAATCTACAAAAATGTACTATTGAGGAAAAATTGCCTATTCCTAACATAGATGATGGAGTGTAATGGGATGTAGTCAAGCTCCTGGATATGCGGTTACAGTAGCGGGGATATACTCAGTTCCTACTCTTGCGTCCACGTCGCGCACCCTGGAGACGTGACCAACCCTTGTGTAAGTTGCGGTAACCAAGCCTTGTGGAGCCTTCGGTGACGGCTGAAAGAGAGGAAACTACAGTGGAGCCACTTCGACTTATTTGGTCCTTGTGACATTTACTACGGTGGCCATATAAAGGAGCCCTGTTGTACTGGCATTCACCGCGGTGGATGAACATCAAGAAAATACATTAGCTTCTTGGCTGCCCCTGATCGAAAAACAAACAGCGGAAGTTAAGAAAGAGGTGGGAAAGGATATTCATCAAATAACGGTCCGGAGAGCATTGCATGAAGCTAACTTTCATTCATTCGTGCAGCTAGACGCAAGCCCCTAATTTCAAAAGTGAACCAAAAGAATCGTTTAGCCTATGCTAAACAATGTACTCTGCTAGGATGAAAGAAAATTCAATATCCTTCAATCTGATGATCGTCAAACTGTGTAGATAAAGCCTAACAATGAACTTCAAAAAGAGAACCTTTGTGCGACTTTGAAACATGGTGGTGGATGAGTCATTGTGTGGGGCTGCATGTTCGATGGAGGTGTGGACGAGCTGGAATTCATTGATGGCATAATGGACAAAAAATACTATAGGAAATTCTTAAGAGGAATGTTAAAAAAAGTGTAGAAAAACTTATATTACCAGAGTCGTTTACATTTCAGAACGACATTGAGCCGAAGTATACCGTTGTGCGTATGTGGCTTGCACACCACATTAAACATACATTGCCGCATCTGATCCAATCGGCTGATCTAAACCCAATTGAACATTTGTGGGAAGAACTGGACAGGCGCTATAAAAAGCGCGATGTGTCAACAAAAGAAGAGTTGAAGCTGGCACTGGTGGAGGAGTGGCAGAATATTGGGACAGAAACCATACAAAAATTGGTCTCATCGATGCAAAAGTGGTAGGAAGCTGTCATCAAACCAAAAGGGCTTGGCTACAAAATATTTATTTCGTTTATATCTCACTATTTTATTATAATTTTTATGTGTTTTTATGAAGTGTTCCAATACTTTTGTTTAGTGAGATTTAGTACTTATGTATTTTCCATTTATAATTAGTATTAATTAAGTTTAAAAGATAATAAAATGAACTGAAGTGAAAATATTTGAAAATTTGCACCTCTGTCTATCTTCATTCTTTCATAAGTGGTCAAAAAAGGTGTTAAAGTTGAACTATCTTGCTGTGCCCATACTTTAGTTCACCACTGTACGAGTACGTATATATATTTTGGATAATAGGCGCCATTAGATTCACGAATGAAAAAGCCTAGCATTGTGGAAAACATAAATTCTGACTTATATAATTCCAATGATTTTTATGTTGAGAATGACAGTAACATTGGGTGCGTTCAGCGAACTCAACGCTCAGTAAACATGTTGAGTGAGCGCTTTTACTGAGCGATTCATTTTGATGAACTGCTACTTCAAATGTCGAAGCGACCACTTTAACAAGTGATTGTGAAGTTATGAAGTAATTTTATTTTATGCTTGTTTACGTTTGCGCTATTATGTCTTACTTAAAATGCTGTTTTATTCATTCTGAAGTGCTCCGCTACATACGGTGGCAGAGTTTCTTCATAAACATTTTTGCTTCCTTCCTTTGAATTCCGTTCTTTGAAAAACGGTTTATCTACTGCAGATGGCTGAAATAAATTTATTTGACAACCCAAAATATCTGGTAAATTGTCATCACAAGCACTTGAAGTAGCAATACTTTTTCATCGATAGTAAAGAAGTTCTTTTAATTGGAGCCTATCAAGAAAACTCAGACCCACTAAACGCGTCAGAATTCGTAACACTTTTCATTGAGGATTTACAAACCCTTTTAAAGAAAGGATTATATTAGGTAGCCCCAAAAGAAACCAGCGAATTTTCATACAGACGGCGTTGTTAATTTTTTTGGACAGCTTGTGACTATTTAATTTTATTTTTACTTTTGACAGTTATAAGCTGTCACTTTTAGCTTGCTAGTCGTAATTTCATTATATTTATATAATAGTTTGGCGTCAATTTTAATATGGAGCCCATAAAAGAACATTTTCGCTATTTACTTTATTACATAATTTGTATGGTGATAAGGCCTTAAAAGAAACAAAGTGTCGAATTTGGTTTGTCAAATTCCGTTCGGGAGATTTTTCACTCAAAGATAATCGGAGCGTGATATTGGAGGGAAGTTAAGTACACCAAAATCAGCCATTCATAATCATATGCGACGTCTTGGACTGGGTTTGGGTACCACGTGAATTGAAAGAAATTCATTTAACAAGTCGGATAAATGCTGGATATGGATCCTAAACGCAATGAATGTGACCCGTTTCTGAGGCAAATCATAAATGGATACTTCAACCAATAAGGTCCTTCATATTAGGAAGCAAGGGACATACTGGATATTATTCACGTGTTCGCTGTACTCAAAAAGATGAAATGGTAAAATATCGACAAGTTTTCCCATTTCATGAAAATCTAAATATGACACATTGAGAAACATCAACACAATAATATGACCAAATTTCAAAAATTTCCTCCTGCATCGAAAACAATTATGCAGAAGTAATATCTTTTCCCTTTAATAATATTACAAACAAAGTTATTTTTTACATCGAAATAATGTATTTTTTATATCATTAATTAAGTGATCAACAGAAAATGAAATATTTTGCGCAATTTAAAATGAAGGCAAGAGAGCGATGGTACCATTATTTCTGCATAAATTGTAAAATAAATTGATTGTTCGCTTCAAATCAAGATGCATCAAATGAATTGGAAGCTCAGCATCCAGTTTTTGTTTACACCACATTAGAGATAACACCAATTCAAGGTAATTTGAAGTTTGATTCAGATGTACCATATTATACTCGTATATGTATCTGTTTCGTGCCGGGGTTGATTAGGGGCCGGAATTCCTCGTGAATTCCGTCGACGGGGATCGGGGGAGGTGCCGGTCCTACAGAAAGCTAAAAAAAGATCTACTTGCCTGTCGCCAAGCTCTCAATAAAAGTTTGTATTATTGTGTTAATTAAATATTATCATTTATTAAATGAAAAAAGTATGTACGTGTATGCAAAAAACTAAAAGAATAAAATGGAAAAAACTCACCTGAGATGTTGCTGCTGTGGCTGCTGTATCAAAAGAAGGGCCTTAGGCCGGCAACCTTGGCCTTTTAAAGATTTCCACATAAGGTGGAAATCCTAAACGGGACTAACGAAACTAACTGGACTCTTCCCATAAATTTGAAGAGTCACTTAGATAAGAAACAAAGGACAGCAGCGACATCTCTAGGTAGAAGCTTTGGCTGCTGCTCAGGGTTGCACACGTAAACATGCCGCCCGCCTTGCAGCAACACTGCAAAAAATTACTGAATTACAAATTTCAATATATATGGTAAAATTCAAATTTTTTAATAGTTAACGTTAGAAAATATATAATTCAATACTATATAACAATTCATTTTTTTTGTATAGAATTTCATTTTTTTTTTTTAACTAAATGTTGGTTTTCTTTCTCCCTCGCCGCCGTCTAATAGGGTGAGCAACCGAAGATCACCCATCCGAAGATTGTGTTCTGGGCAGCTGGTCGTGTTGGTGTTGCGGGCATAAGCCCTGGCCGGAGGATCATGCCATACACGTCGGCACCCAAAATCAGCGAAACCGCGCTTGATTTACAAAAGGTTGGGTCTGCCAACCGCAAATTATCGAACTCGTCGACAACTCTTGAGTCCAGTGTGCGTGCAGGTGTGGTCTTTATTAAGCTCGCCGCCACTCTCACTTGTAGGCTGATCCTATCACGCCAACCTTTCTGCGTCAGATTGATCTGATCCACTGAATCACGTAGCAGCAGGTGCATACGTCTCGCCAGGGTGCGTGCTATCGTGGATTGTGGCTTCCCTGGGTCGATTAGAGCACGGACAGCATGTATTCGTCCGCTTGCTACCACTCTCACCATCACTGTTGGCGTGAGGACAGACATACCCGTATCGTTTCGGGCGGGTCCCTTGATCCGTTCTCGGGCGTCTCCCACTGCCTGAGGCCGCTTCTGTGGCCTGTTGTTGCGCCTTCTTGGTGAGGCACTTCTTCCTTTTCTCGGTGGGGGTGGCCGCTGTACCACTGACCGGATACCCGACAGAGGTGGTCTGAGTACCGGGGGGTTTGGTGTTTAGCTTGATTCTGCGGGAACCTCTTCGTCGCTGGCATCAATTTCCAGCACCTCCTCGTCGCTGGAGTCGTCAAACAAGGCTTCAGCTCGGTATGTGACGCGGCGACAGGCAGTTGGCACAATGCCGATGAAGGAGGACTGCCCTCAGTCTCTCCGTCGGTTCTAGTCGACGCAGTTGTCGACAGAAGAGCAGCCGGTGGTTGTGGTTGCACACAGGGCACTGGTGTTCCCTCACTTGTTTGTTGTTGTTGGCTCGGACCATTTCGAATTTCTCTGAAATTAGATAAATCATTAGTGCATTTTTCGACGGGAAGCATAATCACAATAATTCACAATGGGACGTGTAATTATGCCTCGCGTCGTACGTATATCTACAACTCTAACTCGACTATCTGGACCTAAGAAAACCCTAATAACTCTACCAAGTCGCCACTCATTCGGGGGTAAGTTGTCCTCTTTGACAATTACGAAGTCATCAACCTCTAGATTTCGGTGTGGGAACTGCGACTTGGCTCTCTTGTGCAGTTCCTTCAGGTACTCCACCTACCATCGCTGACAGAATCCTTGGTGAAGCGCCTTTAGCTTTTACCAAAGGTTGATTATTGACATCGGGTTTGCGTTGATTTCTGGTTCAGCGATCGCGTGCAGCGGACTTCCAATTAGAAAATGTCCCCGGGGTTAGGGGTTCAAGGGATTCAGGATTCTCTGAAAGTGGAGTTATCGGACTTGAGTGAAGGCATGCTTCTATTTTGGCCAGTAACGTCGAGAATTCTTCCATGGTAAAACGCATCGCATTTGCTACCTTTCGAAAATGGGTTTTGAAGCTCTTCACTCCTGCCTCCCATAGTC
Organism: Ceratitis rosa; assembly: GCA_037013455.1. NCBI lineage: Eukaryota > Metazoa > Arthropoda > Insecta > Diptera > Tephritidae > Ceratitis > Ceratitis rosa. The sequence continues at coordinate 880,388 of JAWMAG010000056.1, forward strand.
CTCCCATGTGAGGAGCTCCTGGTGATATGAAGTGCCAGCTGATTTCTTGATGAAGATATGATTGCATTGTTAGGTGTGAGGCTTCAGTCATGAATTTTTGAAAATCATGTCTCAAGGCTTTGATTGCTCCGACAAAGTTCGTGCCATTGTCCGAATACACATTATGCGGGCAGCCCCGTCTTGCCACAAACCTGGCAAATGCACCCAAGAATGTTGAGGTCGATAGATCGCTAGTTGCCTCTAGGTGTATTGCCTTTGTAGCAAAACATACAAATACACAGACGTATCCTTTAGTGATGAGACATGCTCGGCCAGTGTAATTTTTAATCTCAAACGGGCCCGTAAAATCCACGCCAGTGTTGGTGAACCGTCTGGATACGTTCGTTCTTTCCGGTGGGAGCGCAGCCATGAGTTGTTCCCGTGTTCTTTTTCTGTAAATTATACAAACTTTGCAATTATTAATTTCGGTTTTTATTAAATTTTTTAACCGTACTATCCAATATTCTGACCTCATAAGTCTCAACATGAGTTGATTTCCTCCATGTAATGAAATCAAGTGTGAGAACTTTACGAGAAGTCGCGAAAATTGGCAGTTATACGGCAGAATGGTCGGATATCGTTCATTGTACGACAATGACGCTAGCGCTAGTCTTCCGCCTACTCTCATAACTCCACTCTTGTCCAGAAATGGATTGAGAGTACGGATGGAGCTCTTAGCGCTTACTGGGTTAGAAGAAGATAATTCACCGCATTCGTCTGAAAAACAACGCTTTTAGGTTAAGAGGATAAGTCGAGTTTTTACCTCTCGAATTTCCCTTGAATTGAAAAATTCGTGCAACTACCCTCAGTGCGCGAGAAAAATCGGAGAACCGTTCCATGATGTCTTCGTTGTCTAAAATTCGTGCTGCGTGAGTTCTAACTACCTTTTGTTTCAATAAGGTTTCCTGTGGCTCCGTCTGTCTCTGAGGCCACTCAGCTTGGACCAAGCCACCAAAGAGTGCTCTCCGCGAGTTCTTGGGGGGAAACGCCGCGGCTGCCAAGATCTGCCGGATTGTCCTTTGAATCCTCGTGATTCCATCCACTCGATCCGACGAGTTCCTCAATCTTCGAGACTCTATTCGCCACGAAGGTAGTCCAGCAGCATGGGGGCTTCTGCAGCCATGAGAGCACGATAGTGGAGTCTGTCCATTTGTAGACTACTGGTTGAGCAACATCGAACTGTGGAAGTAAAGCGTTAATTAGTTCTGCTAAAAGTAGTGCCCCCCAAAATTCTAATCGTGGTAACGATATTGTTTTTATTGGCGCTACTTTGGTCTTACTCACCAGCAGATTTACGCTTGGAACGATGTTTGAGTTTCGTTTCCGTACCTTTACATACAACGCAGCAGCATAGGCCTTCTCTGAGGCATCACAAAACCCATGAAATTCAACTTCGTTCCATGGGGCATACCTGATCCATCTTGGAATTCCGATTTTTGAAGTGTTGACGTAATTTTTGAGAAAATTTTCCCATCTCAAGTAAATACCTCTTGGTATGTTGTCATCCCAGTCAATCTTCGTTAACCAAATATCTTGCATAAGGATTTTCGCATCGATGACGATTGGGCTTAGCCAACCTGCAGGATCGAACAGTTTAGTCACACACGATAATACTTCTCTCTTGGTGTAGCTTGGACTTATGTGCATCTCCTGGACGTTGAAATGGAATCTATCTTGAACAGCATTCCATCTGATACCTAACATCCTTGCCTCGTTTAAGTCGTCAATCTGCAGGAAGTCCTTTTTGAGAAGATGCTCTTTTGGTAAACCGGCTAAAATTTCTTTGGAGTTTGAGGTCCACTTGCGTAGTGGAAATCCTGCATCTTTAAGAGCCTCGACCAGTTCATTCCGAGTGTGAATGGCGGTCTCACAATCATGTGCACCAGCAAGGACGTCATCAACATACATATGTTGCTTTAAAACCTTGGATGCAAGAGGGTACTTCAGACTAATATCTTCTGCCAGCTGAAGTAGTGTCCTTATCGCTCGGTATGGGGCACAGTTGACTCCGAAAGTCACTGTTTGGAGCTCATAATCCATTAAATCCTCTTCCACTGATTCCCTAAATAATATCCTATGAAACCTAGTGTCCTTTGGATGCAGCAGGATTTGCCGATACATCTTTTCAATATCAGCGTTGAATACATATTTAAAGAATCTCCATGTCAATATCAACGCGATAAGGTCGGCCTGAAGAACTGGACCAGGGTGAAGCACATCATTCAAACTTACCCCATTGGATGTTGGGTTTGATGCATTACACACTACGGGGACCTTTGTTGTAGTGCTATCCGGTTTTACCACTGCATGATGCGGCAGGTACTAAGATCCTGGGCCTTTGTTTCCAGATGTGCTGTCCACTAGTTTCATGTGACCGAGAGTTATATATTCTCGGAGTACCCGATGGTATTCTGCCTTTTGTTCCGGCTTTCGCACCATAGCTGCTTCATTCCTCAAGAATTGCTGCATTGCACCGGTCCTCGAATATCCAAGATTTATGTCCACTGGGAATTCATGCCGAAATGGAAGTGTCACCATATATTTTCCTTGTTCAGTTCTCGTTGTTGTGCTTACATACTGCCGCTCGCAGAATGTTTCTTCAGGACTGACCTGTTTTTTACTTGGGACTTGTTCTAGCTCCCAAAACATCGAGATGTATGATTTTGTAATCATATTGGGGGTTTGAGGGATTGGACCTGTTAATATCCAACCAAAGACTGTCTCCTGCGCCAGGGGAGAGCCTAAAACGTTCTTCTTAACGTTTCCTATCATTATTTGCGGATACAAATCCGCACCAATTACCACGTCCACCTGCTGACTTTTATTGAAGTTGACATCGGCTAAATTAATTGGGGCAGTAGACCAAAATCCACTTGGTCCACTGTAAACTGGGGGAGGTTTCCTGTCAGTTGGGGGAGAATCAGGCCTCTTGCGTCAATTGCAATCTGGGGGTTGACAGGAGAACCTAAAACGAACTGTGCACCTTAGCCGATGTCGACGCATTAATACCGCAAATCTGCATGTCAGCAGGCTTTGTAGGCATTTTGATGCGTCATTGCAACCGCTTTGTTATGAATGTACCTTCTGATCCCGAATCAAGAAGGGCCCTTGCCTCGTATTTCACTCTTGAGTAGCAGATGTGTACCATTGCAGTACCTAATACAACGTTTTTTGCGTTTCTTGCAAAAAGTACGTTGACGTTCCTCGGTGTGGTTTTGGGTTGAGCAGGCCTGGCCTCCGTATTTCCTGATGCCTGCCGATTAGTTGACGTCGACGGGTTATTCCCAGTTGGATTCCGGTGCAGCAGGGAATGATGCCGTTCATGGCAATTTAAACAGCTAAAAGTGCTCTTACAATCTCTTGCTAAGTGGGAATGTGCTAAACAATTCATACATAAATTGTATTTTCTAGCCGCTTTGACGCGATCGTCTACTTTCATGGCTAGAAATTTCGGGCACGCTTTTAGCACATGCGCTTCCTGTGGGCAGAGTCTGCAAGTAGGCTGTGGCAATGTAGTATGATGAGCAGCTACCTTCTTTCCATATGATGGGACTGGACCGCGATTCTGCAATGTCCTAGACACTCTTGTGCTCTGAATGTCTGAAACCGTTTCCAGCGTCTGAAATCTGTTTGTTAAAAAGTTATCCAGTTCCTCCCACCTCGGAATTTCGGTCTTGTTGACGATTCCTTGCTCCCACAGGGCTAATGTTGTGTCCGGTAACCTACTAGAGACTAGAAAGACAAAAATTGCATCCCAGTTGCTTATCTCAATGCCATACATCTGAAGCACTGAGATGCAATTATTTACTGCTTGTTGTAAATTTTTTATTTCCGCGCCGCGTTCGAGAGTGACAGTTGGTAAGTTGAACAACGTTTTCAACTGACTGTTTACCATCACCCTTTTGTTTTCGTAGCGTTCCGATAAGTTCTGCCACGCGGTTATGAACCCATCATTGGTCAATGGGGATTTCTTGACGATGTCCTTTGCTTCCCCACGAGTCTTGTGGTTTAAATGATATAATTTCTCAACCGGAGTTAGCCGAGAATTATTTACGTATATTGCTGTAAACAAATCGCGGAAAGATGTCCATGCCATGTAGTCACCATAAAAAATTTCGGTGTCACATGGGGGGAGATTAATACTCGAGCGTGGGATGGATTCAGGTTCCCGCGCTGCAGGATTAACCGTTGAGGAGCTTTGTTGTACAAAGGAAAGGTTGTGCATTGTTTCACCCATCAGTGCCGCACATGTCAGGTATGCTGCGTAGCAATCCTGATACCTGGTCTTAGCCGAACGCATGGCTATACTACCTGCTTCGTCAGCAGACAAATTCCGCGAATAGCCATCGAATGACTCCTTGACTTTCAACCATAGCGCTTTCAATTCTTCCTTCTGAATGTCCAGAGAAAAAACTGAGTGGTTTGCACTTGGAGTGTTGTTACACAACTCTTCGAATTCTAGCAGTGCATCACAGGCGCAAGAAAAGTCATTAGCGTGAGTCATTTTCAGTAATTATGAATTAAATGAAAAATTTAGATATTGCCGAAGTTGGAATTCTGATACTGCTTTGTATCAGCCGTAAAAAGAAAATATTTAAAATTCAAGCGGTATCGTATGTGCTCGTATAGCACAGATATGTCGCGTATATATATTTTCGACCAAAACGTTATAAAGCCCGATAGTTCCAAAAGGAGAAATCTTAAACCTTGCGAGGAATCGACCGATGGTATGTGCTCGTATAGCACCGATATATTGCGTATATATATTTTTGTTTGATACAATGTTATAATGTCTGAGAGTTCACGTATAAGTCCCCAGGGAAATTTTCAGAACTCTCAAACTTTCGAAAATCAATTTAAAAAGTAATGGGATACCAGATGACTTACCCTCAGTTGGGCCTCACTGCTTCATAAGCAGTATCTGGTAGTGGCCCCACTGTGAAATGTTGGACCGTTAGTGGCGGCCTTACCGCTTACCGTTGGGCCTTTTGTGGTGGCCTTGAAGCGTACTGATGGGCCTTTGGTGGTGGCCTTGCGGCTTACTGCGCCTGCCGTTAATGCTGCGCGCTTGGCACTGACACTGTGCGCGTTTGCCGCGTTCACTGCGCGCTTGCCGCGTTACACTGCGCGTTTGCCACTTACACTGCGCGCTTGCAACTTGCAATGCGCGCTTGCCACTCACACTGCGCGCTTGCCACTCACACTGCGCGCTTGGCACTGACACTGCGCGCTTGCCACTCACACTGCGCGCTTGCCACTTGCAATGCGCGCTTGCCGCGTTTCCTCCGCGCTTGGCACTAACACTGCGCGCTGCCGCGTTCACCGCGCGCTTGCCACTTACCCTTACACACTATGATTTTTTATTTTTTATTTTTTTAAAACTTTTTTTTTGAAATACCTTTTCTTTGCTTTAACTTTTTTTTGTTCACTTTAACTTTTCTTTTTTAAGGCCCTTTTTGCACTTCTATCTTCTTTTTCCACTTTTTATTTATTTTTTGCTTTTTTTTCAATTTACCTTCTTTTTTTCACTTTTATTTTTCTTCTTAAGCCTTTTTTTTCATTTAATTTACCTTTTTTTTCAATTTTTTCACACTTTTATTTTTCTTTTTAAGGCTTTTTTCACAATTTACCTTATTTTTGCTCACTTCTTACTCTCGTTCCTATTTTTTTTATTAAGTAAATTATTTGGCGGAAATGGTCGCGTTCCGTTCCTCTTCCATTGGATGGCGAGCAGAGGTGTTTTTTTTTAGGTTGTAGCAGATTCTTGCCAAGCGAATTTAGGCGAATTATTTTGTCCACATGTCCGAATGAGCGCGCGACTTGGTAATGCTAAAAAGTTCTATATTTTATTATTCCTTTGTAAAAATACCATTGAAAATACCATTTTCACAAAGGTATAATCAAAATATAGATTTCGTTTTTAATTCTTTATTATCTTTATCCCTTTCTGTTGGATCCGGCTCGAAGGACCTTGTTTCGTGCCGGGGTTGATTAGGTGCCGGAATTCCTCGTGAATTCCGTCGACGGAGATCGGGGGAGGTGCCGGTCCTACAGAAAGCTAAAAAAAGATCTACTTGCCTGTCGCCAAGCTCTCAATAAAAGTTTGTATTATTGTGTTAATTAAATATTAACATTTATTAAATGAAAAAAAGTATGTACGTGTATGCAAAAAACTAAACGAATACCAAATTTCGTACATTATATTTTTCTCTAGAATCCGAAATTAAATTCCTTAAGATTTATCCGAAGAGGCTTTTCCATTAAGGAAAGAGGTTCGCCAATTAAAAAACATTCAGCCTGACACTTCACAGTCTTCTCACCTTCCTGTAATTCCCTTCAATGAGAAAGCAGCCTTCGACGAGGTTATTAAGGAACTAGTAAATCGGCCCTAAATGAATTCGTATGTAAAAAATCCATATTAGTTTTACGTGTATGTACATAAATATTTAGTATGTGTGGTCGCCATCGCTTAATTATTTTCCAGATAACATATCACGCTAGTTTTCTGCGAGGTGTCATGAAAGCTGTATTAAAAAATATTTTGCCACACAAATTTTCATGAAAGGGTACAAAGGAGAAGCCGGCGCTGATTGGTAATTTCGCGGTGACAGTCATAAAATGAAGTGTAACAGTCAAAGTCCTTAAGTCCTAAACCTTTCCTAATGTATCATTTGCGAAATAAGTTACCAAAACTTTCCAAACTCGGATGACTTTCGGATTAACACTATTCCCCAAAAACATCTAATATTTGCCAAAGATAGGAAAGAAAAAAAACGTCTTGGCAAGGGAAATATGTGGTTGATTTCTTTTTAAAATTAACATTAAATGTTTATTAAAAAATATATGAATAAGATACACTGTTATTGCTCAAATATCGTCTTGGAGTTAATTATCAAGTTTTTGTGGCAATAATAAAACGACTTATTCGGGCAATAGGAAAATGTCTCATTCAGGAAATAACAAAACGGGAGTTGCCTTCGTACATTTTACAACGATTGGTAATAAGAAATGGATACGTTGGCGATATTAGCGGCAATAAGTTGGTTAGCAAAGGCCACTCGTTTTCTTATTACGGCAACAAAAATTGTTCGGTGGGTACCTTCAAGGTAATGTATTTATAAGTAGAGATTATAAAAATGTATGCCACTTTCCGTTGTAATGTTATAACTCAAGAACGGGCGCACTTATTCAAACCAAATGTCAAAGCCTCGGACTGTTCAGTAGATGGTTTATGTGAAGTGTGTACAAAATCGGTCAAGCGTTTCTTCCTTATCTTATGTATGTCCGTTTGGAAAAATCCAGTAATCTCCGAAAATCTCCAAAAGTCACAGACCGATTGATTTGAAATTTTGTTAGAAGTCGACCGGGGACTGACCTATTCGAAAAACGAAACGGGTGTTCTCTAAAAATTACCAGCCAATTTACTTGAAATTTCGTCAGATTGTTTCTATTACTCTTGGGAGCTTTTAAAAAAATCGGGAAGTGGACCAGGGACTGAATTATGAAAAAATTGTATTTATCGTGTGATTTACTTGAATTTCAGTGCATTGATGGATGGACCAGGGACTGACCAATTAAAAAATTGCATTTATCGTTCGATTCACTTGAAATTCGGTTTTCTCCCAAATTACGAGTTAGTAAATATTAAATCGAGTTCAGCGAAATTATGAAATTTTATAACCTAAATAATTTGTAGCTCTCTCGAAAATAACAAAAAATATACGATAAAACAAACTTTCCGCTTACAAAATTTCGTTAACAAAGTTTTAAAACTGTTATACATGTTAGCTTTCAAACAGACAGACAGAAATAACAAAGGCCCTTCAACTTTTCATTTTTAGGAAATCGATTTAAATATTTGTGGTACTTTCATTTAACTTACTAAAGATGCAATACAAAGTTCATGATAGGCGTATACTATATGAAGTCCATAAAAAGATTTTTAACGTATTTTTTAATGTTAAATCACTTTGAAATATATTAATATTCTCTATTTTTTTAATTTTTATTTAAAAGAGCTGGACGATGATTGTCAGATAGCTATGAAGTCGACTGCGAAGAGATAGCGAAACTGCCTTCGAGTTATTGTATTTCGCGTACATATGTATGTATATACACACATACGTGTATGTATGAATATTATATTATTATATTGGATGAGTGCATAAGTTCGTGCCCGATTCCGCTGGATGCCGTACGAATCGTTTGAAAGAAATATATACATATTACATATCGTTGGAAAGGTGACAGTCCGAACTGTAAGTCAAGCATAAAATAACTTCATTTTGATTTGAGTTGCTTAGTGAAAAGACGCATGGAAGATGAACAACGAAAAAGATCATATGCGTCATATTATGTTATACGAATTCCGCAAAGGAAAAACAGTGGGCGCTGCAACTAAAGATATTCGCGAAGTTTATTTGGACCGTGCTCCAGCACTCCGCACAGTAAAGAATTGGTTCGCGAAATTTCGTTCTGGAGATTTTAACCTCGAAGATCAACCTCGCAGTGGACGGCCTTCTGAGCTTGATGACGATGTTCTAAGGACTTTAGTTGCGAATAACTCACGTATTTCGACGGAAGAGGTTGCCAGTGAATTGAACGTCAACAAATCAACTGCGTTTCGTCGTTTAAAAAAGGTTGGGTACACTTTGAAGCTCGAGACATGGGTGCCACATCAGTTGAGTGAAAAGAACAAAGTGGACCGTATGTCAACAGCAATTTCTTTGCTTCGACGGATCAAAAATGAACCTTTTTTGGATCGGCTCGTGACTGGTGATGAAAAATGGGTCCTGTACAACAATGTTCAACGCAAAAGAACATGGAAACAGGCACACGAAGGGGCGGAACCGATGTCGAAAGGTGGATTGCATCCGATGAAGGTACTGCTGTGCATTTGGTGGGATATCCGAGGCGTGATCTATTTTGAGCTCTTGCCAGCTGGAGAAACGATCACTGCCAACAAGTATTGTCAGCAGCTGATCGAATTGAAGAAAGCAATTGATGAAAAACGTCCGATTTTGGCCAATCGCAAAGGAGTTCTTTTCCATCATGACAACGCCAGGCCACATGTTGCAAAACCGACCCTGACTGAAACTGAAGGAGATGAATTGGGAAATCATGCCGCATCCCCCATATTCACCCGACATTGCACCTTCTGATTATCATTTGTTTCGATCGCTGCAGAACAATTTGAATGGAAAAAAATTTAAAAATGTGGAAGACGGCAAAAACCACCTTGACACCTTTTTCAACGAGAAATCACGCGATTTCTATGAATCAGGCATCCGTAAATTGGTTGAACGTTGGGAGTGGATTGCCGAACATGATGGCGAATACATAATTGATTAATAAAAGCGCTTTCTTCAAAAAATTTCAATTTTAGTTTGCACTTGAAATCGGGCACGAACTTATGCACTCATCCAATATATAAAATTCTCGTGTTACAGTTTTCGTTCCCATACTCCTCCGAAACGGCTTGACCGATTCTCATGAAATTTTGTGAGCGTATTGAGTAGGTCTGAGAATCGGCTAACATCTATTTTTCATCCCCCTAAATGTTAGGGGTAGTCCACCCCTATTTTTTTTTTTTTTGACAAAATTTTTAGTTTCTATTTTTTATGATACAACATACAAAAATACATACAATCCTAAATTCTCACCCTTCTACGATCAACCCTTATTTTTTAATAGCCATTTTAGTAATTTAATCATTTTTCATCTCCGGCCGAAAGCTGATCAATCGTCATTTAATTAGTTATCCTTGCCAGATGTCTACAGGTGTCACTTCTGACCCAGTAAACAGCACGGAGTGGGGAAGAGAACGAAGCCGGTTTCCTTTCTCTCTTACTCCCTGCACAGTTGTCGGCCATCATTATTGATTATGCATCAAGTGTAGTAGTAACGTTGACAATTATTATTTTGCTTTCCAGTGTAACTCTCATATTAATTATTAATCATTCCTGTTTTATCAATAATAATCAATTTTGAGTGTATTTCGCACTATTAGTTAATAAAGTGATTTTTATAACCTAAAAGTACTCAACACGTGGCACGAGCTTCCAATAACAACGGCTTTTGTGTTGTAAGTATACTTTTTTTTATTTATATCGAAAATGTTTTTGATCTTATAATAATGTAATTTTAATTTGATTTTATTAAAAAATGTAATTGAACAATTAAGATTTTCATAGTTTCCAAAAATTTGAATCAATCATTATGAAACTTTTTTTTTGAAATGTCGATGGAAACATTGGTTGTATGAAAAAATTATAAGAGACAATGTTTTCGTAAAATTTAACTTTTTACTTTTTTATTTTTGTTATAATTTCATAAATTCAAACTAATCATTTCAAAACTGCGGCAAAAATCCTGGCCCTAATTATACTTCTAACATTTTTCATCATTAAGTAATTTCATTAATTTTATTTATGTGTGTTTTGTACAGTGAGCAATGCCAACAAAACGCAAAGGGGCTGATTTGAGCCCTAATACAAGTAAATCTCGAAACTTGCGAAATAGAAGATCCGAAAGAACCGAAGAACAAATCCAGCAACAAAATACTGATGCACTTGTCAGAATGACGCAATTGCATCAAAAAGAGCCAGAAGATACACGAGCTGAACGCAATGAAGTCAGAAGATTAGAGCAACGACAATCACGGCGTTTCACAGTCAATAGACGCAGAACAAATGACCAACAACGACAACAGGTACATCGAGCATTTTTATCTGATTCATTCTTGCGTCTAGCATTCCAGTATGAGCCCGATATTGAATATTATGCTCATTCAAAAGTGGTAATTGGTGCTATGGACAAGGATTGTCCGCACGGATCCAGATTAGAACGTGGTCCTGAAGTCAATTCGAACATTCAATTCATGCTTTCAAATGACATCGTTCGGAGCAACAGAAATAGTTCGAAATACTAGTGCAAATGGTCAACAATACAATTCTACATTCAAAATCAGAGGCCAAGTTTATCATAAAATGGGCTCAATGCCAAACGAATCACATAAATTCTTACAAATCTACTTTATGGGCGGCGAGGATTTCGGAAGCGCACTTGCCAATCGCGAGAATGCACGTTGAGATTATAATAACCTTGATTCATTTTATGCCAGACGCATCGTCAGCGAGCTAAATGCTCTATTGAACGAGCACAAGGAATTGTTGAAAATATTCAAATCACAAAATGATAATCACGCTATCGTCATTAATCCTGATAAAACATCAGGTGGAGAGTATATTCGTAGATTTAATGCACCCGTTGTTGATGCTGTTGCTGGAATCATGGTTTGCGATAGTACAGCTGCATGAGAAATTGTGATTCGTAAAAGAAATAATAATCTCAATTCATTCTTCATTGCTGACACACATCGTTCATAGGACGCTCTCCAATATCCGCTAATATTCTGGAAGGGACAAGATAAGTTTCATTAGTAAATTACATTTATTCGGCCGGCTGGCGTTGCTGGCTGTATTCGGTTGAGTGGCAAAAGCGAGGATTACCTCATGCACACATTTTGGTTTGGTTAATCGACAAAATCCATCCTGAAGAAATCGATAGTATCATTTCTGCGGAAATTCCAGATCCATCCACTGGCCAACTGATATTGTTACAACAAACATGATTCATGGTCCATGTGTTACTCTTAATAGTTCATCGCCTTGCATGGCAGATGAAAAATGTACTAAAAATTTTCCAAAAGATTTTACCAATGATACGGTCACAAATGTCGACGGACACCCAATATATCGTCGAAGAAATCCTGATAATAGCGGACAATCATTTATTAAAAATATCATCAACACAGACATTGATATTGACAATCGTTGGGTGGTGCCATATTCGCCTCTGTTGAGCAAGACATACCTATAATGCTCATATTAATGTTGAGTTCTGCAGTTCTGTGAAGAGCATCAAATACATTTGCAAGTATGTCCATAAAGGCAGTGATATGGCTGTGTTTAGAGTGGTAAATACTAATATGAATGCTCCTCCAGTGAATAAAAACGATGAAATAACGCTCTACCAAATTGGTCAGTACATCAGCTCCAATGAAGCTGCTTGGCGTATCTTTGGTTTTCCTATTCATGAACGGGATCCAACAGTTGTTCAGTTAGCCGTCCATCTTGATAACGGTCAGCGTGTATTTTTCACGAACGAGGCAGCGGTGAGCTTATTGCACGATCCGCCTAAAACTACACTCACTGCATTTTTTGAATTGTGTAATCGTGCGGATGATTTTGGTGCCTTTGCACGAACATTACTCTATTCACAAGAACCACGCTATTTCACAAAGACTCAAACAAAAACATGGATGCGATTATTTACAGTCAATCCAAGACACACTGAGTGCTTTATCTTCGACTGTTGTTGGTTAATGTTACTGGCCCATTATCATTTCAAGATATACGTAAAGTGAATGGGCAACACTATCCATGAGTCATGAGTGGGTGAACCATCCAGTTTGTTTGTGTTAGCTAAAGATGGACTAACAAAAAATATTGTTCACACTATAGCATTAAGAGATTGATATTGTTTGTTAGTGTTACTGGTGTAATTGTTTAATTAATGATATATAATTTTAAGGAATAAATAATAATAACTTTTTTTTTATGTACACAATTTATTTATTTACTGAATCTGCTTTAATATAAGCCTAACAGTAAGTGTACGAACCTTAAGAACTAAATTACAAACATGATAGCTCGAGTTATGTAACTCTGAGCCCTTTTCAAACTACGGCGCTCTCCTTAGAAGGCGGGAACATCTCTTCGCTGCAGGCGGGAATTTCTTGTTGGGTTGCATAAAGCATTAGCTAGCGGGTTTGGATGATTTCTCAGCTTTGTGAAGTACTTCGTCCTGCTTCTTTCAATTTCAGGCTTAACCAGTAAAATACCAAGGTCTTTGTGAATACTTATGTTACGAACGTACCATGGTGCGCCCGTTAGTGCTCTTAAAATTTTGGACTGGAATCTCTGTATTTTATCAACGTTAGTTGCACAGGTCGTACCCCACAGTTGAATACCATACATCCAAATTGGTTTTAATACTGCTTTGTAATAAGGACTTTGTAGTCTAGTTTTAGACCGGAGTTTTTATTTAAAAGCCAATTTAAACTAGCTGGTTTTAATTTCGTGTGTAGTATTTTTGCCTCTATGTGTCTCTTCCAAGTGAGACGTCTATCTAAGTGTATACCGAGATATGTACCATCATTTACTTGGGGAATGTTTATACCACTTAAGCGAATTGCACGACATGATTGCGGTCTTAGAGTTAATGTAACGTGTTTACATTTTTGTTCATTAACTTTAATTCTCCAGTTTTCTAGCTATTCTTCGATGAGGAGTAAATGGTTACTAATCGTTTTTGCTGCTCTTTTAGGGCATTTATCCCGGCATAAAACAGCTGTGTCATCTACGCAAAGGTAGATGTCTGCGCTTTTCGGTTTAATGGGATGCCCAAGGACGCTACCCTGCGGAACATCAGCTTTTACCGGATATTCCTCACTAATAAATTCAGATTGTTTAATTGTGAATTGTCTGTTAGTCAGATATGACTTAAGTATCATGTACAATAAAATTGAACAGGCAGAGCTTTATGTATTTTGTACAGTAAACCTTTATGCCAGACTTTGTCGAACGCTTGTGCTACGTCAAGAAAGATTGCACAGCAATACTTCTTGAGCTCGAATGCCTTCCTGATTTCATTAGTTATTCGGTTAACTTGTTTAATAGTACTATGCTTTTCACGAAAGCCGTATTGGTGATCTGGTATCATATTGTTACGGTGGAGAAAAGGAGATATTTTTGATAGCAGAATTTTTTCAAATAATTTGGAAAGACTGGGTAGTAGGCTTATTGGTCTGTAAGAAGACGCCTGTCTATGGTCTTTGCCTAGTTTGGCTATGATTAATATCTGCGACTTTTTCCACGTGTTTGGAAAGTAATTTAGTTTTAGAATGGCATTAAAGAGTTCAGAGGGCAATGCTTGTGCACCTCTTGGTAGCTCTATTAGCATTTTTGGTGTAATAAGGTCGTGGCCTGGAGATTTCTTTGGATTCCGTTTCTGTATCGCGTTTACCACTTCTAGGCTTGATATTTTAATTGCCACCTGATTTTCCTGATCGTTAACAACAACTTCCGGCAAAATAAAATTATTAGTTGCGTCATTCGGCTGGAATACATTACTTAAATGCTTTGCAAAGCAATTTGCCTTTTCTTCGTTACTACGTGTCCAGTTACCATTTGGGTCCGTGATTGGCATATTCACTTCTATTGGAGGCTTAAATTTCTTTTGTGCTTTCCAGAGTGAGTATTTTTTGGCAGAATCTGGCGCTAGTTTTTCTATGTATGCCTTGGTATTGTGATCTTCTGCTTGTTTCAGTGCACTTTTCAGCTTCCTCTCTGCTGCTTTCAACCGTAACTTTGCGGCGATCTTCCGATCGGTAGGCCAGTATGTTGGTTGACCTGGGGAAATACAATCTAAATAGTTACGCTTGTTTATAATGGTATTGTATAGCTGACGGCCTTTGGGGTTTATTAGACGGGATCCCCAGTATATCAAAAAATTCCTTAAATTGATTTTCTGTGATATTAAATTTTGGAGGGCAATAAATGGCTGAGAGATTTAGCTCTTTGCCTTATCTATTCAAAGTTACAGTGGTAGCTTGTAGATAATTGGTGGCGTGAGGCTGTAAGACGCAGTGTTTAAGGCGGTTTCTTAGGAGTATTCCAATGCCGCCATGCGCTTTGTCATCAAGGTGGTTAGTGGAGTAGAATATGAACCCAGGTATATAAAAGTTATATTTATCCGTCAAGTGCGTTTCAGACAATAGCATTACGTCTATAGCATACTCTGATAAAAATCGTGCCAATTCTTATTTATGTTGGTTCACACGCTCATTTTTTTTGCATGAAGATTTGTAGCATGTTATTCTGGGCTTTAATCAAATCTTGGATCATCATTTGCATAGTTGACATGAACTGCGTCATGCACTGCGTAAGGTTTAAAATCATCGATTCTATACCTCCATTAGATTGGTTCTGTGGAATATTATCTGAATCATTCTTCAGTACATTCGCATAAGATAATTTATTTGAATTCAAATTTTGCACGTTTGGAACAGTTTTATCCGTAGCTTTTTCTACAAATTGGATTTGAGGTCTATTTGCCATTTGACTTCGGCGAGTCTGTATATTGTTAGCCAACCTAACTTTTAGATCTTTATATACAGGACAGCCCTTATAATTAGCAGTGTGATTACCTCCACAATTACTACATTTTTTCATGGTGGCATCATCTTTCTTCGACGTGCATTCAGACGTGGGATGTAGGTCCCCACATGCTACGTAAACACTGCGCAATGTGCAGTACGATTTAGTATGGCCGAATTCTTGGCAGTTGGTGCATTGCACTGGGCCGTTTCTTTTGTGTGGCTCTTCTACTGTTACCCTACCATGTAGCAAATATTTTAAATTGTATATGGGATGGGTTTCGTTTTTCTTTAACTGACTTGCATTGGGCTCTAGTTCTACCTTAAACATTGGCTGGGGTACTTTGTTTCTATTAAGTATATTTATGACCGTTTGAAACCATTTTCTTCGAGAGCCTCTTTTATTTCGTCTGACTTGACTGAGGATTCGATACCTTTGATTACAACTGTTAGGCCTTTCGAGCTCTTCAGTTGATATGAGTACTAATTTTCATTATTCGACGATAGAAAGCTTACTATTTGCATGAAGCTTTTTTCATTGTAAATTTGGATTTTTGTTTCATCGATGGTACCTTTTTTTAAAGGCACAACGTGAAGTTTATTAGTTCCGACTATTTTAGTAATATTATTAACTAACGTGCTTGAGACACGTTCGCGCAAGTAAATTGGCGGTGGTTTGGCATTTGCATCTGTGGTAGTGCCCTTTACGCTGTCCTCACTTAATAGAGTAAACCGGTTGCTATTGGAGGGTTCTTGAATTTTTACATTGGTTCCACTCGTTTGCACTTTTTTGTTGTTAGTGTTATTAATTGGACTCGATTTCCTCTTGACATTTATATATCGATCTAGTCCTATTTGTATTTTTGTGTTCTTTTTTATTTCATTCGGCTTACCGCTTGCCTGTTCCTTTTCATTTGTATTGGTGGGCGATTTCCTACTGGGTGTTTGCTTGCTGTTACCTTTTTTCTCTTGTTTTTCTGCCGACTTCGCCGTCTGTTTAGCGCTAGTTGAGTACTGCTGAGAGACTTCTGCTTGCATGTTGCTTTCTTTTGCCGTTGATTGTGTTGACGTTGTTTGCTCAAAATAGGAAAAATAAGCATTTGAGAGCCTTCGATCCGGCGGGTTTGACCGCGACGCATTCATTTTTGTTTTTGTACTCACTGGATAGCTTTTTGTTTATTTTTTCCGTTTGCACTTACTGTTTATTAATATTATGTTCTATTATTTAGTTTGGAGTTTATTAATATTTTCCTTTTTTCAAGTGTTCTTCAGATTATACTAAAGGCACTCGCTTACTTATTTTGAATTTTCACTGTATGTTTTGTTTTATTTTATTTTATTTTTATGAGCAGTGCTTAATTGCTTGTGTGCTCTTATAGCTCTGTTATTTTTATATTCCCTCATCGTGTACAGCGCTCCATGCTTATTTCACGCGTATACCACATTCTTACATACATAAAATATACACATTCTAACATACATACATACTTACAATAAGTAAGCTATTTTTTGTCTACACTAGAAATTACTTGAAAGTTATTTATATGGTTAAAGTTTGCCGGGTTAGCTAGTCTCAATATATAAAAATTAATGCCACTTTTCGTTATTATATTATAACTCAAGAATGGGCTCACCTATCGAAACTAAATGTTTAGGGTTTGTTCGGACTATTTAGTAGAGCAATTGTTTATTTCTCACATCTTCTTCTTTCATATTTACTAGCAGACCCAGCGAAGTTCGCCTCCTCTAATTACGAGGAAATTAACAAAAGTTCGGTCGATTCGCGACGTTCAATTTGTTTTTGTTAAATTTAAAAATACCAAATCCTTTGTTATTACTTTATTAGTCTTCTTTTCAAATTTTAGAACGATTGGATAAAAGGGAGACGAGAAAACCCAAGATAGCTGAGGAAAGGTCAGACGAAATTCCACCACCAACTGAAATTAGCCATTCTCTTCGGGTTTCAGCGTAATTTACACATGGAATGACTGCACCGTATTTAAGGACTATTTTTAGGTGGTTCCGAAGAGTGCAGACCGGACGTTTTTCCGTAGAAGACCAGAACCGAGAAAGTCGCCCAAAATCTTCCACTGAGGACGTCACTGTAGCTCTGATGAAGACCAAAATTAACGTAGACCCACGATTGACACAAGAAATGATTGCTAATAAATTGGGCTTGAATGCCATGACTGTATTGCGAATATTAAGTAATCATCTGGGATACACCAAAAAATCTGCTCGATGGGTACCACGAATTTTAAATGAGGCCCAAAAAGGGGCATTTTGTTCATTTTTGCCTAAGCAAATTCGGAAATGGTCATTCTAGCAACTTTAGTAGAGTTATTACTGGTGACGAATCTTGGTTCTATAAGTACGATCCAGAAACCAAACAGCAGTCCATGGTATGGAGCCCAACAGGAGCAAACTCACCCGTAAAATCTAAGCAACAAAAATCAACAGCAAAATTAATGATGTCAGTTTACTTCATCCGATCCAAAATAGTAGCTGCTAGTCCACTGGAAAAGGGTCAGACGGTAACTGGAAAATGGTACACCGAAGAGTGTCCAAAAATTGATTGGAGAACTGGAAGAAAGAGGATTTGCGGAACTACTTTTTACATCATGACAACGTGTCATCCCACACTGCTGAAGTAACGAGTAATTTTATTGCGATCTCTGGGATCGAAGAAATACGTACAGCACCATATTACTCGGATATAGCACCTAGTGATTTCTGGTTATTTCCAAAAATTAAAAGGACAGGCCTTTAATAGCAACGAGGATATAATTAATGCGGTTAATGCCGAACTTGATAAACTTAAAAGGCAAGATTTTGAATACTGTTTTTGGAAGTGGATATATAGGCCTAAAAATGCATTGAAATCAATGGCAAAAGAGAAGATAAAAAAGGAAAAAGATTATGAATAGCCAAAAAAAAATTTTTTTTTGTGTCCCCTCGTACATACATTAAGAGTAAAAATAAAATATGTGTAGATAGTTCAGATCTGAATGTGAACTCGACCAGCAGAAAGCTATATGGTAGTAGGCAAGGAAGAACAAACAAAGATGGGTTGTCGACGCGCGAACATGAGCAATTCTCATAAAATTACTTAAATTAAACTAAGCGGTTGCACATAAGAAAAGTTCAAGCAGCCCATAGGAATGAAAATAAAAAAGAATCTCAAGCAAATTGAACCATAAGTAAGATTATTAAGAACCAGTTTCTGCTTGTTAATCTAAACGATAAGTTACCAACAAATTAAGTTTTAAGTGAATCGAATCGTAACTAAGATTGTATCGCATGAATCGGTCTCCGAGATTCTCTTAATAAGTTCTATTCTATTTCGTTCCAGCCGTTTTCAATTCAGGAAAAACTATAAATTGTTTTCAACATAAGGGTTTCTCATTGAGCAAGATCGCATATGTGCTAAAAATTAACCACATGTCTCGTTCTGAGAGTTACTTTCTCTCTCACTTGGATACAAAATATCTCTTCTGCATAATTCATTGAAATGACAATAGTCACAGCGCACGCTATGGAATTGCTCGGCTTTTACGCACGTAAATGCAAGGAAACGGATCCCGTATATGCACAGGCGTGCCTTCCTACAAAGCCACAGCTTAAGTCAACGAATGATGCCATAAAAATCGAATGTACTAAGCCAATCAAATATCTGCTCGCTGATCCTTGGTCCACTTCCGAAAATTTTTATATTTTAATCCAAACCACAGAAATGATTTTTTCTAATAGATCGGTCCTAGGTACTTTTCCTGGAAACAAAAGTAATGTTCCTGCTAAGCTAAGCAATAGGCTACCTGTGTATCAAATTTCAAGCAAATCGAGCTATATGTGTATTAAATTTTTTCGAAAAAATCAGCCCTGGGTCCTCTTGCCGGTGTGAAAAATTGATGATATGTTATACTCGGACCTACTGAATATGTACATAAAATTTTATTAAAATCGATTCAGCCGTTTCTGAGGAGTATAGTGTCTAACACTATAACATAGGAGTTTTATAAATTAGAGATAGATATATACAAAAAGAAGGAAATATGCTTTGCATTTCACATTTCAAAATCTCTCTTTTTTATCTTCTGATGTGTAAAATGCGCGAAATTCGTGTTGGTACAGCACCTTCTGAGCAATAAATATCTGCGAGCTCAATCCAAATTATATTGTAATATTTAATTTTTAGTGTAAGACAACTTTGTTTTGGTCTACACACATACTTCGCCTCAACTAAGACACCAAACACCTTCCGATCTATTTAAAAAAAAGATGCCTCGAATTATTTGAAATTTCGATTTCCTTAAGTCTGAAAAATATAGAACGTCACAGCATCGTATTGTCGTGTCCAAATCATTTTTTAAGATCGATAAGAACAATAACATTCGACGTATTGTATAATCATAATTTGTGACCGCTATGGAAAACATCCCGGCAGGATAAATAGTTTTCAGGTTAATCTATGCTAAAATCTACCCATTTACCAAATTTCAAGTAAATGGAACGTGATGCATCGTCAGGGTATTTTATATTTACCATTTGAATAATGTGTAATTTTCAATTTAATTCAATTTAGCTTAAAAGCTAAACTAAATTAAATTAAATTTCACTTCAAGTAATAATGTTTGATTTCAAGTAATTAAAAATAAATGTCAGGTATAATTTAGTAATTATGTTTAATTCAGTTCAGCTTAGTTCAATTTATCTAAATTACTTTGATACACTTTGATATAATATGATTCAATTAATATATTACTATATATTACTATATATATATAATACAATAGTATAATTTATTTAAAAAAACTCACCCCATAAACAAGGCCCGCTGAGGCATATGTTATAAAAAATAATTCTATTTGAAAGTTTTGCCACTAAACATTTTTGCTCAGAATTGTGCGACACTGCCACTTATAGGATATTCAACCTATTTAGTAACTCTTCTAAGCAGAAACTGTAATATTATAATACCGTAAGCTCACAAGCCCATGGTTTCAAACCAAGGAGAATCATGTTGTCCCATCAAGCAATCATTGTTCTTCCTTCCATTTCTACAAATTACACAAACAAAATACATGAGCAATATGTTTTGAGATTACGAACTCTCGAATACACCTATGAATGAACCTATGATTACACAAATAAAATACACAGGCTTTTTGTTTTTGTATTCTTGCTACTGTGCTGTTGATGGGTAAAACTCAATACAAGGATTAAATAAATAATTGTAATTAGTAATAGGTTTATTTACTATTTTTAAGGAAACCAACTAATCGCGGAGGTGATTCTGTAAATTTCTGTTCCAAAAGTAAACAAAGAAGTGTGTAGAAGCAAACGGCAAAACAAAACAAACCGAAAAAGTAAAGGAGCTAGTTGAGCTTTTTAACGAATGCTCGGCCTACCTTTGCGGATTAAGCTTGTTTGTAATACTCGTTTATGTTGATATTCTTTCGGACGGTATTCGCTGCCACAAAATTTCTTAATATTTTTAATCTTAACGTAACCTACTGACACGGGAATCCAGGAATCATTACAATCTTCGAAGCAAGATACAGAATACGCCAAAGCACTTGCCAAATAATCAGATGGATTCGTCACACGGAAGTACTGAAATAGAATCAGCCAGCGAGGGAGAGATGGAAGCCACGCCCACACAAACAGATAAGTCAATAAGTCATTTACAGAAATAAATCTTAGAGCTAAAACGCTCATTAGCAGCGTTTGAAAAAGAAAAGGTTGTTTTAAGCCGTTCCATTGCCATGCAATCTAAATTTTTGTGAAAAAGTGAACGCTGTAATATCTTCGCTGGAATTTAATTTTAGACATCCACAATTATTAATTTGTAGTCAAATAACTACAGCGAGTAGTGACTTCCCACCTATTTCCGGAGGAAAATTGACCGATATTATCGGCTTTAGTACAATGGTAAGTAACTTGACAGCATTTTTGGAGAATGCTGGTGCTGCTGCACATTTAACAAATCCGACGCTTTTAAGTGAACTGGTGAGTAAACTTCCTATGAGCAAACGTGAGGAATGGGCTCGCTACGCTCTCTCCTTAAGGTTATCCTATATAAGTGTAACAAATTTTAATAAATGGCTGTAAGAAGTAGCAATGATTTTGAATGTAAATGATCAGCTGATATCGAAACCGAATATGTCTGCAAGGTCAGTTGGTAATGGCAGAAATAAAATGCGGTTACTGCCAAAATATTCATCATCTATATCAATGCTTACAGTTCAAAGAAATCGAATGCAACAAAAGATTTTCATCTTGAAATCTTTGTGAAAGAATAGCATACATTAGCTTTTGTTGCCTACGTTTAGGTCCCAGTGCTGTAGTGAACGTTTTAAAGATTTTTACTAAAATATAAACAAATTATATAGTCTACTATGGTGACCTGATAATACAAAGATTTCATGCTAAGCCCCAAAGAATTGTCGCATTTGGGGGACGGAAAACCCGCACGTGATCGAAGAGAAGCCAATGCATCCTCAGAGATCTTGGTGCGGATTTTGGGCCAGCGGCATCATTGGCCCATTTTTCTTCGAAAATGCGGCAGGAGCCGCCGTTACGGTCAATGGCGAACGCTACCGCGCCATGTTAACGGATTGGTTCTTCCCGGAAATAGAAGAGGAGGACTTGGACAACATTTGGTTCCAGCAAGACGGCACTCCGTGCCATACAGCCAACGTTACGATCGATCTTGTGCGCACTGTTTTTAAAAAAAAAAGTTACGTGGCGGACCCTATATAAGCAATAATTAAAAAATCCTTTTTCAGAGTTCGATGAGATCGACACCCATGCCTTCGACATATTAGAATTGCAGAACAATTTAAATAAGCGAATTTGTCTGTGAATTTAAAGAAAAGTCAATTCTGTGTCAGGCAAGTAAAGTACCTTGGGTACGTCATAGGAAATGGGGGTATCGCCACCGATCCAGAAGAAATTGTCTCAATCTTATCTTGGCCAGTACCCAAAAACATAAAGCAAGTGCGGGGTTTTCTGGGACTCGCGTGTCCTTTGCGTAAGTTCAAAATGGAGCCAATAATTAAATTTCTATTGAAGGATATTTTTCACGTTTACGGATTTCTCGAATTGCTCATTAGAGACAATGGTTCTCAGTTTAAACCTAACGGTTTTAATGCGTTTTTAACAAAATTTGGTGTAACCCATATGTATACAGCACTATATTCCCCTCAATCTAACGCTTCAGAAAGGGTAAATCACTCATTGATAGCTGCAATTCGAGCATATCTGAAAAGTGATCAACGAGAGTGGAGCAGGGCAAATTGGTCGGCACTTTTCACGCAAAGGATATAAGATTATGAACGTTCTGTTCCAATCCATAAAGTCAACGTATTATTTGGTTATGTAGTAAAAGATTTAAAGATTTTTACTAAAATATAAACAAATTATTGATATAGTCTACTATCGTAATCTGAGAACACCAAGAAATTTCATGCTAAATCCCAAAAAATGCCACACTGGGGTTCTTCTCTCAACTAAGTTCATTTTATCTATTTTTCAATCATAAGCATAATAATATTTTGCAAAAATTACGAGAAGCCTTTTCTATTTAACTCTCAAAGTGGAAGCATCACCATTTCATAAGCCAGCTCTTAGACTATTTTATGTGTAAAAGGAAAGTACACCATCAACTTTTTATATACAGGACCACAATTCATCAAAGCTCTATAAAACGCTTTCATAATTTTGCAAGATTTCATCTTGAATTCGGGGAAATCCATTAACCACGTGCGAAAGTGGTTATACCCCTCGCCAAACTACCTGCTGATCTCCATCTCAATACAACTTTCTGGACAGTTACAATTGCTGGATTGTCCGTTTTAAAGTGTTAAGCAGACGAATGACTTAAATTAATAATAAAAGGAATTTTTGTTTTGATTAATTGGCTATTTATGACAAAAATTTGTAAGCGTGCAGTGAATATTTCAACAATTGCATTATTTCCAAAGCAAATTAAAATTAGAATTAAATCATAATCATATGGAAAATATCGTTTAAAACATGTAAAAAGAAACCTAAATGAGGTTCTAGATGTGTAACGTACACGTATAATCAAAATGAATAAATACTGATTTTTCTTTTTAATTTAATTTATTATAATTATGGCAAAAAGATATAATAATAATATTATTATAAATAAATTAGTTATACTATAAAAAAGAATAAACGTGTATGGTAACTTAATGTATTCAGAGTATGAATTATCTCATAAGTGCACTTCTATACTTTTTATACCATTTTTTTTATATAAGTTTTGTATTAATAATCAAAACAACTGTGTCTGAGAGAATTGCATTTTATTACCTTACAGTAATAACATTCAATAACTCTCCTGCTTGCTCATTCGCAGCGGAGGATGCTCACCGATCGGCTGATCTTATAGTTTAGCTATATCGGCTCACGTCACCTGCGAAGGAGCAGGTAGAGTAAAAGCACAACCGATCTGCAAATTTTTACCGAGAGCGCATTGGGTTGCCATGCATCCTAAGTAAATTTCACACGTACTGAATTTTTAGTTATTTCTTTTTATTATTAGTTTTCTTTAAGATTACCTAGGTTATTTTGTTTTGCATTATTTCTATACAGAACGATTGCATAAATTAGTTTTCTTTTCTAAAAGTCTGGAGCTCAATATGTATATTTTCTAAGATGTTTAATTCCGGTAGCCTATTGTATTTTCATATACTTTATCTCCATTTTGTAAATATAATTAAGAATTTGAATAAAATTTTAAATTTCAAATATGAATTCTTAAACTACGAATTTTACTGTGAAATGGTGGAAAATGGTTAAATAGAAGATTAGGGACTTTGTTTACTATTTTCGCGCGTCGCAAAGTCAAGGCAGGGTGGGTTAAAGAAGCGTATATCTTAATAACTTCTTTAAGATAACTATATATTTCTTCTGCTAACCAGTTGGTCAAGTAGCTTTGTTTTTTTTCTTCAGCTTTCTTTACAGTATGTCACGATCATATAAGGGAATTTTTGTTTTTTTGGCCACTTTAATTTTAGAATTCAATTTATTTATTTTTGTTGTGAAACAAGGGACTCTAAAATAATCGTTTATGTGCTTATGTGCAAATAGTGGAAGTTGAAGTGTCAAGAATCCCCCCATTCGGACTGCTAGCTAGCGTTTCAAAGGCTCCCGTTCGACTCTTCTTTTATTTTTATAGAACCAGGTTTTCAGTAACCATGCATGCTACAAACTATTTTACAATTGTACATTACAGTGCTGCCAATTGTACAAGCCGTCGTGAGTGTGGTCTTAATTCTGTGAGACCACTACAGCCGGCAATAAGCGAAGCCTATAAAAGGGCTGAAACAATTATTTCCGAAACAACTAAACAAATTTGTATGCAATATGCAACTTGGTTGCTGTGGAGTCACGATGAAACAGAGAACTTATAATAACGAAAAGGTGCAAATTCATTGCAACATCGAGCCTCCTTCGAACATTTTCCGAAAAATATTGGGAAAGGGATTCACCATACTTTATATAACAGCCACTGTAAAAGTTAGCAGAGTTAGGTCAACTGATTTTCTGCCAAAAACAGAAAAAATGTGTGCTATTATTTTATTTATGTCAATGTATTCCTTTACTATAATAATTTGTTGAGAGTTATAGTATGGCACTGAGACACTTAGACGTTATTGATTCAAAAAATTTTAAAGACAAAACATTTGACGAATGGAACAATAACAAAATAAGCTGAGTATAAAAACAAATCATACATTCCAAAGTGAAGAATATAGGTGTTACATTTTACATTTTAAAATAGTGCTTAATCTTTTGTTTCTTGAATTTTTGTATCTTCTGATGCGTAAAATATGCAAAATATGTGTTAGTACATTGCCTTTTGAGCACCAAAATCATAAATATCTTCAACCTTAAACAAAATTATATTGTAATATTTAATTTTTGTGTAAAACAACTTTGTTTTATACTACACACATACTTCAACTGAGGCAGCAAACGCCAGCTATCTATTTAAAAAAAATGTGTCTCGATTCATGTGAAATTTTTTTACTTTAAATTGAGCAAAATTTAGAAAGTCACAGCATCGTATTGTCCTGACACTTGTATACTCGTATATATGTACATATCAAATGATTTTTTAAGCTCGATAAGAATAATACATTCGACGTATAATCATAATTTGTGACCGCTATGGATAAGCAGTTTTCAGGTTAATCTATTCTTATTCACCTCCACCTATATACATACGTACATACATACATATGTATACCTAGTGGCGGTTGATCAAGCGCCTACCAACAACCACACACGTCAACAAAACCAACTACCGCACAAAAAGGAGATGACAAAACTAACAAAGCGACCGGCCAGCTTAGTGAAGACGGTGTGGGTCGCTATCTACGTACAATAACAAAACTATGGGCAAAAAAAACCAAGTGAAATGATCAACGCTATTACCAGAAGAAGATCACTCGACGACAGTAATTGAACAACAGATCAACTATGTGCATACGTACGTACACAAAGTAAACAAAATAAGTTTTTGGGGTGCACCCGAGGTGTGGTCCAACCAAACTGGTAACGAACCCACTCGCACTACTCCCGCGCTGCAGGTGGTAACTTTAACCCGCCTGTATGACTGGGCTCTGGGCCCGGGATGCTATAAGGATGAGTCGGGACGTAACGAGGGGTATGACACTGTTAGCACGACAAAAAGTTAACAATCAATAAGTGATACTTATGGTTTCTCAGTCGTGTGTGAGTACCCAACTTCGGTGCTCCTCCGGTGGTGCCGCCAAACTGGCACGCGGAAATAAACACTTGGGCTTCGACTGCCCTAATTCGTCCACGGTTCCCTTGGCCTTCACTAACACTACACAATTCGAATTTTTTTCACTAGAATCTCGAACGTCTGCGTCGAACACCTCCTTTTGGAGACTTATACCACTGGGTAGGCACACACCGAGTGCAACCGTGCCAACAATTCATGGCTTTGAGTGATACAATTATTTGCCGACAGATGCCACTGCCAACGCTTGGAGTGAAAGGAATATTAGGCAAAACAAAGGAAATGAACAAACAAACACAAAAGAAGTTTTTGTTACGGCCAGTACACGACAATCTACCAGTTTACCAAATTTCATGTAAATGGAACGTGATGCATCGGCATGGTATTTTCTATTTACAAACCGTCCCGGGTACCATTTGAATAAACTGACATTTTCAATTCAATACAATTTAGTTTAAAAGCTAAGTGTTTGGACAGATGCGTGTCACTGTGCAAGATCAGATGACCGTGCATTAGTGCATTCACCTTTAACATATTTCTGTATTTGCATACGAATCATACATGAATACATGTCACCCTTTTTTTAGACTGTAATAAACATATTTACATGTTTTTATTTTTACCTATTGCATTTTCTGTTATCTTCTTCTTTATTGGCGTTGGCACCGCTTACTCGATTATAGCCGAATCAATTACAGCGCGCCATTCGTCTCTTCTTTTGGCTGTTTGGCGCCAGTTGGAAATGCCAAGTGCACCCAGGTCACTCTCCACTTGATCTTTCCAACGGAGTGGAGGTCTTCCTCTGCTTCCACTAGCGGGTACTGCATCAAATACTTTCAAAGCTGGAGTGTTTTCATCCATTCGGACGACATGGCCTAGCCAGCGTAGCCGCTGTCTCTTCATTCGCTGAACTATGTCAATATCGTCGTATAGCTCGTACAGCTCATCGTTCCATCGTCTGCGGTATTCGCCGTTGCCAATGCGCAAAGAACCATAAATCGTTCGCAGAACTTTCCTCTCGAAGACTCCTAGAGCCGACTCATCAGATATTGATAACGTCCACGCTTCTGCGCCATATAGTAGGACCGGTATAATGAGCGACTTGTAGAGCTTGGTTTTCGTTCGTCGAGAGAGGACTTTACTTTTCAATTGCCTACTCAGCCCAAAGTAGCACCTGTTGGCAAGAGTGATTCTGCGTTGGATTTCAAGGCTGACATTGTTGTTGGTATTAATGCTGGTTCCTAGATAGACGAAATTATCTACGACCTCGAAGTTATGAATGTCAACAGTGATGTGTTAGCCGAGTCGGGAATGCGATGACTGTTTGTTTGATGACAGGAGATATTTCGTCTTGCCCTCATTTACTACCAGACCCATTCGCCTCGCTTCTTTATCCAGTCTGCAGAATGCAGAACTAACGGCGCGGTTGTTGAGGCCAATAATGTCGATATCATCGGCGTACGGCAGCAGCTGTACACTCTTATAGAAGATTGTACCTTCTCTATTCAGATCTGCGGCTCGTATTATTTTCTCCAGCATTAAATTAAAAAAGTCACACGATAAGGAATCACCCTATCTGAAACCTCGTTTGGTATCGAACAGCTCGGAAAGGTCCTTCCCGATCCTGACGGAGCTTTTGGTGTTGCTTAACGTCAGTTTACATAGCCGTATAAGTTTTGCGGGGATACCGAGTTCAGACATAGCGGCATAGAGGCAGCTTCTATTCGTGCTGTCGAAGGCGGCTTTAAAATCGACGAAAAGGTGGTGGGTGTCGATTCTCTTTTCACGGGTCTTTTCCAAGATTTGGCGCATGGTGAATATCTGGTCAATGGTTGACTTACCAGGTCTAAAGCCACACTGATAAGGTCCAATCAGTTTGTTGACGGTGGGCTTTAGTCTTTCACACAATACGCTTGATAGGACCTTATATGCAATATTAAGAAGGCTTATTCCACGGTAATTGGCGCAGACTGTGGGATCGCCTTTTTTATGGATCGGGCAGAGCACACTTAAATTCCAACCATCGGGCATGCTTTCATCCGACCATATTTTGCAAAGAAGCTGATGCATGCACCTGATCAGTTCTTCGCCGCCGCATTTGAATAGCTCGGCCGGTAATCCATCGGCCCCTGCCGCTTTGTTGTTTTTTAAGCGGACGATTGCTATTCGCACTTCTTCATAGTCGGGTAATGGAACAACTTTTCCATCGTCATCCATTGGAGTTTCGGGTTCACCATCTCTGCGTGTTTCCTGTTCACTGCCATTCAGCAGGCTGGAGAAGTGCTCCCTCCATAAATCGAGTATACTCTGGGCATCTGTCACTAGCTCACCTCCCTGGGTCCTACAAGAGTTTGCTCCGGTCTTGAAACCTTCGGTAAGTCTCCGTATCTTTTCATAGAATTTTCGAGCGTTACCCTTGTCGGCCAGCTTCTCAAGCTCCTCATACTCGCGCATCTCGGCCTCTTTCTTTTTTTGTCTGCAGACGCGCCTTGCTTCGCTCTTCAGTTCTCGGTATCTATCCCACCCCGCACGTGTTGTGGTCGATCGGAAGGGTGCGAGGTAGGCAGTCTGTTTTCTCTCCACTGCGACACGGCAGTCCTCTTCGTACCAGCTGTTTTTGCGATTTTTCCGAAATCCAATGGTTTCGTTTGCAGCTGTACGCAGGGAGTTTGCGATGCCGTCCCACAGTTCCCTTATACCGGGTTGCTGATGAGTGCTCTCAGAGAGCAGGTGTGCAAGTCGAGTAGAAAACCGCTCGGCAGTCTGTTGTGATTGCAGCTTTTCAACGTCGAACCTTCCTTGTGTTTGTTGATGGGCGTTCTTCGATACACAGAGGCGCGTGCGTATCTTCGCTGCGACGAGATAGGCAGCCGAGTCAATGTTGGGATCTCGGAACGTACGCACATCTAAAACACTGGATACGTGTCTTCCGTCTATCACAACATGATCGATCTGGTTGGAAGTTTTCCGATCTGGAGACAGCATTTTTTTGTGCTGGAATCTAGTGCTACAGACAACCATATTTCGGGCCCCGGCGAAGTCGATCAGCCTCAGCCCATTTGGAGATGTTTCGTCGTGGAGACTGAATTTTCCGACAGCCGTACCAAAGATACCTTCTTTGTCCACCCTAGCGTTGAAGTCGCCAAGCACAATTTTGACTTCGTGGCGGGGGCAGCGCTCATAAGTGTATTCGAGGCGCTCGTAAAAGGCATCTTTGGACAAGTCATTCTTCTCTTCCGTCGGGGCGTGGGCGCAAATTAGGGTGGTGTTAAAAAATTTTGTCTTAATGCGAATTGTGGCTAGACGTTCATCCACCGGAGTGAATGCCAGTACTCGGCGACGGAGTCTCTCTCCCACCACGAATCCGACACCAAATTTGCGCTCCACCTTCTTCCGTCCTTGCCCCGTCCATCGCAATTCTTGGACGGCAGTGATGTCAGCCTTTAACTTTATGAGGACATCAACCAGCTGGGCAGCGGCACCTTCCCAATTAAGGGACCGGACATTCCAGGTGCATGCCCTAAAATCATAATCCTTAAAACATTTGCGGGGGTCGTCATCAAAAGGGGGGTCTCTCATCCGAGGCTTTAATTGGTTTTTCATTGGGTTGTTTTTTCATGTGGTGGGTTCCAAACCCTACGCACAACCGCATGGGATTCGCCTTCTCACTTTAGCTCGCCTCCAAACGGATGTTCGTTGGCTACCCAGGGGATACGTGGTCTAAGACCGGATGTCGTGAGCTCCTTGAACCATATGCACAAGAATCGTTTCTGGCCACTCCCAGGTGAATGGCAGTCAAAAACTTTCCTCACTTGCGTGATCTTCTACACATGGCCCCATCCCCCATTTTCTGTTATGTTATGTTCAGTATATATATTTATATGCGTATGTACGCATTAACATTTTTTTTTTTATACACAAATTCGATTATTTACTGGATCTGCTTTAATATAAGCCTAACAGTAAGTGTACAAATCTTAAGGACTAAATTACAAACATGATAGCTCGAGTTATGTAACTCTGAGCCCTTTTCAAACTACGGCGCTCTCCTTAGAAGGCGGGAACATCTCTTCGCTGCAGGCGGGAATTTCTTGTTGGGTTGCATAAAGCATTAGCTAGCGGGTTTGGATGATTTCTCAGCTTTGTGAAGTACTTCGTCCTGCTTCTTTCAATTTCAGGCTTAACCAGTAAAATACCAAGGTCTTTGTGAATACTTATGTTACGAACGTACCATGGTGCGCCCGTTAGTGCTCTTAAAATTTTGGACTGGAATCTCTGTATTTTATCAACGTTAGTTGCACAGGTCGTACCCCACAGTTGAATACCATACATCCAAATTGGTTTTAATACTGCTTTGTAATAAGGACTTTGTAGTCTAGTTTTAGACCGGAGTTTTTATTTAAAAGCCAATTTAAACTAGCTGGTTTTAATTTCGTGTGTAGTATTTTTGCCTCTATGTGTCTCTTCCAAGTGAGACGTCTATCTAAGTGTATACCGAGATATGTACCATCATTTACTTGGGGAATGTTTATACCACTTAAGCGAATTGCACGACATGATTGCGGTCTTAGAGTTAATGTAACGTGTTTACATTTTTGTTCATTAACTTTAATTCTCCAGTTTTCTAGCTATTCTTCGATGAGGAGTAAATGGTTACTAATCGTTTTTGCTGCTCTTTTAGGGCATTTATCCCGGCATAAAACAGCTGTGTCATCTACGCAAAGGTAGATGTCTGCGCTTTTCGGTTTAATGGGATGCCCAAGGACGCTACCCTGCGGAACATCAGCTTTTACCGGATATTCCTCACTAATAAATTCAGATTGTTTAATTGTGAACTGTCTGTTAGTCAGATATGACTTAAGTATCATGTACAATAAAATTGAACAGGCAGAGCTTTATGTATTTTGTACAGTAAACCTTTATGCCAGACTTTGTCGAACGCTTGTGCTACGTCAAGAAAGATTGCACAGCAATACTTCTTGAGCTCGAATGCCTTCCTGATTTCATTAGTTATTCGGTTAACTTGTTTAATAGTACTATGCTTTTCACGAAAGCCGTATTGGTGATCTGGTATCTTATTGTTACGGTGGAGAAAAGGAGATATTTTTGATAGCAGAATTTTTTCAAATAATTTGGAAAGACTGGGTAGTAGGCTTATTGGTCTGTAAGAAGACGCCTGTCTATGGTCTTTGCCTGGTTTGGCTATGATTAATATCTGCGACTTTTTCCACGTGTTTGGAAAGTAATTTAGTTTTAGAATGGCATTAAAGAGTTCAGAGGGCAATGCTTGTGCACCTCTTGGTAGTTCTATTAGCATTTTTGGTGTAATAAGGTCGTGGCCTGGAGATTTCTTTGGATTCCGTTTCTGTATCGCGTTTACCACTTCTAGGCTTGATATTTTAATTGCCACCTGATTTTCCTGATCGTTAACAACAACTTCCGGCAAAATAAAATTATTAGTTGCGTCATTCGGCTGGAATACATTACTTAAATGCTTTGCAAAGCAATTTGCCTTTTCTTCGTTACTACGTGTCCAGTTACCATTTGGGTCCGTGATTGGCATATTCACTTCTATTGGAGGCTTAAATTTCTTTTGTGCTTTCCAGAGTGAGTATTTTTTGGCAGAATCTGGCGCTAGTTTTTCTATGTATGCCTTGGTATTGTGATCTTCTGCTTGTTTCAGTGCACTTTTCAGCTTCCTCTCTGCTGCTTTCAACCGTAACTTTGCGGCGATCTTCCGATCGGTAGGCCAGTATGTTGGTTGACCTGGGGAAATACAATCTAAATAGTTACGCTTGTTTATAATGGTATTGTATAGCTGACGGCCTTTGGGGTTTATTAGACGGGATCCCCAGTATATCAAAAAATTCCTTAAATTGATTTTCTGTGATATTAAATTTTGGAGGGCAATAAATGGCTGAGAGATTTAGCTCTTTGCCTTATCTATTCAAAGTTACAGTGGTAGCTTGTAGATAATTGGTGGCGTGAGGCTGTAAGACGCAGTGTTTAAGGCGGTTTCTTAGGAGTATTCCAATGCCGCCATGCGCTTTGTCATCAAGGTGGTTAGTGGAGTAGAATATGAACCCAGGTATATAAAAGTTATATTTATCCGTCAAGTGCGTTTCAGACAATAGCATTACGTCTATAGCATACTCTGATAAAAATCGTGCCAATTCTTATTTATGTTGGTTCACACGCTCATTTTTTTTGCATGAAGATTTGTAGCATGTTATTCTGGGCTTTAATCAAATCTTGGATCATCATTTGCATAGTTGACATGAACTGCGTCATGCACTGCGTAAGGTTTAAAATCATCGATTCTATACCTCCATTAGATTGGTTCTGTGGAATATTATCTGAATCATTCTTCAGTACATTCGCATAAGATAATTTATTTGAATTCAAATTTTGCACGTTTGGAACAGTTTTATCCGTAGCTTTTTCTACAAATTGGATTTGAGGTCTATTTGCCATTTGACTTCGGCGAGTCTGTATATTGTTAGCCAACCTAACTTTTAGATCTTTATATACAGGACAGCCCTTATAATTAGCAGTGTGATTACCTCCACAATTACTACATTTTTTCATGGTGGCATCATCTTTCTTCGACGTGCATTCAGACGTGGGATGTAGGTCCCCACATGCTACGTAAACACTGCGCAATGTGCAGTACGATTTAGTATGGCCGAATTCTTGGCAGTTGGTGCATTGCACTGGGCCGTTTCTTTTGTGTGGCTCTTCTACTGTTACCCTACCAT
Source organism: Ceratitis rosa (assembly GCA_037013455.1). Taxonomy (NCBI): domain Eukaryota; kingdom Metazoa; phylum Arthropoda; class Insecta; order Diptera; family Tephritidae; genus Ceratitis; species Ceratitis rosa. The sequence goes on from JAWMAG010000056.1 coordinate 913,206, forward strand.
GTAGCAAATATTTTAAATTGTATATGGGATGGGTTTCGTTTTTCTTTAACTGACTTGCATTGGGCTCTAGTTCTACCTTAAACATTGGCTGGGGTACTTTGTTTCTATTAAGTATATTTATGACCGTTTGAAACCATTTTCTTCGAGAGCCTCTTTTATTTCGTCTGACTTGACTGAGGATTCGATACCTTTGATTACAACTGTTAGGCCTTTCGAGCTCTTCAGTTGATATGAGTACTAATTTTCATTATTCGACGATAGAAAGCTTACTATTTGCATGAAGCTTTTTTCATTGTAAATTTGGATTTTTGTTTCATCGATGGTACCTTTTTTTAAAGGCACAACGTGAAGTTTATTAGTTCCGACTATTTTAGTAATATTATTAACTAACGTGCTTGAGACACGTTCGCGCAAGTAAATTGGCGGTGGTTTGGCATTTGCATCTGTGGTAGTGCCCTTTACGCTGTCCTCACTTAATAGAGTAAACCGGTTGCTATTGGAGGGTTCTTGAATTTTTACATTGGTTCCACTCGTTTGCACTTTTTTGTTGTTAGTGTTATTAATTGGACTCGATTTCCTCTTGACATTTATATATCGATCTAGTCCTATTTGTATTTTTGTGTTCTTTTTTATTTCATTCGGCTTACCGCTTGCCTGTTCCTTTTCATTTGTATTGGTGGGCGATTTCCTACTGGGTGTTTGCTTGCTGTTACCTTTTTTCTCTTGTTTTTCTGCCGACTTCGCCGTCTGTTTAGCGCTAGTTGAGTACTGCTGAGAGACTTCTGCTTGCATGTTGCTTTCTTTTGCCGTTGATTGTGTTGACGTTGTTTGCTCAAAATAGGAAAAATAAGCATTTGAGAGCCTTCGATCCGGCGGGTTTGACCGCGACGCATTCATTTTTGTTTTTGTACTCACTGGATAGCTTTTTGTTTATTTTTTCCGTTTGCACTTACTGTTTATTAATATTATGTTCTATTATTTAGTTTGGAGTTTATTAATATTTTCCTTTTTTCAAGTGTTCTTCAGATTATACTAAAGGCACTCGCTTACTTATTTTGAATTTTCACTGTATGTTTTGTTTTATTTTATTTTATTTTTATGAGCAGTGCTTAATTGCTTGTGTGCTCTTATAGCTCTGTTATTTTTATATTCCCTCATCGTGTACAGCGCTCCATGCTTATTTCACGCGTATACCACATTCTTACATACATAAAATATACACATTCTAACATACATACATACTTACAATAAGTAAGCTATTTTTTGTCTACACTAGAAATTACTTGAAAGTTATTTATATGGTTAAAGTTTGCCGGGTTAGCTAGTCTCAATATATAAAAATTAATGCCACTTTTCGTTATTATATTATAACTCAAGAATGGGCTCACCTATCGAAACTAAATGTTTAGGGTTTGTTCGGACTATTTAGTAGAGCAATTGTTTATTTCTCACATCTTCTTCTTTCATATTTACTAGCAGACCCAGCGAAGTTCGCCTCCTCTAATTACGAGGAAATTAACAAAAGTTCGGTCGATTCGCGACGTTCAATTTGTTTTTGTTAAATTTAAAAATACCAAATCTTTTGTTACTACTTTATTAGTCTTCTTTTCAAATTTTAGAACGATTGGATAAAAGGGAGACGAGAAAACCCAAGATAGCTGAGGAAAGGTCAGACGAAATTCCACCACCAACTGAAATTAGCCATTCTCTTCGGGTTTCAGCGTAATTTACACATGGAATGACTGCACCGTATTTAAGGACTATTTTTAGGTGGTTCCGAAGAGTGCAGACCGGACGTTTTTCCGTAGAAGACCAGAACCGAGAAAGTCGCCCAAAATCTTCCACTGAGGACGTCACTGTAGCTCTGATGAAGACCAAAATTAACGTAGACCCACGATTGACACAAGAAATGATTGCTAATAAATTGGGCTTGAATGCCATGACTGTATTGCGAATATTAAGTAATCATCTGGGATACACCAAAAAATCTGCTCGATGGGTACCACGAATTTTAAATGAGGCCCAAAAAGGGGCATTTTGTTCATTTTTGCCTAAGCAAATTCGGAAATGGTCATTCTAGCAACTTTAGTAGAGTTATTACTGGTGACGAATCTTGGTTCTATAAGTACGATCCAGAAACCAAACAGCAGTCCATGGTATGGAGCCCAACAGGAGCAAACTCACTCGTAAAATCTAAGCAACAAAAATCAACAGCAAATTTAATGATGTCAGTTTACTTCATCCGATCCAAAATAGTAGCTGCTAGTCCACTGGAAAAGGGTCAGACGGTAACTGGAAAATGGTACACCGAAGAGTGTCCAAAAATTGATTGGAGAACTGGAAGAAAGAGGATTTGCGGAACTGCTTTTTACATCATGACAACGCGTCATCCCACACTGCTGAAGTAACGAGTAATTTTATTGCGATCTCTGGGATCGAAGAAATACGTACAGCACCATATTCCTCGGATATAGCACCTAGTGATTTCTGGTTATTTCCAAAAATTAAAAGGACAGGCCTTTAATAGCAACGAGGATATAATTAATGCGGTTAATGCCGAACTTGATAAACTTAAAAGGCAAGATTTTGAATACTGTTTTTGGAAGTGGATATATAGGCCTAAAAATGCATTGAAATCAATGGCAAAAGAGAAGATAAAAAAGGAAAAAGATTATGAATAGCCAAAAAAAATTTTTTTTTTGTGTCCCCTCGTACATACATTAAGAGTAAAAATAAAATATGTGTAGATAGTTCAGATCTGAATGTGAACTCGACCAGCAGAAAGCTATATGGTAGTAGGCAAGGAAGAACAAACAAAGATGGGTTGTCGACGCGCGAACATGAGCAATTCTCATAAAATTACTTAAATTAAACTAAGCGGTTGCACATAAGAAAAGTTCAAGCAGCCCATAGGAATGAAAATAAAAAAGAATCTCAATCAAATTGAAACATAAGTAAGATTATTAAGAACCAGTTTCTGCTTGTAAATCTAAACGATAAGTTACCAACAAATTAAGTTTTAAGTGAATCGAATCGTAACTAAGATTGTATCGCATGAATCGGTCTCCGAGATTCTCTTAATAAGTTCTATTCTATTTCGTTCCAGCCGTTTTCAATTCAGGAAAAACTATAAATTGTTTTCAACATAAGGGTTTCTCATTGAGCAAGATCGCATATGTGCTAAAAATTAACCACATGTCTCGTTCTGAGAGTTACTTTCTCTCTCACTTGGATACAAAATACCTCTTCTGCATAATTCATTGAAATGACAATAGTCACAGCGCACGCTATGGAATTGCTCGGCTTTTACGCACGTAAATGCAAGGAAACGGATCCCGTATATGCACAGGCGTGCCTGCCTACAAAGAAACAGCTTAAGTCAACGAATGATGCCATAAAACTCGAATGTACTAAGCCAATCAAATATCTGCTCGCTGATCCTTGGTCCACTTCCGAAAATTTTTATATTTTAATCCAAACCACAGAAATGATTTTTTCTAATAGATCGGTCCTAGGTACTTTTCCTGGAAACAAAAGTAATGTTCCTGCTAAGCTAAGCAATAGGCTACCTGTGTATCAAATTTCAAGCAAATCGAGCTATATGTGTATTAAATTTTTTCGAAAAAATCAGCCCTGGGTCCTCTTGCCGGTGTGAAAAATTGATGATATGTTATACTCGGACCTACTGAATATGTACATAAAATTTTATTAAAATCGATTCAGCCGTTTCTGAGGAGTATAGTGTCTAACACTAACATAGGAGTTTTATAAATTAGAGATAGATATATACAAAAAGAAGGAAATATGCTTTGCATTTCACATTTCAAAATCTCTCTTTTTTATCTTCTGATGTGTAAAATGCGCGAAATTCGTGTTGGTACAGCACCTTCTGAGCAATAAATATCTGCGAGCTCAATCCAAATTATATTGTAATATTTAATTTTTAGTGTAAGACAACTTTGTTTTGGTCTACACACATACTTCGCTTCAACTAAGACACCAAACACCTTCCGATCTATTTAAAAAAAAGATGCCTCGAATTATTTGAAATTTCGATTTCCTTAAGTCTGAAAAATATAGAACGTCACAGCATCGTATTGTCGTGTCCAAATCATTTTTTAAGATCGATAAGAACAATAACATTCGACGTACCAAATTTCAAGTAAATGGAACGTGATGCATCGTCAGGGTATTTTATATTTACCATTTGAATAATGTGTAATTTTCAATTTAATTCAATTTAGCTTAAAAGCTAAACTAAATTAAATTAATTTTCACTTCAAGTAATAATGTTTGGTTTCAAGTAATTAAAAATAAATGTCAGGTATAATTTAGTAATTATGTTTAATTCAGTTCAGCTTAGTTCAATTTATCTAAATTACTTTGATACACTTTGATATAATATGATTCAATTAATATATTACTATATATTACTATATATATATAATACAATAGTATAATTTATTTAAAAAAACTCACCCCATAAACAAGGCCCGCTGAGGCATATGTTATAAAAAATAATTCTATTTGAAAGTTTTGCCACTAAACATTTTTGCTCAGAATTGTGCGACACTGCCACTTATAGGATATTCAACCTATTTAGTAACTCTTCTAAGCAGAAACTGTAATATTATAATACCGTAAGCTCACAAGCCCATGGTTTCAAACCAAGGAGAATCATGTTGTCCCATCAAGCAATCATTGTTTTTCCTTCCATTTCTACAAATTACACAAACAAAATACATGAGCAATATGTTTTGAGATTACGAACTCTCGAATACACCTATGAATGAACCTATGATTACACAAATAAAATACACAGGCTTTTTGTTTTTGTATTCTTGCTACTGTGCTGTTGATGGGTAAAACTCAATACAAGGATTAAATAAATAATTGTAATTAGTAATAGGTTTATTTACTATTTTTAAGGAAACCAACTAATCGCGGTGGTGATTCTGTAAATTTCTGTTCCAAAAGTAAACAAAGAAGAGTGTAGAAGCAAACGGCAAAACAAAACAAACCGAAAAAGTAAAGGAGCTAGTTGAGCTTTTTAACGAATGCTCGGCCTACCTTTGCGGATTAAGCTTGTTTGTAATACTCGTTTATGTTGATATTCTTTCGGACGGTATTCGCTGCCACAAAATTTCTTAATATTTTTAATCTTAACGTAACCTACTGACACGGGAATCCAGGAATCATTACAATCTTCGAAGCAAGATACAGAATACGCCAAAGCACTTGCCAAATAATCAGATGGATTCGTCACACGGAAGTACTGAAATAGAATCAGCCAGCGAGGGAGAGATGGAAGCCACGCCCACACAAACAGATAAGTCAATAAGTCATTTACAGAAATAAATCTTAGAGCTAAAACGCTCATTAGCAGCGTTTGAAAAAGAAAAGGTTGTTTTAAGCCGTTCCATTGCCATGCAATCTAAATTTTTGTGAAAAAGTGAACGCTGTAATATCTTCGCTGGAATTTAATTTTAGACATCCACAATTATTAATTTGTAGTCAAATAACTACAGCGAGTAGTGACTTCCCACCTATTTCCGGAGGAAAATTGACCGATATTATCGGCTTTAGTACAATGGTAAGTAACTTGACAGCATTTTTGGAGAATGCTGGTGCTGCTGCACATTTAACAAATCCGACGCTTTTAAGTGAACTGGTGAGTAAACTTCCTATGAGCAAACGTGAGGAATGGGCTCGCTACGCTCTCTCCTTAAGGTTATCCTATATAAGTGTAACAAATTTTAATAAATGGCTGTAAGAAGTAGCAATGATTTTGAATGTAAATGATCAGCTGATATCGAAACCGAATATGTCTGCAAGGTCAGTTGGTAATGGCAGAAATAAAGTGCGGTTACTGCCAAAATATTCATCATCTATATCAATGCTTACAGTTCAAAGAAATCAAATGCAACAAAAGATTTTCATCTTGAAATCTTTGTGAAAGAATAGCATACATTAGCTTTTGTTGCCTACGTTTAGGTCCCAGTGCTGTAGTGAACGTTTTAAAGATTTTTACTAAAATATAAACAAATTATATAGTCTACTATGGTGACCTGATAATACAAAGATTTCATGCTAAGCCCCAAAGAATTGTCGTATTTGGGGGACGGAAAACCCGCACGTGATCGAAGAGAAGCCAATGCATCCTCAGAGATCTTGGTGCGGATTTTGGGCCAGCGGCATCATTGGCCCATTTTTCTTCGAAAATGCGGCAGGAGCCGCCGTTACGGTCAATGGCGAACGCTACCGCGCCATGTTAACGGATTGGTTCTTCCCGGAAATAGAAGAGGAGGACTTGGACAACATTTGGTTCCAGCAATTGGCCATACAGCCAACGTTACGATCGATCTTGTGCGCACTGTTTTTAAAAAAAAAAGTTACGTGGCGGACCCTATATAAGCAATAATTAAAAAATCCTTTTTCAGAGTTCGATGAGATCGACACCCATGCCTTCGACATATTAGAATTGCAGAACAATTTAAATAAGCGAATTTGTCTGTGAATTTAAAGAAAAGTCAATTCTGTGTCAGGCAAGTAAAGTACCTTGGGTACGTCATAGGAAATGGGGGTATCGCCACCGATCCAGAAGAAATTGTCTCAATCTTATCTTGGCCAGTACCCAAAAACATAAAGCAAGTGCGGGGTTTTCTGGGACTCGCGTGTCCTTTGCGTAAGTTCAAAATGGAGCCAATAATTAAATTTCTATTGAAGGATATTTTTCACGTTTACGGATTTCTCGAATTGCTCATTAGAGACAATGGTTCTCAGTTTAAACCTAACGGTTTTAATGCGTTTTTAACAAAAATTCCTTAAATTGATTTTCTGTGATATTAAATTTTGGAGGGCAATAAATGGCTGAGAGATTTAGCTCTTTGCCTTATGTATTCAAAGTTACAGTGGTAGCTTGAAGATAATTGATGGCGTGAGGCTGTAAGACGCAGTGTTTAAGGCGGTTTCTTAGGAGTATTCCAGTGCCGCCGTGCGCTTTGCCATCAGGGTGGTTAGTGGAGTAGAATATGAACCCAGGTATATAAAAGTTATATTTATCCGTCAAGTGCGTTTCAGACAATAGCATTACGTCTATAGAATACTCTGTTAAAAATCGTGCCAATTCTAATTTATGTTGGTTCACACCGTTTGCATTCCAAAAACAAATGGTTAGCACGCTCATTTTTTTTTGCATGAAGATTTGTATTGTAGCATGTTATTCTGGGCTTTAATCAAGTCTTGGATCATACTTTGCGTAGTTGACATGAACTATGTCATGCACTGCGTAAGGTTTAAAATCATCGATTCAATACCTCCCTTAGATTGATTCTGTGGCATACTATCTGAATCATTCTTCAGTACATTCGCATAAGATATTTTATTTGGATTTATATTATGCACATTTGGAACAGTTTTATCCGTAGCTTTTTCTACAAATTGGATTTGAGGTCTATTTGCCATTTGACTTCGGTGAGTCTGTATATTGTTTGTCAGCCTAACTTCTAGATCTTTATATACAGGGCAGCCCTTATAATTAGAAGTGTGATTAGCTCCACATATACTACATTTTTTCATGGTGGCTTCATCTTTCTTCGACGTGCATTCAGATGTAGGTCCCCACATGCTACGCCGTTTCTTTTGTGTGGCTCTTCTACTGTAACCCTACGATGTAGCAAATATTTTAAATTGTATATGGGATAGGTTTCATTTTTCTTTAACTGACTTGCATTGGGCTCTAGTTCTACCTTAAACATTGGCTGGGGTACTCTGTTTCTATTAAGTATATTTATGACCGATTTAGTACTGAAACCATTTTCTTCAAGAACCTCTTTTATTTCGTCTGACTTGACTGAGGATTCGATACCTTTAATTACAACTGTTAGGCCTTCCGAGCTCTTCAGTTGACATGAGTAATAATTTTTATTACTCGACGATAGAAAGCTTACTATTTGCATGAAGCTTTTTTCGCTGTAAGTTTGGATTTTTGTTTTATCGATGTTACCTTTTTTTAAAGGCACAACGTGAAGTTTATTAGTTCCGACTATTTTAGTAATATTATTAACAAACGTGCTTGAAACACGTTCGCGCAAGTAAATTGGCGGTGGTTTGGCATTTGCCACTGTGGCAGTACCCTTTACGCTGTCCTCACTTAATAAAGTAAATCGGTTGCTACTGGAGGGTTCTTGAATTTGCACTTTTTGTTGTTAGTGTTATTAATAGAACTCGATTTCCTCTTGACATTTATATATCGATCTAGTCCTATCTGTATTTTTGTGTTCTTTTTTATTTCATTGGGCTTACCGCTTGCATGTTCCTTTTCATTTGTATTGGTTGGCGATTTCCTGCTTGGTGTTTGCTTGCTGTTACCTTTTTTCTCTTGTTTTTCTGCCGACTTCGCCGTCTGTACTCACTGGATAACTTTTTTGTTTATTTTCACTTTGCCCTTATTGTTTATTAATATTATGTTCTATTATTTAATTTGGAGTTTATTAATATTTTCCTTTTTTAAAGTGCTCTTTAGATTACACTAAAGGCACTCGCTTACTTATTTTGATTTTTCACTGTATGTTTTGTTATATTTTATTTTATTTTTAAGAGCAGTGCTTAATTGCTTCTGTGCTCTTACAGCTCTTTCATGAAATAAGTCTGCATATACATACTTATATACATACATATTTTTTTAAGTCTGAGTTTACACGGGGATACTTTTTGTCGACGAAACACTCGTTTGTAGGGGAGGGGGCGACGACGAAGGCGACAATGCAAAGTGTCGCTGTGCTCGTTCGACTCGTTTTGTGTTTATATTCGTCTCTGCAGATTTTGGCATTCCCTTTTATTTTATTTCTCACTTTGAACTGATTGTAGCTGTCTAAAATTTCAAATGAATAAATGCCGTAAATTTGGAAATTGAAATTGGGGGTTTTTACTACAATATTTACATATATGTAATATATGTATGCAAACATATATGCCTTTGTATGTATCCGATTATTAATAAATATTTCAGAAAATGGAGTTTGCAGATAAAGTTGGAGTAATGCAAGAAATATTAGAGACTATTGAAGAAGCCGCTGAGATTGATTTTGATGATAGTGAAAGGCATGAGATATGTAAATAGATTACACTTTGGAAAGGGTAGAGTTGATGTTTAATAAAATGTAAAAATATATATGAGAAATAGATAAATAAAAGCTGTGTCTTCTTTTACACAAACATAGTGTTTTTATTTTAAACATGTTAAAATAAAATAAAGCGGAGTAGAGAAAAAAATGAACACCAAACAAATGTCAAAAAAATTGCTTGACGAAAGTGTCTCTGTGTGAACGTGACGCGTGACACAAAAGAGAAAATTTCGATGACAAGCGACAAAAAGTATCCCCCTGTAAACTCAGACTAAGCACACTGAAATAGGTATATAAAAAGAATTATGCATAACATGTAAAAATTCCTATCGAAAACAACAAACACCAGAAGGGCATAAAATCTTCTGTTAGTCAAGTATATTGTTCATTGTAATTTTGGAGTTGAAGATGTACAGTAAGCAAAATAAATACTTTGTAAAATATTTAGCGAATTCATGACTTTTCTTTTGTTCAAACATAAATTGGCGGCCGTGATGGGACCCGTCATATTAAAATTGTGAAATTCTAAAATAGACAAAAGAGTAGAAGTAGACTTTCTCGCTAGAATCGGTAACTCGTCTACCAAAAAGTTGGCTCCACGTTTATTGGGTTATAAGAAAGCTGCTCTCATCGTTTCATCAATCCAAGCTTTGCAATAAAAATCACCTTAATTGTCGGTGCAATAGCTGGATTTCTTCAACACGAGCAACATATCTTTCAGCACTGCTTTGCTACACCTAAGTCACATTGCGAATTCTTCATTAACCAGGTTTTTGTGCTTAAATTATTCGGAATGTCTGATATCGGAAAAGACAATGTAATGGAATTGGGCACCGAAGAACAAATGTTTTTGTCTTCGTTAGCATAACAACGGTCAACGATTGTTCGCAACCTACTTAGTCTGATGCAACGGATTGGTTTTGAAGAAGGTTCTTGAATGTCGATTGCAAATTGTTGAGTCTTATTTTCAGCATATCTCCAACGTACATAATAAAATTGAAGCTCTTGATCATACAGACATATCAAGAGCAGAAATTGAAGAAACTTACATTTCAACTAAGTCAAAAATTTACCAGAAGACGAACTTCTGAGTTTAACACCAGCGTTTTCAACGCCAAGGCATTTGGAAATACTAGTATGAGTAATCGACTATATATATATACGTGTATAGATATATAGGTATATATATATAATTGGCACTTTGTAACCGCTGAAGCGATTTTCGGCCGAGCTCCTCCTCCAATTTGTGGTTTTACGTCTCGTACGTATGGAGGGACCTACAGTTTATATTAAGCCGAACGGCTGATGGTTTTTTTTATGAGGAGCCTTTATTTCATGTCCGAAATACACTAGGAGGGGTGGACATTCCCTGCCGAGGGGCGACCGCAATTAGAAAATATAACTTATATAACTTTTGGATGCTGTGGCACCGGGATTTGAACCCGAGCCTTCCGAATGTCAGTACGCAAGGCTACCGCGGCCGCAAAGTAATCGACTACCTGAACTTAAATTACCGAAATTTGACGGAAAATACGCGGAATACAAAAGCTTCTTCGGAACCTTTTGTATCTTAGTGCACGATGATCCACTCATGCCAAATTTAACTACCTTCTGAATTGTCTTTCAGGGCCAGCTCTTCGAGTAATCGAGCCATTCCACGAGGAAAATTACCAGAAGACTATAGAACGTCTCTAGGAATGTTACGACAATAACATACTTATGTTTCAGGAACATATCACATTCCGGCGATGAATCATTTTGATGCGACAAGTCTACGTAATATTATTGATACAGTACCTGCGCTTCGCGGGTCCTTGCTCTCTTTGGGTTCCGAAAGCGACATAATGAATTCAATGCTAATTCACATCGTTTTAACAAAAATTGATTCGGACTCGAAATCATCATATAATCAAAAGCAGGGTTTTAATAACTTGCCATCGTGGGACGAATGCTACAAGTGGTTGAACTGACATTGTCAATATTTAGAAGCTTGTTCAAAGGGAGAGAACACTAAGGTAACACAACGCAATGGTAAGGTAGCTCGCACGAAAACTTCCAATTCTTTCGTCAACGCCATTTCGAATTGTATATATTGTAATAGCAGGTCACAGCCTCACAAATTGTTCTTCATTTCTTGCATTATCAGTTAAAATTCGTTTTGACTGGGTAAAAGAAGCAGGTACGTGTATAAATTGCTTGCGTAAAGTCTATTTATTATCCAAGTGCCCATCGAAAGCTCGTTGTCGTGCTTGCACCAATTACATCACTCTCATCTTCATTTTTTGCATGGCTCAAACACAGCTCCATCGCTAGCTCAACCGACAGAATCAAAAGGAAATAATCAACATCGCTCTAGCTCTTTGAATGCATCGTACAACTTACCAACGAATCCATCGGTTTCACTCATCGCACTCTCAACCAAAAGAGCTATAAGACCAACAACCGTGATTTTTATTCAAGACAAATTTGGCCAAGTGCAACCTGCCCGTGGTTTATTAGATTCATGTTCCGGGATAAGCTTCATCACTGAGGAAGTAGCGAAAATATTACAACTTAAACGAATCCTCTCCCCACCAGGAAATATCAGGTATTTCACACATTCGTTCAAACTCAAAATTATTTTATTGATTCCTCTAAATGTAATATTCCTGAAGGAATACAACTTGCAGACCCATACTTCTACATGCCACAGCGTATAGACCTATTGCTCAATGCAGAAATATTTTTTTGATTGCCTCCTTGATGACAAAATTTCGCTTGGTAAAGGTTTACCATCTTTACATAACAGCAAGTTAGGTTGGATAATAGGTGTCAATTTTGAAACGGCTTCCCATTCACGCCCGTGTACTTGCAATATCGCACTAAGCTCAAGTTTATCTACAATGGAGTCGTTTCTTCAATTTTTACTGAAAGGTCATCAACATTGTCCGAAGAGAAACTTTTGTGCGAACAGCATTTCAGTCAGAATGTCCAAGTAAAAGTCGATGGGCGTATACAAGTTCGGTTGCCATTTAAGGCTACGCCAACAACGTTAGGCAATTCGTTTTGCAGTGCCAAGAAGAGATTTCTAGCGCTTGAACGGCGTTTATGACTCAACAGGGAACTTAAGAACATGTACACAGATTTCATATAAGAATATATTGCACTTTTGCACATGTGTGCTATACAAGATTTTGATTTCAGTAGTCCGCATTATGTAATTCCGCATCATTGCGTACTCCGCCCACAAGGCACCACAACCAAGCTTCGGGTCGTATTCGACGCTTCAGCGCGCACTACTTGCGGTCGTTCGCTAAACGACATACTCATGGTTGGAGCAACAATTTAACCAGATCTCATCCTCACATTACTATCGTTTCGTTTACATCGATACGTTTTAACCGCTGACGTATCAAAAATGTATCGACAATTTCTAGTCGATGAGCCGAATCAACGCTATTATCAACTGATTTTATGGAGGAACGAAATCAATGAACCATTGCAGGTATTCCAACTGAAAAATATAACCTACGGTTTAGCCTCAGCCCCGTTTCATGCCATTCGCAGCTTATTTCATATCGCCGATATAAATCAGGATAAGTATCCTCTGGCTGCGTCTTTAATTCGTGAAAACTTTTACTTTTACCAGCTAGCTGATGCATCTTGTAGTGAGGTATCATTCAAAACAAATGAAGAAAACATTACCAAAGCATTGTTTATGTCTTGGAAACTTCCTTCTGACACTTTTGATTATCAATATGATTTGCCAGAGATGCAATCAGTTTTGTCAATAATATCCAAAATATTTGATATCCTTGGACTGTTAAGCCCTGTCATTATACGCGCCAAAATATTAATTCAAGAAATCTGGATCCGTCGATTAGATTGGGAAGAACATCTTCCTTCAGATCTACAGAGCATTCGGTTGCATACCAAATTCGATTTAAATTATGTTAACAAAATCGAGCTACCTCGAGACGTACACACTACAGCGAAGTTTGATTGTGAATTCCATGGATTTTCGGACGCTTCAACACGAGCATACGGATGCTGTTTTTATGCTCGTACTTTCGTAAATGGGGTATTCGAAACAACTTTGCTTATTGCAATATCGAAAGTACCACTGATTCAAGCTCAGTCATTCCCACGTTTGGAACTCTGTGCAGCGCTTCTGTTAAGTAGAACTTGGCAAAAAATACAGAACTACGTGCTTCAGTTTGGTTCTAAAATATATTTTTGGACTGACTCAGAGATAGTGCTACAGTGGCTTCACACACATTCATCTACATTGAACTGCTTTGTTGCTAACAGAGTCTCTGAAATTCAGCAAACGTCTGCAGGTATCACCTGGAAACATGTCCCAAGTCAAGATAACCCGGCCGATATCGTTTCTCGTGGCTCCAACGCCGAAAATCTGGTGAATATCATTTGGTTCACCGGACCAGAGTTTCTGAGAAAAAACACTTCAGAATGACCTGTGAATAAAAAGCAAGCGAAATTTAGCAGCCAGGATTTGGAACGTCGAAAAGTAATCAATCTTAAGTGTAGCAAGAGCAGCAACGATGGAAATATCCTCGAATCCCTATTTTATCGATGCTCATCATCTTTCCGGTTATTTCGCATTACTTCGTATATATTTCGAGTCAGCACCAATACTGCACATAGCGTACACTGAGCTGGACCAGACTTTCTGGAGAATTTTTGCAGCTATTCAAAAAATCGAGTTCGCTGAAGAGATAGAAAGTCTTCGGAAACAACACCAAGTAAAATCTTTCATACTGAAGTTGACCCCATTTTTACATGCAATGAATATTAACGGAGTGACAGTTGTCATACTCAGAGTCGGTGGTCGTCTGTCAAAAGCACCAATTCCTTTTGATGCCAAATTTCCAGCTCTTCTTCCGAAAAATCATCGACTTACAACATTATATGCAGAGAACCTACACAGGAAACATATAGAACCCAAGGTTCTAATAAGTTGGTTGCGTGAACGCGTATGGGTTATAAACGCTCGTGATATCGTAAGGAAAACTGTTCAACGCTGCGTCCACTGTTTTCATTACAAGCCCAAATTAATGCAACATATTATGGGGAATCTTCCCGCCAATCGCTTGCAAGTGCAACGGCAATTTCTTTTTAGTGGTGTCGACTTTTATGGGCCTTTCGCTACGACGCATCGTATTCGTCGCAAGGCTCCATATAAAACTTATACCTTCTGCTCAAATATAAACGGAGACTTTATCCATAACTCGACAAGGACAAGACATATGGCCATACTTTTTTTTGCTTAGGTTGGCAGGACTGTTATATGTTTACATGTCAAATTTGAGCGCGATCTGTAACATAGTTTTTTTTACGGCACTATAAACAAGTCAACCTCGAGTGTGTTTTTTCGAATTTTACTATGGAAATTAACGTTGAGCAAAGAGTTTGTTTGAAATTTCGTTATTCCAATGGAATAAGTGCGAGTCTTGCTTATCACGTGCACGTATTTTTGATTGGTATAAGTCGTTCAAGGACGGCCGTACATCGCTGGAGATCTTGCCCCATGATCGTCGTCCAGCAACGTCAATAAACGAAGAAAACGTCAAAAAAGTAAAGAAAATTGTGTTGGAAAATCGTCGTGTAACTGAAAGAGAGATAGCTAGTGAGCTCAACATATCAAATGGATTCGCTCATAGCATTATTCACTATGTTTTGGGCATGAGACGTGTGTCTGCTCGACTTGTTCCAAAATTGTTGAATTTTCTTCAAAAAAAGGAACGCAAAACTGTCGCCAAGGAAATACTCACAATGAGTGATACGGACATCCAGCACATCATAACTGGTGACGAGACTTGGGTCTATGAATACGACGTTGAAACAGCCCAGCAATCATCTGAATGGCGCTTTCCAAATGAGCCGAAACCCAAAAAACCACGTCAAAGTCGATCGAAAATCAAAGTTATGCTCACTGTTTTCTTTGATAGCCAAGGTGTTGTGCACACGGAATTCCTTCCAGAATGTCAATCCGTTAATGCTGAATATTATTTATCCGTTTTGAAGCGTTTGCGTGAGAATATTCGTCTCAAAAGGAAGGATTTGTGGGACAACAAAACATGGTTTCTACATCATGATAAAGCGCCAACTCATAGGTCTCGTCTTGTACGCGATTATTTGACCAAAAACCCCGTAAATATTGTTCCGCAAGCAGCGTATTCACCCGACATGGCACCGTGTGACTTTTTTCTTTTCCTAAACTGCCGCTTCGTGGAAAGCATTTTCAGTCGATTGAAGTCATAAAAGAGAATTCGAAGAAGGAACTGAAAGCCATACCTAAAGCGGCCTACCAGAAATGTTATGATGGTGGCATATGTGTATCGCCTCTAATCGTGACTAATTTGAAGGGGATAAAATAAATATTGAAGAATAATTAACCGTTTTTGTTTTATTGAGCAGTCTCGTTTATATTTGAGAAGGTATTGCGATATTCGTATGTTTTGCGTCTAAAGCGATACATGCAGAATTAGTATCTGACTTATCTACTAACAATTTTATGCTTTGCCTTGAACGTTTTATAGGCAGACGAGGTATACCTCAGCGCATTTACTGTGACAACGCTACAAACTTCGGCGTTGCTAATTTTAAACTAAAAGAACTTGAACAACAATTATTGAAGAAATCTGTAATTGAAGACGTTACAAGTTACAGCACAAGGACTGGATTTGAATTCTGCTTCATTCCTTCTCGCGCGCCATATTTTGGTGGCTTATGGGAGGCAGCTGTAAAATCGATGAAATCTCTTTTGATCAAAAATATGTCAAATACCCATCTCACTTTTGAAGAGCTACAGACCGTTGTGATTGAAGTAGAGACCATTCTAAATTCTCGTCCGCTGACACTTCTGTCAAATGACCCTAATGATGGTGAAGCATTAACTCCAGCCCATTTGCTGATCGGAACATCATTAAAGTCGTTGTCAGACAAACACATCGATGTAGACACAGCAACTTCATTAACGCAATGACAGCGCGTGACATATTTGAAACAACGTTTCTGGGAGATCTGGTCGCGAGATTATATTCTTAATCTGCTACAACTCTCTAAGTGGCTGAAGCCAGAAACCAACGTTGAAATTGGACAAATGGTCGTAATCCACGAAGCCAATTTGCCCCACAGAATTGGTCGCTTGGCAGAACTACCGATTTAGTTCCCGGCTCAGACGGCAAAATGAGAGTAGATGACATCAAAACTGCAAAGGGCATCACGAGGAGAGCTGTTCATAAAATAGCACCACTTCCGATTTAGTTCCCGGCTCAGACGGCAAAATAAGAGTAGTTGACATTAAAACTGCAAAGGGCATCACGAGGAGAGGTCTTCATAAAATTGCTCCACTTCCTCGTCAAATTAGACATTTAGAATATATTGCCCAATTTACTAATGATATTAGATACATTTGTGGTAAAGATAATAAAATAGCTGATACTCTTTCTCGTATCCCAGAAATCAATTCAATTTCAACAAAAGACATTAATTTTCAATACCTTTATGATGAACAACAAAAAGACGAAATGCTTAAAAATATTATTTCAGATTCAAATGCTAATAGTTATTTAAAAGAAATTAATGTATTTACCTATTCTAAATCTCAATATTTTGTGTGATGTTACACAAACACATTTTAGACCATATGTTCCTAATTCAATGAGAAAAATTATTTTTGAAAAAATTCCTTCTTTATCACATCGAAGTGTTCGAACAACTCGACGTGTCATTCAATCAAAATATTTTTGGCCTAATATGAGTAAAGAAATTAATAGTTGGACATCATCTTGCATTAAATGTCCAAAATCTAAAGTTACTAAGAACACTATAACTTCAATTCAAAATATTAATATTCCTTCTGGATGATTTGAACATATTCATATGGATCTAGTAGGACTTCTTCCAGTTTCAAATGAGAATCGATACATATTAACAAGCATTGACAGACATACTCGATGGCCGGAAGCATATCCACTCAAAGAAATTAGCTCCTCGTCTCGGTATTCCACTCAATATAACGGTAGATCAAGGGAGCATGTTTGGTCAGATGCATGTCACTGTGCAAGATCAGATGACCGTGACCCTGAAATAGTATTTGCATACGAAACATACATGCATACATGTCACCGTTTTTCTAGACTGTAACAAACATATTTACAGGTTTTTATTTTTACTTATTGCATTTTTTGTTATGTTCAGTATATATATTTATATATATACTTATATATATATAAGCATACATATTTTCTTAAGCACACTGAAATAGGTATATAAAAAGAATTATGCATAACATGTAAAAATTCCTATCGAAAACAAAAAAACACAAGAAGGGCATAAAATCTTCTGTTGTCAAGCATATTGTTCATTGTAAATTTGGAGTTGAAGCTGTACAGTCAGCAAAATAAATACTTTATAAAATATTTAGCGAATTCATGACTTTTCTTTTGCTCAAACACTAAGCTTAAGCCTATTTCCACCGGACGTAAATGCATTTTAGCTTAAATGCATTTAAACATCGCATTTAAATTACAATAAAATTTTTAGATTGATATGAAGATTACACTTCTCTCCGGGAAGTGGTTCGGGGACTGATCTATTAAAAAAAACTTAGTTATGGATCGAATTACTAGAAATTCGGTAAATATGTGTCTTTTTGCTTATATTAACAGGAAGACTACACTTATCTCCGGAAATTGAACCGGAGACTGACCTACTCAAAATAAACTTATTTATGGTTCGGCTTACTTGAAATTCGGTACATAGATAGCTTAGATTAACAGGAACACTACTCTTCGTTCCGGAAAATTGCCGGGGACTTGCCCATTCAAAAAGTCGGGCTCTTCCTCTCTGCGGGAAGTGGAAGTGTCAATGTCAAAACCACAAATTTTGTATTCCCCAAGTATTGAGTAAATAAAGTCATTATAAAAAGATATCCCATTATTTAAAGAAATTTAATTTTGAATCTGTTTAATTTAAGTCTAACAATAAATTTTAGAATCTTAATAACTTATAAATTACTGCTTTAGTCCATTAATAGCAAGGGTTTAGCGAATTCTGATGATTTTGCAGTTCTGACAGGTATTTGTCACTTCTGTGTCTACCATTGGTATTTCAAAGTCTCTATGATATTCTCGTTGTGCATGTACCAAGGTGCACCTGTGAGGTATCGTAACATTTTTGATTGGAATTGCTGTACTTTATGAATACTAGTTGCGCAGACAGAGCCCCATATTTTTATTCCATACATCCATATTAATTATATAGAAGAATTTTATGATCCAAGCATAAACTCGAGTTTTTACAAAGTAGCCAACTTAGGCTAGCGGTTTTAAGTTTGAGGTGCAGAAATATGGCAATATTTAACTTTGCTTGCCTGAGGGATCATTACTATATTTAGTTTCAGTATTGGGCATGTGTCTGTCTTTAGAGTGAATGTTACAAGCTTACACCTTTGCTCGTTCACTTCTGTTTGCCACTTTGACAGCCAACTTCCAACGAGTTTTAAGTGGTTTTCTAATGTGATTGATACTTTTATTAGGCACTTGATCCGACATAAAATAGCGGTATCATCTGCGAATGCTGAGGTTAATACCTTTGCGCATGTAGGAATGTCTGCAGTAAATAAGATAAACAGTATTGGTCCCAAAACGCTGCCTTGCAGAACACCAGCCATAATTGGGTATTCTTCTGAGATAAATTCTTTCCCCGGCTGAGGATTCCGTCAATATGTGGCTTCATTAACTTTTTGAGCGTGAAGACACAGTCAATTTTTAGTTAGTTTGGTTTCACCACTAAGGATACTGGTTCCACGCACTGTTGCTTTCTTCGATAACGCCCATACTGAGCATTCTGTCCAGCTCTTGATATATAAGCTTTTTATGGCAGGGGATATGATGTAGTGTCCTTCTTTTACAGGTAGATTTTCGTCAGTTACTTCTATGGTACGCTCTTCTTTGTCTGTCCGACCTTATCTTAAAACGCCAAAGGAAGGAAACTACCCTATGACGGTTGCTAGCGCTTCGTCGAAGTGCAGGTCGCCTTCGGCGGCTACGAGCTATGAGAATTCAACACTTGCCGGGCTTGTTCTCGATCTCTTACTAACGACATCTAAGTTGAAGGCTCTCCAAAAATCAATACCCAAATAGACGTCTTGTTGTAATTCTGGAACTATCAAAAACTCAAGGTCTCTTGCTTCATAATCCCATAATACTAGTAGGACGATTATGCCTGACACTGGTGTTTCGCTACCATTAGCAGTTTTGACGCTTTGACATTTGATGGAAATAATTTTATGCTCATAGCCTTCTAAGATCTGTTTTGCATCTTTTCACAGACAACTTGCTCCTGCTCCCGAATCTAACAGTGCCAAAACTTTCTTACCATTTATCTTTGTTTGTGCAAAAAACGTATTATCGTTTTTCAAGGTAACTGTAGAGGATATAATTTTTTTGTGAATTTTCTAAAAAAAATTTTCTTTTATTTCTCATTTTCTCGATATTTGTATAGTTTCTGTTACAGATTCACAGAAGATTCTTCTCCGAGCTTCTTCATATGCCAATTTTGTTTCATGTAAGCTCTTGACTTCACTTTTCGGTTTCGCAACTATATTTTCTCTAAAACATTCATTTTGTCGCATCAAAAATTTGTATTGTGGGTGGTCTCCGGATGTGTGCTTTACTGGCCGGATCTCCCGGAACTCTCCGCCAGACCGGAGTTTCCCTTTTCAGGTTTAAAAACGCAAAAGGACATATCACCACCACACGAACAACAGACCATATTGTGGAATGTGGACTTACAGCTTGTCTCTTTCTTGGCTTCGGTGAAGCAAAACATTAAATGAAATAGGGAAGGGCAAAGGATTTAATTGACGACACTGGATTATCGATGGATCTCAGTTGAGATGTGGACGTGGGTTTAAGTACTTTGTTACTAATTGGTGGTTGGCTATACTGTGGCTTAGATGAATATTTAATTGCCTCAATAGTATTTATTTTTTCATTCACTTGCTCTTGTGGAGACATGACTTCATTAATTTGTCTGTATCGACTTCTATTCTCCCTAATCAGCCTCTCTGCACGCTAACACTCATCGTTTAATTCTGCTAGTGAGGTTGTTTTCGATGCAAAGGTGATTTTAGCGGACTGTGGATTAAGATTTCGCTTAAAAATATCTACGAGGTCCTTTTCAGCCAATTTCTTACGCAGACGGAATGACAAGTGATGGATTTCGTCATAATATTCATCGAAGCTCTCTGTCGGCATCTGTTTACGTTCAATTATTTCTCCAATTATTTCAAAGTCTGAAACCTCTGTTTTATATTGGGTTAATAATTCTGCTTTTAGCTCAAAATATCCAAAGTCGCAATCGTCGGCATGATCTTCGAGTATTTGCCAGTACCATCTTGATGCATTTCCAGTCAGCAGGTAGTGGAAGTCCGTGAAAAGTTGATAGAACGAAATGTCGTGTTGTGCACGCATCTTCCCTGCTCTGAATGGAAGGCTTTCTAAGCTCATACCTTTGGGAGTACCATCAAACTTGATATGCCATTTTTCTAAATCTACATTCTTCCATTTTCATTTCTTTCAGTTGGTTCATCTTTATCCTGTCTGGCTCTTACGCGATGGACTTCATTCCGATAAAGTGCCATTAAGTCTCGTTGTTGCGCCATTATAGCCATCAAACGGCTCAGCTGCTGGTCTGAATCGTTGCCTTGAGCCTTGGAGAATGTAGCACCTGATTCCCTTAAATGCGTATTCACCAGGGGGTCATCATTACCACTAGCACCTTCTTGCTACCGCTCAGGCATCTCAAGTACAAAGTCTACGGGATGTTGTCTACCGTATCTGGTTGAACAACGATCTCGCAATTTGATTTTCCAATGCCCGTGTAACGCTGTGGGTTACCTTTCTGTTCGTGCTCAATAAGCCAAGTCCCCTAACAATTCTTTCTTCTGATTATTTTCCCTCCATTCACACTCTCTTGCATACAATTGGCAAAATTTCTTCATAATTACTTTGCCAGAGAGTTCTAATTATAAACTAATATTTTTCATAATCAAGATTATTTCAATAAATTTTAAATTAATTAAGTAAAACCTTCAAATTGGGAAAACTATTCTAATTAAATACAAAAAGGTTATACTAACTCAAAATTAAATTCAAGGTAATTAAATAATTGAAATTAATTAAATGGCGGCCGCGGTAGCCGAGAAGTTAGCTTTGCGTACTGATAATTGGAAGGCTCGGATTCATATCCCGGTGCCACCAACATCCAAAAGTTATAGAAAATTAATTTAAATAAAAAATTAACTTAAATTCTCTAACTGCGGTCGCCCCTCGGCAGAGAATGTCCACCCCTCCGAGTTTATTACGGACATGAAATGAAGAGCGCGGAACGTATCTACATGTACATATGTTCAAAAAATTAAAAAAAGTGACAATTGCCACTACGTGAGTATATGTATTTGTAAAAAAATTCTGGTCGCTGTTCTAGGAGATTTTATTATATTTTGTTTCAGCTTTTTTTCTAATATTATTTTATTGGTGTTGCGCCAGAAAATAAACAGACGAAAAAATATCAACAGAAACGAGTATTACAAGCAGGCGGTTTATTGAGTTTTTGCATTCAAATCAACAGCAGTGTTTTAATATCTAAAATCGAGTTATTTTAAATAAAGAACTATTTTAACAATTAAACAGACTTACTCTTCGTTTCCTTTCCTGTTCTGTACAAAATGAATTCAAAATGAAGTATAAGAAATGCATAAATGAACGCTTCCTTAAAATTTGAAAATTTTTAACACAGAAAATTAAAGCGACACCATACTTAAAAATTCAGTAATATTTTAAAGTAAATCAAGGTTAAGAACATAAATGTAAAATTGAATAAATGAAAATCTTAAGTTTGATCTGCAACATCCCGCTACATCTAAAAGGGCTAATTTTGTAGCTGGTCTACACAGTGTACCAGTAGTTGTTTTTATAATGGCTGAACGCACTTGACCATCCGGCGCCTGTTACAATACCCTGCTTCCATTCTCCTCGACGCTCGTTTTCATCACATACAACCACTACGTCACCAATCTTGATAGGTTCTTCACGTTGGCACCATTTGCTACTTCTTTTAACTGTTGGAAGATATTCTTACACCCACCACTTCCAAAAAGTTTGTTTCATTGCTTACGTAAACATATATTCTCGTCTATACTTGTCGTTTTAACGTCATTTGGACAACCCAAAATGAAATGATTTGGAGTTAGAGGTTCTGCATCTTGGCTGTCTAAGGGCAGATAAGTCAACGGACGGGAATTTACCAGATTCTCCGCTTCTATAAATAAACTCTGTAGCGTCTCTACTTGATGTACCTTTGTCTTTAACGTAAAAGAAAGTACTTTCTTTACGCAGCGCACCATCCTTTCCCATGCACCACCATGGATTATCCAGTGAATTGAATATCCATTCTATACCCTGCCGCGTGCCTTCTTCGACCAACCCTCTTTCTACCAGCATCGAGTCACAAAATTTGTGCCTCTATCACCTCTAATTCTAATGGAACTCGACGTCTGTTTATAAAATTTCTCAAACATATTATAAAAGCATCCGCAGACAAATCTCTAGTCAACTCTAAATATATTGCCTGTACTATAAGACATGTAAAAAGACAACCCTATCTTTTCTCTCGACGACGTCCCACGGCTACGAAGTAGCGTTCGAAAAAATCCATACCTGTATAGCTGAAGACTCGAACAAAAACAGCAAGTCGATCTCTAGGTAATTGTCCTATAAGTGGCGGTTTTGGTTTGGCTTTTTTATTTTTACAATATTGGCTATTTTTAGTAGCTGAGTTAACTATTCTTGGTTCTGATGTTTATATTTCTCGTGATAGTAACGTGCAATTAATCCAGTCAGAAGATGACTGTTTGGTAAAATAATAGGTCTCTTCGTATTTAAGGGAACGCACTCCGCATTATCAATTCGGCCTGAGAATCTCGAAGATTAAAAATGGACTGTTTTCTGTTTCATCTAGGTATGTACTTTGCTGTCAGTTGTAGACTTGAAATAGGATACGATTTCTTCCTTTTGCTAATTTTTACAGATTTGAATTTCAGTACAGCTAGTCTAACCCAGGTAATAACCTTAAGCAATTTATGATAGTTAAAACAATGTTTCAAACTTTATTGTTGTACTTTAGGATCAATGTCGACAACAAATATGCTTTTTAAATGGCTCTCAACATCACAAGATTGTTTGATACAACCATCGAAAAGGATTGGCTAGGTCGCCTCCGGCTCTTTTAAGAATTTTGGGCCACTTATCCCTAGGGCGTTATTAGCAACTTTTGCTTGCATACGAGTAGCATCATCGGCGGGATTCTGTTTTCCAGGTACCCAACGCCACCACGTGATATCAGGCGAATCTAAAATCTCTGCAATCCTGTGGGCTACGAACTGCTTGTAGCACCGACTGTCCGACATGATCCAACTTAAACATCGAGATTTCCCAGCTACGAATACCACGCTTACGTTACTGTAAGCGACTGTACGCCAGTACGCTATGTGCAAGACTATCCTGGTAGTGTCCTTATTGAAATGCTCATGATAACAACGGGAAATATTCAAACTTCTAGCCTGGCCTAAATCTTTATACCAATTGTACTACTCTGAAAAAATCTGCTCCGGTATTGGCGATCTCCAATCTATATTCCGGCGCCATAAAGTTTGCAATATAATTTTGGACTTTATGGTTACATTCCCAAGGTAGCCAAAAGGATCAATTATATGGTAGACAGTGTAAGACTTAACGCATCAGCTTTTGTCGGACGTCGCGCGCTAGATAGCACATCTTTTGGCACCCTCGAAAAGTTTAATATGAAACAAAATTGGTCATCAATGCAACGCCAATGCATTCCCAGTACCTTTTCAGTCAGCGATTGATTGGAATCAAAGTTCATCATTCTGGGTATAACGGTACTAATGAAAGTGTAAAGCGAACATTTGCACAATTAGATAAAAACCCACGTAGGTCGAATCCGGCGGACGCATTAATTCGCTTGACCATCGTCGAAATGTCTATAGCTTCCTCTGCTGTTTCGAAACTATCGACAGAGTCGTCCACATATGACAATCAATAATTGCGCTAGCAGCCCTCGGATAATCCTTTCCAAACTTCTTTGCATTTAAATTCTTAACATATTGTGCTGAGCATGGTGAGCATACCGAACCGAATATCATCGCAGTCATTACATACACTTCCAGTTCCTTAGTTGAATCTCCATTTCGCGTATGTCAGCTAGATGTGTGTGCCGGAACTTAAATCAAATTGACAACAAAGGTTTCGGTTGATATGCCTCAGGTCCTTTCATTAACCTCGAATTGAAAGACACTCCATTAATGGAAGCTGCGGAATCGAATCCACATGCATTTTATTTTCTTTATTAATAATGCAAACAGCAAAATGTGGCAAATATAACGTTTGAGGGCAAATCTTCGATGCTTCTGAATGTGATAATTTTATCGGCCTCGCTTATTACCACTTCAGCCAGTGGTTTCACACTAAAATTGTCTATACTAACATACTCCGTAATTTGTTTCTGGTAGTCTCTCATCTGCTCATGTGCTTACGTCACAATCAATTCGACACACAACTCCGTCGGCGCTTTCTTTATTAGAACCAAATGTTATACAGCATAAACTAGATCTATGAATCGAAAAATATTCATCAAGATTAATTACTTCTAACGGTCCAACTAAATTTATGTGTGGCATACCGATGAGCATTCGTGGAATAGCAATCTCATAATCATCATCTGAAATATCATTTGATATTTTGTATTTTGATTTAAAACTCTCGAAATTTAATGTCTGCGTTGGTAGTTTAAGCTTTTTTGTTGTACGTACGTTTCTCATTTGATAATTTGGTGTATTTCTCTTAACACCAGTAACTTCTAAATCGAACTTTCGGCTTGTTGTTTTACCTTCTATCCACCTAAATGACAATAAATCTTGTGGTCCTTTCAAATTGACAGCTTTGACAATACTTCTTTCGATTAACGATATTTTCCAACCATCATCGAAAAATGCCATGACTTTGCATTTAAACCAGGGCCCTTTTATTGAAATAGACAAAAATTTAAACAAATTTTTTTTTTACTAAATTCCCTTTCGAAAATGATATGAAAAGTACTGGTTTAATCTGCCAGCTGTTTTCGAGCATCTGTTTCTGTATTCGAAATTGGCTTTGAGTTGAACCCTAAAAGTTTCATGGAGCAATCTATTGTGAATTCTTTTGCATGAATTAAGACCACACTGACGACGACTTATACAATGGGCAGCACTGTGACCTGAACGTAGGCAACAAAAACATAAATGATTATCTTTTACAAACTTCCATCTTTTTTGCATTCGATATCTTTGAACTTTAAGCACTGATATGATTGATTTGATTGATGATTGTTTTGACTGTAACTGCACTTTATTTCTGTCATTACCAACACTGGTCTTGCAGACTTATTCGGTTTCGAAATCAGCTGATCATTTACACTCGAAATCTTTTGTGGAAAAAAAGGCTGTCAAGTTGCTTACCATTGTACTAAAGCCGATAATATCGGTCAATTTTCCTCCGGAGATAGGTGGGAAGTCACTACTAGCTTTAGTTATTTGACTACAAATTAATAATTGTGGATGTCCAAAATTAAATTCCAGCGAAGATATCACAGCATTCACTTTTTGTTTAACTGACCACTACAGGGCTTTTGTAGACGAAACAAATTCCCCAGATCGGTGTGCATATACATGGTAGTAGTTTCTTTAAAGACCGCAAAGCACATTGGCCATTCTTTTTGCGATCCATTACACTCAGGCAAATCTAAAAGTTTTCGAATATGTGGCTGTTGTATAATTATTGATTGTGGCAGAAGGCTCGTTTGAGATTCACGCAATCCTGCGAATATTTCGAAGCAAACTGGGAATGTTTTCCATAAGTATTCGGAGGATTGTTGGCAGTTGTTGTGTAAGCGGTATTACTGGAAAAGTTATTAAAGTTAGGATTGACAAAATGGGCGTAAGTTGCACAATTCGGTGGTAATTCGGAATGTGTGACTTTTGGGTTTCTGACGGCTGTTTGTTGGTAACTATTACCACTGGCGAAGGTAACATGGCTATTGGGAACTATTTTTAAGAAATTACTATAGGTAGAGGTAATGTTGGCAGTACATCGAGCGGTTGAAACATCGGCAGTGGTGATGTTGGCAAAGTTACCACTTTTTACGTTGACATTGGCAGAGAAAATGTCGGCTGCGTTAGTGTTGGCAGAACTAACAATAGCAGAAGTCGCACTGGCATAGGCGGTATTGGTATGAATAACGTCGTCAGAATTGACGTTGACAGAGCTGATATTGGCAAAATGGGGGTCGATAAAAGCTACGTCGGCCGAATTGACGCTAAATTTAGATTGCATGGCAATGGAACGCCTTAAAACAACCTTTTCTTTTTCAAACGCTGCTAATGAGCGTTTTAACTCTAAGATTTATTTCTGTAAATCACTTATTGACTCCCTCGCTGGCTAATTCCATTTCAGTACTTCCGTGTGACGAATCCATCTGATTATTTGGCAACTGCTTTGGCGTATTCTGTATCTTGCTTCGAAGATTGTAATGATTCACTGGATTCCCGTGTCAGTAGGTTACGTTGAGACGAAGAATATTCAAAAATGTTGCAGCAGCAAATAAACGTTTGAAAAAATATAAACATAAACGAGTATTACCAACAAGCCGTTTATTGAGTTTTTGCATTCAAATCAACAGCACGGAACTATTTTAACAATTAAAAGGACCTACTGTTCGTCTCCTTTCTTCAAACGTTCTGTACAAAATGAATTCGAAATGAAGTATGTATAAGAAATACATATGTTCATATATAAATTTTCATTGTAGATTTTAAGCTTTTTAACGAACTAAATTAAAATTATGGTATCACATCATTCAGTAATGTTTTAAAGTAAATCAAGGTCAATAACAAAAATGTAAACTTAAATAAATGAAAATCTTAAGTTTAATCAGCAACAATTGGGCATAATAATTTTCTTAATATTTGTAGATATTCTTTAGATATTGAATTTATTTTATTGGTGTGGATTGGCGTTGCTCTTGGCGTTGGTTATGCGTGTGTATAAGTCCGTGGGTCTTCTGTCCAAAGTCGATGTCTACTAGGCTCCCTCCTATCTGTCTGTTGGGATAAGTCTCGGTGGTACCTTCAGCCACTGCAACCATAATTTGTAATTCGTGCCGTTTGCTCTGGGGAAGGAGTGATATACGAGGAATTCAAGAGGGAGATGGAAAAGGAAAGTAGGAAACTATCCTGTCAGTTGGAGCCAGCTCACCCATTCTACTCGTGTTCCTTGACTAGCCATGGACCTTGTTGCGGCTGCCAAGTTTCCACAAGGTCCCCTTTACCTGACACCCCTGGTATGTGTTATTTGAAATTGAAAGAAAAAATTTAATTTTCAGAGGAATCTAAAAATTTTTTCTTCAAAGTAATGACCATTGGCTTCTACACATTTCGCCCATCTCTCAGGCAAATTATGGATACCATTCCAAAAAAACTTTTTCTCTTTCGAGGCAAACCATTCGACGATCCATTTCTCGACTTCTTCAAAATTAGCGAAGCACTGCTCTGCAAGGGAGTGTCCCATCGATGCGAAATGGTGAAAGTCGGACGGGGCGAGGTCTGGAGAGTACGGCGCGTGCGATAATATTTCCCAGTTAAGTGTTTTCAATGTGTCGTTCACTAATTTAGCGGTTTGTCATGTTGCAAGATAACTCTGCCATGTCTTCGGGCCCATTCCGTCCGTTTTTCGATCAACGCATGATTCAAATTGATCATTTGTTGTCGGTAGCGATCCGTGTTCACCGTTTCACCAGGTTTTAATAACTCGTAGTACACCACACCACACTGGTCCCACCAAACACAGAGCATTGTCTTACGGCCAAAGCGATTTGTCCTTGCAGTCGATGGGCCAGCTTCACCAGGGGAAAGCCATGATTTTTTTCGCTTCGGGTTCTCAAAATTAATCCATTTTTCGTCCCCCGTGACAATTCGATGCAGAAAAGATTTCCTTTCGAATCGTTGAAGCAGCATTTCATAAACGGTTTTTCGATTTTCCATTTGTCTATCGTTCAGCTGGTGTGGCACCCATTTTCCATACTTCTGGATCTTTCCGATGGCTTTTAAACGTTGGCAAATTGCTCTTCGAGTCACATGTAGTGTTTCTGCCAATTTTTGTTGCGATTGGGTTGGATCAACATCCAATAACGCCTGCAATTCCTCGTCTTCGAACTTTTTCGCTGCACCAGGATGTTCATTGTCTGTCAAATCGAAATCTCCACTTTTAAATTGACGAAACCATGTCTCACATGTTCTAATCACTGGAGCATGTTCACCATAAGTTTCAACCAGCAACCGGTGAGCTTCAGCTGCTTTTTTCTTTTGATGAAATAAGAAAAGCAACGAATGCCGCAAATGCGATTTACTTGGAACGAAACTCGACATATTCACTGAGATAAACAAATATGAGGCTATTAATTGACCAATTCAGCTACTTATGCAGCACGTGGCCCTTTAGCCGCTGATCGAACACTGCTGCTACGATAGATGCGGTAGTTACGCCGGCGCTTCTGCTGTCCACGCGTATGCCTCGCTGCTGCTTCTGCAGTCGACGCGGTTGCTTCGCTGATACTGCTGCAGTCGATGCGGGTGCTGCGCTGGTTTTTGCTGTTGACGCGGATGCTTCGCTGACGCTGCTGTGGTCCACCGTCCAGTTTCTTAACTGACTGAGCGACTCTTCCTTCTCTATTTTCCTTTTTGGGTTTTTAGGCTCTGATAGGCAGTAGCCCGACCCAGCTGGACCTGAAAATTTTGACGTGGATGAAAACTATCTGGAGCGATTCTACTTAATTGCCTAATCTAAATATACTTTCTTATTTCATTTTCTTTTATTTCATTTTTATATTGTATTTATTTTTTTTGTATCTTTATGTGGTTGTGTATGTCGGTATTTGTGCATTTAGTTTTTATAATTGAATTCAATTTCACTTGTTTAAGCCAAAAGCCTCAAAAGTTAGAGATAATCTAATAATTAGCGATGTGCCTGTATGCACATTCGTAAATAGATATAAACATAAAAAGAATAAGAATTCCGTATTAGTTCTATTCGACAGTTTTCAGTACATACGTTTTCGAGCATAATAATTATTATTATTCATTAAATTTATTAAAGGCAGCTAATTTAAGTATTTAATCACTTTCTTCGATTACGATTGTTAAAGGTAATATTTGGATACCTATTTCAATATAAGTTAGTACTTTCACTAACACCCTTATTTTATTACATTATTCGGTTCCTTTTTTTTGATTGGGTCGCGGGTTCGTGCCGGCGTTCTATTATTGAGACTCACGGTCTCAACATCACATTAAATTTATTTCAGCTTGCTTTTATCATATTATTGTTTTATATCCATTATTATCGTTATTATTATTATTATTATTATCTTATTCTTATTTTATTTTTATTTTCTTTTAGTTCATTTTCCCTATGTTATATTTTCACTTTTTCTTTTTTTTAATTTGACTAATTTCAGCCCTTTTTCTTTTGCTTATAAAGATTTATTCTTTTTATTTTATTTTTGGTTTTTAGTTATTCCTACTTATTTTAATTAATGAACTTTCTAACTTTAATAAAATTCTAAACTCTAAGTAATACAAGCTTTTTCCTCTTATCGATAATCACCTCTTTAACAGGAGTTTTTCGATTTTTCTCTGAGGTCTCGGTTGATAATTTTTTTCCGTTCAAGCGGATTTTTTTTTTTTTTTTTCAAAAAATTGCTTTTCACTTCCACTTGTGATCACTACTACTTTCTTATGATCTTTATTATCGGTGTTACTGTTGATCAAACTCGAGGTGAAGAAATTTTCACAAGTAACTTTCACTCGAGCAGACTCACAAATTTTAAATTTTCACAGCCATACACACTAAAACTGGAAGCTCTCGGAGATTATTATGATCCCTAAACCAGGTAAAGATCCATCCTTGGTGGACTCCTATAAGCCTATTAGCTTAATTACGGTATTCTCAAAAATCTTCGAAAAACTTTTATTAAAAAAAATATTACCGATTTTGGAATCGAAACAGACCATACCACGCCACCAATTCGGGTTTAGAGAAAAACACAGCACAATAGGGCAGGTGCATAGAATCGTAGCACACATAAGATCAGCGTTTGAAAACAAGCCATATTGTACTGCAGTGTTCCTCGATGTTGCTCAGGCATTTAATAAAGTTTGGTTAGATGGTCTATTATACAAGCTGAAAGTTACACTTCCCGTAAAAATGTATGATGTCTTAGAAAGCTTTCTTATTGACAGAAAATTTCGTGTTAAGCAAAAAAGTTACACCACCCAATCCTATGAAATATCTGCCGGTGTTCCACAAGGAAGTGTTTTAGTGCCCGTCTAATATTTAATTTATACGAACGATCTTCCCACAAACCGAAACCTCATCACATCAACTTTTGCGGATGATACAGCAATACTTAGTGTCCATTCAAACCCCATGACAGCCAGTTACAGATTACAAGAACATTTAAAAGTAATAGAAGAGTGGCTAACAACTTGGAGAATTAAAGTCAATGAGTCTACGTGTAAGTGTACACAAGTAACATTTACCCTAAAAAAAGACACATGTCCTTCCATCTCTATAAAAGGGAATACAATACCTCAGAAAGAATTCGTTACCTACCTGGGAGACACATTGGATAAAAGACTCACCTGGAAAAACCACATAGACAAAAAGATTACTCAAACCAAATTGAAAATTGCGAACTTGCATTGGATTGTAGGTTCTAAGTCCAAATTAAGTCTAGAAAACAAAGTTTTACTTTTTAATATGCTAATAAAGCCATCTTGGACGTACGGGATCCAAATTTGGGGCTCAGCATCTAGATCTAGCCTGGATAGAATTCAAAGACTGCAGTCTAAAACCTTAAGATCAATATGCAAAGCCTCTTGGTATGTAAAAAAACTCCGCAATTCAAAAAGATCTCGGGATTAAAACCGTCACGGGGAAATAGAGAAACTGCTTAAAAATTACTCATTAAGGTTATCTAACCACCCAAACTTTCCAGCTAAAAAATTATTACAGCAGAACTACCCTAAGCGATTAAAGAGAAAGGATTTACGTTTGAACTGTGACTAAGGGCTCTGCCGCATCCAATTATTCTACATCGGCGTTGCGCTCCGCATATATCCTTCATGATATTATAATTTACTTCAAATTATCCTTTATGATATATCTTTTGTTATGAGTGTTTGGTATACCTAATGATATCTATATAAACACATTCTTTGATAAATTTAAGTTATATTCGTAATTTATTGTACTTTGCTTACTTTGTTAATCTATACAGTGGTAATGATTAACTTGTTCTAGGAATAAGAATTAGCTTTAAGATTTTCGAAATTATTGTTAGTTTCCGAAAAGGAAAGATTCAATAAAACATTATAAAAAAAAAATAAAAAATAAAAAAGTACACACTACCAGAAAACTTATAATAACGAGGTGCAATTGACTTTTGGTTCGATGCTCGCTTGAAGTTTCTACAGAGCTAGAAAATCTTGGGAAAGGGATTCACCACTCTGTTAAATTTTGGCTGTAAACTAACAGAATTGATGGTTGTATAATGTTTAGTGGGGGTAATAAATGGGCCGTTTCCAATGGAATTAAGAAGTATAGGTTCTTTCGTTTATATACGGTATCAATTAAAGTTTATTCAGTTTTTTAAGTTATAAAATTAATTATTTAAAAAAATTAAGAATAATATAGATTTAAAATTCGTTGTACAAATTTTTAGACACAAATCGTCTTAGTGTCTTTGAGACTATTTAGTTATTAAAAGACTAGGTCTTTGAAAATTATTTGAAATTACAATTAAAGAATTATAATCAAAGATATAAAGAAATATTTTGACTTTAAATGAGGAAGAGCGGTCCGTGGTCGCGATGTCGATTCGTTGGGGGTTGTAAAGCGACTGATAAAGCTGCCTGTCGCTGTTGGCTATTTTTGCCGGTTGGTTAATTAAAAACGGTGTTGCTGGTGCAGAGCGTTGGCAACATTGGGCAGCACATCGCGGCGTTGCCACCTGAGGGGGATCACTCCGAAAACATAAGCAGATCCATGTCCTCAACACGGCGCCCCCCGGCGTTGGTGCCTGTATCTCCTTCTCCAGCTTGCCAATCAGACTCCGGACGTCCTTCACCAATTGTTGCAACTTCTTCCGCTGCTGAGCAGACCGGCTAGATAAAGCTGGCCTGGAATTGGCGGCATTCGCTGCACTGCTTACTCTCCTTAACCTCGCCCGGTGGAGCAGAGTATGATGCCCGAGAGTTCACCGATGGCAATTAGACCTTGAGTCCCATTCGCCGGTCGTATGGGAGGCTGTCAGGCAGTTGATGCAGTACCGGTGCACCCTTGCGCACTCATACCTATCCTCCGGTGCCATGGCGACGAAAGCAGGGCAATGGCGCAGCGAATGCAACCGGCCGCATAAACGGCACTTCCCCGATGTCGCGTCTCGTCGGTACCTAGGAGAGAAGAGTGAAAATACACGACTTTAGTACAAAAAAAAGGGTATATGAAAAGATTTCATGAGATGCTTTTATATGAGTTGTAGGTTGGTATATGTAAATGTAAAATGTTGGGACTAAGTCATAGGGTTCGAGGTTCCTACAGCGGGCAGCACACACAGTTTGGCTATATTTCGGGTTATCGTTCCGTTCTGCGTGATTATGTCGACTACACGGATCTTTCCGTTTGCACCTTGCTACAATTTGGTTATACGTCCTAGGCGCCATTCATTCGGGGGAGGAGGTCATCCTTGACGACAACTAGATCTCCTTCCTTTACGAGGCTTTCCGCCCTCTTCCATTTGTACCTCTTGTGTAATTCTCTAAGATACTCGTTCTTCCATCTGGTACTAAATTGATGGTGAAGCACCTTGAGTTTCTGCCATTTGGAAACCAGTGAGTGCCAGTAGGTCTTGCGGGTCAACGCGACCTGGCTGAGAGCGGTCGGGAATTGAGAACCGCTTCTATTCGTACCATCAGGGTTGTGAGTTCCTCGAAGCTAAATTTATGATTTCCGGCGACTTTAGTGAAGTGCAGCTTAAAACTCTTCACTGCTGCTTCCCATAGTCCACCCATATGAGGGGCATACGGTGGAATAAACTCCCAATAGAAGCCGAGTGGGGCGTATTTAGAGGAGACGTCAGCTGCTCCTTCCTTCACGAACACGCCGAACTCGGGGTGGAAGGGGCGTTGAGTTCCGACAAATATTTTCCCATTGTCGGACATAATCGGCATCCAACAAACCTAGCGAAGGCTGCTCGGAGAGCCTCCGTAGTCAAGTCAGAGCAGATTTCGAGGTGTATTGCTTTCGTGGAGAAGCATACAAACACACAAACGTATGCCTTTGAATATGAAGCTCGCCGATGGGTAGATACTTTTACTAGGAACGGGCCGGCGAAGTCCACCCCAGTAGCGTGAAACGGTAGGGCATATGTGGTTCGATCGGAGGGTAGTGCTGCCATGATCTGCGATCTCATCTGCTGCTTGTGTATGCATGTTTTGCAGTGAAAGATGCACTTTTTTATTTTGGGCTTGAGTCGGGGATTGTAGCACTCTTGTTGTACCATTCGCATCATTAACTGGTTTCCAGCATGCAGCATGGTGGTGTGTAGAAATTTTAACAGCAGAGTGCAGAATAGCGTGTTTCCTGGGATGATTATGGGATGACGTTCGTTGTAACTAAGGGCTGCGTATTTAAGCCGTCCGTTTACGCGCAGTACACCTTTGCTGTCGAGTATGCGATTTAATGTCAGCATCGTGTCCTTCTTGCTGATCGGTTTTGAGGCTTCGAGTTGAGCTATGGTTTCACCATAATGCCTTCGTTGAGTTAGGGTTATGAGTCGCGTTTTTGCTTCGTTCATCTCTTCGTGGCTTAGAGTCATACTCATCCGAGATGGCAATTTTCGTGTCCTGTGAATAAAGGGGGAAGGAAGAAAATCTCTCCAAGATATCTTCGGCTGGCGAGGTATGGAATGCGGCGATATGCCATTGCTCTGGAGGCAATGGGTGCTGGGGTTGAGAGCTAGGCCATTCATTGGCGGGTTTGGCGAGCCATTCAGGACCTTTCCACCAGATGGTGTCTTCAACGAGGTCCTGAGGTCGACATCCACGGGTGCCTAGGTCAGCTGTCAGTTATCAGTTGCAGGATCTGGGATATCCTGTTTGCTACATATGTTTTCCACGAGTGTGGTGGTTTCTCTAGCCATGCTAAGACGATGGTCGAGTCTGTCCACAGAACAAGTTCGTGAGGCGGTAGAACTGCTCCTCAGAGCTATAGACGAGGGAGACTTATTGTTTGGAGAGGAGCTACCTTTGTTTTTGCAGCTAGTAAATGGGAGGTGAAGGAGTTTTCGCCGTGTTGTACCCTCATGTACGCACAAGCGCAGAATGCCTTTTCTGAGGCATCTGAGAATCCATGGAGTTGAATCGGTTTGTCGGTGGAGTACTGCACCCATCGGGGTATTTGGATGTCTTTGATTGCCGGGAGATTCTCATGAAACGAGTTCCATTTATGTAGGGATCCAGATTTTACGTTTTCGTCCCAATCCGTTCCTTCTAGCCAAAGTGTTTGGAGTAGTACCTTGGCTACTATCATAATTGGTAATACCCATCCTGCCGGGTCGAATAGTTTCGCCACAGCCGATAAAATCTGGCGTTTCGTACAACACTTTGCTGCGGGTTGAGGTTCGTATGAGTATGAGAAGTTGTCCGTAAGCGCGTTCCAGCGTATTCCTAGAGTTTTTGTTGAGCTTGTGTCGCTGAAATTAAGAAAGTCGGCATCTAGCAAATGAGACTCTGGGATTTTTTCGAGTATTTTCGGGTGGTTTGCTGTAATTTTCTTAAGAGGGAATCCTGCTGAATTTAACGCATGGTTGATGTCAATGGTTGACACCTGGGCTGTGGGTTGTAGGTGTGTGAGCTTGGGTAATATTATTGCTCTAGCTTTTACATGGTGAGATAAGTCTGTCGAATATAGAGTTAGTTCGCAGACTTTAGTTGAGTTCTGGACGAAAGCTCCTCACATTCCTGAGATTTCGTAATGGGTTTCCTCCGTGGGTAGATTGAGTATTTTTTGAATCCGAGATGTGACAAAGGTTTTTTGCGAACCTTGGTCTATCATTGCTCGGATTTTGCGGTGTTCTCTTGCTAGATATATCGGTACTATAGCCGTGGGCAAGAGTGTGGTTTCGTTGCTGCTTGCATGGTGTGTTGTTACCTTGACTGTCTTTTTCTGAGCCTGGGGAGTGTGGCTGATTCCTGTTGAAAATGATGTTCTGTCGTCTACTATTTCTACTGCGGTCGCTGCCTGTGCTGTCGATGAGAGGGGTTTTGAGTATGGGGTTGTATTGTGATGATGGAGTAGTGAGTGATGACGCCTTTGGCAGCAAACGCAGGTGAATTTGCTTTGACATTGACTTCGCTGGTGCGAACAGGAAAGACAATTTTCGCAGTAATTGTTTTCTCGAACGAATTTTTGTCGATCTGCGACGGAAAGGTTCCTAAATCGGATGCACATTTTCATCCCGTGACTAGAGTTGCATAACTTGCAGGAAACGGGTTTTTGTAGCTCTGTGTGATAGGTTTGCATGCGACTTTTATTCGCAAATGGGGAGCTTTGATTGCCAGCTCTGGGTGTGAATGTATTGATGTGGGGTTTGGGTTTACCTGGGCGATATGTTCCCAGTCGTTCTACTACCTCGTATCTACTGGTCAGGAATGCGTTCATTTCGAACCAGAGTGGTAGTTATTTCCTCGAACTGAGTGATTGTTCCCAAAGCGCGAGTGTTTCGCTCGGGAGTTTCGAGGAGCATATATAAATGAGGATGGGGTCCCAATCCTTAGTCGAAATCTTTTGTGATGGGAGATTGGAGAGGCAGTTATTTATTGTGGTCTGCAGTTTTTGCAGCTGCTCCCCATTCTCTGCATAGATGGGTTGTAGATTAAGGAGGGTTTTGAGCTGGTTATCTACCAGAATTATTGGGTTCTCATAAAGAGATTTTAATGCTTCCCAAGCAAGCGGAAAGCTTTCAACTGTGAGTGGGTATTGTTTCACAATGAAGCCTGCTGGACCTTTCGCCTTGTGGCGCAGATGAAATAATTTTTGGGCGGGTGTTAGTTGAGGGTGATTTATATAGACTGCCGTAGACATGTCTCGGAATGTCGGCCAGTCTTCGTAGCCTCCGTAATATGCTTCAGTATCATGCTGGTACTTTGAGACATACCCCATTGGAAACTGAGCTTGTGTGTGTATTTGTTGATTGTTGGGTTGTTTGGGTGGGTGTTGGAACTGTGAGAAGCTGCAATGCTTCTAGCATTTTCGCTTTACAGTTCTGGAAGCTTCCGGAACATTTTGCGTATTTCTGCTCCACTGACTCGCTGACTTCCGGGTATGCGTCTGCCATGAAAATAGCCTCGTATGCTTCTAGGAGGTTATCCCAATTTTTGTCCAGCTGCTGTATTTTTACGCTGAGTAGGGTTTCCGTCTGGGCTCTCGCCAAGTCCGTAGACCATTTTGCGCAGAAGACCTCCAGTCTATTGGATTCCAAGATGAACTTCTGCAAGTACCTGTTCATTTTGGTTGATGATTTTTCTGCCTTATCTTCTGGCATTTTGTGGAATTTTTTTTGATTTGAGTTAATGGGGTTTTTTTTGAAAAAATTAAATTGATATTGTGTGGGTTTTATAAAAAGATTGGGTTAGTATTGTAAAAAATTGGGTGAGTTTGTAATAAAAAAATTTTTAATGTGTCTATTTGCCTCAGCGCGTCTGAGTGCAAATATTTGGGTGGGTATGCAAAAATTAAAAAAAATTTTTTTTTGGGCGTATATTTATTATTTATTCCAAATAATTAAATAAATTTTTTATTTATTTGGAATAATTGGGTTTTTAGTGGTTAATTCCTATTAAAATTATTCACTTTTGTCCCACTGTACAAAAGTGTAATAATTACTTGATCGCGGCCCAATGTGTCTTGGGTTGCGACTCCTTTTGTTTATTTTTTCTCAGCTCGTCTGAGTGCAATGCGTTTAATGTTTGAGAGCGCGTTTGAGTGGGAATCAAATGTGTGTGCTGCGCTGTAACGGGATTGAGATTTTGCATATGCTGCAACTACCCATCGCACGTACCTTCCGTCCATAGCAACCTATCTTATGAGAGCGCCATGCAAATGAAAAGTTGTCACCGCTCGCCCATACCGTTAGTGACGGTTGTCCCAGAGAAACCAGCGGCGATTTGATTTTTTCCGTAAAACCGGCTCAACTCATTTCTCGCTCTTGTACAAGGTTGCCAGTATAGACTTTGTAAACTAATATGAAATAAACTAATAACTATTAATATGAAAATGCATAGTTTTTTCAAAGGAAATGAAAACTATATTCGTAATTAATTATTTATTACCATACAGATCATGTATATTTCATTTGTTTTTATATTCGAACATATAAACTATGAAATTTGTTGACGAAAATTATAAATTTGTTTAAAAGTATGCAGACACACTGGCTGCTGGCAACATTTCTACGCCGTTCGCAGCGTCGATAGTTCGTGTATTTACATCGCTCTCCAGTCGGCTGTTATGGACGTTAGAAATGTAAAATGGGTAGTTGCAGCAATATACGTATACAGATATGCTATATGCCAACCGTTTTAGAGAGAGACGGTACTGAGAAGTATACTATATTTTTTAACCGCTGCAAATTTGAGGGAGTGGCAAACGGGATTCTTTTGTGTTGTACAAGCTTGTACAGTTTAATTTGTATATAATTTTTTTTGATGGGTATATTTCAACCGTTTTTCAGAAAAACGGTACTGATATGTATATGTTTTTTCGCTACTGCAAATTTGAGGGAGTAGCTAATGGGGTTTTTTGGTGTTGTACAAGCTTGTAGAGTTGACACCAATAATTATGTAATTTATGAGGGCTTGAAAAATTATATGCGACTATATATGTATGTATGTTTGAGTGAAGTAGGTTGTTGTTGTTGGCTGTACTTTCCTTGCGCTGGCGGACTTGATTGTTGTTGTTGTTGGCGGTGGTGGTAGAAAGCGTACGCTTTTATTTCTATTATATTGCTCGAAACTTCACAATATTTATATATGCATGTATATATATTATATATATATATTTTTTTTTTTGTTATTTTTTTTTTTTGTTTTTTTTTACGCCGAATTGGTTGTTTTATAATGAATAATCGAGCTTCGACTTATGGGTAATTTTCAGCGCCAACTGTTGCTAAACTTTCTATTTCACTTTTCTTTAGCCGTATATATTTATACCAATGTACATATGTACGTATGCACGCAACAAAAACGTTATGAAATGGGTTAGGTATTTAGAAAAATCACTTTCAATTTCGAATATATATTTTTGTTTTTTATATATATGAATTTTTGCTTATAGCGGAAAATATTTTTGATTAAA
This sequence comes from Ceratitis rosa, assembly GCA_037013455.1. NCBI lineage: Eukaryota > Metazoa > Arthropoda > Insecta > Diptera > Tephritidae > Ceratitis > Ceratitis rosa. The sequence goes on from JAWMAG010000056.1 coordinate 951,925, forward strand.
ATTGTTTATTCTGGATCTTTTTTTTTTGTTTCAAACACAAAAATCGAAAATTATTTAATACCCTTTAACTTTATATTACTAATTTATAGCACTGAATATTTACTGTTAACGTGCGTATATTTATCATGCATTTGTAGGATATACATACATAAGTATAATATTATTTTGTTATTGCAATTTTTTTTTTTTTTAACTCTTAGCACGTTAGTTTGATAAAACTCGCACAGTTTCGTCATTTAACAATGTGTAAAATAGTAGCTTTTATTTTCAAAATGTTTGGATTTTTTTAGTTTTATAATTTTCACCGTTTCTTTTTCTTAGTTAAATATTTTATAGCAGTAATTTTAGCAGGTCGTACGGCTTTTCGTTTGCCCTTCTCCTTCTCCGACGAGTCCGCTATGTTACGTTATGCGAAATTAATAAGTAAACGAATTTAATTTTTTCCAAAAATTATTTAAACAAAATTTGTCATTGCAAACACTAATTTCACAGAAGTTTTAAATCAGCGCTTTAAAATAAATCTTTTCTTTTGCTATATTTCGCATTTGAAAATATAAATTTTTAATTCAAAGTTCACTTTCACGGCTTGATTTGATTTTTTTTTGACGAAAATTATTTTGTACTTGTTGTTTAAGCGTGTGCTTAATCATTAGCACATCCGTACCTTTTGTACGCACCCTAATGCGCCTTTGGCCTATATAAGCCGTGCTTTTCAAACAAACAAGCGAGATTTTCTTAACAACTATCAGCAAGCGCGCACGGGGCGATAATATTTCAGTTCAAATTAAAAGTTAAATTAAATAAAATATATGTGTATGTACATATATACATAGAAACATTTATATAAAAATAATTTTGTTATACACAAACAAAAGTGACTTTTATAAATATAGTAAAATATCTAAATAGAACTATTTTGTACACGTTTGTATTATTATAACTAAAACAAACATTTAGCAAATTAAAATAAATATTGTAAAAAATAAAACGAAACGCGAGTGGTTTTATTTCGAAGAAGGTACCTCGCGTGAACATGGTCCTTCGAGGCTAAAATTGAGCCTATCTATGGTGTACAGACACTATCAAAAAAATAAAAAAATAAAAAATTGACATTTGAAGACAAAGAAAAAACAAAGTGCAAATAACAACTTAACTTGAAAGAAACTATTGTTAAAACTTTAAAAATAACAAAACCTGCATTCAAAAGCAGCACTTAAGAGCCAGTGAAACCAAGTGATGTGCAATCAAGACTACTATATATAAAGATAAACATATTTGGATGTGAAAAAAGTTCAAACTCTAAATTCAAAAAGAAAAAAACTGAAGCGAACAATCCAAAGTGAAAATAAATACACAAATATAAAAAATCAAACAAAAAAACGCTCCTATTTGAATCAGCAACCGATCGTCAACATCAGCCATTTCTACCACCACGAAAACAGGAGCATCGTTCCTATTTCTACAAGTGCTTCAGCATAATCAGTGCCATCAATGCATATAAATATGTGCAGCACGTTAACAGAAGAGTGACCAACCATAAACAAAAGGATACTAGTGGCTGATATCTACTGGGATTCCAACTGAATATCACTACGGCAACTAGAAAGGAACGTAACATTATTTTCCTAATAGAATCAAGTCCAAAAAAAAAAAAAAATTATTCATATGCAAAAAAAAAAAAAAAAAAAAGATACAGTACTAGTACTAATCTTGTATTGCATGCATGTTACTTTTGTACAATAAACAAAAGTTAAAATCCAAAAAGCATAAATATTCATGCTATGTTCAATTTTTAAATTTGGCTTAACACTAGATTGTAGGTCGTTGAACCCAAAAACAACAAACATTCAAATCTGCAAGCATACATCTCCATATATGCAATAGCAGAAATCCTGAAAAATCCCCCCGCGATATACGTTGCAATACTTTGTATACGCACATATGTATGCAAATAACTTTTGTTTTCTCAACAAAAGTAAAATCTGCAAATTTACAAAATATACTTGTTTTTTCCAATAACAAGAATTTCAGTAACGCGATCTTGAAGGTTGTTGACCTCAATTTCGAATTAAAGTATTTGCAAATTAAACATATGTACATACAAACATACATATCCAAGAGAATTTATTATAACAATAGTGTTCCCAAGTTCACAGATTTCAAAATAGACACTCTCCTGTGTCATTTCTCAACAAAAACAATTGTTCAAAAAAATAGTGCATCGATTCCCGTGATCACTTCATTAAAATACGCATATACTCACAAATACCAAATAATCTTTCTCTTCTGGTATTTAAAGAGTAGCGTAAACGCACAAATTTCCTCTTGTGCTCTGCTTTTCTAATTTTCTTTGTGCTTTCTCAAGCATAGCTTCAGCATAACAGCGAACACACAAGCGCACATATACTGCAGCCGCTCAGTGCATTGAAAGATATTGATCTAACTTGCTCTCATTTCAACTGAAGCATAACATTGCATGTATACTTACAAACATACATACATACGTACAAACTGCATTCCAACCCAGCAGTAAACACTTCTGGGACTCTTTTTATACAAGTAGTTCTCGACTACACCCAATTTCATGTAACACTAGTTCCCCGAGGCTAAGTGCCAACTTGTTTAAAAACAAGAAATTTTAAGTAAAAGTATTCAAATAAATTTAAATTACATAATATTTCAAAATGCCGAGAGATCAAAGTCCACGGCTAAGTATCTCATCCAAGGTACCCACAAAGAAATCTCCAATGCAACTTAAGGCACACCCCTCGACTAATGCTGCTTCTCCTCATGTAGCAGCTAAAAGCAAACCACACTACCCGTGTGCGCAAATATTTGACGCAACAAATGATGGCTTAATAAGATATTGTGCCAGATTCACCTCTTCCCCCATAGAGGAATTTTCAGAAAATCACCTGAAACTTAAAAGTAATTCTCTTGACGATTGGTATAAACAAGTTCAAGACGCATACGATGTCTTATTCCAAAAAGACAAAGAAGACCTCCCCGCGAATTTTCTTGCGCTGGCGGAAGGAAAGTATCAATTTAGCATTGATACTTATGAAATAACAAAAGCAAAAATTGCTGAACAACTAAAATTAATTAGTGCAGTGAATCAACCAATGTCTAGTTCTCACATAGAACCCAGACCCAAAATAGTTGAACAACCGGAAGTATATCTCCAACTTCCGCCCTGTGACACTGAAACATTTTATGGTGGATACGATGAGTGGCCGTCTTTCCGAGACATGTTCACTGCCGTATATATAAACCACCCCCTGCTATCTCCAGCTCAAAAGTTATACCATCTCCGGTATAAAACAAGAGGCCAAGCAGGAGATATAGTTAAACGATTCGCTTTAACTAACGACAATTTCCAATTGGCTTGGGAAGCTCTCCACTCCCGATATGAAAACAAGCGCCAATTAGTCGACAATCAGGTCACAAAATTATTGAACTTACCCAAAATTCGAAAAGAAACCAGTGAAGAGTTAATTGATTTGTATTCCACAATCACAAATTCTTTATCAGTGCTCGAAACTCTCGGCATACCAACTGATAGCTGGGACCCAATTCTGGTGAATATATGCTCATCCGCATTACTAGAAAATTCTCTAATGCTATGGGAGCAATCTCTCGCATCCCGAAAACAGTGCCCAACATGGCAACAGATGAAAGAATTCCTCTACAGACAATTCGAAATTAAAGAATGCGTTGAACACAAGCTCGCGAAATCCCCTACTTCGCATAACATAACTAAGCCTATTCTTTCTCCACAGAATAGCCACCAATCGTGCAAATTGTGCAAAAAGAATCATACGTTAAAGCATTGCAAGCAATTTAAGAAATTGCCGATACCCCAACGGTATAAATTTATAAAAGTTAACAACATTTGTACAAATTGTCTTGCGTTGCACCATACCCTTAAACGGTGTACATCGCAACACACATGCTTGACTTGCCAAAAAAGGCATAATACTCTCTTGCACATAAACCCAACTCATGGGTATGACCGAATCACTAAAAGAAAGGCGTCCTTGACCTCCCCGAGTCAAGATACACCCAAAATAGCGCAATTGACCTCCCCGTGTCAAAAAATGCAAAAAACAGTGAAGATCACCCCAGATCATAATCCACACTCGGTCAGAAGAAGAAATATGCAATCGTACTTCTCAAATCATGAGAAGGTTTACTCATTGCATAATCTGATTACCCCAAAATCAGATTTTTCTCAAAGACGCCACTCAAATATGCTCTACAACCCCCGTAGAACAGGCTCATTTCGACAGCATGATACTCAGTCATGCCTGTATAACATGAATAATTATAAGTCTAAAATTAAAAGAAGACACTTTTCACTGCAGAAAACTTCCAACTTTCTCCTTGCAGGAAAAGGACAGCCATCAAACGGTTGCCTTACACGGAGAACCCAACTCCTTAATGGCAAAGGTCACAATAGCATCCAGTATCTGCAACATAAGTGCAGCGTGAGCACTCCAAAGTATCCACGAACTCTTTCATCAACGTCACCGGATCCCGACAAAGGACATCGAAATAGTTGCACAAATATGCCTGCGTCTCAAATTTAAAAACCCGTCAGCTGAGCAAAAGCATCGACTTACTCAAATGTCGCCACATACGGATATTGGCGGCTGAAAACCCAAACAAACTCAATACTGCACATTCGTGCAGGGGCCCCAGGATGTTTAAGCGTGTGCTTAATCATTAGCACATCCGTACCTTTTATACGCACCCTAATGCGCCTTTGGCCTATATAAGCCGTGCTTTTCAAACAAACAAGCGAGATTATCTAACCAACCATCGGCAAGCGCGCACGGGGCGACAAATTTCAAATTAAATTAAATTAAATAAAATATATACTTATTATATATAACATATATACATAAAGACATTTACATACCAAACAATTTTTAATACACAAATACAAAGCAATAAAGATTTTTGCTCTTAATAATAAATAAAACATTGTACAATTTAAATTGAAAACGCGAGTGATTTTTATTTCAACTAACTTCGAAGAAGGTACCTCGCGTGAACACTTGTCTTTAAACCGTTGTGCCTCTAGCTTCTTTTCAACATTATTATTGTTGAGATATTTCCAATTTTTTTCTTGTATCACACACACGACCGCACATCGCGGCGTTGCCACCTGAGGGGGATCACTCCGAAAACATAAGGAGATCCATGTCCTCAACAATGGTTTAACATAAGGAAAAACTGTTACTCACTACAAATTAAATAAAACCAATGGAAATAGAATAAAAATATAATGAAAACCAATCATTCATTAATATTTTTATTGTGTTTTATGCCACATTTTGTTGTTATTTAGTAAAAAAGGTAAAAAAAAAATATTAATATATCAGAATTTTTCTAACCATTTCTGACCATCAAAGAAATAGAACATTGGTTTCTCTTATTCTCATTCAGTTAAGTATACGAAAGAATATATTCTCCCCGCGCGCACTTCGTCCACATTCGACTTCGCTGATTTGCACAGTGCGCGCGTGTAGGCGAACAATGCGTACATGATTTCAATAAGGAATGCTCATTAATTTTTGTTAATTAAAAGTGTAGTTTTGCAAATTTTTAATATATTGTATTTTGAATTGTTTTGACATAACTAAACTCTTTTAGATTTAAATGCAATATTTATTTATTAAAATCGTATGCTTTGAAGGCATTTAGGGAACATCAATTTTTGAATTGCAGAACATTTGTTCGTCTTATCGAGAGCGTAACGGGTACAGAAATTTCTTCAACTTCTGATTTTTGTGAGCTGTGGCTTGTGGAAGAGCTGCGCCCGGGGAGAGGTATTGGTTGCGGCATACACTTTGTTGACGATGCGGAGAATATTTTTTGCAAGTTCAACTGGGCGGTATACCTATATGTATGTATGTTGTCATAATATGTACTCGTACATACAAACATATGTATGTATGAATGTTTGGCGGTGGTTGAAATATGCTTGATTTTTGGGTCGAATAATATGTAAATATATCATATAAACCAAGTCGTAAAATAAATTGGAAAATTCTATGAAGCGAAATTAGAAAATTAAATAGCTCTTTTATATTAAATAATTTTATATATTTTTATTTTAATATTAATTAAATATTTTATATATGGGTGTTTCCATGGTTATGCACGCGACATTTGTACGCGTTTAATTGCGTTTGAATGGTGTAAAAATAGAAATATAATGGGACGAAGTCACTTCTTTTAGGATCGCTACATTGCATGTGATGAGTTTTATCCAAAAAGTATAAATATTGCAAAATTGAGCACTGGGTACCCAAGTTGCAGTCAATCAAAGTTGACTTACGCACGTGACAAAAATGGAAGTTGCTTTTAGAACCAAGAGGAAAAATGCGAAAGTAAGCGAATTGTAGGAGATTTTTATTCCGGTAAATTTTTTTTTATTAAGGTTAATAATGGAGCTTCATAATTATGTTTGCTTCGAAAACAACTGATCATACTTTGTCTAAAAAAAACAAAAAAATATTGATTACTCACGTGACATTACGCACGTGACACTTTTTACCTTCATACATATTTTAGTAATTTTACATATATTTTCAGAAGTTTTTGAAAAAAAAATTAAACTTTTATTCAAAAATGGAAAATAAAAATTTAAAATTAAGGTACTACAAAATTAATCCAACTTAATTATTTCCTTAAGTGAGTATCCTGTTCGAGCAACATTTACATATTCGCTTATTTTCATCTTGCTTAAGCCTCTCCCTCCACCGATTTTGATTTTTAGCATTACTTGACTTCTAATATTTATTGTAAAAGTAAAATAATATTTATCAAATGGACTTTAATTAAGAGCATTAAATTTTTCGTACTTACCATTACGCACGTGACAAAGTTCAAAAGTAAAAAAAAAAATTTAACTTCTGCAGATTGCTATTTATATTAATATATTATTTTAGTAAAAAATAAATTTGCTTAACACACAAAGTAATAAGACACTTAAACTTATGTTACGGTAATTATGGAACTATGTACTTCTTTTGCATTACGCACGTGACACACGAATGCTGCCAAAATAGAAATGAAAAAATACCGTTATTGATGCACAGTTTGATCTCATCTCTCATTTTTATATTTACTTGTAGTTGTATCAATTACTTATATACCAAACTGCGATATTACATATATATTTATTTCATCAGCAGCAATTAAAAGTAATACATTCTACAGGTTTCAAAGTGAATAAAAGAGTTATAAGTTTTGCATACAATTTTTTGGAATTTAAAATTAGAAAGAGCTGAAAATTTTTTTTGCATAGTAAAATATCAACATTTTTCTTCTATTTTCTGTGTCTATAAAAATTCTGCGAGCGTTTTATTTTTTAAGTCGCGGTGGACCATTTCATGGAAACACCCATATATTATTCATATGGCGGCCGCGATAACCGAGTGGTTAGCATTGCGTGCTGACATTCGGAAGGCTCGGGTTCATATCCCAGTGCCAGTAACATTCAAAAGTTATGGAAAGTAATTCTTAAACCTTTTCATGATTTCTCTCAATCTGCAATATTATATTTTATCTGGTGGCCTTTTCTTACTCATTCAACAAAATTTTCTAAAACAATTATATGAAAATTCTTATTGATTCTGCCTTACCCATATATACATACATACATATTTTATTTGCAAATTCCTTTGATTGAATAGCGATTCAGTAAACTTCTTCACGATTTCTCCCAATCTTTTTTTTTTTTTGTTTTATCTGTAAGCACTCTAGTATATAGCTTAGCAGTTTACTGTGATTATTAAATGAAATTATTGAAAGAAACAACCTACTGTAGAATTATTTGTATTTAAATGAGCCTTGAGGAATTATTTCTCTTCACGACCTATTTTATTGTGGCTCAGTATTCCTTCAACTTTCATCCTTCATTTCGACATTAGTATCGCCAATTGACACTGTTGATGGCGTAGTACTTGTTTTATTGATCCTGGCTAGTAAGTATCTTTTTGCTGTTGCTGTTGGCGTCTGAAATTATTGACTCCTAGGCCGATGCCTACGTAGTTGATTATGCGAACTACATCTTGATTTCTTCATTTCTATATCTTCTTCTTCTTTACTGGCGTTGGCACCGCTTACGCGGTTATAACGGTAATATTGATTCCGTGCGCCAATCATCTCCTCTTTTCGCTGTTTGGCGCCAGTTTAAAATACCAAGTGATTCCTTCAAACGGAGTGGAGCTCTTACTCTTCCATTGTTTCCACCATCGTCTACTGCATGGAATACTTTCGAAGCTGAAGTGTTTTCATCCATTCGGACGACATGACCTCGCTAGCGTAGCCGCTGTCTCTTCATTCGCTGAACTATGTCAATATCATCATATAGCTCGAACTGCTCATTGTTCCATCGTCTGCGGCATTCGACGTTGCCAATTCGCAAAGTACCATAAATTATCCACAAAACTCTTCTCTCGAAGACTCCCACGACCGCCTCTTCAGATGATGACATCGTCCACGTTTCAGCGCCATATAGTAGGACGGGTATGATGAGCGACTTGTAGAGTTTGGTTTTCGTTAGCCGAGAGAGGACTTTATTTTTCAGTTGCCTACTCAGTCCAAAGTAGCACCTGTTGGCAAGAACAATTGTGCGTTGGATTTCAAGTCTGACGTTATTATTAGTGTTAATGCTGGTTCCTAGATAAACGAAATTATGTACGACCTCGAAGTTATGACTGTCAACAGTGACGTGGGAGCCGAGTCGTGAATGCGATGACACTTTGTTTGATGACAGGAGATATTTCGTATTGTCCTCGTTCACTACCAGACCCATTCGCTTCGCTTCTTTATCAATTATGAAGAAATCAGAGCTCACGGCGCGGTTGTTGAAGCCAATAATATCAATATTAGCGGCGTACGCCAGACTCTGTACTCTCTTATAGAAGATTGTACCTTCCCTATTCAACTCTGCAGGTCGTATTATTTTCTCCAATAATAAGTTAAAAAAGTAACACGATAAGGAGTCACCCTGTCTGAAACCTCGTTTGGTATCGAACGGCTCGGAGAGGTCCTTCCCGATTCTGACGGAGCTTTAAGTATTGCTCAAGGTCAGTTTACATAGCCGTATACATTTTGTGGAAATACCAAATTCAAACATAGCGGCATAGAGGCAACACCTGATCAGTTCTTCCCCGCCACATTTGAATAGCTCGGACGGGAATCGATCGATCCCTCCGCTTTGTTGTTTTTTAAGCGAGCGATTGCTATTCGAACTTCTTCATGTGAGGTAATGGAACGTCTTTTTCATCGGTTGGGGTTTCGGATTCACCATCTCCGGATGTATCATTTTCATTGCCATTTGACATGCTGGAGAATTGGTCCCTACATAAATTCAGTATATTCTTTGCTTCCGTCATTATATCACCCCTCCGGGTCCTACAAGAGTGTGCTACGGTCTTGAAACAATCCGTAAGTAGTCGTATTTTTTCGTAGATTTTTAAAGCATTACCCTTATCGGCCAGCTTTTTAAGCTTCTCATACTCACGCATTTCGGCGCTTTTCTTTTTTCGCTCGCAAGGTCGGCGCTTTTCTTTTTTTCTCTCTCCACCGCGACGCGGCAGTTATCATCGTACGAGCTGTTTTTGCGACCTTAGCGAAATCCAATAGCTTCGTTTGCAGCTGTACGTAGGAAGTTTGAAATGCTGTCCCACAGTTCGGTTATATCCAGTTGCTGATGAGTGCTATCAGAGCGTAGGAGTGCAAGTCGAGTAGAAAACCGCTCGTAGAAAACATCCATTTGTCATCGGACGTAGTAAAATAAGCATATTTTAACGAATTGAAATCGGATGGAATGAGGAGATTGTTAAAATTCTAGAACAATTACTTAAAAGTCCCCAGGATATAAAAAAAGTTAAAGGTGTAAAGAAACAAAACCTACGTTTTCTGTGATAGAGGCTTTGGGGTTATTTTTATGACTTAAACTAACAAAGTTAAAATACACTTCTTTGAGAAAAAGTGTTAGTGAAAAAGACAGTAATATATTCCCATCCTATTATCAAGTGCAACATGCACAGCAGGAGGATCTACTGGATTTAACGACAAAAAGAATAATGACGTTACTCGTCCTAGATAGTAGTTGTAAAGAATTAACACTCATCAGTAAATGGGGATTCGATGGTGCTTCTAATCAAGCCAATTACAAACAAAAAATCCAAACAGACGATGAAAATTTAGAAAATCAACTTGATGATTCCATAAATAATGGAAAGCTTAGTACCAAATACATTATACTAGCGTCGTCCAATTTTTTTTCGAATTTGTGAAAGAAAATGAAATAACGATATTGGGGGAAAAAATTGCTTTTGAGGAAGAAATTGCTAATTTACTAGAAGCATAAAATGAAGAAATAAAGATTTCACACTTTTTATTAATGACAATGATAGACGGAAAAGCAACATCAATTTTATGTGATACTTCATCTCAGAGATGCGACATTTGTAAAGCCACTCCAACTGAGATGAATAATTTACCTTTAATTGCATCAAAACCGACTGATCCCGATCTCTGTAGATACGAATTGTCAGCATTGGATAACAAGATTAATGCTACAGACATCTATTGTAAAGGGAGACAAGTTCATCACAGAAAGTAGGAAGAAAAACATACAAGACGCTTTTAAAAATAGAATGGGACTTCTGATTGATGTTGTCAAACAAAGTCACGGCTCCACCAATGATGGAAACACTGCCGATCCAAACATGACTGCTGAGGTAACTGGTGTCAGTGAAGACTTAATTATGCGATTTGCAATCATTTTAGAGGCAATTTCATCAGGCTACCACATTGCCAGAGTCAAATTTCACGAATATGCTCATGTCACTATGCAACTGTATTTGGAATTATATGTATAGCTGGTATTATATGTCGTCAAGTGTTCATAAAGTTCTTATGCATGGTGCAGTTATTATTGAAAGTTTTGGTCTAATACCAATTGGACAGCTATCTGAAGAAGCTGCCCAAGCTAGAAATAAAAACTTGCATAGGTACCGCCAACATCATTCCAGGAAATGCAGTAGAATGACTACAAATAAAGAGGTTTTTTATAATTTATTGACCAGCTCTGATCCACTCATCTCAGCATAACACCACAAACTTCACAGAAAACATAAAACTTTATCCGGAAAAGCACAAAGTTGAACAAGCGGAAACAGTTGATGATGAGTAATACGCAAATTTTTCATTCGCCAATGTGGATACCCTCGACAGTGATTAAATTAAAACTAAACTGGCTAATAGACACTGCACTGTTTCAGTTTATTCACAATCACTACTACTAAAGCATGCATAAAGTCATTTAAAAGCAAATAACAAATATTTTCATTCATTCATAACCACAAGCCATTCATACTGTCAATAACAAAAACAACTCCATACGCGCAGCTCGTTTTACTCCTCTGCGCATTTCTCTATTCAAAACGCTATTTGCTATAAGAACAAGAAGCACAAATGCAACAAAAACAACTACCGCATACAAACCTCCTTCCCTTCTACTCTTCATCTACAAACAGTTTCCTCAAGCGAAGTCAAATTTTGCTAAAAATCAATTTCTGATATTTCAACTAACGCCAAAGTGAAAACACATACATTTAAGCATTTTAATATATATACGAAAAAGGCACACAATCTTAATAATGCGCATGCCCTTCCCTTCTTCAACCCGTCATGCACAAACGAGTTCTTCGCAACGATGATAAAATTTACAAAAATTAGACTTCATGTTGGGCTGAGGTTGAAGACACATACATTCAAAGCGACCAATGTGTATACGAAAATCACACACATGCCCAAAAACTTGCCTATTCCCTTCCCCTAAACCCGCCGTCCACAAGCAGTTTCATTCCGAAGACGGCAAAATTTAGAAAAATCAGAAATTCTAGTTGAGTTTAAGTCAAATACAAACACATTCAAATGTCCGTGCATGTATATGAAAAACCCATACATACACAAGAGTATGCCAAGTTCTTTCCGCTCGTACCCCGAATCACCAAGCAATTCCTTGGCGGCAATTTTAAATTTGCCAATTTCAAAAAATAAAACGCGAAAAAGAAGTAGGAGAAGTATTTGAACCCGCGAAGCTTGGACAAAAATCAATCGACGCAAACCATTGCGCCACCGATCACTTAGAAATTTCGTTGGCGTAATTGGTATACATTAATCTCGATGACAACAGTATTGACAAAATCTCAAATAATATTAAAAAAAAAAAATACTTGTGTGTATGACCATATTTATATCGACATATGAACTATGAAGGAACAAGTGCAATTATGATTTCGGTCATTCATAGTGAAAACTCTAGAATTTTTTATTAAAATATTAAATTTTGCCACTTATTTCTTTATAACAGATTTTTTTAGAAGCATCATACATTACTTTTAAAAATTTTACTTCTTAACATTTCTTAATTAATTTTTTATTTAGTTTTTTAACAAATAATTTTAAAAACAAAATTAAAAAATTGTTTTTTAATTATTTTTTCTTAACATTTTTCTAACTTTTTTTTTTTATTTTTAAAATTTTAGTTAAATATTAGTTAAATAATTTCCTATTTATCACAGTTGTCATTGAAGTAAAGGAATACATTAACATAGATAAACTAATTGCACACATTTTTTCTGTTTTTGGCAGAAAATCAGTCGACTTAACTCTGCTAACTTTTACAGTGGCTGTTATATAAAGTGTGGTGAATCCCTTTCCCGGTGTGATTAATCCCTTTTCCAAGATTTTTCAGAAAATGTTCGAAGGAAGTTCGATGTTGCAATGAATTTGCACCTTCTCGTTATTATAAGTTCTCTGCTTCTCTTTATTATAAGTTCTCTGATTCGTTTGGGGGTAGGAGGTCATCCTTGATAACGACGAGGTCACCTTCCTTCATATTTCGCTGGGATCCTTTCCATTTATAGCGTTTTTGAAGATGGTGGAGATATTTAGTTTTTCAGCGATTGCTGAACTAATGATGGAGTACTCTTAATTTTTGATATTTATTTATGAGGGAGAGGTTTTCTGAGTTTGGCTCAGGGATCGAAAGTAAGGGTGCGCCTCAATAGAAGTGGCCTGGGGTTAGTACCTTCAAGTCTTCGGGATCTTGATACATAGGAGAGAGAGGCCTGAAGTTGGGTATCGCTTCGATGCATTTTAGGAGAGTGGTAAACTCCTCGAAGTTGAACTTGTGATTTTCAACGACTTTGTTGAAGTGAGTTTTAAAGCTCTTTACTGTCGCTTCCCAAAGTCCACCCATATGTGGAGCATAAGGATGTATAAATTGACAAGTGAGACCGTGAGTGGCATAATCACTTGTGGTTTTATCCGAAACTTCATCCAGGAAGGAGGATTGTTCCTTTTGAAGACTTTGCTGCGCTCCTACGAAAGTTTTTCCATTGTCGGACATTATCTTGTGGGGGATGCTTCTACGAGTGGAGGAACTCGAGGAGGAGGAAGCAATATCGTGAATTATCGGGTATGATAATTGGATGATGCTCATCGAAGCTGAGGGCGGCGTGAGTGAGACGTCCATTTGCACGCAGCAAAACTTCATTTATCTAAGAAGGGGTTGAGAGTACGGAGAGGATCTCTTTTTTCAATCGGATTCCAGTGCTGTGATGGTTTTTCTGAACTATTTTCGCTGGGTGACGGCTATGAGCCGAGTTTTTGTGAATTTTATTTCGCTTTGAGTGAGAGTGGTAGAATGCGGATTTGGCTTTTTCCTAGCCTTTTCTGTGAAGCGAAATATGTACGCTGTTACTCTGAGAGCTGTGGAAAAGGATGAGAAGCGGTCTAGAACGTCTGAGTCTTCTAAAGCGTGGAACACATCAATTTGCCGTAGTTCTGGAGGAGACGAGTGAGTTGATAAAATTTTCGGCCAAAGAGAGGATGGCCCAGTTAACCACTAGGGGCCTTTCCACCAGAGTGAACAGTTGACGAGCTCTTGGGGTTTAGTTCCACGCGTAGCTAGATCTGCTGGGTTGTCAGCCACGTAGAATTGTTGACGAGTTCGAGTACGTACGTTTTCCATGTCCATGGGGGTTTTTTCAGCCATGCTAATACAATTGAGGAGCCTGTCCACAAAATTTGTTCATGGGATGGCAGATTTAAGGAGGATCGGATCTGCTTTACTAATTTGGCTAGTAAAACTGCGCCGTAAAGTTCCAGCCTATGGAGAGACGGTTTGTAAGGGGGCTACTTTACTCTTGGCTGCGAGTTAGTGGAATGTAGTAGCTTCACCTTGCTGGACTCGTAAATATACGCAAGCGCAAAAGGCCTTCTCGGAAGCATCTGAGAATCCGTGTAGCTAAATGAAACTGTTTGGGCGGAATTGCACCCATCGAGGTATCCTTATCTCTTCGATTGCGTGAGATTTTTCGTGAAGGTGTTCCATTTGTGGAGTGACATCGGCTTCACGGTTTCGTCCCAGTCTGTTCCACCAATCCATAGTTGTTGAAGAAGAGTTTTCGCTGCTATCATTATGGGCGATAGCCATCCTGCCGGGTCGAAAAGTTTCGCGACAGATGAGAGGATCTGTCGTTTCGGGGCAGTGTCTGAGGATAAGGGGGGTCAACTGAGTACGAAAATGTATCAGTGAGAGGATTCCATTTCATTCCAAGGGTTTTTGTTGAGCTTGCCCTTGGAATTGAAGAAATTCTTCATCTAAAAGATCGGACTGAGGGATGTCTTGCAGCAGTGACTTGTGGTTTGCTGTGATCTTTTTTAACGTGAGCCCGGCTGACTTGAGTACTTCGATAACTTGATGTATCGATTCGCCGGCTGAGTCTAGATTGTGTCCACCTGAGACGATGTCATCTACGTATGTTTCGCTTCTTAATGTGTTTGATACGTGAGGGTATGTCTCCTTAGAGTCTTCGGCTAACTGGTGGAGTGTCCGTATCGCCAAGTAGGGGGCGCAGGTGATACCGAATGTGACAGTTTTTATTTTAAAGTCTTTTATCGCACTATTGGGAGTTCTACGAAATAGAACACGTTGGTAGTCTTGGTCTTCCAATGTCGATATCAAATACATACTTATATAATCTCCATTTGAGAAAAATGAGAATTAAGTAATTTTGGAGAACGGGGTCATTATATATTACGACGTTGAGTGAGAGACCGGAATGCGAGGTTTTTGAGGCGTTGAAAACTACTCGGACTTTGGTAGTTTTACTTCCAGGTTTAATCACCGCGTGATGGGGTAGGTAAAAGGAAAAATATTTACCGTCGCGTATGATTTCTCGTAAATTAGTTGTCTCCATGTGATCTAACGTTAAGTATTCCTCCAGGACAGCTGAATAGGTGTTCCAAAGTTCATCTTTCCTTTCGTTAGTTCGTTGCACGCTGAGGTATTGCTGTTGTGCTGCGGGTCTGGAGTGCCCGAGTGCAATGGAGACCGGGAATGTTGATTTGAATGGCAGCTTTACTACGTCGCTACCATCTTTCCGTCGATATGTGGTTTTTTTATAAAGCTCCTCGCAGACTCTTTCATCGTCTGTGTGAGGGGGGGCGCTGGTATTGCTTCTTGTCCCAGAAGTTGAATCTGAGTTACTCCCTTAGTAATTCTGAAGGGAATTCAATAACCTGAGTAGAGAATGATGAGATTTCTTCAACAACTGGTCCACTTAATATCCATCCCAATATTTTGATTTTTGGGCTATTAAGCTGCCGCCTACATCAATTTTGAAGCCTGGGGTGAGAATTTTTGGGGTTATATCGCTACCAATTACCATGTCTATTCTAGCTGGTATAAAGCAGTTAGGGTCTGCTAATGGTAGTGATAAATATTCTGTGAGATCTACTTCTTTTACTTTGAAAGATGTGTGTGTCAATTGCGCCAGTATTATCGCTTGAGCCGCGATTTTTGCTGTTTTATTAGCTGAGTTTGTCATATTCTATTCGAGTTTTGGACTGCGTTTCTGCCCATGCCAAGAATTTGGTAGTTGGCTTTTATGGTTGGGAGACCAAGTAACTTTTGTATACGGGATGTTACAAAGGTTTTTTGAGAGCCTGGGTCAATGAGAGCTCTAATGTGAGTTATTTCTCCTTTGTGAAGAATGGGAATATTTGCTTTGGGAAGCAATGCCCTTTCTTTCTTTTTCGAATAGTGGGAGAGAATTTTTGTTCTACCGCTTTCATTTGCCTTTGAATTTTTTGTTGCCTGTTTAGAGGTACAGGGCTGTTCTTCCTCGACTGTCACTTGAGAAGTAGTGACATTTCTTTGAGGTTTGGGGGTGTAAGGCGTGTGGGAATTCTCTGTGTAATGGAGGAGAGAGTGGTAACGTCTTTGAAAATAAACGCACGTAAAATTGCTATTGCAATCTTTGTCCAAATCCGAGTACGATTGGGTTTTGTTCCGATAATTGAGTGTTGGGGGAGGGACCGCTGAAGTCCCTTGGGGGTCGGTCTGTTGAATCTGTATGGGCCAAGTTGCTTCACGACCTCGTACCTGTCAGAAATTGATCCATTTCTGGATCTGTTGAATCCTTTCTCCGTTCTCTGTATGGGCAGGTTGAATGTTGAATAATGTCTTTAATTGGCCTTCAACTATGATTCTTCTATTTTCGTAGCGTGCTTTGAGTGCATCCCAAGCTAACGAGAATTTGTGGTCATTAAGATGGTAATTTTTGATGATGAGAGCAGTTTTACCTCTTGTTTTCTGCCTCCAGTGGTATAGTTTCTGAACTTGGGATAATTTGGGGTGGTTGATATAGACTGCTGTGAACATATCCCTGAATGAGGGCCAATTTTCATATCCTCCAAAGAAGATTTCTGTGTAACATGCGGGTGCCTTAAGAAAGCTGTGTGAGTCAGCTTGTGTTCGGGGGGTATCTTTGTAATGGGGTAGCTCGATCGGGAGGAATACAAATTTTTTTGGAATTGGCCAAGTAGCTCACTTATCCGAATTTTCGTGAGCATAGCATTGTCATTTGTGGTCTCGTATGATGACGTTGGTCATCTGTTGGTTTAGGTTGGCTGCCTCCACTAGTTCCATGTGCCTTTGTAGATGGTCCTATAAAAATTTAAGGGCTGCTTCGGAGTGGGTCTCTTCACAAGTGCTCCACCATTTACCGTAGAATTTTTCCATACTGGATAGCTCGTATAAAAATTTCTTGTGTAATTGGGAGAGTTCCTCTTCTTCCGCCTGGGATTTCGAGCGAGCTCGGGGCCCTGTAAGGGGGTGGAGGGTTTGGGGTTTCTCCATTTTGTCCTCCATTGGGAGATGTTGAGTTTTTAAGTTTTAATATAAAATATTTATTTATATTTATATATATATGGTATATACATATATACACAACTGAAAAGCCACCCCCTACATAAATTAATTAAAAATAATATTATATATACGTGTATACTGTACTGTATCGCGTCTGAGCACAGCAATATATTTATGTACCTTCTACTCAAATATAAACGAGCCTTTATCCATGCAACCCTACACAGAAGCCAGAATCTCTACCTGGAGATGTCGCTGCTGTGAGTAAATCTACATGACTCCTCCCTATTGGGAAGGGTCCTGTTAATTCCCATCCCGTTACATATTCCACCTTCTGTGGAAGGCATAAAAGGCCGGTGTTGCCGTTTTAATTCTCTCTTTTAACGTGAATCTCCAGCAGCAGCAACATCAGGTGAGTTTCTGTGCATTTCGCATGGACATTTTTTTTGAATAAAGAAATATACACTTTTTATAACCTTAAAGGTGTCCTTTTTTTCTTTTTGGAGAAGGTTTCTTTCTTCTTTTTCAGCGTGTAAAATTGCCTGAAGGATCGGCCCCTACTTTCGATCTCCGTTTCCAGAATTCAGGAGGAATTCTGGCCCCAACAATCCCGGCACGAATATTGGTCCTTCGAGCCGGATTCCTCAGGCGAATTTTTTTTTACTTGACATTTTGTGTTTTTTTTTTATATAGACTGAATTAATTTATGATTTTTAATTTTGATTCACTAAAGGATTATTTTTGGCTTAAATACAAACAAAAACATCAGTCAAAAGGCATCACTGCGCGCGATTGTGACTAGCAGTGTACTCAAAGGTTGCGTTCCACTGCGTTCCAATAAGCACCAACAGCTGGTTACAACGTGTAGATTCGTTTGTAAGTAAGAGTACAAAAATAAAGGCATATACGGAAGTGGAAAGGAGGATCACAACAATAATATCCAGGTGAGTAAAAAAGTGTTGTGATAAAAGTGCAGAAACTTGGAGCGCCGGCGAGAAACCGCCACGAAACAAGGCGCCCAGCTGCACGAAAGTGAAAGTGTTGTGATAAAAGTGCAGAAACTTGGAGCGCCGGCGCGAAAACCGCCACGAAACAAGGCGCCCAGCTGCATAAAGTGAAAGAGTTGTGATAAAAGTGCAGAAACTTGGAACGCCGGCGAGAAAACCGCCACAAAACAAGGCGCCCAGCTGCATAACGTGAAAGTGTTGTGATAAAAGTGCAGAAACTTGGAGCGTCGGCGCGAAAGCCGCCACGAAACAAGGCGCCCAGCTCCATAAAGTGAAAGTGTTGTGATAAAAGTGCAGAAACTTGGAGCGCCGGCGAGAAAACCGCCACGAAACAAGGCGCCCAGCTGCATCAAGTGAAAGTGTTGTGAGAAAAGTGCAGAAACTTGGAGCGCCGGCGAGAAAACCGCCACGAAACAAGGTGCCCCGCTGCATAAAGTGAAAGTGTTGTGATAAAAGTGCAGAAACTTGGTGCGCCGGCGAGAAAACCGCCAGGAAACAGGGCGCCCAGCTGCATCAAGTGAAAGTGTTGTGAGAAAAGTGCAGAAACTTGGAGTGCCGGCGCGAAAACCGCCACGAAACAAGGCGCCCAGCTGCACGAAAGTGAAAGTGCCACCAGGCCTTCGCCACAGGCCCATCTACCAAGCCCACCGAGTAAGCAACAAGGCTCTACCAAGCCCACCGAGTAAGCAACAAGGCTCTACCAAGCCCACCGAGAAAGCAACAAAGCTCTACCAAGCCCACCGAGTAAGCAACAAGGCTCTACCAAGCCCACCGTGAGGAGCAACTAAAATCTTCTATTAACAAAAAAAAACAGTAAGCAACCTTTAAAGGTAAGCCTTTTTTTCATATTTGGCCCTTTCTGCTATTAGAAAAACCAACTTGAAGTTAGCGAATATTACACTTATTATCACATCTCTCGTTTATATGTACATATGTATATTGGGGATACATTGAACCGGAAGTACCACAGTTCGTTAATGTAATAACTTATACTATACTTCAAATAACGTATACTGGTACTTCAAATAGTCCAGATTCACACTTAGCAACAAAGTTCGTAGAAAACAAACAAATTCTGGCCGGCTTTACTTTCGTATATTAATATTAAAATTTTTTTTTTTTCCATTCTCAAATTTTTATAATTCGAAATATACATTAAACTCGGAAAAATGACTAGCTTAAATGATTTTTCACGCGCTTGTGATGCATTGTTGGAGTTTGAAGAATTATTGTATATAACAACACTCCCAATGCTAGTCATTCGGTATACTCGCTTGATATCCAAAAAGACGACGCGGCATTGATGCGGGAGACCATCCATAATTTAACTTTCGTGCAGCAAACCTCGTCGACGGTAAATCCCATACCCAGGGAAGTTGAACCGACTCCGCGATCCAATATTAATTTACCCCCATGTGATACTGAAATCTTCTATGGCGACTACATGTCTTGGCCATCTTTTCGAGACTTATTTACCGCAATCTATATTAACGATTCGCGATTAAGTCCAGTAGAGAAATTGTATCATTTAAATCAAAAAACGCGTGGCAAAGCGAAAGACATCGTTAGAAAATCGCCTTTAACTAATGAGGGCTTTCTTGCCGCGTGGCAAAACTTATCGGACAGGTACGAAAACAAACGTATCATGGTTAATAGTCAGTTAAAAACGCTATTTAACTTGCCCTCAGTGAGCTTCGAACGAGGCGCTGAAATCAAAAATTTACAACTTTCGGTAAACAATTGCATCTCAGTTCTTCGAATGTATGGAATCGACATTGAAAACTGGGACGCAATATTTGTTTTTCTGGTATCAAGCAGATTGCCCGATACCACACTAGCGCTATGGGAGCAGGAAATTTTGCAGAAAGCGGAAATTCCGAGGTGGGAGGAACTGGATCAGTTTATGACCAGTAGATTTCAGACACTTGAAACAGTATCTGACATACAAAGTTCCAGATCTACTAGGCCCTTGCCTAACAAAACCACTCTACCACAGCCTAACAGAAAGGTTGCAGTCCACCATGGTCAATTCTCACAGTCTGTTTGCAGATTGTGTTCTGATCAAGCCCACGGTTTAAAAAGTTGCCCGAAGTTTTTGGCCATGAACGTGGATGATAGGGTAAATGTCGTGAGAAAGCATAATTTATGCATGAACTGCCTAGCGCACTCCCATATAGCAAGGGACTGTAAAAGTCCGTTCAACTGTCTGAGTTGCCATCAAAGACATCATTCCTTGCTACATCGCTTCACTACAGGAAATAAAAACGCGACACATTCATCGCGCCCGTCTCCAGGAAAGAGAGAAAATCAATCTTCTCAACCTCCGACTGGTAGCACTAAGGTGCAAGCGCTATTCACCACAAGTTCCAAAAATGTTATTCTAGGAACGGCAATAATTAACGTATGTCATCAAGGAATGGACTATCAAGCCAGAGCGCTTTTGGATCCGGGATCTGAAGCTACGTTTATCACTGAACGGTTGCAGAAACGCATCGGTATACGATCACGGCCTGTTGATACTCAAGTAAGTGGCATAAGTTCATCAGCGCTGGCTAGAGTGCGAAAAATCGCACATTTTGTGATAGGTTCTCCTGTAAGCCCCCCGTTTAGAATCGAGGCAAGAGGTCTGATTCTACCCCAATTGACAGGAAACCTCCCCAAGTCGGCAGTGAATCAATCACAAATTGATTCTTTGCCCCCACTTAAGTTAGCCGATGCCAACTTTTTTAAGAGTCAACAGGTCGATGTAATTATCGGTGCAGATTTGTATCCATCAGTGATCTTGGGAAACATACGAAAAAATATTTTAGGCTCACTACTAGCACAGGAAACGGTTTTCGGATGGATTCTGACTGAACCTCTTCTTCAACAGCCTACTCAAGGATCGCACTATACGTCCTACTTAACGGAGATGTCAGGAGAGCAGTTGACGCGATTCTGGGAATTGGAGGAAGTTCCAAATCGGAAAAGGCAAATGAATCAAGAGGAATCATACTGCGAAGAGCAATTCCGAAACACAACAGCGAAAGATAAAGAAGGACGATACGTGGTGTCATTGCCTTTTTCGGCACGAATTTCCGACGGATGTCAACCTGGGATATTCCCGTAACGGTGCTGCCCATCAGTTCCTGCGGAATGAGTCATCACTTCTAAGAAGACCGGAGCTGAAAGCAGAATACGACAGAGTGCTGGATGAGTACATAAAGCTTGGTCACATGGTAAGAATTGAGAACTCAAGAGGTAGGCTTGAGGATACATATTACCTGCCCCATCATGCGGTCATCAAACCGGACAGCACCACTACCAAACTCCGCGTGGTATTCAATGCCTCATCACCATCATCTAACGGAGTGAGCCTAAACGATGTCCTCCATCCTGGACCAGTACTCCAAGCGGATCTGGTTTGTCTACTGCTGAAATGGCGGATTTTTAAATATGTATTTAACGCAGACATCGAAAAAATGTACCGGCAGATACGGTTGCAGCCGGACAATACGCGTTATCAGAGAATCGTCTACAGAGGATCACAGAATGAAGAGTTACAGGATTACGAACTCCTGACCGTAACTTTCGGTGTAAACTGCGCCCCGTACTTGGCAATAAGAACGCTTCTCCAGATGGCAGACGATATCAGCACTCGGTGGCCCCTTGCTTCAAAGGTATTGAAGCAATATATGTATGTGGATGATGTATTGGCAGGAGCTGATGACAGTGAAACAGCCATTAAAACTCGCGATGAGCTGATAGAGGCGTTGAAAGGAGCTGGATTCCCACTCAGGAAATGGACGTTCAATACTAAGGGTATTTTAGCTGGATTACCCAAGGAGCATCTGCTGAAGGAAGAATTTCTGAACATCGACGACTTAAGAGAGGCGAGGATGCTGGGCATCAGATGGAATGCAGCTCAAGACGCTTTTTATTTCAACGTTCAGCACATAGATAGAAATCTCTACCTTCGTTGGGAACAGTTTATCAATAACTATATTTATATTGGTGAAATCCGGATTCCGAGATGGATTCATTTTACTCCTTGGGATGAAATAGAGTTCCATGGATTTTGTGATGCCTCGGAAAAGGCATACGCAGCAGCGGTCTGCGTAAAAATACGCGAACGTAATTCCGATAGAATCCCGTACATTAACTTATTGGTAGGTAAAACTAAGGTAGCGCAAGTGAAAACTATTTCGCTTCCTCGATTAGAATTATGCGGCGCGTTACTTTTGTCTGAATTGATTAACACGTTGCTTCCACAGCTGGAAATACCTCAACCAGTGGTGTATAAGTGGACGGACTCGACCATTGTGCTTTCCTGGCTGAAGAAACCACCGTGTTCCTGGACAACGTTCGTGGCTAACAGAATTGCCAAGATTGAAGAATTAGTGGGAACCTCAGGATGGAATCACGTAGACTCAGCTGACAACCCCGCTGATCTTGGTAGTCGCGGAGCATCACCTCAAGAATTAGCCAAAGCACTCTCTGGTGGCATGGACCAGACTGGTTAACCAAGGAACAATCTGGATGGCCGCATCACGAGAAGGACATAGCCCTTAATACGGAGTTGGAGGAGAAGAGGACAAGAGTACATGCAACCAACGTCCAAGATCACGAAGATATATTAGACAGGTTCTCAGATTTCTCCAGAGCATTACGTGTAGTAGCAAGAATTTTTAGGTTCTATAAACGAATTCACCCGATGCACCGACAGGCAGCAAAGAGGAATCCGGACGAGTTAACCGCGGAAGAAATTCAAGGAGCCAAGACGCGACTTATTACCCTAGCGCAGAAACACGGTTACTCGGATGAATACCAGGCGTTGAGCAAGTCAAATCCCGTCAGCGCAAAAAGTCCTACAAAAACTCTAAACCCAATTCTCGATGGAAATGGGATTATGAGAGTTGGAGGAAGACTTGCGCTGGCGAATCTGCCGTACAGCGAGCGTTTTCCAATTATCCTACCCTACGATTGCCAATTCTCTAGATTACTCGTAAAGTTCTCCCATTTGATTTCGCTCCACGGAGGAAATCAATTGATGGTGAGATTGCTGAGGTCAGAATTTTGGATCGTTAGGATGAAAAATCTTGTAAAAAACATAGTTAACCATTGTAAAGTTTGCATCATTTACAGGAAGAAAACGCGCGAACAAATAATGGCAGAACGTACAGAGCTAACACGGCCATTCACAAACACGGGCATCGACTTCACCGGCCCGTTTGACATTCGAAATTTCACCGGACGAGCCTGCCTAATCACTAAAGGTTACGTCTGCGTCTTCGTATGCTTTGCAACAAAGGCTATCCACCTAGAAGCCACCAGCGATTTGTCTACCTCCACATTCATAGCCGCCTTCAATCGCTTCGTAGCTCGACGCGGGTGCCCGCGCAACATATATTCTGATAATGGCACCAATTTTGTTGGTGCTAACAAAACGATGAAGCAGGATTTTGAGAACTACGTCAAAGCGGCGTCACATCAGGCTACCCAATCCTTTGCTCATCAGAATTTGAGCTGGCACTTCATACCTCCCGGTGCGCCACATATGGGAGGATTATGGGAAGCCGGAGTAAAAAGTTTCAAAACACATTTTAGAAAGGTTTCGGAATCAATGCGCTTCACGATGGAGGAGTTTTCAACGTTGTTAGCCAAAATCGAAGCTTGTTTAAACTCGAGACCGATCAGCCCGCTTTCGGATGACCCCGACACAACAGAACCACTCACTCCAGGATATTTCTTGGTCGGAAGTCCTTTACTCGCAACGGCGGAACCGGAGACAACCGACAACCCGATATCGATCGTCAACC
Organism: Ceratitis rosa; assembly: GCA_037013455.1. Lineage (NCBI taxonomy): Eukaryota > Metazoa > Arthropoda > Insecta > Diptera > Tephritidae > Ceratitis > Ceratitis rosa. Next base: position 975,984 of record JAWMAG010000056.1, read on the forward strand.
GCTGGCAAAAGATCAAAGCAATTCAACAAGGATTCTGCCGGCGATGGAAGGCAGAATACCTTAAAGAATTGCAAAAACGCGTGAAGTGGCAATCACCCCAACGAAACATCGAAGTGGATGACTTCGTATTCATCAAAGAGGATAACTTACCCCCAAATAATTGGCGACTCGGCAGAGTCAGTAGAGTTTTTCTAGGTTCCGACAAGCGAGTTCGAGTGGCAGAAATCCGAACGGAACGCGGAGTGATCACGAGGCCGATCGTGAAACTAGTCTTCTTGCCAATGGCAAAGACTTAAGTAATATTATTATTTTTTTTCTTTACAGAACTCCACTCCCCAAACAAAATGGTACGACCACCATCAAAACACGAAGCCGACCAACGGATGTCCCGTATGCAGTCATAACCACCGACTAGTATTTTGTAGAGAGCTTCGGCGTATGGAACCAGCCGACAGACTTCGCGCCGTCCTCGTGCACCGCCACTGCGCAAACTGCTTGTCGCCACATCACACGACGAAAACGTGCCCGTCACCCAAAAACTGCGATCGGTGTCAACAGCGACACCACGGCCTACTGCACCTAGGGGAAAAATGTTGTGATGGTAGTTGCGAATCATTCACACTGGTCGATGATGACACACCGCCGCGACGCAGACGACATCCGTACAAAGCAAATTCGTTAGAAAAAACTAGTGATGACGAAGAGGTGCTTATCCTGGATGCAGATGAGACCGATCTCCAGTCACCAACAGCTTAGCCCCCTGCACTTGTGAGGCCATCGAATCTCAGACCTGCACTGTCGAGAATACGGTCAGCGGTGCAAAAGGCACCAAGACCCCCAGCTAACAATCACTTCAACCGCAATAGATGGAGAAGACAGCCGCAACAACAGCGACAAAGGATGAGAGACGCCCGGGAGCGGATCGCTGGTCCTGCTCATACTACACTCGGACAATCTGTCCTCACACCTACGGTCGCGGTCAAGGTAATGGCAGAGGGATACATATCCAACGTACGCGCCATTGTAGACCCCGGACAAAAAACGACAACAATCTCCAGGGCCCTGGCACACAGGCTTCACGTGATACATAGAGGGCATCAGACATGCAAACTGGTGCTTAAAGGTTGGCATGAGCGCCTGGAGGCTCAAGCGACAATAACGCCAACGCTCTGCCGCATAACTCCGGAACGTACATTAGACTCCAGAATCAGGAACGAGTTTGACAGCATACGACTAGCAGACCCGAGTTTTTATCGCTCGAGCAACGTGTCGCTAGTTCTTGGCGCCGATGTATATGCCGCCATTCTACGCCCCGGATTAATGGCAGCCACTCCTACCCGTCCTGCTGCCCAAAATACTATCTTTGGATGGATGCTTTCAGGGAGCACACCCTTCTAAGTCAACAAGCCCCGACCAAAGAGGACCGGAAGCAGAGAGATTCCCAACATAGATTAAGAACGATAATGAATTGTGAATTATATAATGAAGTTGAATTTTAACATGCAAATCAATGAAATGTTAATTAAATTTATTTTTTTTATTCATATCTTGGCACTATATTGCAGTGATGCTGCAAGGCGGGCGGCATGTTTGAGCATGCAACCCTACACAGAAGCCAGAATCTCTACCTGGAGATGTCGCTGCTGTGAGTAAATCTACATGACTCCTCCCTATTGGGAAGGGTCCTGTTAATTCCCATCCCGTTACATATTCCACCTTCTGTGGAAGGCATGAAAGGCCGGTGTTGCCGTTTTAATTCTCTCTCTTAACGTGAATCTCCAGCAGCAGCAACATCAGGTGAGTTTCTGTGCATTTCGCATGGACATTTTTTTAAAATAAAGAAACATACACTTTTTATAACCTTAAAGGTGTCCTTTTTTCTTTTTGGAGAAGGTTTCTTTCTTCTTTTTCAGCGTGTAAAATTGCCTGAAGGATCGGCCCCTCCTTTCGATCTCCGTTTCCAGAATTCAGGGGGAATTCTGGCCCCAACAATCCCGGCACGAATAAGGGGGTATACCATATATAAATAGCAGGATTTCGTATGTAAATATATTTAGAGTGGGGAAAGCGCAAGTTTTTCATATATAAATGTTAATATATTATATATGTATGAGCGCTGTTAGATTCGGTAAATGAAAAGTAGAGATTTTCCATTTACCGACTTTTGGGAACACGCTATTTATATTAAATATATACACGTATGTGAGATTTTAATAGTTTAGCGGATTTTAAGAATTTTGCGAGATTCTTTTACACAATTTTTTTTGTATATTTATAGAATTTTATATGTTTTATATGTTTTTTAATTTTGTATGTTTTGGATGTATGCATCGTATTGATGTTTTATTTTCTGTAGGAAAACACTTAAAATATGTTTGCACACCTTTTTTCCTTTAATTTGTTTATTTTGTATATATATAAGTGCCTTTTTATGTTGTATGTTTTTTGTAATTTTGTAAGTATGTTTATATATGTGTATATGTAGGTACCTACAAAGCAACTTTGTTTTGTATGGTCTGTCTAACTTATTTGTTTCCTGCACTCTTTATTGTAAATAATAAATATGTACGATATTTAATGTTCTTTTTTCTTTTCAGCACAATTAAATTAAGTTTTATATATGATATGTATTTTAATTAGGGGTATGTACAAATGTATATTTGTCAGAGGTAAGTATTTTTATAATACCTACTTATATAAATAATTTTTTTAATTTTGGGAATTTTATGTATTATATTATGTCTTTTATTTATTTATTTTTTTCAGCAGCACTTTTGCACAACGGAATCGTTTATGTTCATATTAGTGTTAAATTATATGTATACATATTTCCAATTAAACAATTTATTTTTGTGGTTTCACCACCGCTGTTTGTTTGTTTGTATGTATTATTTTTTCAGCACTATTTGCGATACTCAAAATACATTATTCTTTAACATTAAACTTTGTTTACGCATATTTTATAAATTCGTGACTTTGCGTTTAATTACTTTTTTTTACAACTTTGAAGAGATATTAAAATTTGTTCTTGCGGTTCTTTCCGACAAACGGGTTTCGGCGCCATGTATTAATGTCAGCTAACTGCTGTATTCATTTATTTTTTGCCTACTTAAATAAAAACGCACACTTTTATCTTAGTTTATATTAATATCATTTTGAGGGCACAACCGTCGAATAGAATTACAGCGGGCGAATACCTTAAAAACAACTTTATCTTAAGCTTTTATACATTTTTCACTTACGTAGATGTTGGAATAAATAACGGAACGCAGTAGGATTGCTGGTAAGTATGTTTAGAATGGGAGTAAATTCAGTGAGGTGGGTATACAGGTAAACATACAGGTAATTATACAGGTAAGTATCCCGGTAGGTATTCGGGTAATTATTTACAAATTCATTTAATTATAATATGTATTTTTTATTCATTATATTATAACACAATTCGTTTTTGTTTATTTTTCCTTAAAAATATTATTTATAGGATAATGAGGTCAGCCTCATCCATGTCTTCAACAAATGGTGTGGGAGAATCGGATGGTATCATCGGAGTACGTGGGAGCAAAACGGTTTCTCATTTAAACTTTCCTGTTAAAATAGTTGCTTCAAGAACGTTTTCAGTGATTCTTTTGATCACCAAACGTGTACCGTTGCATAGTTTAGGAGGGTTTAAATTACGCAGTAGAATAATCGGTGATACAATTTTCAAACGAAGATTAAGTGGTGGCATCCCTGATATGCCTAAAGAATTTAAAAATTGAATTGTGAAATTTACTGCCTCGTCTTCTTCTACAGTAGCATCGATAAACTTAAATGACATTAAATCTGGTAATAATTTTTGTGGTAGTTAATCAGAACAGCATCAACATTTTTCGCTGCCAAAATTGCGCGATTACTAAGCCAGTCATTATTTAAATAGTTATTTATTATGTCATTTTTAGTTTGAACGCGACAGTACAGAAATTATCTGGTAATCTAATATGTTGAGTATCTTGATGCAATTCTATGCTTAGAAAATTCTTGTGCTGTTGGATCATTTTGGAGTTGTATTCGCATGTTTTTTGTGAATCTGAGTGTTTCAGTATTTCTCCATAAAATTGATTGTTTTAGACATGCATTAATTTCATCTGCAAAAGTAGAGAGAAGAATAACTGGCAACGTTTGCCGGAAATCACCACATAGTAGTAAAATAGTACCACCGAAAAGTCTGTCAATATTGTTTAAATCCTGCATAGTCCTATTTAATGCTTCAAGCGAATGCTTATGAGCCACAGTACACTCATTCCAAGATATGATCGAAGTCTTCCGTAACAATGCTGCCATTCCACTTCTCTTTTTGATATTACACGTTGCATTTGGATTATTATGAAGGCAGGATGTGCTGTCCGTCCACCATCCAACAAAGTAGTAGCCAAGCCTGATGTCAATGGGTACTAGAGTGCATTGTACGAAGAGTGTAAATCTGAAATTCTACTCACTGAATTATCTCGGCGTATAATTTTTATGGATCTGTTGTCAACTGGATCTCCGACCATAATAATAGCAACATCATCAACAGCTGGTGCGTTCAATCTGCCGGCGGGGGAGAAGGTACTCTGTCCGCTCTGGTGACAATTTGATAATTCACGTAATTTGGAAGCAAGAATTAAATTTCTTGTCTTACGCAAAATAATTTTGATTCATTTGAAATGCCAGAAAGAAGTGATTTTAAAGGTTTAGGTGAAGTAGGGAGTGGTGAAAATAAAACTTTTCCTGATGCGCAACACATGCCGGGTGTTTCATTGCGAAATTTCAACGCCTGACAATAATTGCATATTTTGTCCATCGCACCAATAGTAACTTTGAAATCAGCCGAGTAATTGATGTCTAGTTCATAATTAAATGCAAGACGAACAAATTATCCACCAGCTGCGCGGCTGGTCCGATGTTTTTCTCGGTTTTGTTCTCTAAATAAATCTATGTGTTGTTGACGTGCAACCCTGGTTCTCAATGCATTTTCTTGTCGACGATTATCACGCTGTTCTTTGGGCTGCATTTATTTCTGCTCTCTGTTCAACTGATTCATGAGCTCTTTCAACACGTGCATGTCGAGTTTTCTTGCTACGGTTATTAAGGTTGGATTTTTTTTAGTCGTATTTTACTAAAAATAGTAATTGAATTTTTAAAGTGAATGAATTTCGCTTTTCTCAGATTTTGTAGATTATATATTTGGCCATATTTATATAACTGTAAATTATAAGTAAGAAAAAAACATTTTAAGTACTATGCGGAGCGAAGACAAAATGAAGAATGATTTGAAAGAAGCGATGTTAAGTGTTATAGGCAAAATAAGACATGTATAGTGTGTAGTGTGATGCTGCAACTACCCATTTTACATACCTTCCGTCCATAGCAACCTATCTTATGAGAGCGGCATGCAAATGAAAAGTTGTCACCGCTTGCCCATGCCGTTACTGACGGTTGTCCCACAGAAAACAGCGGCCATTTGATTTTTCCGTAAAACCGGCTCGGCTAATTTCTCGCTGTTATACAAGGTTGCCAGTACTGACTTTTTTAAACTAATACTAAATATACCTCAGTTTATTGTATAGTTTTCTCAAAAGAAGAGAAAACTGAATTCGTAATTAATTATTTATTACCACATAGACCTTGTATATTTGAGTGGTGTTTATATTCGAACATATTATTTATGAAATTTGATGACGTATGTATGTATATCGCTCTTCCAGTCAGGTGTTGTGGACGTTAGGTATGTAAGATGGGTAGTTGCAGCATAAGACATGTATAGTGTGTAGTCTCATGCTGCAACTACCCATCTTACATACCTTCCGTCTATAGCAACCGATCTTATGAGAGCGCCATGTAAACGAAAGGTTATCACCGCTCGCCCATGCCGTTACTTACGGTTGTCCCGCAGAAACCAGAAGCGATTTGATTTTATCCGTGAAACCGGTTTAGCTCGCTGCTCGCTGTTGTACAAAGTTATCGGTATAGACATTTTTAAAGGATTATTAAATAAACTAAAAAATGCGTAGTTTTTTAAATAAATGAATACTGAATTCGTAATTAATTATTTATTACCATATGGATAATATATATTGCATTGGCGTTTATATTCAAACATATAAATTATTAAATTATTTGGAGAAAATTATAAAAATTATAAAAGTATGGAATTACACCGGTAGCTGGCAACATTTCGTCGCTGTTAGCAGCGTCGATAAATCGTATATGCATATCGCTCTTCCAATTGGAAGATGTACGTGTATGCATACGTAGGCTGCTGTATATATTTCTGGCCTAATAATGAAAATACGAATATTTATCAAAGAAAATGGTTTTTTCTTTTTGTTTTTTTGTTTTTTTTTTTAGATTTGGCTCGTCTTGGCAGACCCACACGGTTGATTGCTGCTTTGTTTCGGGCTCATACGCATAGATCCATGATTCGTCACCTGTGACGATCTTATAAACGTCTTTTGAAGCACCGCGATCGTATTTTTTCAGCATTTCTTTACACCAGTCCACACGAGGCTTTGTTTGAGCGATTATCAAATTGTGCGGGATCCAACGAAAACAAACCTTTTTTACGGCCAGGTGTTCATGCAATATCGAATGTATGCTGGTGGGAGAAATGCATAGGCATGCCTCTATCTGAAGGTATGTTACATCATGGTCTTGCATTATCAGTTCACGTACGGCATCGATGTTTTCTTGCACAACGGCAATAATAATAATAATAAAACAATTCACGATTAAATGGCAAAACGTTCTGAGTGATGTTGTGCTAAAAAATGTCGAACTTTCCAATGGAAATGCCAGATTGCATCTGGCAACACTTAGTGTTGCCTAGGCCAGAGCTGTATACCAGGTGTGTTTGTTGAAGTTTACCGGTTTTACTAGTAGATGTCGCTAGCAATATGTATAAATTTCTATGATTTGGCATGTTTGTAATTTTTTTCTATTGACATTAACCTACAAAAATACGCAAGTCACATTCCGCCAAAATAATAGCCTCATATTTGTTTACCTCAGTGAATATGTCGAGTTTCGTTCCAAGTAAATCGCATTTGCTGCATTCGTTGCTTTTCTTATTTCATCAAAAGAAAAAAGCAGCTGAAGCTCACCGGTTGCTGGTTGAAACTTATGGTGAACATGCTCTAGTGATTAGAACATGTGAGACATGGTTTCGTCAATTTAAAAATGGAGATTTCGATTTGACAGACAATGAACATCCTGGTCCAGCGAAAAAGTTCGAAGACGAGGAATTGCATGTTGATCCAACCCAATCACAACAAAAATTGGCAGAAACACTACATGTGACTCGATGAGCAATTTGCCAACGTTTAAAAGCCATCGGAAAGATCCAGAAGTATGGAAAATGGGTGCCACACCAGCTGAACGATAGACAAATGGAAACTCGAAAAACCGTTTATGAAATGCTGCTTCAACGATTCGAAAGGAAATCTTTTCTGCATCGAATTGTCACGGGGGACGGAAAATGGATTTATTTTGAGAACCCGAAGCGAAAAAAATCATGGCTTTCCTCTGGTGAAGCTGGCCCATCGACTGCAAGGCCAAATCGCTTTGGCCGTAAGACAATGCTCTGTGTTTGGTGGGACCAGTGTGGTGTGGTGTACTACGAGTTGTTAAAACCTGGTGAAACGGTGAACACGGATCGCTACCGACAACAAATGATCAATTTGAATCATGCGTTGATCGAAAAAAGGACGGAATGGGCCCGAAGACATGGCAGAGTTAACTTGCAACATGACAACGCGCCGTCTCATACCGCTAAATTGGTGAAAGACACATTAAAAACACATAATTAAAGAAATATTATCACACCCGCCGTACTCTCCAGACCTCGCCCCGTCCGACTATCACCTTTTCGCATCGATGGAGAAAAAGTTTTTTTGGAATGGTATCCATAATTTGTCTGAGAGATGAGCGAAATGTGTAGAAACCAATGGTCATTACTTTGAATAAAAAAATTTTGAGATTCCTCTGAAAATTAAGTGTTTTCTTTATCAAAAAAACCGGCTAATTTCAACTAACACACCTGGTATAGCAGCCTACGTATCGCTCTTCCAATTGGAAGATGATCAGTTTTTTATTAATTATTAATTATGAAGACCATTAATTTAAATAATAACTATCCTATAATCTAAGTTGGACCAAATAACAAATATATGTTATCTTTTAAGAATATCAATTGACTCGTTTTTGAGTTATTTCGGAACATACACACGGACACGGGTTTTATATATATGTTTATGTTGTCTGCACTTGTATTTTGTTTATATATTTACTTTTATTTTGACAAGCTATTTTGTTGTTGTACTTTTCACGCTTGCCGCGGTATACATATATTTTCTTCACACTTCGCTGTAACACCTTGTTGTTGTTAACGGTTGCTTCGTGCGACCCGTTACAACGCGAAAACGCTATCAGTAAGTCAAACTTTTGTTTCTCAGTTTCGAAATTTTTTCCTTTCAGTTTCGTAATTTTGAATTTGGAATTTTCAAATTTTTTTCTTAATTTTTGGTTTATACTTTGCTCTTGATTTTTGTTGTTGTTGAATTGATTGGTAGATTATGAAGATCGTAGCATTTTCGGATTAAAAGCTCAGGTATTATAATGCGTAGTATTTATTAAATCACTTTTTAAATTTTTACCAGTCAAGGATAATAATGCGGTCGTTTTTTATTTTTTTTTATTTTCACATAACTACCGGTTGTCGCTAAATCAAAAAATCAAGTTAGTTGAAAAAAAATGGCTTTATATACCTATATGCATATGGATGAATAAGGAAAAGGAATGTGTGAAAAACGAACAGGGAATGTGAAGAAATAGGATAAGGATAACGGAATGTGGGGAAATAGGACAGAGATAATGGAATGTGAGGAAAAAGCAATACATAGATTCTTGACTTACAATAAGCACACAACGGATGAGTGGAGCCGACAATTTATGTAACTATGGCCTTCACATACCTACATACATATTAGCGCGCTTACAACAATACAGTTTCTGCGTGGAAGATGTTCCTAAAAATAATTAAAAAGTTTCTAGGTGGAATATCCTATTAGGGGCAGTGTCACACAATTCTGATCAAACACGTTTAGTGACAAAACTTTCAAATATATCTTTGTAACGGAGTTTTCCACTTGGCTGGGGTAAGCTCAGCCTTGCCAAGGGTTTCCTAAAGTAACAACACGCTGTTTTCGCTACAACAAATTTATTAGGTATAAACAATATATACCATACTTGTATGTATATACAAGGTTTCTAATATATTACATTATATTTCTACTATAAGTATCTACTTTCTTCGTACGAGCTGTGGAGGTGAAAACCCTCTACTAGCCCTCGCTCCAGTCAAGTAATAAAACCCTCAGTGGAGTATAAATAAGTGTTCGTGAGATGAAAACCCTCAGGGACACTACGTTTGCCGGTGGTGTTGATCCCACGGGCAAGTATACCTAATGATAATACAAAGACTGCTTCTTTCGTATGCGTCATGTTTGAACATGTTTCTTCTAGTGAAAGCAAAGCGAATACGCGTAAAACGGAATTCATAAAAAGTGTATATACCTATATAAATACTTGTTTAACTTAAAATATTATTTATATATATGTATGTATGTATATTTATAAATACTTGTTAAACTTAAAATAATATTAATGTATGCATGTATGTACATGTGTATTCTAATTCATATAAGGTTTACATGTACATATGTACATATATTTTCTTGAATTGTTGTAAGGGATCCAACATCTACGACTTTGGGGTCCTTACAACTTTCAATATAACGATATGTACACATGTGGACAATGTTTATGGGGTGAGGTTTTAAAATAACTTCAAATATAATCATAGAATTTTTAATAATAAAAGTTTCTACCAACAACCCAGACAGAAAAATACATTAACCACTAACTACAATAGGAATTTTCGAAACACAAAATTCCAGAAGACTAGAGCCAACGACATATTTAAGACAGAACAACAACGAAAGAACATCACGGACTCGAAAGTCAACAGGCACAAATAACAAACAGAATTCAATCAGAAGAGTTAAACAAATGGAAATTGATAACATAGAAACAGAAAATTTTCGGTCACACTTGGCAGATCTCTTCCCTTTGTAACAGTAAGAACGAATACATCACAAATAAAGTTGCTAATCGCTTCAGTGTCAGCAACATCCCTAATAAACAAGAATTTATTTACCAATTCTTACCGACATAAATTAAAGAACCATATTACACTCAAAACCATAAACTCTGGGGCAGTTAACCATTTCTCAATAAGAAATACAGAAACTGAAATCTACAAAAATAGTATGTAGTAACCATTAAGTAACAATTTCCTATTCCTAGCATAAATGACGGAGTGTAATGGGGTGTAGTCAAGCTTCTAGATATGCAGTTACAGTAGCGGGACTATACTCAGTTCCTACTCTTGCGTCCACGCCGCGCCCCTGGAAACGTGAGCAACCCTTGTGCAAGATGCAGTAACCATCCTGTGTGAAGCCTCCGGTCACGGCTAAAAGAGAGGAAAATTCAGAGAAGCCACTCCGACTTTTTCGGTGTAAGGGTCCTCTTAAACGGACAGAAGCGAATAGGTTCTTGAAACATTTAATACGGTGGCCATATATAAGAGCGCAGGGATTTGTGGTGGGAGAGACTCCGCCGTTGACTACTGTTGAGTAAAATCCCCATCAAAGTGTAATTTTTCAACATATCCTTGATTTGTGAACATGCCCTGGCGAATGTATCCAGTGTTTTAGATGTGCGTGCGTTCCGAGGTCGTAACATCGATCTCTTCGCAGCGAAGATATGCATCTTTGTATCGAGGAACTTCCGACTATACACACAAAGATGGTTTGACGTTGAAAAGCTGCAATCACAAAGGACTGCCGACCGGTTTTCTACTGGACTTGCACTCCTACTTTCTGAGAGCACTCATTAGCAACCCGGTATAAGGAAACTATGGGACGGCATTTCAATTTCCCTACGTGCAGCTGCAAATAAAGCTATTGGATTTCGCAATGGTCATAAAAACAGCTGGTGCGATGAGGATTGAGAAGCTGGCCGATAAGAGTAATGTTCGAAAATTCTCTGAAAAAATACGACGAGTTAAGGAAAGTTTCAAGACCGGAGCGCACTCTTGTAGGATCCAGAAGGGTGAGCTAGTGACTGAAGCCCAGCGTATACTGAATTTATGAAGGGAACACTTCTCCGGCCTGCTGAATGGCAATGATACAAATTATACACTCGGATGTGGTGAACCCGAAACTCCAATTGATGACAATAGAAAAGTTGTTCCCAATCGCTCGCTTAAAACCCCCCGATGGTTTACCGACAGAGCTATTCAAATGTGGCGGGGAAGAATGCTGCCTCTATGTCGCTATGTTTGAATTTGGTATCCCCGTAAAATGGAAACTGACCTTGAGCAACACTTAAAGATCCGTCAGGATCGGGAAGGACCTCTCCAAGCCGTTCGATACCAAACGAGGTTTCAGACAGGGTGACTCCTTATCGTGTGACTTTTTCAACTTACACGTATTGCTGGAGAAAATAATACGACCTGCTGAGCTGAATAGGGAAGGTGCAATCTTCTATAAGAGGGTACAGAGTCTGGCGTACGCCGATAATATTGATATTATTGGCTTCAACAACCGCGCCGTGAGCTCTGAATTCTTCATAATTGATAAAGAAGCGAAGCGAATGGGTCTGGTAGTGAACGTGGGCAAGACGAAATATCTCCTGTCATCAAACAAACAGTAATCGCATTCACGACTCGGCTCCCACGTCACTGTTGACAGTCGTTTATCTAGGGACCAGCATTAACACCAATAATAACATCAGACTTGAAATCCAACGCACAATTGTTCTTGCCAACAGGTGCTACTTTGGACTGAGTAGGCTACTGAAAAATAAAGTCCTCTAATACCCGTCTTACTATATGGCACTGAAACGTGGACGATGTCATCATCTGAAGAGGCGGTCCTGGGAGTCTTCGAGAGAAGAGTTTTGTGGATAATTTATGGTACTTTGCGCATTGGCAACGTTGAATACCGCAGACGATGGAGCAATGAGCTGTACGAGCTATATGATGATATTGACATAGTTCAGCGAATGAAGAGACAGCGGCTACGCTAGCTAGGTCATGTCGTCCGAATGGATGAAAGCACTCCAGCTTTGAAAGTATTCCATGCAGTACCCGCTGGTGGAAGCAATGGAAGAGGAAGAGCTCCACTCCGTTGGAAGGATAAGGTAAAGAGTGACCTGGCTTCACTTAGTATTTTAAACTGGCGCCGAACAACGAAAAGAAGAGATGAATGGCGCGCTAATATTTATTCGGCTATAACCGCGTAAGCGGTCCCAACGCCAATAAAGAAGAAGAGGATATTGAATTGTAGAAACCAAGATATAGTTCACTTAATCACTTGCTGTTGATGGTATTTGCAACCAAATACATAGGCATCGACCTAGGAGTCAAAAATTTCCGACGCCAACAACAACAGCAAAAATTTACTTACTAACCAGGAGCAATAAAACAGGTACTACGCCATCAACAGTATCAATTGGCGATTCTGATGTCGAAATGAAGGATTAAAGCTGTAAGAAAACTGAGCCACAAAAAATAGGACGTAAAGAGAAATAATTTGTCAAGACTTATATTTTCAATATTTTCATTCAACAATAACAGTGAATTATTTAGCTATATGCAAGAGTGCTCCCAGATACAACCAGGATTGGAAGAAATCATAAAGAAGTTTACTGATTCGCTATTCAATTGAAGAAATTTCCAAATAAAATATGTATGTATGTCCATAAGGATCAGGCAGGACCAAAAAGAATTTTCATATAATTGTTTTAGAAAATGTTACGGAATGAGTAAGAAAAGGCGACCAGATAAGATGCAATATTCGTTGATTGGGAGAAATCATGAAGAGGTTTAATGGATCAGTTTCAAATCAGAGGAATTTCCAAATAGAATATATATGAATCGGGTAGGACCAAGAAGAATGTTCATAGAATTGTCGCAGCAAATATTGATGAATCAGTAAGAAAAGGTAAACAGATAAAATATAATATAATAAATAATAAAGGAACTTTCTAATAAAAGATAAAGGGAACGGTCAAAAACAAAAAGGCATGTTCATAGAATTGCCTCAGCGAATTTTGATCAATCAGTTAAAGAAGGTGAGCCGATGCAGTACAATACATACAGGGTAAGAGAAACCACGAAGGAGTATGAATATGAGAATCAGTTTCCAATAAAGGAAATACCATCCAAAATACATAGGGATAGACTTAAGGACCGAGGAGAACTTTCATAAAACAATTTTTGGAACCACTTTCCAATCAAAAGAATTTCCTAAGAAAATTGATAGGTATTGATCACAGCATATACCCGTCAAAGTTAACGCAGCTTAATAAATGAAGTAAAAAATTTGAGGATACGAATCTGGTGAAAACCTTTTTAATGGACTTGTTTGGATTTGAGGAAAGCATTACATATTTTCAAAAAGGCAACAAAAATTCGTTAACTCAAGAAGTAAACATTCTAATTTAGTAGAAAAAAATTAGAATAAATAAACTGATTTCAGAAAAAAATAGTTTGGTCAAATTTCCAAACAGAAAAATCAGTAGAAAACAACATCAAATGAACTCTAAGAGGCAACGAAAAACAATTCGTATCGTCTCTGTATTTATAGGAAATCAGAATGAATTAGTTTAGATATAAAAAATTTCTTGGCATGCTTGGCTAAGAAATTTGTTTGACAGTAAATTGATCCATTGATGCACATTTCGATTTAGAAAAAGTACCAAATCTGAAAATGATAATGTGTAGCGTAACTAGAAAATTTTGCCGAAGTAGATAAAAGCATTTTCCGCTTTATTTTTTAAGACTTACTTTAAAGACTAAGCAGGCAAGTGAGAAACTTTGGGTAGGACGAAAGCTATTCTAATAAAAGGTTGACAGCCTCCTATGACAGAATAGTGTCTTCAAAATTGAATTAAAATAAATAATAATTTAAATAATTTAAATAAATAGCCTAGGCTATTACGATAAAAATGAAAAAAGTACAATAAGAGTGCATCCAGTTTCTGATTACTCTTTGTAATAATAATTATTAATATATGTGTATATATACAACAACTTGAAGGTAGTTTCGTTTTCTCTTGACAGTCGACTTCATAGCTACCTGACATTAAACGAATAGCACTTTTAAATGAGAATTTAAAAAAATCAGAATTTTCGTATTTGGCAAAGTAATTTAACATAAAACAAATACGTTAAAAATCTTTCTACGACTATCATTATCTTTGTATTGTAACTTTAGTAAGTAAAAGTTCCACCAAAATTAAAATCGATTTCACGAAAATGGAAAGTTGAGTGGCTTTTGCTATTTCTGTCTATTTGTTTGAAAGCCAAATAGTATAACAGTTTTAAAAATATTCTAACGACATTTTCTCTGCCGAAAGATTTTCAAATTGTGCTACAAATCGTTTCGGTTATTAAAATTGAAAAATAAACTCCAGCGACACATAAAACTGTGTCTCAGATAAGAGAACTCCGCAAACTTTTTAAAGATCACGATTTGAGGGTGTGCACCTGGAATGTTAGCTCCCTTAATTGGGAAAGTGCCGCTGCCCAGCTGGGTGATGTCTCCGTTAAATTAAAGGCTGACATCACCGCCGAACAGTGGGCTGAAACATTTGAAGAAGAAAAGTTTTCTTTTTTGAAATTTTAAGTATTGCGTTAGATTTATCTATCGATTATAAGTAACTATTTCTATGACGGTCTTTCAGATAAATTAGTATACATAAAAACTGCGTAGCCTGCCGGTATGTTATCCTTAGCGGTTACATATTATGGTTATGCACGTATGTCGAATTTTATTGTTCTTAAAAACATGAATTGGTATGTATTCCTACATTTACACAAGCGACACGACAATACGATGCTGTGTCTCTCTAGATTTCGTCCAATTTTAAGTAAATCGAAATTTCACATAAATCGAGACATATTTTTTTTGAATAGATCGGTAGGTGTTTAGTGCGTCAGTTGAGGCGAAGTATGTGTGTAGCATAAAATAAAGTTGTTTTAGACAAAAAATTAAATATTACAATATAATTTGGGTTGAGGTTGCAGATATTTATGACTTTGGTGCTCACAAGGCAGTGTACTAACACGAATTGCACATTTCACGCATCGGAAGATAAAAATTAGGGAAACAAAAGATTAAGCACTATTTTAAACTGTAAAATATAAAGCCTATTTCCTTCATGAAATTGTTAAACAACCTCGATCAACATCAGCTAACGAGAAAAGAGTTGAGTTAAGCTGATGCGGTTGCTGATCAGACCGACCAGTGCATTTAAGTCTGAAGGCTCATTGTTATAACGACGTGGTGCAATTCTCACCCCAATCAAATCATCAAGCGCTTGATGCAATTGCATTTGAATGAATGAAGAGACTTAATTATCATAAGGACTTCCTAAAACTGTCGCTGCTCACTCTTCGCAGTTATTTCTCAGTATTCCAACCAAGAATACTTCATAACCAATGAGCTAGTGGCTCGCTTATACCTGATTCCACATATAATTACAAAAGTGAAAAGAAGTTTCAAACTAAAATAAAGAGGGATCGATCAGAGAGACAAGGAGAATGTTTATAGAATTGTTTAATCAAAATTGACGTCTTATGGTGAACTGATAAAATAAAATATATGTATATATTGGATGAGTGCATAAGTTCGTGCCCGATTTCAAGTGCAAACTAAAATTGAAATTTTTTGAAGAAAGCGCTTTTATTAATCAATTATGTATTCGCCATCATGTTCGGCAATCCACTCCCAACGTTCAACCAATTTACGGATGCCTGATTCATAGAAATCGCGCGGTTTCTCGTTGAAAAAGGTGTCAAGGTGGTTTTTGACGTCTTCCACATTTTTAAATTCTTTTCCATTCAAATTGTTCTGCAGCGATCGAAACAAATGATAATCAGAAGGTGCAATGTCGGGTGAATTTTGGGGATGCGGCATGATTTCCCAATTCATCTCCTTCAGTTTGGCCAGGGTCGGTTTTGCAACATGTGGCCTGGCGTTGTCATGATGGAAAAGAACTCCTTTGCGATTGGCCAAAATCGGACGTTTTTCATCAATTGCTTTCTTCAATTCGACCAACTGCTGACAATACTTGTTGGCAGTGATCGTTTCTCCAGCTGGCAAGAGCTCCAAATAGATCACGCCTCGGATATCCCACCAAATGCACAGCAGTACCTTCATCGGATGCAATCCACCTTTCGACATCGGTTCCGCCCCTTCGTGTGCCTGTTTCCATGTTCTTTTGCGTTGAACATTGTTGTACAGAACCCATTTTTCATCACCAGTCACGAGCCGATCCAAAAAAGGTTCGTTTTTGATCCGTCGAAGCAAAGAAATTGCTGTTGACATACGGTCCACTTTGTTCTTTTCACTCAACTGATGTGGCACCCATGTATCGAGCTTCAAAGTGTACCCAACCTTTTTTAAACGACGAAACGCAGTTGATTTGTTGACGTTCAATTCACTGGCAACCTCTTCCGTCGAAATACGTGAGTTATTCGCAACTAAAGTCCTTAGAACATCGTCATCAAGCTCAGAAGGCCGTCCACTGCGAGGTTGATCTTCGAGGTTAAAATCTCCAGAACGAAATTTCGCGAACCATTTATTTACTGTGCGGAGTGCTGGAGCACGGTCCAAATAAACTTCGCGAATATCTTTAGTTGCAGCGCCCACTGTTTTTCCTTTGCGGAATTCGTATAACATAATATGACGCATATGATCTTTTTCGTTGTTCATCTTCCATGCGTCTTTTCACTAAGCAAATCAAAATGAAGTTATTTTATGCTTGATTTACCGTTCGGACTGTCACCTTTCCAACGATATATAATATGTATATATTTCTTTCACGAGCGCCACTCTCAAACGATTCGTACGGCATCCAGCGGAATCGGGCACGAACTTATGCACTCATCCAATATAAAGAATTCGGGATGGGGCCATGTGTAGAAGTTCATGCAAGTGAGGAAAGTTTTTGCCTGCCATTCACCAAGGAGTGGCCAGAAACGATTATTTTGCGTATGGTTCAAGCAGCTCACGACTCCTGGTCTTAGAGCAAGTATCTCTTGGGTAACCAACAAACATCTGTTTGGAGGCGTGCTAAAGTGAGTAGACGAATCCCACGCAGTTGTGCGTAGGGTTTGGGACCCACCACATGAAAACCAAAATCCAATAAAAAATCGAAATAAGCCTCGGATGAGAGACCCCCTTTTGCTAACGACCCCCGCAAATATTTTAAGGGACAGAAGAAGCTGGGTCCTTGTGAAATTTGCTACGGAGACCATAAAGAGGAGCGTAAATTTGGTGTCGGATTCCTGGTTCCATCGGCGAGTACTGGTATTCACTCCGGTGGATGTACGTCTGGTCATAATTCGCATCAAAAGGAAATTTCCTAACACCACGCTGATTTGCGCCCACTCCCCATCGGGCTCGAGCACACTTATGAGCGCTGTCCCCGCCACGACGTAAAAGTTGTGCTTGGCGATTTCAACGCTGCGGTGAGCAAAGAAGGTGTTTTTGGGACAACGGTCGGAAAATTCAGCCTCCGCAACGAAACATCACCAAAATGGGCTGAGACATGTATCCAGTGTTTTAGATGTGCGGACGTTCCGAGGTCCTAATATCGACTCGGATTACTCTCTTGGTTGGACGTTTAAAGGCTATAATCACAACATACTTCCGAGCGGTTTTCTACTCGACTTGCACTCCTACGCTCTGAGAGCACTCATCACTGTGGGTCGGCATTGCAAACTTCCTACGTACAGCTGCAAACGAAGCTATTGGATTTCGCAAAGGTGGCAAAAACAGCTGGTACGATGATGACTGCCGCGTCGCGGTGGAGAGAAAACAGACTGCCTACCTCGCAACCTTGCGAGGGAAAAAAGGAAGACGCCGAAATGAGTGAGTATGATGAGCTTGAGATGCTTAAAAAGTTGGCCGATAAGGGTAATGCTTTAAAAATCCACGAAAAAATACGACTACTTACGGATTGTTTCAAGACCGTAGCACACTCTTGTAGAACCCAGAGGTGTGAGATAATGACGGAAGCAAAGAATATACTGAATTTATGGAGGTAACACTTCGCCATAAATTCGAATGGCAAAGAAAATTATACACCTGGAGATGGTGAATCCGAAACCCCAATCGATGACGTTGGAAAAGACGTTCCATTACCTCACTATGAAGAAGTGCGAATAGCAATCGATCGCTTAAAAAACAACAAAGCGGAAGGGACCGATGGATTACCGGCCGAGCTATTCAAATGTGGCGGGGAAAAACTGATCAGGTGCTGCCCCTATGCCGCTATGTTTGAATTTGGCATCCCCGCAAAATTTATACAGCTATGTAAACTGACCTTCAGCAATACATAAAGCTCCGTCAGGATCGGGAAGGGCCTCTCCGAGCCTTTCGACACCAAACGAGGTTTTAGACAGGGTGGCTCCTTATCGTGTGACTTTTTCAACTTACACGTATTACTGGAAAAAATAATACGACCTGCAGAGTTGAATAGGGAAGGTATAATCTTTTATAAGAGGTTACAGATGCTGGCGTACGCCGATAATATTCATATTATTGGCTTCAACAACCGCGCCGTGAGCTCTGATTTCTTCATAATTGATAAAGAAGCGAAGCGAATGGGTCTGGTAGTGAACGAGGACAATACGAAATATCTCCTGTCATCAAACAAAGTGTCATCGCATTCACGACTCGGCTCCCACGTCACGGTTGGGACAAAGATAACGAATAAATACAAAAAGATTTTTTTTGTTTTTGTTTCGGGTCAACTTACCGAACTTTTGTGAATCCCCTCGTATAAAAAAGAACAAGAGGTTGAAAGGAATGGAAATGTTCTTCTATAATTTAAATTTATAATTTAAAGAAGTTCAGTATCTGAGATATACCATAACATTAGAAAATGCAAAAGGTACAGCAATACGTAACACGGTCAAAAACAGAAAGGGATAATAGCAATAAAAACGAAGATAAAGTTGTGATCTGGGTGAAAATTATACCAGGCGCGAAATCATGGAAACTAAAGGTGAAGAAAATAACAAAAGTTTACAGGACATAATTCAAGTACTCACTTTAAAAATGCAGGAAGATGAAATTCGCCAAAATGACCCTAAATACGGCGCTGAAAATTTCGCAAAACAGATGTCTAATTTTGATGGAAAAAATGTAGCTGTGGAACGTTGGTTCGTCAACTTTGAGCAAAATGCGGCTGCGCATAATTTATTTGAACAGCAGAAATATATGCAAGCTCGCGGAAAAATTACACAAACAGCACAACTTTATCTCAAATCGGTGTACATGATCAACTGTTCCAAAAATTTAAACGGACATTTACAAGTGCCGATAGTCATAAAAACTTAAGCGAAAGAATAAAGAAAAGTAATGAAACTTTTCACGAATATGTAAACATGAAAAAATTAGCAGCGTTAAGTAAAGTTGAAAGCGAACGGATTAAATATCAAAAACGAATATAAATATATGTATGTACAGCTGCAAATCGTACCATGAGCTTTATGAAAAATATGAAGTGCTTGAGAATACGAACGATAGCGAAAAGAAATATAAACAATGCGGTGTCGTCAAAAGAAGTGCACAAAGCGAAAAAATGATTCGTTGCTTTAATTGTGGATCCTTAGATCCTTTGAGAAAGGACTGTTAAACTGATACAAAGTGTTTCAAATGTAATGGTAGTGGGCATATCGCTGTCCACAACTTAGTGATTAAAGACAATAAAAGATGTGAAACTATTACTCAATAATAGGGTAATTAAATGTCTCGTCGATACATTAATCATGTGTTTACAGGACAATGAAGAACATTGATTTACAAAAATCGTATACGATTCTAAGTGGGCTTGGTAGCAATAAAACTGTTCCGTTGGGGCTTGATTTTGCATCGAATTTCTGCTTAACTCTCGATGAAAGTAGCTTCAAATTTACGAAAATCAAAGGATAGAAAGATCTTCATTTATCGATCGAACTATTATGTACAATGTCACAGAAAATGAGATTCCAATCAATGCACCGAGGCAGTACGAAGCGGTAATACCTTCCATAATAAATGATTACTAGCGAACACAAATCGAGTTTGAGTGTCCTGTGTTTCTAAAAATAGTTTCTGATGGTCAGATTAAGTCGTTTCGTCATCAGCTAACTCGCCATCCATCCACGTTGAATGTGAAGCCGTAAAAATACAAGTCGATGATAGGCCAAAATCAACATAAAATTGCGCGAGTAGTGTAGTCATCGTAAAAAGGAAGGACAGTACATACAGAGTTTGTATTGATTTTCGTCAGCTAAATCCTGATGCAAATTTATGTGGATGATATATTCATCTACGTGGAAATTATTACTAAGCTAAAGAAAGTATTAGCAGTGGCATCCAAATACAACCTAAACATCAAATAGAAGAAGTGTCATTTTTTGTGGAACAGAATCGACATTTCAGACCATACAATAATGGGAAAATTCGGCCACGTCAAGAAAAAAAGTGCCGTTAGGAATTTTCCGACACAGAAAAATGTGAAAGCAGTACAGGCATTTTTATAAAAGGGTGCTATCTGTGCATGCACGTCCGCTGACAAATTTGTTGAAAAAAGATGTGCCTTTTACGATCGAAGTTGACGAACTGAAAACAATCAATCAGTGGAAGAATGTCTTATGAGCCGAACCAGTTTTAAAATTTACTGAAGAAACGCTTCTACACTGATGCCTCAAAAGACGGAATTTGATGAAAACCTGGATCCTGTATATTACTGGAGTTAGAAAACGACGACTAGTGATGCTAATCGTCACAGCTTTATTTAGAGGTCAAAGCAGTTTATCTTGCGATTGGAAAATTCAGATACTATCTGCTGGGCAGTAACTTTATACTCGTCAACGACTGTTTTGCTTTTACACAGACTATTAAAAAGGACATTACACGAGAGGTGGCCAGGTGAATTTTATACTCACAAGACTTCAATTTTCAGGTTGAACACCGTGTTCGAAATAAGTTGAGACACGTCGATTGTTTAAGTCGTTTTCCAAATGTGTTGGCTGTTGGTTCGGAGATTTCAGCCCGCTTAAAAAATGCTCGGCGGAAGGATATCCTCACAAATACTATTTCAGAAGTTCTTAAAACTCACCCATATGAAGGATACAATGTTCAGAGAGGTATATTGTACGAAAGGGCAAATGGTAATAATTTGATCGTCATGCCCAAGGAGATGGAACAAAAGCAGTTTTGGATTCCTCACATGGAACGTAAAGTAGCTCAAGTCTTCAATGCCTGTGTGAAATGTATATCATTTAACAAGAAAGTTGGAAAACTGTGTCGACAAGGGAGTTTTACCTCTACTCTGCACGCTGATCTTTTGGAGCAATGGACGCAACATCTATGGTCAATGGCTTCATGAAAATCATTTGGCTATTCAGCACAAAGAGTACTGCGATGAGATACTTCAAATATTTTAGGAATGGTCGAATATCCTTGGTCTGCCATCTCGCATCGTGAGCGATCGTCGCATTTACTTCCACGGCCTTCGCGGAATATATTAAATAGAATGGTATCGAACACGTTTGGACCACTACGGGTACTTAATAGACCGAAAGCTGAAGCAATATGCATTTGGAGAAGAAAGATGACTTATCCATGATTGTCGAAGTTCGAAGTTCGAATACCGATTGATAGTTCAAAAAACAATAAAGCGGGTGGAACAGCTTGCTTACTGGCAGGGATATTCAAAAATGGGAGTGAGAAGCTGACAACGAGCATACATCAGGTCTTTGCAGAATATAGTCAGACGAAAACATGCCCGATGGTTGGAGTTTAAGTGTGGTTTTCCCAATCCATTAAAAGAGGACCACACGATCTGCGCCAATAGCCACTTAAATATTGCATATAAGGTACTATCGAAACTACAAACTGTGGCTGTAGACCTTTCAAACCCACCCCTGACCAAATATTCATCATGTGCCAAATCTTGGAAAAGACCCGTGAAAATAGAAACGATACACATCATCTTTTTATCGATCTCAAAACTGCCTTCGACAACACAATAAGGTCGAGTTTTTTTTACTATTGTATATTACAAAAAAAAAAAAAAAATCAGTCAAAATAAACTAAATAATATTAAATTTAACGGAACTAAATTAGAAATAAGCCAAAGTAAATTTAATATATGATAATTGAATCAAAATGTATCGAAGTAATTTAGATTAAACTGAACTTAGCTAAACTGAGTTACACAAAGTTAATCTGAATGAAGGTGACACCTCCACTTTTTCCTATTAACAATATTAATGTGCGTATGTACATACATACATACATATGTATACCTACAGTGGCTGTTGGTAAACCGCCTACCAACAACCACACACGTCAAAATAAACTATCACCGACAAAGGATATAAGGAGGATAGGCTTCGACTGCCTTCCGATTATTTATTCCCTCGTCTGGCGAAACACTAATTAATATTTTATTTTATTTTTTTCCACGATCGAACTGCACGTCTGCCAAGAAAGGTGTGCGCACTTTCATAGATTGCGAGAATCTGAGTCAGGCCGTAAGCTACGCGCCGGCTTCCAGAATTCTCTGGTGAGTGTGTATTGGTACCCATCGATTGGCGCCGCCCCCATTATCCAAAGGGTCTGGGTTGAATAGCGCACGCCACCAAGGCACATCAAGTACACTGGGATAATTTTCCCCTCGACGTATAAAGCAAAAGGCGACACTCCTTTTTACGGAATACCCGCGCAAAACATTCCGTTTCCCCTTAAATTTGTTAGTGGAGGAACCGTTTTGTACGAACATCTCCTTCTGGAGACTTATACCACTGGGGAGGCACACACCGAATATAATCGTACCAACAATTCATGGCTTTAATTTACGCAACTATTGACCGATATATGTCACTACCAACGCTTGGAGTGAAAGGAATATTAGGCAAAACAAATGATATATATGAACAAACGAAAAGAAAGTCAGGGGATGGAAATCTCCTATCATAACCTATTAGTCCCTATATGCCCTCAACTCCTTAACGTTCCAAGTCTCTTTGTCTTTGCCTAAGTCATCTGTGAGTGTCTATGTCCACGGTGACACTCTTTTCCTAACAATAAACGACCCTACATACTTTGGAGCTAACTTCAGGCATATACGGTATATCTCGACGTCTGAGATTGTACTGCCTCGCAA
The DNA here is from genome assembly GCA_037013455.1 of Ceratitis rosa. NCBI lineage: Eukaryota > Metazoa > Arthropoda > Insecta > Diptera > Tephritidae > Ceratitis > Ceratitis rosa. Next base: position 999,297 of record JAWMAG010000056.1, read on the forward strand.
GCTTTTCGCTCGCCTGCACTAACCTAGTTCTAATGTTTGTTGTTGATGCTTGTCTTAATTTCATCGAGCTTTTTTGCTCGCTCCTGACTATTTCTCCTGATCTGCTAAACTGTCTATGAAGTCTCTACTGCCTTCTAGCGCCATTTCCGTTCCAAAATTCACAAAATATGGCGTAGCTCCTAGTACTTCGTGCTGCCTTGTCCTAATGCAGCATGCTACCTTCGCTAACTGTCCCATGTCCTCTGGTGCTTTGATACGTAAACCCTAAGCGTTGTTTTAATTATTTGGTTTATCCTCTCGGACGAACAAGCCTGTGGGTGATAATGTGCGGTGTGCTGGAGTTAGACGCCATAGTCACCGCAGAGGTCCCGAAGCTCTCGACTCTTAAATTGGGGTCCATTGTCACACACAATCGATCGAGGAACTCCAAACAAGAGAAATACGTTGCCTTTCAATTGTTTCGGCTTTTTCCGTGGCAGTACGCAAAGGAAAGAGGAGGGGAAATTTGGAATCGCTGAAAATAGAAGGAAATCTTGACCTAATAAAGGTTGCCACTTTCAACTCTCCACGCTGGATATGACAAAGTCTTTTTCTCTACTAACCGAACCATACTTGTCAACCAAGAGTCGGTAGTACTAACTTCAGCAATAACTGGCACACTACGTGATAACATATCTGGAACCACATCTTCCTTGCCTTTCAGATGTACAATATCAAAATCATATTGCTAGAACTTCAAAGCCCATCTCATCCTTTAGCTTATTCAAACAAATAAGTAAATAATGATCAGTGACAACCGTAAACTTAGCGCCCTCAACATATGGCCGCGGTTCCTCAACCGCCCACGGAACCGCTAGACACTCCTTTTCGGTAGTCGAATAATTTCGCTCGCATTTGTTCAAATGTGCTGTAACCCTCTCACCGTCATCAAACATTTGCGTTAACACCGCACCTGTCTGTGAAAGGCCTATCAAAATCAGGGTAGCTCAAAACCGGAGCTGTCACCAAGCGTTCCTTCGCTTCTCTAAAACTCCTTTCACAATCTTCAGTCCAATTGAACTTTCGGTTCTTCTTTGTTAAAACGGTGAGAGGCCTAACTAACTCTGCAAAATCTTTAATAAATCTGCGGTACCAGGACACTGTTCCTATAAATGACCGCACTTGCTTTACGTTCTTCGGTACCTCAATCCGAAGCATCGCCTCTACCTTCTCGGGGTCTACGTGTAGACCGTTCTTGTCCACCACGTAGCCCAAATACTTCAACATTTATCCCTATTTAATCTAAGTCCTGCACTAGCTAATCTATCTAAATCATCTTTCAAATCTCTATATGGTCCTCAAAATTATTTGTAATGATAATAATATTGTCCAAATACACAAAAACATGAGGTTCTAACTCGGGCCCTATGACGGAATCTATAACTCTCTGCCAGCCGATGCATTATGCAAACCATATGGCATCCTCTTAAACTGAAGTAGTCCTCTACCTGGTACTGTGAATGCGGTGAAGGGCCTCGGCTACTCCTCCACTGGAATTTGCCAATAAGCGGACTCAATATCCAGACTGGACAGAAACTTGGCATCCCTTACCTTATATAAGGTCGCCGGCACACATGTTGGGCTAACTATCTTTTTTGGTACATTTATTTAAAACCCTATAGTCTACGCAAAACTTGTATGTACCATCTTTCTTCCTGATCATTACAACTATAGACGACCAAAGATTATGTGATTTCTCTATCACCCATTTGTCAAGCATATCCTTAATCTCCTCGTCCATATGCGACTGTATGATGGGAGATATAGGATAATACCTGTTTTACAGGTTCAACTCCTGCCTTTACCCTGATCTTATGCTCGACCAAATGGGTCCGACATAGCCTGGAGCGTCCCAGCTATTAACTGACCTATTGCTCTAGACTCTCTATCACCTCACTCGGAGTGGTCCACTATTGCCATCGACGGTTCTGGTTCCGGCCAAGAAAACGACGACCTCATCCTTGATATATCCGTGATAATACCCGCCTTGGCCCAAAATCGATGCCAAGTATTACGCCCTGAGGTAACTCTCGAACTACGTGGCATTCCAGGAGAACCGACTTGCTCTCCACCTCAATTGGCAACAACACCGTACCTAACACCGAGATATGACCTCCATCTGCGAGAGTCACTCTAAAAAAATTCGAAAACTACGCCACCCTAATTCCATATGCACTCAATTTTTGCCAACCGAATTGACCTATCCCTGTTCTGGTCGCACCAGAATCCAACAAAGCCGCGAAAGCAAAACCATGCATCCTAATATTCAAATATGGGCGCTTGTCGTGACCTTCCGTCACCAACGAAACCGCCAACCTAACCTCTTTAAACTCAACACCTGCGTTTGTCGGCTGGGAGTTAGTAGGTTCACTAACTCGCCCTACTAGACCGCCTGTCCCGCTGTCCCAAGGGTCTATCCCCCGTTTTCCGATCTGTTGTCTGACCTGACAGATCTATCGCTTGACCGAGAATTCAGTACGCTGTCATCCGACCTACTTTCTGTCATGGACCCTGACCTAAAGAGGTTATGGTTTCGTCCACCACCGGAAGCCGTACTACGTTGGGTACCCAGGGCGATCCCAAGTCTACCACACCCGAAGCACTTTATCCCCTTCTTACAGTATGCAGAAACATGCCCGAAACGCCTACAATTGCAGCACCGGGTATTCGACCCTGGCCTAAAACTATCCACAGCCACAACCTCTACACCAGCCGAGACATAAGCCAAGTCAGGTTCTAACAAACCTTATGACTCGGAGGAGGAACAAATGCATCCACCGACGACCTAACTGCCTCTAGTTTCCTACTAAAAGAAACTAAAGAAACAAGTTACGAAATCGATCCTTGAGTTCTTCTCCTAATCTCGTCTACCAACTCCCTAACAACTTCCTGACCGATCTAAACCATAACAAAGCCTTTCCTATAAAAAAAAATACCGTGCCTTTGAAAAATTGAGCTTGGGTCACACTGCGTGCTCGCAGTGTTCTAAAAACGCGAAAAGCGACATTAACGCTTTTTCGCCGTCAAAATGGACGTCCCACTTTGACAAGCTCACCGGTTTCTGAAACTCGGCTGTCTTTTCGACCACCCGTCGAACCTCCCCGGGAGGAGTGCTATCGAGTCAGCACGAGTGGCACTCGAGCGCTCTACCGAAACGATCTCCTTTTCTTCGTCTTCTTCGCTGCCGACTACCTCTTGTAGTTCGGTGGGATGGAGCAAAAACTTGCTCTTCAGCTTCATCTGCTAAGTCATCTCGCCGTCGCTTCCCGGTCGCGCCCGTCCGATTCTCAATAAACCCCACTCGATCTTTACCATCGCTTTCGACCCATGCGATGGCTCGCCTCTACCCAAAACCGACGCAATTAAATTTTCTAGCTCCTCCAATTTCGACTCGACCGCCATCTTATCCTCGTCGAAACTAAAGGCGTAGTCCTGAAAGAGGTTTACCGACCCTCTTCGCTCGATTAATAGCGATGCCCTAAGCGACTTACGCATGGCTTCAACCGTACCGACTGGAAGGCCGCGTGCCCCCATCTCGTACGCGAGCTCACCTCGCGCTCACCGATTAACCTCCATGACAAAATAAAAAACTTAAACTCGAAAAATAGTTTTAAAACAAACAAAAGAAAATAGAAGTAGAAAAAGCGACAAAAATCGATATATAAAAAGATTTTAATTATAACAAAAATTAAAAAAGCTTTTACCCTAACGTGGCAAGCGTGTTGCTCTAGGCTGGCTCAACAAAAGACCCTAACATGAACACAACAAAAGAGCCTAACCACACGAAACAAAAAAGATTTAATATAATAAATAAACCAATATATTGTCTACTTTAACAAAACAATAATTATCCAAAAAAAAAAAAAATTACATAAAAAATATTTTTAATTGAAATAAAAATTGTATAACAAAAAAATCTTTAATTAACAAAAAAAGTAAAAAAAACACAAACTAAATTCGGAACGACCACTGCTGGTCACTTTCGGTCCAGTCTCAAAACACTTGCCCAATAATTTTCTACTACCTGGATAAAACACACAAATGCTCCGGTAATGTGAGCAACAACAAAATAGAAAACTGCTAATTTGCAAAACGGACTCACCACATTCCTTTGTACAAAGTAAAGACTAATTAATATCCCTCTGGACCTGGGTTCGACTCCCAATCTTGCGATTCTTTCCCGCTGCTTCCGCTACTGGAATGCCCTACTAACAGAAAGAAAAATAGTAAACTGTTAATAAATAGATCAACAAAAACCTACGGTACCAAACGCCACTCAAAATCCACTGAAACAAGAAACACAAAATTTACCAAAATAAAATTAGCATTTCAGCTATCGGGCTCGACGTTGGGCGCCAATTTGTCACCTCCGCTTTGGTGGTGGCTAAGCACCTACCAACAACCACGTCTAAACAAACTACCGCACAAAAAAGAGATAACAAAAAACTAACAAAGCGACCGGCCAGCTTAGTGGAGCCAAAGAAAGAATACCAAGTTAAGTTTACCACCGCTGATATAAACAAATTAGAAACTTTAGCTGGACGACAATTAGGCATCGATATGGGACAAAGTAAACAAAATAAATTTTTGGGGTGCACCCGAGGTGTGCTCCAACCAAACTGGTTACGAACCCACTCGAATTACTCCCCTGCTGCCTGTTTAACTGTAACCCGCCTAGGTGACTGGGTTATGGGTGCGGGTTGCTATAGGGATGGGTAAGGACGTTACGAGCGAAGTGACACTGTCGGCACGACGAAAGCGTACAAAAACAGTATACAAAAAGGTACTTAGAATTGCTCGGTCGGGTGTGGGTACCCAACTTCGGTTGCTCTTCTGGTGATGTCGTCCAATTCAGCTCCACCACCGCCCCCATTATCCAAAGGGTCCGGGTTGTATAGCGTACGCCGCAAGGGCTCACCAAATACACTGGGATAATTTTCTCTCGACGTATAAAGCGAAAGGCGACACTCCTTTTTACGGAATACCCGCGCAAAACATTCCGTTTCCCTAATATTTGTTAGTGGAGGAACCGTTTTATACGAACACCTCCTTTTGGAGACTTATACCCACAATTTCTGGCTTTAATTTACGCAACTATTTGCCGACAGATGTCACTGCCAACGCTTGGGGTGAAAAGAATTTTAGGAAAAACGAAGGAAATATATAAATAAACACAAAAGAATTCTTTGTTGCTGCCAGTACGCGACAAAAGGAAACTAAATTATATTGAACTAATTAAGCTTAACGTTAATTCTTATTTACCTTAAAGCAACCTTTATTACTTGTAGTGAAAATCAGTTTCAACTAAATTGAATTGAATTGAAAATTTTAGTTTATTCAAATGGTACCCGGTGAGGTTTGTAAATATAAAATACCCTGGCGATGCATCACATTTCATTCAATTGAAATATGGATGCAAAAATTTAATAAAAAAACAGATTTCAGAAGAAAATACTTTGGTTAATCTTGCAAACATAAAAATCATTAAAAAATAATTTGTATCGTCTCTATACGTGTATTTATATGAAATCAGAACGAATTAGTTTAGATATAGAAAATTGTTTTGACAGTAAAATGTTTCAGTGATGCACATTTCCGCCACTAGAAAATTTGCAGAAGTCGATAATACCATTTTTCGCTTTAGTTTCTCAGGCGTAACTCAAAGGCTAAGCAAGCAAGAAACGATTTATCTAAGTCAAAACTATTCTAATAAAAGTTTGACAGCCTCCTATGACAGAACAATGTTTTCAAAATAGAATAAAAAAATAAGTTTCCATAAAATAATATTTTAAATATTTTTCATGAAAATTTTTGTATTTAAGCATTTATGACTTCAAAATAAAAAGCCTACACGTATGCCATAACGATAAAACGCAGTCACAGTATATCCCAACATTCTTTGAAATATTAATTATTCATAAACTAATAATCAACCATTATTAACTGACGAGCACTAGGTGGGACCGGTAAAACATATTTGTTATCTTTCATTCTTTCAAAACTACGATCACAACAAAAAATCGCATTAGCAGCTGCATCATCAGGCTTAGCTGCTACTTTGTTGTATGGTGGGCGGACAGCACATTCCGCTTTCAAGCTACTATTAGATATTCATAACAATCCAAATGCAACGTGTAATATCAAAAAAGAAGCGGAATGGCAGCAGTATTACATATCATCATATATCATAATTTGTGATGAGTGTACTATGGCTCATAAGCATTCGCTTGAAGCATCTAAAACAATCAATTTTATGGAGAAACACTCAGACTGACAAAAAACATGCGAATACAACTCCAAAACGATCTAACAGCACAAGAATTTTCTAAGCAATTAGTGGATCTTGGAAACGATGAAGTAGAATTTCATCAAGATACTCAACATATTTGATTGCCAGATAATTTCTGTGCTGTCGTTCAAACTAAAAATGAACTGATTGAAAGTGTCTTCCCAGACATAATAAATAACTATTTAAATCATGACTGGCTTAGTAATCGCGCAATTTTGGCAGCGAAAAATATTGATGCTGTTCTGATTAACTACCAGATACAAAAATTATTACCAGGTGATTTAATGTCATTTGAGTTTATCGATGCTACTGTGGAAGAAGACGAGGCAGTAAATTTCCCAATTAAATTTTTAAGTTCTTTAGACATACCAGGTATGCCACCACACAATCTTCGTTTGGATCACCGATTATTCTACTGCGCAATTTCAGCCATCCTAAACTATACAACGGTACACGTTTGGTGATCAAAAAAATCTTTGGAAACGTTCTTGAAGAAACTATTTTAGTAGGAAAGTTTAAAGGAGAAACCGTTTTGTTAGCACGTATTCCGATGATACCATCCGATTCTCCCATACCATTTAAAATGCTACATTTTTCCATTCGTTTAGCTTTCGCGATGTCTATAAATAAATCTCAAGGCCAAACAATGTCTATTTGCGGCTTAGACTTGGAAAACACATGTTTCTCCCATGTGCAATTATACGTAGCGTGTTCACGAGTAGGAAGGCCATCAAGTTTATTTGTATTAACAAAGGACTGATTCACCAAAAATATTGTACATCGCTTGGCGCTTCATTGAACATCGACTGTGATTTATGACGATTAAAGATATTTAGAGCATACACGTATATATCAAATAAAAAAAATGTTAAGTATTTACCTTCTGCTCAAATATAACTCGACAAGGACAAGACATATGGCCACCCTTTTTTTGCTTAGGTTGGCAGGACTGTTATATGTTTACATGTCAAATTTGAGCGCGATCTGTCACACAGTTTTTTTTTTTACGGCACTATAAACAAGTCAACCTCGAGTGTGTTTTTCGAATTTTACTATGGAAATTAACGTTGAGCAAAGATGTTTGTTTGAAATTTTGTTATTCCAATGGAATAAGTGCGACGGACGCAATGAAAATGTTGCAGAAGGCATATGGGGAGCCTTGCCTATCACGTGCACGTATTTTTGATTGGTATAAGTCGTTCAAGGACGGCCGTACATCGCTGGAGAACTTGCCCCATGATCGTAGTCCAGCAACGTCAATAAACGAAGAAAACGTCGAAAAAGTAAAGAAAATTGTGTTGGAAAATCGTCGTGTGACTGAAAGAGAGATAGCTAGTGAGCTCAACATATCAAATGGATCCGCTCATAGCATTATTCACGATGTTTTGGACATGAGACGTATGTCTGCTCGACTTGTTCCAAAATTGTTGAATTTTCTTCAAAAAGAGGAACGCAAAACTGTCGCCAAGGAAATGCTCACAATGAGTGATACGGACATCCAGCACATCATAACTGGTGACGAGACTTGGGTCTATGAACACGACGTTGAAACAGCCCAGCAATCATCTGAATGGCGCTTTCCAAATGAGCCGAAACCCAAAAAACCACGTCAAAGTCGATCGAAAATCAAAGTTATGCTCACTGTTTTCTTTGATAGCCAAGGTGTTGTGCACTCGGAATTCCTTCCAGAAGGTCAATCCGTTAATGCTGAATATTATTTATCCGTTTTGAAGCGTTTGCGTGAGAATATTCGTCTCAAAAGAAAGGATTTGTGGGACAACAAGTCATGGTTTCTACATCATGATAATGAGCCAGCTCATACGTCTCGTCTTGTACGCGATTATTTGACCAAAAACAACGTAAATATTGTTCCGCAAGCACCGTATTCACCCGACATGGCACCGTGTGACTTTTTTCTTTTCCCTAAACTCAAATTGCCGCTTCGTGGAAAGCATTTTCAGTCGATTGAAGTCATAAAAGAGAATTCGAAGAAGGAACTGAAAGCCATACCTAAAGCGGCCTACCAGAAGTGTTATGAAGATTGGAAAAAAAGGTGGCATATGTGTATCGCCTCTAATGGTGACTCTTTTGAAGGGGATAAAATAAATATTAAAGAATAATTAACCATTTTTGTTTTATTGAGCAGTCTCGTTTATATTTGAGCAGAAGGTATTACATAAATGTTATAAAAATGTATTTAATGTTAATTTGTGTTAAATTTTGTCTTTTAAATTCTTCTTAAATCACTCAGTCACCGCAACGCGTGGCCGGGTCTGCTAGTATACTCATAAAAAACTAAGTGTGTTTAAAGCTAACTGCAATGGCCGTTCATAGAAAAAACTAAAGAACTAAAGAAATGCATGTGTGCTAGTTTCGTGCGTTTGTTTATACGGGAAGTGCATTTGCATTGTTCGAAAGAACTGTGATTTTCCATGAAAAGCCTGATAACCTATTTATAAAAAGAGTGAGACACTGTACCTTAATCTGGATTGGCGTGACCGATGTCGACCGTTAAGGGCACCGTTAACTCAAGATGTTTTGACACCAATTGGGTATTGTAAAGCGCAGTCGACAATAGCCGAAGTAGCAGGTTCGACTAAGAACTTTTAAGCTTGGTGCGCAGCGAGAGACAGAAGCAGAGAATGAAATCATAGCAGAACAGAGGAAAATTCTAAGGCAACATAGTAAGAAGAGTTATATGTCATTGCTGGGCAGAAGGCAAGGCACGAGCAGCTAGTGTAGTTGCAGTTGACGAAACCATCGTTGAAACTGATACAGGAGCAAGTGAGTCCGATTGAAGGCAATAGAGTGACGAAGCGTTGGTGAAATTGAAGCAGGGGCAAGTGACTCCGATTGAAGGCAATAGATTGACGAAAGCGTCGGCGAAACTGAAGCAGAGGCAAGTGAGTGCGATTGAGATTTTCAAGTCGATCAACGCAAAGTAGATGTGAGTCAAAGAAAGAGAGTACAAAGCAGAGAAATTTAGGCAACGTGGTGATGAAGCAGTTGCATAGTCTACACGTACGTAGTATGTACCTAGAACTTAAGCGTATAACTGGTGTATTAAGCAATCAAGCATATGCATAAAGTTATCTGAGTTTTGCGATTTTTATTTGAATAGCATATAATAAAATTTTGAAGAAAATTTGAAATTTAAACTAATTTTCCTATTAATAACCATATTCTAAAAAAGTTTTCGTTTTTCTGATAATACAAAATATACAAAGCGGATTTTGAGAAATGTTAAATTCGCAATAAGCTTAATATTATTTGTTTGGGAAAAATAAACTTCATTTATCGTAACATTTTTTAAACATCGAAACTTATAACAAGCGAGTATTATGGCCTTACTATTAGTGATAACCATGGCTCCGATAGTGACATTGATTCTGTTTGAAATAGTGTAATGCAGGCGAGGGTGGTTGTGCGTCGAGCTTTCACATTGCGTGATATTGAAGGCTAAGTAGCGTCATTTGGTGGTATCAGAAACCCTTCGATTGAGGAATGGCTAGCCCACTTTGAAGATAATGCTACTGCGGTACAGTGGGACGATCTGCAAAAATTTATTTAAGGGAAGCAGCTGCTTAAGGGTGCTGCTAAAAATTTCAGCGCGGTATTACTAGTTGGGGAATGTCAACCCGGTTCAAACTTGCCGCAAGGGAAGCACGTAGACTCGGGCACGAGGGTTGCCAAACTGCAAGCAGACAACACCAAACGTTGCTACCGATGTGGAGAGATAGGTCAGCTAGCTAATTTTTGCCAGCGTCAGCGTTCGTCGACATGTTTTGTTTGCAGTACGAAAGGACATCGCATTGCAGACTGTCCGGTAAAGAAATCATCAGCTAAACAAGAAATTCCTCGGCTAAATGCTTTAGAATCGGTGCATGTGGCACCAAGGGGATGCGCTATTTTAAAAAATCTCACTATCAACCATGTTTCGTTTTCTGCGTTGTTACAGACAGGCTGCAATCTTATGAGATACGATGTTCTCATGATGCGGGGGAAGGGATTGGCTAAAGAAAGACAGCAGTTGAAAGGCATAGGCGAGGTGATCCAAACACGATGGGCAGTTTCAATCTTCAATAAAACATTGACGGGTGTGAATTAGAAATAAACTTTTATGTTGTCCATGAAGGCGATATTATACATATATCAAGCAATCATTGGTAACAATATTTTGAAACAGGTTTTTAAATGAATTCAAAGAGTTTTGTCTAGCGTCTGTTTCGAATAGCAAAAAAAAAACGTAAATATTGATTTGTCCCATTTAAAGAGTTATCAGTCAAGGAAAATTGAGGCAATCATAAAAAATCATATACCAAAAGAACAGCACGAATCGCCAGTCAGGACGAAAATTTGTCTCAGCGATGATGTCCCGATTTACCAAGGACCGCGTCGAATTTCATACTACGATAGGTGCATTGTAGATAAGCAAATCACTGAGGCGCTCATGGAGAGTATTGTTTAACCTAGCATATTCGAGTATGCGTCACCTATTATCTAGGTTGCTAAAAAAGATGGTAACAAGAGATTTTGCTGTGACTATCGTCATTTCAATGAAAAGATAATAAAGAACCATTTTCCCATGCCTCTTAGCGATGATGTCATCGAAAGGTTGCAGAGTGCTTGCGTATTCACGACTCTTGACTTAAGAAATGGATTCCTTCATGTTCCTATTGAAGAGGGATCCAGGAAATAAACTTAGTTCGTTACGCACCAAGGCCAATACGAATTCTTTTATGTTCCATTTGGAATTTCCAACTCTCCGCCCGTATTTACAAGATCAATTTTTGCTGTATTTAGGGACCTTGTAGCGATGGTACGGTAGTCGTCTATGTGTACGATCTTATTATCCCTTCCTTCGATCAGGGTGTAGCGAAGCTACAGATAGTCATTGAAAGGGCAGCACAGTTCAACTTTCGCATTAAGTGGGAAAAATCTCAACTCTTGCAAACTAAAGTAGGCTTTCTTAGTTGCATAATTGAAAACGGTACAATCAGACCATCGAAAGCAAAAACGATTGCGGTGAAAGCTTTCTCGGTGTCCATCGATAAGAAAATGGTACAAACATTTTTGGGATTAACCTCTTATTTCCGTCGATTTAAAAGAAGCGTTCGCAGTGGTCGCTTAACCACTAAGCGATCTTTTACGGAAAAAATCAATGTTTATTTTCCCGGAAAAACAACAAGGGTTGTTTCAGCAGTTAAAAGCTGCGTTAAGTAGTGCGCCAGTTTTAAAACTTTATAATCCTAAGGCGTTAACTGTGGTCCACACTGACGCATTTATGTTTGGGTACGTTGGAGTTCTTGTGCAGAAAAACAGCGATGACTACTGTTTCCATCCAATCCAATATATGAGTAGGAAAACCAAGCTGGTCGAAGAAAAATGCCACTCTTAAGAATAGGAGGTGTTGGCTATTGTGGAGGCACGTAATAAGTGGAGGGTTTACTTAGTGCGTATCCACTTCAAGATCGTCACAGGCTGCAATGCGTTCGCTATGACCATGCGGAAGAATGAGGTTTCAGTAAGGGTGTCTCGTAGGGCGATGATGCTACAAGATTATCACGATGAAATCGAACATCGCAGTGGCTCAAAAATTCGGCACGTGGAAGCGTTGACTAGGGTACATTTTCTGATATTAGAGGTTGAGGCAATCTCAGCAGCAGGATTCGAGCAATTTGTGGGGTTGGAAAGGGATGAGGACTTTTTTGTTAAAACCCATATACTTCATAAAGATTTTATAAGGGATAATAGTTGTGCCTTCCGAAAGAGATGATCCGTATGGCCCACAAGATGGAACACTTTTCAGTAAAGAGGACACAAGATGCCATTGAAAAGAATTTTTATATTCCTCTATTTAGTTCAAAAGTATATCCAACAAAAAAACACTGACGTTGAGGCAGTAATTGACCGTCTCTCTAAACAGTCAACGACTTTTGGCAATCGACGTCGTATTATAACGGACAGGGGCATTACGCTTACAAGCAATCTCTTCAAAAGTTCCTGTGAAAGAGAAAATATTGAGCATTTGTTAATCGCAACCAGTTTTCCCCGCGGAAACGGTCAGGTCAAGCGATTGCATCTCGTAGTCATACCATTATTATCAAAATTGTGTTCAGAGAAGCCTGGAAATTGGGATAAACACATAGACAGGGTACAGCAGGCCATCAACAACACCCCGCCACGTACCACAAAGTTTGCTGCTTTCAGGATATTAACTGAGGGTTCAGAGGTTGTCAGAGTTGAAAAAGCTACTATAGAATGCCGCCGTTGACGAATTAGATTCAGACGGCGAAGAAAATAGGCGCCGTTTTTACAATAATAGAAAACAAGCAGGAAGTGGATTTAGTTCAAAACCAAAATACTTTGGTCCTTACAAAGTTGTGACAGTTTTGTCACACGATCGATAGGAGGTTGAGAAAATTGGTGAAAGTGAGGGTACTTGGCGCACAGCTACCGTCGCTGAATACATTCAAAAATGGGAGCCTTCGTTCGAGCCGAACGATTGGTCAGGAGAGCTGAATGTGGGATTGCATACTCCAATATACAACACTACATGGACTCTAATTTAAAGATTGTAGTATTTCATATGACAATATTAAACTCTACACTATATTGTGTGTGTTTTTTTTTCATTTATGTATATACGTATATATACATTTATAATTATGAAATAAAAAGAGTAAGTCGCCGTTTTGGTAATAAGTACTTAATTTATTGACCTTACAAACAATTCTGCTTTAATTTTCTGCTTATTAATAATGCAGACATGACATGAGCGTGTGTCACGCTGCCGATAAGAGCCTGTTCTTCGGGACTTGTAGAACATGTTTGTAATGCGTCCTTGGGAAAACTCTGATCTAGGGGTGATCAGAGTTTGCAATGAGCAAATCTTCTCATGAGGTGAGGAGTACGATTGCATGTTATTTCTGCTGACCGAATGGGAATTATGATCTATGGTGATCATCACAGTTTTTTGTGTAATTTGACTCGGGGAGGTCAAAGTTGTGTTTCTTTGTGTGTCTTGACTCGGGGTGGTCAAGTGTGCCTGTTTATGTTTATCTTGACTCGTGGAGGTCAAGGGGACATTTCTTTTATTTAGTCGGTCATATTTACCTATGAGTTGGGCTTATGTACAAAAGAGAGTTATGCCTTTGTTGGCAAATTAATCATGTGTGTTGTGAAGTACACCGTTTGAGGGTATGGTGCAACGTAAGACAATTTACACAAATGTTATAATTTTTTATTAATTGATACCGTTGGGGTATCGGCAGTTTCTTGAATTGCTTGCATTGCTTGAGTGTGTGATTCTTCTGGCACAATTTACACGACTGGTGTCTATTCTGTGGATAAAGATTGGTTTATGCGAAGTAGGGGATTTCGTGAGCTTGTGTTCAACGCATTCTTTAATTTCAAATTGCCTGTAAAGGAATTCTTTCATTTGTTGCCATTTTGGGCACTGCTTTCGGGATACAAGACATTGCTCCCATAGCATTAGATAATTTTCTTGGCGGATGAGCATATCTTCACCAGAATTGGGTCCCAGCTATCAGTGGATGTGCCGAGAGTTTCGAGCACTGATAAAGAATTTGTGATTGTGGAATACAAATCCATAAACTCTTCACTAAAGTCTTTTCGAACTTTGGGTAAGTTCAATAATTTTGTGGCCTGATTGTCAACTAATTGGCGCTTGTTTTAATATCGGGAGTGGAGAGCATCTCAAGCCAATTGGAAATTGTCGTTAGTAAAAACGAACCACTTAACTATATATCCTGCTTGGCCTCTTGTTTTATACCGGAGATGGTATAACTTCTGAGCTGGAGATAGCAGGGGGTGGTTTACCAGGTGTACAAGTATGAAATGTCGTTTTTTTAAATCAAAAAACACGTTAAATTTTGTGGAAAAAGAAAAAATCATTTATTCAAAGTATTTGCCGTCGCTAGCTACACATTTTTCCCATCTCTCGGGCAATTTGTGGATTCCACGCCAGTAGAACTCATCGTCTTTTGCGGCGAACCATTCATCGAGCCATTTTTTCACACTTTCGTAAGAATCGAAGCGCTGCTCAGCGAGTGCGTGTCCCATCGAAGCGAATAGGTGGTAATCGGATGGGGCCAGGTCTGGTGAGTAAGCCGCATGCGGAAGCACTTCCCAATTGAGTGTTTCCAACGTGTCGCGAACCGCTCTTGCCGTATGTGATGGAGCGTTGTCATGGAGAAAAATGACCTTGTGTTGTCTTTTTTGATATTCCGGTCGTTTTCTCTGAAGCGCACGGTTCAAATTGATCAATTGTTGTTGGTAGCTTGCCGTATTTGCGTTTGAGCATCGTCTTCATCCAATAATGCTTGCAGTTCGGCGTCTTCGAACCTTTTTGGTGGTTTTCCGTGCTCTTTGTCGTCGACGTCAAAATCACCACTTTTGAAGCGTTGAAACCACCGTTCACACGTTTTCACAGTTGGTACTTGTTCGCCAAAGGCTTCAACAAGCATTCGGTGCGATTCCGCAGCTGTTTTCTTCAAATGAAAACAGAAAATTAACACTGTCCGCGTTTGCTCTTTATTCGGCACGAAACTCGACATGTTGACTGCACTGAGAGTAAACGATAATGACGCTCGATTCGCGCAAAACTATGGTGGTTCGACAGTCAAGGTTGACACTTCACAAGGTCAAAGTTTTATGACAATCGATAAATATTTACGTTTGCGAGACATCTATATGTTCGAACCGACATTTCATACTTGTACACCTGGTATATATACGGTGAACATGTCTCGAAAAGACGGCTACTCATCGTATCCACCATAAAATGTTTCAGTGTCACATGGCGGAGGTTGGAGATATACTTCCAGTAGTTCAACTATTTTGGGTCTGGGATCTATTTGAGAAGTAGACATTGGTCGATTCACTGCACTAATAAACTTTAGTTGCTCAGCAATTTGTGCTTTAGTGTTTTCATAAGTACTTACTTACTTTACTGGCGTAGATATCGCTTACGCGATTTTAGCCGAGTTAACAGCATTGCGCCATTCGTTTCTTCTTTTTGGTGTGTGGCGCCAATTAGAAATACCAAGTACAGCGAGATCCTTCTCTACCTGGTCCTTCCAATGGAGTGGAGATCTTCCTCTTCCTCTGCTTCCACCGGCAGGCACTGCATCGAAAACTTTCAAAGCGCGAGTATTCGTATCCATCCGGACTACATGGCCTAGAAAGCGTAGCCGCTGCTTCTTGATTCGCTGAACTATGCCAACGTCGTCGTATAACTCGTACAGCTCATCGTTATATCGTCTGCGATTTTCGCCGTTGCCAAATCGAAGAGAACCTTAAATCTTACGCAAAACTTTTCTCTCGAAAACTCCTAACGCCGACTCATCAGATGTTGTCATCGTCCATGCTTCCGCACCATATAGCAGGACGAGAACGATGAGGGACTTGTAGAGATTGGTTTTCGTTCGTCTGGAGAGGCCTTTACTATTCAATTGCCTATTTAGCCCAAAGTAGCACCTGTTGGCAACAGTGATTCTGCGGTGATTTTCAAGGCTGACATTATTATTGGTGTTGATCCTGGTTCCTATATATACGAAATTATCTGCGACCTCGAAGTTATGACTGTCAACAGTGACATGGGAGCCAAGTCGCGAATGCTATGACTGTTTGTGTGTCGTCTTGCCCTCATTCACCAGGCCCATATCCTTCACTTCCTTATCCAGTCTGGAGAAAGCAAAACTCACGGCGCGGTTGTTGAGGCCAATAATGTCGATATCATCGGCATACGCTACCAGCTGTACACACTTATAGAAGATTGTACCTTCTCTATTCAGCTCTGCTGCTGGTATTATTTTCTCCAGCAAAAAGTTAAAAAAGTCACACGATAAAGAGTCACATTGTCTGAAACCTCGTTTGGTACCGAACGGCTCGGAGAGGTCCTTCCCGATCCTGACCGAGTGTTTAGTGTAACTTAACGTCAGTTTACATAACTGTAACGGAGTTTTCCACTTGGCTGGGGTAAGCTCAGCCTTGCCAAGGGTTTCCTAAAGTAATAACATGCTGTTTTCGCAACAACAAATTTATTCGGTATGAACAATATATATATTGTACAAGGTATTTAATATATTATATTATAGTTCCACGACAAGTATCTACTTTCTTCGTATGAGTGAAAACCCTCTACTAGCCCTCGCTCCAGTCAGGTAATGAAACCCTTAGTGAAGTATAAATAAGTGTTCGTAAGGTGAAAACCCTGTGTGTTGATCCTGGTGGATCCCACAGGCAAATATACCTAATAATAACACAAACCTACTTCCTTCGTATGAGCTGTGGAGGTGAAAACCCTTTACTAGCCCTCGTCCCAGTCAGGTGAAAACCCTCAGTGGAGTATAAGTAAGTGTTCGTGGGGTGAAACCCCTCAGGGACACTACGTTTGTCGGTGGTGTTGACCCCACGGGCAAGTATACCTAACGACACGACAACACAAAGGCTACTTAATTTATGGTAGCATTTTCCTCGCCATTTATACTATTCTGCGAGCAGGCTGAATGCGCAACAACAACAATTCATCACCTTAAAGCTATATGTGTGTATGTATATGTGCATGTTCGTATTCATGGTTGAACATGTTTCTTCTAGTGAAAGCAAAGCGAATACGCGTAAAATGTATGTACATGTGTATTCGAATTCATATTAAGTTTACATGTATATATATGTATGTATATTTTCTTGTATTGTTGTAAGGGCTCCAACATTTAAGATTTTGGGGTCCTGTCCTGGAAGAAAATTCTGAATGGTCGCATTAAGATCCTCGACATCTTTATTTTTCGCTGCTAATATTGCTCGTTCACCCATCCAATTATGGTTATTGAACTTTTGCGCTATATCTGGGAAAACTCGCTGAATAAGCTCCACTTTTTAGTCTGTGATGTGACAGAAATCTGTAGGTAATGTGATGAATCCGGTCGAGGTGTCCACTGCAACTTTATTATTTCCAATGTCTAACAACTGCTTCGCAAACACATTTGCAGTTTCATCTTGTTGCAAAAATTCTCGCATGTTAGTTGTTAAGTGGAGTGTCTTTACATACTGCTACAAATTTGATGATTTTAGGCATGCATTTAGTTCATCAGCACAGTTGATCGGGGAATAACTGGAAGAGTCTGACGAAAATCACCTGACAACAGAATCATAGCCCCACCAAAAATATTTTGTCACGAAGATCTTTCAACGTTCTGTCCAGTGCCTCCAGGGACCTCTTATGGGCCATTGTGCATTCGTCCCAAACAATCAATTCGCATATCTGTAGGATCTTGGTCATTGCGCTATTTTTGGCGATGTTGCAAATTGATGTTTCGGTGATTTGCATGTTTAGTGGTAATTTGAAGGCAGAATGTGCAGTTCGCTCGCCTTCTAGCAGAGTCGCAGCTATTCCAGATGAAGCCAACGCTAGAGCAACATCATTTCGCGATCTGATCCTCGCCAAAAGCAATGAAATTAAAAACGTTTTTCGGTTCCTCCGGGAGCATCAAGGAAATGAATTTCACCAGATCCACTGTTCACAGCTTCTATCAAAGGGTCGTACGCAATTCTTTGTTGTTGATTTAATTGTGGAACATTTGTACGAACTGTTTCGGCCAATGTTTCAATGTCGTACTGATGTTCTCTTTGCAACTCGTGGTTTAATGCATCGTGCATATGACGATTGGGTGCTGTCATTCCCAAACACGACAATTCTTTATTTGCCATCAATAAACACATATCTTCTATCATGATCAATGTGTCATTGTAAATTTCTTCAGTCATTTGTAGTGTAGGATTCAAAGTTTGACGGCGCAAACGATGCAAAACATACTCAGACAAGTCATCTCTATACTTAACCCACAAATCTTTTGGATTCGAGGGGAAATATGTCGATATGATAATCGCAAACAATGTACGAATTTGATGCTGCGATGAAGATATTACGGAATCCTTGAGCGTATCATCCCAGTGCGAATCGTTCTCAAGTAAATGTAATAGTTGACATGCCTCACGGTAAGTCGCACACAGCTGTCCATTAACTGTTCTCAGTTGTTTAAACGATGTCGGACCACGAACATTCACCAACAACAACCGCAAATAATAACATTCATCGTTATTTGGATGTACTGTGTAGATGCGACCCAGAGCATCTGAAGCAAATACATTTAGATGTCCTTCAACTGGTGTTCCTTGTTTTCGACGCTGAAACGATTTCGATGATGCGTTCCATGTGTAATAGCGTGGCATGTCAGCATACAGCAAAGTGCGAGCAAAATCATCAGTTTGACACACTGTGAAGAAACTTGTTAATGTTGTCGACGGTGGATTTGCCTTCAGCATAACATAATCCAGTAGATTCACCAGTGTATTTTAACGCCTTACAATATTTACAAACTGTTTTCATTTCCCCAATTGTTACCGATTTATCAGCACAATAATCAATTGCCGGATCATAGTGGAATGCAGCTCGTTCAAGAATCACAGGAGCACTGCGTCTGCGGATTCGCTCAATTTCATTATGTCTAGCTTGCTGTTGTTGTATTTGATGTGCACGAACTCGTTGCATTCTAAGCCTATGTCCTACATTATCACTTACTAAAGAACGCAATTCTGACATAGCCATACGACTATTTTCTTGATCTGTATGTCTCTGGTCATCAGTGCGGTTAGCACGTGAGGTAGCTCTTCGCACATTTGATTGACTACGACGACCTAATTCAGGTCGTCTTCTCCTCGGCATCGTAAATTGCAATTATATGTATGTATGTATGTATATTTTTAAATACTTGTTAAACTTAAAATATTATTAAAATATATCTATGTATGTACATGTGTATTCGAATTCATATTAGGTTTACATGTACATATATTTATTTTCTTGTATTGTTGTAAGGGCTCCAACATCTGAGATTTTGGGGTCCTTACACCCTCCCCTTACTTCCTGCTGGGAGACTTGCTGTCACCAGGCCCTTCGATGTGGCGTTTGAACGATCGCCTCATCCGTCGCTGCTGTGGTCGTTGTAGGTATGCCTCGATATCGCTTCTCAAAATCTCGGGTGGATATTTGGTTCGTGGACTTGATTTTTTCCTCTTGACTTCGTTTCTCAAGTAACCCGGTTCTTGTGTACTTCATCACCCAGTTTCACTTCTGCTTCTACGGCTTTTACTACTTCTTTCGTCCGGCCATCACCCATTACGACTCGTACCTTTAGTTGCTTTGTTCTTCCCCCAAGTCTTAACGCCAGCTCACTACTCACAAGACTCCTCGTTGCCCCTGTGTCGATCGCTGCTATCGCTGCTATCACGGCATCACCGTTCACTGTTACCCTGGCCAAAATCCGGCCCTGCGTTTGCCTAAGCGCTGTTAATGTCTTCGAAGTGTACTGAGCTTCTGAACTTCACCTCTTGAGGCTGATGAGAGTCTCTGGTCGCACCTCTGCGGCTTCTGGCAGCAATCGCTCGTGTGTATTCCGCAACGTCGGCATCTCCAACAAAACTTCTTCATACTCGTGCTGCGACAGCCATTTGCGAAATGCCCGCATCCAGCATATCGTCTGCACACGGTTTGGGGGTCTACGTATCTCCCCTGCCGTTCTGGTTGACGCTCTACCAAGGAGGGTTTATTCAGGTTACGAACTTCATGTAGGTGCTGGTAGCGTTCTGCTCCAACTTGCCGACCTGGTATTGCCGTGCCCTCAAACCTCCTTGGTTTCTCCCGCCTTTCGTTGCTGTGTGGATACCTATAGCTCTCTTCGTTCATGTTCATAGACTGGTACCGCTCTTCCGGTCGTCGAGGTACAAATGGTCGCGCTGTGGCTCTCAATGGCTCTCTCTCGGGGAGAAGGTTTTCGAAGTCTTCTACCAAGTCCACTAATTCTTCCAGAATCTTGAACTCACTTCGTTTGACGTATAGTTGATATTCTCTGCGGGAATTGCGATAAATACGGCTCAGTTTCTCTTTGGCTGTGTAGTTCGTAGTCCTTCTAGCACCAGGACGTAATCTTTAAATCGCTCACCCGGTCGTTGGAAGCGTCGTCGTATCTCGCCGTCCAGTTGCTCGAAGTATCGCGAGCTTAGGAAGAACTTCAGTAAGTCCTTTTTTAAAGTGTCGCATTCCTACCAGTGCAGGTTGTTGTTCCCGAAACATACGAGTGCCATGTCCTTTAGTAGCTCTGGTAGCGCTCGTGGGACTGAATTACGGTTCATGTCGTAGCCATCCGCTAACTCTTCTAATCGCTCGATGAATCCTAGGAGGTCTTTACCACCGTCATAGCGGAATCCCAATTGCCGTACTCGGTCCATAATGTTAGCTTATGATGGCGTCGCTGGTACGTAACTTTGTTCTTCTTCGTTACTGGAGAGTTAATGTCTTCTCTCAGTGTCGCTGGATTCAGTGTTATAGTTGGCCGAGTATGTCGGAGGGCCAGCTCCGTCAAGCGTCTTTGTACGCCTTCTCCTTCACTTTGGTTTTGGTTCTGGATGAAGCTCGCAAAGCGTTTGCGCAGCTCCTCCACTGTTCCGTGTTCCTCGAACCCAAATTCTTCCGCATAATTTAACAACTCCTCGCGATTGAGGTAGTACACCCATGTCACCTTGACCATGGCTACCTCGTTAACTCTTTCTTATGTTCCTCTTACTTTAGAGTCCTTGCTCGGGCGCAAGTTGTAACGGAGTTTTCCACTTTGCTGTGGTAAGCTCAGCCTTGCCAAAGGCTTACTAAAGTAATAACACGCTGTTTTCGCTACAACAAATTTATTAGGTATAAACAATATATATACAAGGTAACTAATATATTATATTATATTTCTACGACAAGTATATACTTTCTTCGTATGAGCTGTGGAGGTGAAAACCCTCTATTAGCCCTCGCTCCAGTCAGTAATGAAACCCTTAGTGAAGTATAAATAAGTGTTCGTGAGGTGAAGTACGTAGGCTGCTATATATAGGTCTAGCCTAGGCAACACTAAGTGTTGCCAGGTGCAATCTGACATTTCCATTGGAAAGTTTGACATTTTTTAGCATAACATTACACAGAACGTTTGGTCATTTAATGGCGAATTGTTTTATTTACAGGGAGTTAAAAGATTCATCTCGGCCAAAAAATGGAATTAACTCGTGAACATTTTCGTGCGATCATTTTTCACAACTTTCGACGTGGATTATCACGACAAGAGTGCATCGATGAACTTAAATCTTTGTATGGCACCATCCTATAGCACTGTGAAAAACTGGTACAACGAATTCAATCGTGGCCGACGCTCGCTCAAAGACGAATTCCGGGAAGGTCGTTTAAAAACAGCCGTTGTGCCAGAAAACATCGATGCCGTACGTGAACTGATAATGCAAGACCGTCATGTAACGTACCTTCAGATAGAGGCATGCCTATGCATTTCTCCCACCAGCATACATTCGATATTGCATGAACACCTGGCCGTAAAAAAGGTTTGTTCTCGTTGGATCCCGCACAACTTGACAATCGCTCAAAAAAAGGCTCGTGTGGATTGGTGTAAAGAAATGCTGAAAAAACACGATCGCGATGCTTCAAAAGACGTTTGATCGTCACAGGTGACGAATCATGGATCTATACATATGAACCCAAAACAAAACAGCAATCTGCCGTGTGGGTCTTCCAAGACGAACCAAATTCAACGAAAGTTGTTCGTGGAAGAAGCACTTCGAAGCAAATGGTCGCCTGTTTCTTCGGCAAAACTGGGCATGTGGCGACTGTTCCGCTTGAGCAACGTAGGGCGGTCAATTCTGAGTGGTACACCACCATTTGTTTGCCGGAAGTCTTCGGAGATATTCGAAAAACGAACAAGACAAGACGAATCATTGTGCACCATGACAATGCGAGCTCTCACACATCGGCTCAAACCAGCGGCTTTTTGACCGGCCAAAACGTCGAATTGATGGATCATCCGCCGTACAGCCCTGACTTGGCACTAAATGATTTCTTTTTATTCCCACACATCAAGAAAATAATGCGTGGTCAACGATTTTCGTCGCCAGAAGATGCTGTTGAAGCATTCAAAAACCATGTTTTGGAGGTGTCTCAATCGGAGTGGAAAAAGTGCTTCGAAAATTGGTTTGAGCGCATGCAAAAGTGTATAAATCTTGATGGAGAATATTTTGAAAAACAATAAAACCATTTTGGTTGATAAATATTCGTGTTTTCATTATTTGGCCAGACATATATATAGCAACCCTCGTATACCTAACGACACGATAACACAAAGGCTACTTAATTTACTGTAGCATTTTCCTCGCCTTTTATACTATTCTGCGAGCAGGCAGAATGTTATTTTATGACAATTCAGCGCTATGAAAAGTAAAAGCAAAGCGAATACGCGTAAAACGGAATTTATAAAAAGTGTATATATATAAATACTTGTTTAACTTAAAATATTATTTATATAATAATAATAATATTATTATTATTTATGACGTACTGGAAATTGTAAGCGTCTAAAATCGAATGGTAAGTCCGTTGGAATCATCGGTATCCGCGGGATCAAGACATCATTTCCTTTGTATTTTCCTTTTATGATTGTCGCCTCAATGACGTTATTCATCAGTATTTTCACAGCCAGCCTTGTTCCATTGCATAGTCGAGGTTGATTAATGTTACGCAGCATGATGACAACTGATCCTACTTTTAACTGCAAATTGTGAGGTGGTAATCCAGGCAATTCCAATGAATTTAAAAACTCAGTGGGATAGTTGACTACATCATCCTGGTTCATTACGGTGTCGACTGATTTGAAGGAAACCAACTGTCCTGGAAGAAAATTCTGAATGGTCGCATTAAGATCCTCGACATCTTTATTTTTCGCTGCTAATATTGCTCGTTCACCCATCCAATTATGGTTATTGAACTTTTGCGCTATATCTGGGAAAACTCGCTGAATAAGCTCCACTTTTTAGTCTGTGATGTGACAGAAATCTGTAGGTAATGTGATGAATCCGGTCGAGGTGTCCACTGCAACTTTATTATTTCCAATGTCTAACAACTGCTTCGCAAACACATTTGCAGTTTCATCTTGTTGCAAAAATTCTCGCATGTTAGTTGTTAAGTGGAGTGTCTTTACATACTGCTACAAATTTGATGATTTTAGGCATGCATTTAGTTCATCAGCACAGTTGATCGGGGAATAACTGGAAGAGTCTGACGAAAATCACCTGACAACAGAATCATAGCCCCACCAAAAATATTTTGGTTGTCACGAAGATCTTTCAACGTTCTGTCCAGTGCCTCCAGGGACCTCTTATGGGCCATTGTGCATTCATCCCAAACAATCAATTCGCATATCTGTAGGATCTTGGTCATTGCGCTATTTTTGGCGATGTTGCAAATTGATGTTTCGGTGATTTGCATGTTTAGTGGTAATTTGAAGGCAGAATGTGCAGTTCGCTCGCCTTCTAGCAGAGTCGCAGCTATTCCAGATGAAGCCAACGCTAGAGCAACATCATTTCGCGATCTGATCCTCGCCAAAAGCAATGAAATTAAAAACGTTTTTCGGTTCCTCCGGGAGCATCAAGGAAATGAATTCCACCAGATCCACTGTTCACAGCTTCTATCAAAGGGTCGTACGCAATTCTTTGTTGTTGATTTAATTGTGGAACATTTGTACGAACTGTTTCGGCCAATGTTTCAATGTCGTACTGATGTTCTCTTTGCAACTCGTGGTTTAATGCATCGTGCATATGACGATTGGGTGCTGTCATTCCCAAACACGACAATTCTTTATTTGCCATCAATAAACACATATCTTCTATCATGATCAATGTGTCATTGTAAATTTCTTCAGTCATTTGTAGTGTAGGATTCAAAGTTTGACGGCGCAAACGATGCAAAACATACTCAGACAAGTCATCTCTATACTTAACCCACAAATCTTTTGGATTCGAGGGGAAATATGTCGATATGATAATCGCAAACAATGTACGAATTTGATGCGGCGATGAAGATATTACGGAATCCTTGAGCGTATCATCCCAGTGCGAATCGTTCTCAAGTAAATGTAATAGTTGACATGCCTCACGGTAAGTCGCACATAGCTGTCCATTAACTGTTCTCAGTTGTTTAAACGATGTCGGACCACGAACATTCACCAACAACAACCGCAAATAATAACATTCATCGTTATTTGGATGTACTGTGTAGATGCGACCCAGAGCATCTGAAGCAAATACATTTAGATGTCCTTCAACTGGTGTTCCTTGTTTTCGACGCTGAAACGATTTCGATGATGCGTTCCATGTGTAATAGCGTGGCATGTCAGCATACAGCAAAGTGCGAGCAAAATCATCAGTTTGACACACTGTGAAGAAACTTGTTAATGTTGTCGACGGTGGATTTGCCTTCAGCACAACATAATCCAGTAGATTCACCAGTGTATTTTAACGCCTTACAATATTTACAAACTGTTTTCATTACCCCAATTGTTACCGATTTATCAGCACAATAATCAATTGCCGGATCATAGTGGAATGCAGCTCGTTCAAGAATCACAGGAGCACTGCGTCTGCGGATTCGCTCAATTTCATTATGTCTAGCTTGCTGTTGTTGTATTTGATGTGCACGAACTCGTTGCATTCTAAGCCTATGTCCTACATTATCACTCACTAAAGAACGCAATTCTGACATAGCCATACGACTATTTTCTTGATCTGTATGTCTCTGGTCATCAGTGCGGTTAGCACGTGAGGTAGCTCTTCGCACATTTGATTGACTACGACGACCTAATTCAGGTCGTCTTCTCCTCGGCATCGTAAATTGCAATTATATGTATGTATGTATGTATATTTTTAAATACTTGTTAAACTTAAAATATTATTAAAATATATCTATGTATGTACATGTGTATTCGAATTCATATTAGGTTTACATGTACATATATTTATTTTCTTGTATTGTTGTAAGGGCTCCAACATCTGAGATTTTGGGGTCCTTACACCCTCCCCTTACTTCCTGCTGGGAGACTTGCTGTCACCAGGCCCTTCGATGTGGCGTTTGAACGATCGCCTCATCCGTCGCTGCTGTGGTCGTTGTAGGTATGCCTCGATATCGCTTCTCAAAATCTCGGGTGGATATTTGGTTCGTGGACTTGATTTTTTCCTCTTGACTTCGTTTCTCAAGTAACCCGGTTCTTGTGTACTTCATCATCCAGTTTCACTTCTGCTTCTACGGCTTTTACTACTTCTTTCGTCCGGCCATCACCCATTACGACTCGTACCTTTAGTTGCTTTGTTCTTCCCCCAAGTCTTAACGCCAGCTCACTACTCACAAGACTCCTCGTTGCCCCTGTGTCGATCGCTGCTATCGCTGCTATCCCGGCATCACCGTTCACTGTTACCCTGGCCAAAATCCGGCCCTGCGTTTGCCTAAGCGCTGTTACTGTCTTCGAAGTGTACTGAGCTTCTGAACTTCACCTCTTGAGGCTGATGAGAGTCTCTGGTCGCACCTCTGCGGCTTCTGGCAGCAATCGCTCGTGTGTATTCCGCAACGTCGGCATCTCCAACAAAACTTCTTCCTACTCGTGCTGCGACAGCCATTTGCGAAATGCCCGCATCCAGCATATCGTCTGCACACGGTTTGGGGGTCTACGTATCTCCCCTGCCGTTCTGGTTGACGCTCTACCAAGGAGGGTTTATTCAGGTTACGAACTTCATGTAGGTGCTGGTAGCGTTCTGCTCCAACTTGCCGACCTGGTATTGCCGTGCCCTCAAACCTCCTTGGTTTCTCCCGCCTTTCGTTGCTGTGTGGATACCTATAGCTCTCTTCGTTCATGTTCATAGACTGGTACCGCTCTTCCGGTCGTCGAGGTACAAATGGTCGCGCTGTGGCTCTCAATGGCTCTCTCTCGGGGAGAAGGTTTTCGAAGTCTTCTACCAAGTCCACTAATTCTTCCAGAATCTTGAACTCACTTCGTTTGACGTATAGTTGATATTCTCTGCGGGAATTGCGATAAATACGGCTCAGTTTCTCTTTGGCTGTGTAGTTCGTAGTCCTTCTAGCACCAGGACGTAATCTTTAAATCGCTCACCCGGTCGTTGGAAGCGTCGTCGTATCTCGCCGTCCAGTTGCTCGAAGTATCGCGAGCTTAGGAAGAACTTCAGTAAGTCCTTTTTTAAAGTGTCGCATTCCTACCAGTGCAGGTTGTTGTTCCCGAAACATACGAGTGCCATGTCCTTTAGTAGCTCTGGTAGCGCTCGTGGGACTGAATTACGGTTCATGTCGTAGCCATCCGCTAACTCTTCTAATCGCTCGATGAATCCTAGGAGGTCTTTACCACCGTCATAGCGGAATCCCAATTGCCGTACTCGGTCCATAATGTTAGCTTATGATGGCGTCGCTGGTACGTAACTTTGTTCTTCTTCGTTACTGGAGAGTTAATGTCTTCTCTCAGTGTCGCTGGATTCAGTGTTATAGTTGGCCGAGTATGTCGGAGGGCCAGCTCCGTCAAGCGTCTTTGTACGCCTTCTCCTTCACTTTGGTTTTGGTTCTGGATGAAGCTCGCAAAGCGTTTGCGCAGCTCCTCCACTGTTCCGTGTTCCTCGAACCCAAATTCTTCCGCATAATTTAACAACTCCTCGCGATTGAGGTAGTACACCCATGTCACCTTGACCATGGCTACCTCGTTAACTCTTTCTTATGTTCCTCTTACTTTAGAGTCCTTGCTCGGGCGCAAGTTGTAACGGAGTTTTCCACTTTGCTGTGGTAAGCTCAGCCTTGCCAAAGGCTTACTAAAGTAATAACACGCTGTTTTCGCTACAACAAATTTATTAGGTATAAACAATATATATACAAGGTAACTAATATATTATATTATATTTCTACGACAAGTATATACTTTCTTCGTATGAGCTGTGGAGGTGAAAACCCTCTATTAGCCCTCGCTCCAGTCAGTAATGAAACCCTTAGTGAAGTATAAATAAGTGTTCGTGAGGTGAAGTACGTAGGCTGCTATATATAGGTCTAGCCTAGGCAACACTAAGTGTTGCCAGGTGCAATCTGACATTTCCATTGGAAAGTTTGACATTTTTTAGCATAACATTACACAGAACGTTTGGTCATTTAATGGCGAATTGTTTTATTTACAGGGAGTTAAAAGATTCATCTCGGCCAAAAAATGGAATTAACTCGTGAACATTTTCGTGCGATCATTTTTCAAAACTTTCGACGTGGATTATCACGACAAGAGTGCATCGATGAACTTAAATATTTGTATGGCACCATCCTATAGCACTGTGAAAAACTGGTACAACGAATTCAATCGTGGCCGACGCTCGCTCAAAGACGAATTCCGGGAAGGTCGTTTAAAAACAGCCGTTGTGCCAGAAAACATCGATGCCGTACGTGAACTGATAATGCAAGACCGTCATGTAACGTACCTTCAGATAGAGGCATGCCTATGCATTTCTCCCACCAGCATACATTCGATATTGCATGAACACCTGGCCGTAAAAAAGGTTTGTTCTCGTTGGATCCCGCACAACTTGACAATCGCTCAAAAAAAGGCTCGTGTGGATTGGTGTAAAGAAATGCTGAAAAAACACGATCGCGATGCTTCAAAAGACGTTTGATCGTCACAGGTGACGAATCATGGATCTATACATATGAACCCAAAACAAAACAGCAATCTGCCGTGTGGGTCTTCCAAGACGAACCAAATTCAACGAAAGTTGTTCGTGGAAGAAGCACTTCGAAGCAAATGGTCGCCTGTTTCTTCGGCAAAACTGGGCATGTGGCGAGTGTTCCGCTTGAGCAACGTAGGGCGGTCAATTTTGAATGGTACACCACCATTTGTTTGCCGGAAGTCTTCGGAGATATTCGAAAAACGAACAAGACAAGACGAATCATTGTGCACCATGACAATGCGAGCTCTCACACATCGGCTCAAACCAGCGGCTTTTTGACCGGCCAAAACGTCGAATTGATGGATCATCCGCCGTACAGCCCTGACTTGGCACTAAATGATTTCTTTTTATTCCCACACATCAAGAAAATAATGCGTGGTCAACGATTTTCGTCGCCAGAAGATGCTGTTGAAGCATTCAAAAACCATGTTTTGGAGGTGTCTCAATCGGAGTGGAAAAAGTGCTTCGAAAATTGGTTTGAGCGCATGCAAAAGTGTATAAATCTTGATGGAGAATATTTTGAAAAACAATAAAACCATTTTGGTTGATAAATATTCGTGTTTTCATTATTTGGCCAGACATATATATAGCAACCCTCGTATACCTAACGACACGACAACACAAAGGCTACTTACTTTACTGTAGCATTTTCCTCGCCTTTTATACTATTCTGCGAGCAGGCAGAATGTTATTTTATGATAATTCATCACTATGAAAAGTAAAAGCAAAGCGAATACGCGTAAAACGGAATTTATAAAAAGTGTATATATATAAATACTTGTTTAACTTAAAATATTATTTATATAATAATAATAATATTATTATTATTTATGACGTACTGGAAATTGTAAGCGTCTAAAATCGAATGGTAAGTCCGTTGGAATCATCGGTATCCGCGGGATCAAGACATCCTTTCCTTTGTATTTTCCTTTTATGATTGTCGCCTCAATGACGTTATTCATCAGTATTTTCACAGCCAGCCTTGTTCCATTGCATAGTCGAGGTTGATTAATGTTACGCAGCATGATGACAACTGATCCTACTTTTAACTGCAAATTGTGAGGTGGTAATCCAGGCAATTCCAATGAATTTAAAAACTCAGTGGGATAGTTGACTACATCATCCTGGTTCATTACGGTGTCGACTGATTTGAAGGAAACCAACTGTCCTGGAAGAAAATTCTGAATGGTCGCATTAAGATCCTCGACATCTTTATTTTTCGCTGCTAATATTGCTCGTTCACCCATCCAATTATGGTTATTGAACTTTTGCGCTATATCTGGGAAAACTCGCTGAATAAGCTCCACTTTTTAGTCTGTGATGTGACAGAAATCTGTAGGTAATGTGATGAATCCGGTCGAGGTGTCCACTGCAACTTTATTATTTCCAATGTCTAACAACTGCTTCGCAAACACATTTGCAGTTTCATCTTGTTGCAAAAATTCTCGCATGTTAGTTGTTAAGTGGAGTGTCTTTACATACTGCTACAAATTTGATGATTTTAGGCATGCATTTAGTTCATCAGCACAGTTGATCGGGGAATAACTGGAAGAGTCTGACGAAAATCACCTGACAACAGAATCATAGCCCCACCAAAAATATTTTGTCACGAAGATCTTTCAACGTTCTGTCCAGTGCCTCCAGGGACCTCTTATGGGCCATTGTGCATTCGTCCCAAACAATCAATTCGCATATCTGTAGGATCTTGGTCATTGCGCTATTTTTGGCGATGTTGCAAATTGATGTTTCGGTGATTTGCATGTTTAGTGGTAATTTGAAGGCAGAATGTGCAGTTCGCTCGCCTTCTAGCAGAGTCGCAGCTATTCCAGATGAAGCCAACGCTAGAGCAACATCATTTCGCGATCTGATCCTCGCCAAAAGCAATGAAATTAAAAACGTTTTTCGGTTCCTCCGGGAGCATCAAGGAAATGAATTTCACCAGATCCACTGTTCACAGCTTCTATCAAAGGGTCGTACGCAATTCTTTGTTGTTGATTTAATTGTGGAACATTTGTACGAACTGTTTCGGCCAATGTTTCAATGTCGTACTGATGTTCTCTTTGCAACTCGTGGTTTAATGCATCGTGCATATGACGATTGGGTGCTGTCATTCCCAAACACGACAATTCTTTATTTGCCATCAATAAACACATATCTTCTATCATGATCAATGTGTCATTGTAAATTTCTTCAGTCATTTGTAGTGTAGGATTCAAAGTTTGACGGCGCAAACGATGCAAAACATACTCAGACAAGTCATCTCTATACTTAACCCACAAATCTTTTGGATTCGAGGGGAAATATGTCGATATGATAATCGCAAACAATGTACGAATTTGATGCTGCGATGAAGATATTACGGAATCCTTGAGCGTATCATCCCAGTGCGAATCGTTCTCAAGTAAATGTAATAGTTGACATGCCTCACGGTAAGTCGCACACAGCTGTCCATTAACTGTTCTCAGTTGTTTAAACGATGTCGGACCACGAACATTCACCAACAACAACCGCAAATAATAACATTCATCGTTATTTGGATGTACTGTGTAGATGCGACCCAGAGCATCTGAAGCAAATACATTTAGATGTCCTTCAACTGGTGTTCCTTGTTTTCGACGCTGAAACGATTTCGATGATGCGTTCCATGTGTAATAGCGTGGCATGTCAGCATACAGCAAAGTGCGAGCAAAATCATCAGTTTGACACACTGTGAAGAAACTTGTTAATGTTGTCGACGGTGGATTTGCCTTCAGCATAACATAATCCAGTAGATTCACCAGTGTATTTTAACGCCTTACAATATTTACAAACTGTTTTCATTTCCCCAATTGTTACCGATTTATCAGCACAATAATCAATTGCCGGATCATAGTGGAATGCAGCTCGTTCAAGAATCACAGGAGCACTGCGTCTGCGGATTCGCTCAATTTCATTATGTCTAGCTTGCTGTTGTTGTATTTGATGTGCACGAACTCGTTGCATTCTAAGCCTATGTCCTACATTATCACTTACTAAAGAACGCAATTCTGACATAGCCATACGACTATTTTCTTGATCTGTATGTCTCTGGTCATCAGTGCGGTTAGCACGTGAGGTAGCTCTTCGCACATTTGATTGACTACGACGACCTAATTCAGGTCGTCTTCTCCTCGGCATCGTAAATTGCAATTATATGTATGTATGTATGTATATTTTTAAATACTTGTTAAACTTAAAATATTATTAAAATATATCTATGTATGTACATGTGTATTCGAATTCATATTAGGTTTACATGTACATATATTTATTTTCTTGTATTGTTGTAAGGGCTCCAACATCTGAGATTTTGGGGTCCTTACACCCTCCCCTTACTTCCTGCTGGGAGACTTGCTGTCACCAGGCCCTTCGATGTGGCGTTTGAACGATCGCCTCATCCGTCGCTGCTGTGGTCGTTGTAGGTATGCCTCGATATCGCTTCTCAAAATCTCGGGTGGATATTTGGTTCGTGGACTTGATTTTTTCCTCTTGACTTCGTTTCTCAAGTAACCCGGTTCTTGTGTACTTCATCACCCAGTTTCACTTCTGTTTCTACGGCTTTTACTACTTCTTTCGTCCGGCCATCACCCATCACGACTCGTACCTTTAGTTGCTTTGCTCTTCCCCCAAGTCTTAACGCCAGCTCACTACTTACAAGACTCCTCGTTGCCCCTGTGTCGATCGCTGCTATCGCTGCTATCACGGCATCACCGTGTACTGTTACCCTGGCCAAAATCCGGCCCTGCGTTTGCCTAAGCGCTGTTAATGTCTTCGAAGTGTTCTGAACTTCACCTCTTGGGGCTGATGAGAGTCTCTGGTCGCACTTCTGCGACTTCTGGCAGCAATCGCTCGTGTGTATTCCGCAACGTCGGCATCTTCAACAAAACTTCTTCATACTCGTGCTGCGACAGCCATGTGCGAAATGCCCGCATTCAGCATATCGTCTGCACACGGGTTGGGGGTCTACGTATCTCCCCTGCCGTTCTGGTTGACGCTCTGCTCTCCTTGGTTTATTCAGGTTACGAACTTCATGTAGGTGCTGGTAGCGTTCTGCTCAAACTTGCCGACCTGGTGTTGCCGTGCCCTCAAACCTCCTTGGTTTCTCCCGCCTTTCGTTGCTGTGTGGATACCTATAGCTCTCTTCGTTCATGTTCATAGGCTGGTACCGCTCTTCCGGTCGTCGAGGTACAAATGGTCGCGCTGTGGCTCTAAATGGCTCTCTCTCGGGGAGAAGGTTTTCGAAGTCTTCTACCAAGTCCACTAATTCTTCCAGAATCTTGAACTCACTTCGTTTGACGTATAGTTGATATTCTCTGCGAGAATTGCGATAAATACTGCTCAGTTTCTCTTTGGCCGAGTAGTTCGTAGTCCTTCTAGCACCAGGATGTAACCTTTAAATCGCTCACCCGGTCGTTGGACGCGTCGTCGTATCTCGCCGTCCAGTTGCTCGAAGTATCGCGAGCTTAGGAAGAACTTCAGTAAGTCCTTTTTTTAAAGTGTCGCATTCCTACCAGTGCAGGTTGTTGTTCCCGAAACATACGAGTGCCATGTCCTTTAGTAGCTCTGGTAGCGCTCGTGGGACTGAATTACGGTTCATGTCGTAGCCGTCCGCTAACTCTTCTAATCGCTCGATGAATCCTAGGAGGTCTTTACCACCGTCATTGCGGAATCCCAATTGCCGTACTCGGTCCATAATGTTAGCTTATGATGGCGTCGCTGGTACGTAACTTTGTTCTTCTTCGTTACTGGAGAGTTAATGTCTTCTCTCAGTGTCGCTGGATTCAGTGTTATAGTTGGCCGAGTATGTCGGAGGGCCAGCTCCGTCAAGCGTCTTTGTACGCCTTCTCCTTCACTTTGGTTTTGGTTCTGGATGAAGCTCGCAAAGCGTTTGCGCAGCTCCTCCACTGTTCCGTGTTCCTCGAACCCAAATTCTTCCGCATAATTTAACAACTCCTCGCGATTGAGGTAGTACACCCATGTCACCTTGACCATGCCTACCTCGTTAACTCTTTCTTATGTTCCTCTTACTTTAGAGTCCCTGCTCGGGCGCAAGTTGTAACGGAGTTTTCCACTTTGCTGTGGTAAGCTCAGCCTTGCCAAGGGCTTACTAAAGTAATAACACGCTGTTTTCGCTACAACAAATTTATTAGTGTTGAAGACATGAGTTCGAATTCAGGCCTTTCTAAATAGTACAATTAAAATATAGAATAATAAAAGTAAACATACTTACATTCCTATTACTTTCCAATACATACCCAAATACTCACCATACTGAATCTACTCCCATTCCAAAATACTTACCAGCAACCCTACTTCCGTTACTACTCTAAAGGAGAAACTAAATCAAATGTATATAAGTATGTATGTATTGGTAATTTTAAGTATTAGTTAAAATAATATTTTCGCTCGGTCTAACTACAAAACGGTTGTGACTTAATAATCTGTTAAACAAATATTAATAGAAAAAAAATAAATACTTATATATATAAATATATATCTATATTAAAATAAACCGGTTGTGTCATAACTATATATATATAATAAAAAAAAAAACCGTAAATTGTGAAATTTAAAAATTCTAAATAAAATAAATTCGTTTATAAAATACACTTCTCAAATAAACCAGTGCGTTTCATTTACAACCCTAAAGAAAATAAATAAATATAAACATATGTATATATATTAAAATAATATAATTCTCAACATTGTTGAAATTATACATGGTGCCGAAACCCGGGAGTCGGAAAAGAACCGCGAACACCAAAACTCAGTAAATATTGCAAATTAATAAAACTAAAAAAAATTAAAAAAAAAACGAAATAAAAGCGAGTGAATAAATCGCGCCTATTAAATTAATACTTATCGAAAATGATAAAAAGGTGTTAGTGCTAAAAACATATGTATGCAAAGAGCTACAAACTATGTACATACATACATATATACAAATAAATAAAGAGTGCCGGTGAAAACAGAATATAAGCAAAATTGAAAGTACATACTTCAAAAAATTTTCTAATCATGCACATATGTACACATTTAATTTAAATAAAAAAAAGATATTCATATATATATAAATTAAAACAAAAAAAAAGTACATACACATTTAAAAGTGTTGTGAAAACATAAATAAAAACAACTCAACAATGTATAATGTATGTTTACAAAAAATTTAAATAAAAAATAATAATAATATATATATAATTTACAAACAAGTGGTGTTTACAAAAAAAAAAAAAAAAACAGAAAAAAATCTAACCATTTGCATATGCGGTAAAAATAAAAAATTAACTACATACATACATAAGCATAGAAAAGTGTCGAACATACATATGTACATGCAGTGACATAAAACATAACAAAAAAAAAAACATAAAAAGCGGTCAACATAAAAAGCAGAGAAGAAAACAAAATATAAACGGAAAATATATATTTTACATATACATATGACATAAAAACATAAAAAAGTTAAGAAAAAAAACATAAAAAGTTGGTGCTGTGCTACAAAATAACAAAATTAAAAAAAAAAAAAAAAAATTTGAAAATATATATTATATACACGTATATACATGCGTACATACACACACAAATACATACATGTGGTGACGGAAAACCTCAAAAAAAGTGAAAAAAAAGAAAACAGTGCACATACATATTTACATAAATAAAAACGTGTACAAAATTATATAAAATTAAAATTTTTTTTAAAACAAAAATTTATAAAATTCAGCACAAAACAAAACGTGCACATCCATAAGCTACAGAGGACACGATCAAAGCCTCAACAACACGGAAACAGCACTATACAGAAGACAACACTCCCCCGTCCCCGTCTCCAGAATAAAAAGAAAAAGTGGTTTGTAAAAAGTCCGGATGTCAAAGTAAGTCCCACCCATTCTTACTCATATTTGTTTAGCGGATTTTGCTCGTGCTGTGTATGAAACTCTTTGCCATACATATACATATTCCCAAAAATTAAATTATAATTCCCAAGGAAAGTTCGAGCAAAATCTCAAAATCCGCTAAACAAAAAATTAATCACAATATATAATAATATATAGCGGGTCCCCAAAATCGGTAAATGAAAATCTCCTACTTTTCATTTACCGAATATAACAGCGCTCATATATAATATATTACCATTTATATATGAAAAACTCGCGCATTCCCCATAAAAAGTATATATTCAATACAAAAAACCGCTTATTATTATATATCCCCTTACGTATATAAATAAACTCCCCTTTTTATATACGCCAACTGGTCCAAAAACACCTTCGAAAAGGACCAGATCGGACCAGTTGCCCCTCCCATATATCCTCCCAAGTATATACATACTCTCAGTATATACACCCCAACTGGACCGAAACTCATTCCCACGGGCCCATAACCGGACCAGTGTAAGCACATTACACTGCCCAAAGTCACCACCGCATAGCAAGTCACCGCTACCCAACCGCGGTACATGTATATACATACACATATATACATACAGTGGTTTTTTCAATTACGGCAATTTCCACTTCTTCGCTATTTACAATAGCAAGCGGACAAAGGCACGTATGTACATAAGTATACATACGTACATACTCGTGAAAGCTAAGCTAAGCACCCAGCATACAAACAAGGTATCACAAAAACCCAGTATACATTTATACATTGCTGTGCTCAGACGCGCTGAGACAGTACAATACAAAACATAAAAGCTACCCCCTAAATAAATTAATTAACAATAATATATACTTACATATATATAAATATAAATAAATATTTTATAATAAAATTTATAAAACAAAATCTCACAATTACGGACCATTAAAAACCCACTATTAGAAAAGATGGCTACGGATATACTGGAACAGCCCCAACCCCTCCAAACTCAATTGGAACCCCGCGACTCCCAAAAACACTCAACAATGGCTCACACAGAATTTTTATTCCACTTGAGGAATTTGGATAAATTCTGCGAAAAGTGGAAAAGCATCGAAGAATCAATGCACTCAAAGGCGGCGTTGATGGTATATAAGGAGAGGTTAGAAAGACTTATAGCCCTGGCAGATGCAGCCAATGATAACCTGCAGCTGAGCAACACCGTGGATCAAAAAACCCGAACGGTATGTGCTGAACGTTATGACACCTCCAAAGGCCCCACGCGCACTCCCTAGCGCAATCCCAATCTCAACCTTCTCAGAACCTCAAACATGTCTGTACCATATTCCACGGAGAAGATAAAGAATGGCCGTCGTTCAAGGTTTATTTCACGGCACAAAATTCTAAATTCTGGCTAAGGCAAAAAATGCTGCAATTAAAAATGAGAACAAGAGGAGAAGCGGCGCAAATAATTCACGAATTCTCATTAAATGAGTCCAACTTTAACCCTGCCTGGCTAGCACTCACAGCCAGATACGAGATCTCTCATCCAAAAATCGTTTCTTCCGAAAGCTCGGAACTCCAACTTCCAGAAGCAACACCCGAACTTCCAATCTCTGCATCGAATTTCGAAATTAAAGCTTCTATTGCTCACATTCAGCCGCAGCTATTCTCGTGCAAATTGTGCAGCTCTCATCACTCAATGATAAAGTGCGCAGAATTCAAAAAGCTATCCGTCCCCGATCGGATCAAGTTCACGAAGAAAAATAATTATTGCATGAATTGTTTGGCCTACTCTCACTCCAAGAGAGATTGCAAAAGCAACTTCACATGCTTATATTGTAAAAAGCGCCACCACTCACTTCTCCACTCGAGACAACCCCAAAGACCAAGTGAACCAACCCCCCATCGAAATAATGCCACACCCCAAGTGGCAAGTCCTGTACATCTAAACATATGTACAGTAACATTCAACTCAAAATACTCAACCCACCCAAAGGGTACTCATCACGTTACAAATAGCAGAAATACAGTATTGCTACCCACAGCCTACGTGCCCATCCTCCACAAAGGAAAAATAATTAGAATACGTGCCCTAATAGATCAAGGCTCCCAGAAAACTTTTGTATCGTCTCGAATGCATAAGTCCCTTGATCTACTAACACCAAAGACTCACTACAACATTTTTGGAATCGACGGACTACCAGTTGGAAACTCAAATGAAACACCCACTCTAACAATACTCTCTTCAAATAAGGAAAAGAAGATCGCAACTCCCGCTGTAATACTACCCCAAATAACTCTCTCTCTACCGTCGTTGAAGCATATGGACCCTAAAGAATACTGCTCACTTCCCCTAGCAGATCCCGATTGCTTCGCACCAACCAAAATCGAAATGGTGATTGGCAGCGACATTCTTCCCCAAATTCTTCTCCCAGGATTCAAGACCTGCGGAAGCTTAATAGCCCAAAACTCCATCTTTGGGTGGATATTAAGCGGCCCAATAGCACAAGAAACTAATATTTCACTCACTCCACCTCGTCCTAACACGGATACAGAACTTCCGAATTTTGACCCGGCAGGATGGCCATCGGCCAAGATGAAATCCTCAAAAATCTCAACTCAGCAGCATTGGATACAAAAACCAGTCCGCGGTCACAAACGCAACTCATTGCACAATGACAACTCTTTTCATAAGCATAATCCCCCAAATACGAAAATTAAAAACTCACTCACCAGAAAGCCTCTTAAAAGCTACCTCATTCCCGAGACTGTACCCTTTCTGAAAAAAAGTCCACTCCTCGTGACTAAAACTCCGTCGAACAGAAGTTCTGAAGTCAGAAAAGAAGATTGGAGTCCCTACCGTTCTAATTCCTCACGTAATAATGTGGTTCATCGTCCCATTCATCGGATCGGCAGAGTTGGAGCGATTATAACGAAAACGAAAGAGCCAAGAATGAAGACGGACGTCAGAAATTTCCCGACGCTGCAACAGATCCACACGTCGAATTGCTTTCAGCGCAGAAATCCCTCCGCATTTTGGAAAGT
Source organism: Ceratitis rosa (assembly GCA_037013455.1). Taxonomy (NCBI): domain Eukaryota; kingdom Metazoa; phylum Arthropoda; class Insecta; order Diptera; family Tephritidae; genus Ceratitis; species Ceratitis rosa. The sequence continues at coordinate 1,037,206 of JAWMAG010000056.1, forward strand.
CTTATATAAAGGAGGACCCTCCAGATCTTCAAGAATAGCAACAATAAGCTACCACTCGTGTCCACATCCAACTACTCAACCATTCCAGGTTCACAGAGTAGTGACAACCGAACATCATTCACTTCGGTGGAAAAATCCAAAATGGCTACCCAAGTCATCCGAGTCCTGTCCAAAAATCTTATCAAATGGCTACTCTTATCCGGTGCAAATAAAAACTCAGAATGCCCGAAATAGACGGCCGAATACTCCCAATGATGGACATACTCAATCCCAACGAGTAACATGTTCGCAACGTGGACATCCGCATCTCTGGCGGAACTGTCACACTCTGTGGAACTAGCTCTAACACTCTCACTCTCTCTCGGGAGTCTCTCTCTCTCTCTCTCTCTCTCCCTCTCTCACAGATACCAATTTTTCTCTCATTATCCCATTACGCCGATACATTCACAGTAATTCATATACTAATAATGTGTTTCGATGAAAATTCTCTTTGCAGACCCTATTATACATCCGGACCTTAAACTTCCACCTCCCATTAAGCAATCAGAAGCTTTCCAAGACGTCATGACGCCGCAGGCCCGCCGGTATGTTGAAGACATGAGTTCGAATTCAGGCCTTTCTAAATAGTACAATTAAAATATAGAATAATAAAAGTAAACATACTTACATTCCTATTACTTTCCAATACATACCCAAATACTCACCATACTGAATCTACTCCCATTCCAAAATACTTACCAGCAACCCTACTTCCGTTACTACTCTAAAGGAGAAACTAAATCAAATGTATATAAATATGTATGTATTGGTAATTTTAAGTATTAGTTAAAATAATATTTTCGCTCGGTCTAACTACAAAACGGTTGTGACTTAATAATCTGTTAAACAAATATTAATAGAAAAAAAAATAAATACTTATATATATAAATATATATCTACATTAAAATAAACCGGTTGTGTCATAACTATATATATATAATAAAAAAAAACCCTAAATTGTGAAATTTAAAAATTCTAAATAAAATAAATTCGTTTATAAAATACACTTCTCAAATAAACCAGTGCGTTTCATTTACAACCCTAAAGAAAATAAATAAATATATACATATGTATATATATTAAAATAATATAATTCTCAACATTGTTGAAATTATACAATTAGGTATAAACAATATATATACAAGGTAACTAATATATTATATTATATTTCTACGACAAGTATATACTTTCTTCGTATGAGCTGTGGAGGTGAAAACCCTCTATTAGCCCTCGCTCCAGTCAGTAATGAAACCCTTAGTGAAGTATAAATAAGTGTTCGTGAGGTGAAAACCCTCAGGGACACTACGTTTGCCGGTTTCGCTGATCCCACGGGCAAGTACGTAGGCTGCTATATATAGGTCTAGCCTAGGCAACACTAAGTGTTGCCAGGTGTAATCTGACATTTCCATTGGAAAGTTTGACATTTTTTAGCATAACATTACTCAGAACGTTTTGTCATTTAATCGTGAATTGTTTTATTTACAGGGAATTAAAAAATTCATCTTGGCCAAAAAATGGAATTAACTCGTGAACATTTTCTTGCGATCATTTTTCACAACTTTCGACGTGGATTATCACGACAAGAGTGCATCGATGAACTTAAATCTTTGTATGGCTATGAAGCACCATCAATCGTGTCCAACGCTCGCTTAAAGACGAATTCCGGGAAGGTCGTCCAAAAAGAGCCGTTGTGCCAGAAAACATCGATGCCGTACGTGAACTGATAATGCAAGACCGTCATGTAACGTACCTTCAGATAGAGGCATGCCTATGCATTTCTCCCACGAGCATACATTCGATATTGCATGAACACCTGGCCGTAAAAAAGGTTTGTTCTCGTTAGATCCCGCACAATTTGACAATCGCTCAAAAAAAGGCTAGTGTGGATTGGTGTAAAGAAATGCTGAAAAAATACGTACGCGATGCTTCAAAAGACGTTGGATCGTCACAGGTGACGAATCATGGATCTATACGTATGAACCCGAAACGAAACAGCAATCGGCCGTGTGGGTCTTCCAAGACGAACCAAATCCAACGAAAGTTGTTCGTGGAAGAAGCACTTCGATGCAAATGGTTGCCTGTTTCTTCGGCAAAACTGGTCATGTGGCGACTGTTCCGCTTGAGCAACGTAGGACGGTCAATGCTGAGTGGTACACCACCATTTGTTTGCCTGAAGTCTTCGGAGAAATTCGAAAAACGAACAAGACAAGACGAATCATTGTGCACCAAGACAATGCGAGCTCTCACACATCGGCTCAAACCAGCGGCTTTTTGACCGGCCAAAACGTCGAATTGATGGATCATCCGCCGTACAGCCCTGACTTGGCACTAAATGATTTCTTTTTATTCCCACACATCAAGAAAATAGTGCGTGGTCAACGATTTTCGTCGCCAGAAGATGCTGTTGAAGCATTCAAAAACCATGTTTTGGAGGTGTCTCAATCGGAGTGGAAAAAGTGCTTCGAAAATTGGTTTGAGCGCATGCAAAAGTGTATAAATCTTGATGGAGAATATTTTGAAAAACAATAAAACCATTTTGGTTGATAAATATTCGTGTTTTCATTATTTGGCCAGACATATATATAGCAACCCTCGTATACCCAACGACACGACAACACAAAGGCTACTTAATTTACTGTAGCATTTTCCTCGCCTTTTATACTATTCTGCGAGCAGGCAGAATGTTATTTTATGACAATTCATCACTATGAAAAGTTTTCCTTAAAGCTATGTGTGTGTATGTATATATGTATCGTATTCACGTTTGAACATGTTTCTTCTAGTAAAAGCAAAGCGAATACGCGTAAAACGGAATTTATAAAAAGTGTATATATATAAATACTTGTTTAACTTAAAATATTATTTATGTAATAATAATAATATTATTATTTATGACGTACTGGAAATTGTAAGCGTTTAAAATCGAATGGTAAGTCCGTTGGAATCATCGGTATCCGCGGGATCAAGACATCCTTTCCTTTGTATTTTCCTTTTATGATTGTCGCCTCAATGACGTTATTCATCAGTATTTTCACAGCCAGCCTTGTTCCATTGCATAGTCGAGGTTGATTAATGTTACGCAGCATGATGACAACTGATCCTACTTTTAACTGCAAATTGTGAGGTGGTAATCCAGGCAATTCCAGTGAATTTAAAAACTCAGTGGGATAGTTGACTACGTCATCCTGGTTCATTACGGTGTCGACTGATTTGAAGGAAACCAACTGTCCTGGAAGAAAATTCTGAATGGTCGCATTAAGATCCTCGACATCTTTATTTTTCGCTGCTAATATTGCTCGTTCACCCAGCCAATTATGGTTATTGAACTTTTGCGCTATATCTGGGAAAACTCGCTGAATAAGCTCCACTTTTTAGTCTGTGATGTGACAGAAATCTGTAGGTAATGTGATGAATCCGGTCGAGGTGTCCACTGCAACTTTATTATTTCCAATGTCTAACAACTGCTTCGCAAACAGATTTGCAGTTTCATCTTGTTGCAAAAATTCTCGCATGTTAGTTGTTAAGTGGAGTGTCTTTACATACTGCCACAAATTTGATGATTTTAGGCATGCATTTAGTTCATCAGCACAGTTGATCGGGGAATAACTGGAAGAGTCTGACGAAAATCACCTGACAACAGAATCATAGCCCCACCAAAAATATTTTGGTTGTCACGAAGATCTTTCAACGTTCTGTCCAGTGCCTCCAGTGACCTCTTATGGGCCATTGTGCATTCATCCCAAACAATCAATTTGCATATCTGTAGGATCTTGGTCATTGCGCTATTTTTGGCGATGTTGCAAATTGATGTTTCGGTGATTTGCATGTTTAGTGGTAATTTGAAGGCAGAATGTGCAGTTCGCTCGCCTTCTAGCAGAGTCGCAGCTATTCCAGATGAAGCCAACGCTAGAGCAACATCATTTCGGATCTGATCCTCGCCAAAAGCAATGAAATTAAAAACGTTTTTTCGGTTCCTCCGGGAGCATCAAGGAAATGAATTCCACCAGATCCACTGTTCACAGCTTCAATCAAAGGGTCGTACGCAATTCTTTGTTGTTGATTTAATTGTGGAACATTTGTACGAACTGTTTCGGCCAATGTTTCAATGTCGTACTGATGTTCTCTTTGCAACTCGTGGTTTAATGCATCGTGCATATGACGATTGGGTGCTGTCATTCCCAAACACGACAATTCTTTATTTGCCATAAATAAACACATATCTTCTATCATGATCAATGTGTCATTGTAAATTTCTTCAGTCATTTGTAGTGTAGGATTCAAAGTTTGACGGCGCAAACGATGCAAAACATACTCAGACAAGTCATATCTATACTTAACCCACAAATCTTTTGGATTCGAGGGGAAATATGTCGATATGATAATCGCAAACAATGTACGAATTTGATGCGGCGATGAAGATATTACGGAATCCTTGAGCGTATCATCCCAGTGCGAATCGTTCTCAAGTAAATGTAATAGTTGACATGCCTCACGGTAAGTCGCACACAGCTGTCCATTAACTGTTCTCAGTTGTTTAAACGATGTCGGACCACGAACATTCACCAACAACAACCGCAAATAATAACATTCATCGTTATTTGGATGTACTGTGTAGATGCGACCCAGAGCATCTGAAGCAAATACATTTAGATGTCCTTCAACTGGTGTTCCTTGTTTTCGACGCTGAAACGATTTCGATGATGCGTTCCATGTGTAATAGCGTGGCATGTCAGCATACAGCAAAGTGCGAGCTAAATCATCAGTTTGACACACTGTGAAGAAACTTGTTAATGTTGTCGACGTGTGTGTATGTGTGTATTTTAACGCCTTACAATATTTACAAATTGTTTTCATTTCCCCAATTGTTACCGATTTGTCGGCACAATAATAAATTGCCGGATCATAGTGGAATGCAGCTCGTTCAAGAATCACAGGAGCACTGCGTCCGCGGATTCGCTCAATTTCATTATGTCTAGCTTGCTGTTGTTGTATTTGATGTGCACGAACTCGTTGCATTCTAAGCCTATCTCCTACATTATCACTCACTAAAGAACGCAATTCTGACATAGCCATACGACTATTTTCTTGATCTGTATGTCTCTGGTCATCAGTGCGGTTAGCACGTGAGGTAGCTCTTCGCACATTTGATTGACTACGACGACCTAATTCAGGTCGTCTTCTCCTCGGCATCGTAAATTGCAATTAATCAAAGTGAGAAAATTTCCCGCTCATTTAGCAGTAAAGTGTCACTATCACAAAAAGAGCACATTACTTGGAATGTCACTATCACAAAGGATCACCAAAGTAAAGAAAGTTCTCGCGCACATAACCACAAAGATAGAAGGATGCACTCATAGATATCGTAACTCGTAATACAATATAATATCGTAATACTTTTTTCCGTGCTCTGAAATGCGACAGGATGGATTGACACATTAGGTGGTTGTCAAATCTAATGTCAAATATTATGATTGCGTTCAGAAATTTAACTTAAGATTTATAATTTAATTTGTGACAGAACTTAAGATTTATCTTCCGATTTCTATATAATCTTATTAAAAAAATAATCGGACAGATTAACAACTGAAGTTAACTAAAATTAAGTTTCTCGAAGCCGACCACTATTTATGTACTATGTATTTTGTGACTATGCAATTTTGTCGCGTTCGCGATTCACTTTCACTTTTGTTGAGTTTCGGAACGCGGTATTAGATCCTCCAACGCGCACGCGAATTTGAACTTTATGCAGCGGATTACAAATTGACTCCCCATTTTATTTAGAAAACGTTTGTATGGGAAATAGAATAGAAAAATAAAATAGAAAAGAAAATGTTGTTTTGAGGATTTTCCCGGCAATTATTCGAACTTTTCTCACCTTTTAAACCTTCCCTAGACCTCCACGAATAATTAAAGACCAAGACAAGATAAATCCGTTCAGCCGTTCTCGAGTTTTAGCGAGACTAACGAACAGCAATTCATTTATATATATATAGATGTATGTATATTTATAAATACTTGTTAAACTTAAAATATTATTAATATATATGTATGTATGTAAATGTGTATTCGAATTCGTATTAGGTTTACATGTACATACATATATTTTCCTTTATTGTTGGAAGGGCTCCAACATTTAAGATTTTGGGGTCTTTACATAGCCGTATAAGTTTTGCGTTGTTGTTTTTTAAGCGAGCGATTGCTATTCGAACTTCTTCATGGTCTGGTAATGGAACGTCTTTTCCATCGTCGTCGATTGGGGTATCGGGTGCACTATCTCCGGCTACTCCGTTTTCACTGCTATTCAGCAGGCTGGACAAGTGTTTCCTCCATAAATTTACTATGCTCTGAGCATCGGTGGCTAGATCATCTCTTTGTGTCCTAAAGGAGTCTGCTTCGGTTCGGTTGTGGTCGATCGCAAGGTTGGGAGGTAGGCAGACTGTTTACTCTCCACTGCGACACGGCAGTCCTCATCGTACCAGCTGTTTTTGCGACCTTAACGAAATCCAATAGCTTCGTTTGCAGCTGTACGTCTTCTTCTTCTTTACTAGCTTTGGCACCGCTTACGCGATTATAGCCGAATAGCGGCTACTGCATCGAATACTTTCAAAGCTGAAGTGCTTCCATCTATTTGGACGAAATGACCTATCCAGCGTAGCGGCGTTCTTGGATACACAGAGGTGCAGGAGTATCTTCGTCGCAACAAGATAGTGGTCCGAGTCGATGTTGGGTCCTCGGAGTGTACGCACGTCAAGAACACTGGAGACATGTCTTCCATCTAGCCCAATTATTTTTTGAGAATATCAACTTTCTGGTACAAACGATTTTTGGTGAAGTACAAAAAAGAGAAATGACACAGGAGAGTGCCTTAGTTTTAACACGTTCGCGCCGGCACTGCAATTCATGTTTCGCGCCCATAGGCGGTTGCGGTGAAAGCTTTTTGTTCTATCAGACGGGGCCTAACTAAATGTTTTAACGAAAGATTATTGCACGGGAAAACGGTCTAATAAAAGTTAAATAATAATGTTTATGTTATATCATTGAAATATTTACTTATGTTTTTGCTATAAGTACTGTTGAATTAGTTATGTTTGGTGATGCACACTGATTGGCAGTACAATCATGTGCGAGCCACCGGTGGTACGCGCCGCCCGATGAGACAAATCTGTGCGAGCTACTGGTGGTACGCGCCGCCCGATCAGGAAGACTTGTGCGAGCCACCAGTGGTACACGCTGGCGTGAACGTGTTAATATAGCTTATAAATAAATTCTCTTGGATATGTACATAAGTATGCTTAATTTGCAAATATTCAAATTCGAAATTGAGGTCAACTACCTTCAAGATCGCGTTGTTAACATTTTTTGCTGTTGGAAAAGCAAGTATATTTCTGCTTATGTATGTTAATAAAACAAAAGCATTTGCATAAATATACGAAGCAAGTAGTTGACTGTATATTATTGGCATACAATAAATTTGAATTCTTAGTGAAATCTATTATTTATGAATCTTACACTCCTTTTATTGCTTTGGAAAATCTCCTATGGATCTTTCTTCTTCTTTTTTCTAAGTTTTATTTTGTTTTTAGTATTTTTTATATAGTTTTTGTTGTTGTTTGCACTGCACAAATTCTTCACTTTATTTGATGTATTGTTTTCAAATGTAAATGTTCTGATTTTATTTCGTTACGGTCGCAATACACCATAAGGTTCAAATTTGGCTTCGAAGGACCATGTTTACGCGAGGTATTTTCTTCGTGTTCCTTCGAAACATAAAGCCACTCGCGTATTCGAGTTTGTATACACGTATGTACAAATGTTTATTTTGAACTAATTAATAATAATTTATGAAAGTTTTAATGTCATGTGGCAAAGTAACCTCTTGTATAAATGTTTTTTATATTATTTATAAAATATGTACACGTATACCAGGGGTGTTAGTTGAAATGCCGGTTTTTTCGATAAAGAAAACACTTAATTTTCAGAGGAACCTCAAAATTTTTTTATTCAAAGTATTGACCATTGGTTTCTACACATTTTGACCATCTCTCAGGCAAATTATGAATACCATTCCAAAAAAACTTTTTCTCTTTCGAGGCAAATCATTCGACTAGCCATTTTTCGACTTCTTCAAAATTAGCGAAGCACTGCTCTGCAAAGGAGTGTCCCATCGATGCGAAAAGGTGATAGTCGGTCGGGGCGAGGTCTGGAGAGTACGGCGGGTGTGATAATATTTCCCAATTAAGTGTTTTTAATGTGTCTTTCACCAGTTTAGCGGTATGAGACGGCGCGTTGTCATGTTGCAAGATAACTTTGCCATGTCTTCAGGCCCATTCCGTCCGTTTTTCGAACAACGCATGATTCAAATTGATCATTTGTTGTCGGTAGTGATCCGTGTTCACCGTTTCACCAGGTTTTAACAACTCGTAGTACACCACACCACACTGGTCCCACCAAACACAGAGCATTGTCTAACAGCCAAAGCGATGTGGCATTGCAGTCAATGGGCCAGCTTCACCAGGGGAAAACCATGATTTTTTTCGCTTCGTTGAAGCAGCATTTCACAAACGGTTTTTCGATTGTCCATTTGTCTATCGTTTAGCTGGTGTGGCACCCTTTTGTCATACTTCTAGCTCTTTCCCATGGCTTTTAAATGTTGGCAAATTGCTCCTCGAGTCACATGTAGTGTTTCTACCAATTTTTGTTACTATTGGGTTGGTTCAACATGCGATTCCTCGTCTTCGCACTTTTTCGCTGCACCAGGATGTTCATTGTCTGTCAAATCGAAATCTCCACTTTTAAATTTACGAAACCATGTCTCACATGTTCTAATCACTAAAGCATGTTCACCATAAGTTTCTACCAGCAACCGGTGAGCTTCAGCTGCTTTTTTCTTTTGATGAAATAAGAAAAGCAACGAATGCCGCAAATGCGATTTACTTGGAACGAAACTCGACATTTTCACTGAGGTAAACAAATATGACGCTATTATTTTGGCGGAATGTGACTTGCGTATTTTTGTAGGTTAATGTCAATAGAAAAAAAATACATACATGTCAAATCATAGAAATTTATACATATTGCTAGCGGCATCTACTAGTAAAGCCGACAAACTTCAACTCACACCGCTGGTAGCACTTTGACAAAATAAAGGGTGGTTAAATTGTAAGGGCCGATGTTGAATGTGAACCACACCTAAACGCCAAGTTCTTTTCCGAATTTAATTTGACATTTCTCTATTTCAGACTTACTCAATTTGAACCATGGAGAGATACACAATCCAACAACGTGTTAAAGTTATCCAGACTTATTATGAAAATTTTCGAAGAAAATCATCTTCAGTGATGAGGCACATTTTAACCTCAGTGGATTCGTCAATAAACAGAATTGCGCATTTGGGCGAATGAGAATCCAAGAGTGATTGTCGAAAAACCAATGCACCCACAAAGAGTGAGTGTTTGGTGCGGTTTATGGGCTGGCGGCATCATCGGGCCGTATTTTTTCCAAAATGAGGCCGGTCAGGCAGTTACTGTGAATGGTGTTCGCTATCGTGAGATGATAACGAATTTTTTATGGCCACAATTGAAAGATATGGATGTGGACGATATGTGGTTTCAGCAGGACGGTGCCACTTGCCACACAGCTAACGAAATAATGGCTCTTTTGCGCAACAAATTCAATGGCCGTGTTATCTCACGTAATGGCGATGTCAATTGGCCCCCAAGATCATGTGATTTGACACCGTTGGACTTTTTTCTCTGGGGTTATTTGAAAGAAAAGGTGTACGTCGATAAGCCAGCAACAATTCAAGAGCTAAAGGATGAGATAATTCGGCACATTAACGGCAAAGAAACTCCATTATGCCTCAGCGTCATCGAAAATTTGGACCATCGTATGGAGGTGTGCCGCCCAGGTCGCGGCTCTCATTTGGCCGATATTTTGTTACATACAATACCAATATATCATAATAAAATAAAATTTCAATAATTTCCTAAATAGTTTGTGTTTTATTCAAAATCAACATCGGCCCTTGAAAATTTAACCACCCTTTACCATTCAAATACCTATGAATGTTTTTATGTGATTTTATGAAATACGTATGTGTATATATAATTTAATTTAATTTTAAATGTTGTCGACCCGTGCTTTTATAGCTGCATGAGTTGGAGAAAAGCGCATTAGGGTGCGCAACCAATATTAGGGTGGTGTCCTGTTAAGCGCACGCTTAAACAGGGTTTTTACCGTCTTTTGTAACGATATTACCTAAAAACTTGGTACTCAAAGCTGCAAATTAGCTTTTACCAATTTGAATTTTCACGATGTCGTCCATAAAGGCCACTCAAATTTTATTTATGTATTAACAAAGAGCAGTGTTTATTAGTCTTTGAAAGGTTGATGGGGCTGTCTTTAGCCCAAATGGCTTACGGCTAAACTCATAATATCCATTTGCAGTTGAAAAAGCAGTTTTTGCTCTGTCCTTGGGGTGGGCTTATATTTGATAGAAGCCTTTAGCTAAATTAATTGTACTAAAGTATGTACACTAACCCAGCTTATAGAAAATGTCTTCCATATTCGAATGGGAAATTTATCGTCTTGTTTTTGGTACCACCCACAGGGGCGTATAGGCTGGTATTAGGGACTATAATTTTTTGATTAAGCATTTTTTTAATTTGCTTTTCCATTTCTTCGCGATGAATAATCGGATATCTATAAAGTTTGCTGTTAGTGAATGTATCCGTGAGCGCACGTGGTTTCACGCGGTAAGACTAAATTCAATTGTTATTTATTATTTATTTTGTTTTATTAAAATTTATGTACTTTATTTCAATGATATTTTACCATATTTTCGTCGGAATTTCAATGTGGAAAGTTTTTGTACACAACACTTTTTCTGCATCAATTAAGTTTCTTTCTATTATAATTTTACTTAATTTTATTTACTTATTTTTTTACATTTTTTGCGAAAAGAAATCGTTTAATATTCCAATATTTAATAGTTTTGCTTAATTTAAATTGTCGCGTACTGGCCGCAACCAAAACTTCTTTTGTGTTTGTTTGTTCATTTCCTTTGTTTTGCCTAATATTCCTTTCATTCCAAGCGTTGGCAGTGGCATCTGTCGGCAAATAATTGTATCATTCAAAGCCATGAATTGTTGGCACGGTTGCACTCGGTGTGTGCCTACCCAGTGGTATAAGTCTCCAAAAGGAGGTGTTCGACAAAACGGTTCCTCCACTAACAAATATTATTCAAACGGAACGCTTTGCGCGGGTATTCCGTAAAAAGAGGTGTCACCTTTCTTTTTATACGGCGAGGGGAAAATTATCCCAGTTTACTTGGTGTGCCATGGTGGCGTGCGCTATACAACTCTGTCCCTTTGGGTAATGGGGGCGGCGCCAAATGATTGGGCACCAATACACACTCGCCTGAGAATTCTGACGACCGACGCGTAGCTTTCGGTCTGGCTCGTAAGTGCGTGCCGGAGCAGATTCTAGTAATCTACGAAAGCGTCAACACCATTTTTGCGCGGGCGTGCGAGTAGTGAGTTTAGAAAAAGAATATAAATAAAATAGTGCAACAGGCGTGTTTTGTTTTGTGTCGAGCCAAGAGAGGCAGAGAGGGCAGTTGAAGCCCAAAAATTTATTCACGCGAATTGAATAGTGGTGGAGCTGGAGTTTGGCGACATCGTCCGGAGGAGCACCGAAGTTGGGTACCCACACCCGACCGAGTATCTGATAAGTATCATTTTACCTATTTTTTGTTTTCGCACGTTTTTTTTTGTCGTGTCGACAGTGTCGTTCCCTCCGTTCGTCCTCACCCATCCCTCTAGCATCCCGCACCCAGAGCCCAGTCATAGAGGCGGGTTAAAGTTACCCCCGGCAGCACGGGAGTACTGCGGGTGGATTCGTAACCAGTTTGGTTGGACCACACCTCGGTGCACCCCAAAAAATATATTTTGTTTACTCTGTCTTAGATCGTTTATTAATTGTTGTCGTGCATTTGTTTATCTAAGTCAGCGTCGATCTTTTCACTTGATTTGTTATTGTCTCCGCCGCTCGCTTTGTTAGTTTTTGTCATCTCCTTTTTGTGCGGTAGTTTGTTTGGTTGACGTGTGTGGTTGTTGGTAGGCGTTTGACCAACAGCCACTGTAGGTATACATATGTATGTACGTATGTACATGCGCTCATACATTTTGCTTATAGGAAAAGACGGAGGTGACAAAATAAATTAACAGAGTAATAGGTTTTAGCAAATTAACTAAAGTATAAGCAAGTGGTAGAGCTTTTTTTCGCGTATTAGTTCACGTTGACTGCGCTTACAATCTTACCTTTGCAACAATTATCTTATAACTTTTTTCAATCACCAACATTTAAAATGTAAGCTCACTTGTCGCTCTCTTCTTTTTTTGAATGCATTTCTATATGCATTCGCATGCTTTGTTTTAACTATGTACATAGAATTGAAAATATAAATTAAAAAATTTAAATTACAACAATACAAAGAAATTGGTGTGAGATAAATATGCCAGTAACTGGCCACTTAACTTTTTTTACTTTCAACTCTGCTATGTTACATTCGATTAGTAATATTAAAAAACCATGAATTTACAAGAGACTAATTATGCATCTAATGATATCAAATTGATTTTTTTATGAAAGTCAGAAATTGTTAGCAACCGGACAGTAAAAATCCAGTAACCGTACACTCATTATCGACGACCGCAGTAGCCGAGTGATTAGCATTGTATACTGCCATTCGGAAGGCCAGGGTTCGAGTCTTTTATCGACCAATATAGCCGAATTTATAACATTGTGGCACTCATTTCTTTTTTTTGCTGTTTGGCCCCAATTAGAGATACCAAGTGCAGCCAGGTCCTTCTCAACCTGGTTTTTTCAACGGGGTAGAGGCCTTCCCCTTCATCTGCTATAAGATGCGGAAGCGTGGACGATGACAACATCTGATAAGTCGGCGTTAAGAGTTTTCGAGAGAAAGGTTTTGCGTAAGATTTAAGGTCCTTTACGAGTTGGGTTTGGTTTTCGTACGTCGAAAGAGGAGTTCACTATTCAATTGCCTACTCTGCACAAAGCAGTACCTGTAGGCAACAGTGATTCTATCACCCTGTCTGAAACCTCGTTTGGCTCCGAACGGCTCTGACAACTCCTTCCCGATACTGATTGCGCTTCTGATGTTGTCTAGCGCCAGCTTACACAGCCGTATACGATTTTCGGTGATACCAAATTCAGACATAGCGGCATAGAGGCAGTCGAAAATGTCTTTAAAATCGACGAAGAGGTGTTGTGTGTCGGTACTCTTTTCACATGTCTTTTCCAAAATTTGGCGCATGGTGAATATCTGGTCATTGGTTGATTTACCAGGACTTAGGCCACACTGATAAGGTGCAATCAGTTTGTTGACGTTGGACTTTAGACTTTCCCACAAAGCGATATTAAAAAAACTTATTCGACGATAATTGGAGTAGACTGTGGTATCGCTGATACATGCACCTTATCAGTACTGGGTATCGGTTACTAGATCACTTTTTTGTGTCTTACAAGAATCTGCTCCGGTCTTAAAACCTTCTGTAAGCCGCCGTATCTTTTCATAGAATATTCGAGTATTACTCTTTTCGACCAGCTTCTCAAGCTCTTCATACTCATGTGTCTCAAACCCTTTCCTTTTTTGTCCGCACATGTGTCTTGCTTCCTCAATTCTCGGTGTCTATCTCATCTAACTCGTGTAGTGGTCGATCGCAACGTTTTGAAGTAGACAGCCTGCTTTCTCTCCACTGCGACACGGCAGTCCTCATCGTACCAACTGCTTTTGCGACCTTTCCGAAAACCAATAGCTTTCATTGCACCTGTATGTAGAGATGTTGAAATGCCGTCCCTTATTCCGAGTTGCTGATGAGTGCTCTCGGAGAGCAGGAGTGCAAGTCGAACAGAGAACCATCCAGCAATCTGTTATGCTTGGAGCATTTCGGCGTTGAATTTTCCTTGTGTTCTTTAATACACAAAGGCGGGTGCGAGTCTTCGCTGGGTAGATGTCGGAACCTCGGAGTGTACGCACGTCAAGAACTCTGGATAAATGTCTTCAGTCTATCACAATATGATCGATCTGGTTTTGTGCTTTTCGATCAAGGGACAACCAAGTAGCTTGATGAAGTTTTTTGTGCTGGAATCTAGTACTACAAACAACCATAATTCGGGCCCTGGCGAAGTCGAGCAGCCTCAACCCAGTAGGGGATGTTTCATTTTGGATGCTGAATTTTCTGATATTTGTACCAAAGGTACCTTCTTTGCCTCGGACGAGTACAATTTTCACATCGTGGTGGGAGCAGCGCTCATGAAGGCATCTTTGCCAAATCTTCCTTCTCTTCCATCGATGCGTGGGTGCAAATCAATGATATGTCGAAAAATTTCGCTTTGATGCGGATTGTGGTGAGACGATCATCCAGCGGGGTGAGTACCACCTCCCACCAAAAAACCGACACCAAATTTGCTGTAGTAAATGTCACAAGAACCTACTCGCTTTCGTCCTTGTCTCGTTCATCGCACTTCTTGGACGGCGGTGATGTCAGCCTTTATTCTTACGAGGACAACAACCATCTGGGCAGCGGCCGGACATTCCAGGTGCATGTCCTCAAATCGTGATCCTTAATTCATTTGCGAGGTCGTCGTCAAAAAGGGGGTATCTCATCCGAGGCATTATAAATTTTTTCATCCAAAGTTATAGAAATTTATTTTATATTAATTTAAATAAAGAATTAAGTTAAATTTTTAAATTGCGCTCACCTCTCGGCGGAGAATATCAACCACCTCAAGTGTATTTATGACATGAAAGAAAAAGCCTCTTTAAAAAAATATTCAGCCGTTCGGAGGCGGCTTAGTATAAACTGTCGGTCCTTCAAGACGCATACCACAATTTTTTTATAACGTTTTATAAAATTACTTTTATTTGCATTTATTATTTAAATAAACGAAAGACTTCGGTAATAAAAAAATAACTTTTGCACGTGCTTCATTAGTTTCAATACATTTCAACAGAGCACATATCTAGGTACCAATATATCATCTACATCTACAAATAGTATTATTGACCTTTTTACATTTTGCTTTTCTATATACACAGTTCAAAGTAAGTATCACTTTCACATAACCATTATGATCGGTCGAGAAACCAATTTTCATGGAAGATATTGACTTGTCTTTTGGGAGTCTAAGGTAAGAAAATATCACCATTGTTGGAATGGTGCTACTATTGGCGGAAAAAATTATCAATGTTGTTATTGCACCTTTTTCAGAACGCGCAGTTATCTCATATATGTTTACTTTCGGTGCAATAACCTTTCCAGTCCTTGGACAAAGCAACAACTGGTTTCATTTCTGATTCCTCTAAAATGTCCTCGTAGCTATGTTCCGTAAGATAGTCAGACAGCTCCGAGCACCAATTCCTTATAACTTGTTCAGTAATAACTCCTCTACCCTTACTAATCGTTTCCATTCCACGCTTACAAAGACCGGGATTGCGTTTAAAAAAAAATCTTTAAATGGAGTTTTTCTTTTATCATTCATTATACTTTTTTGTACTGCATTGAGGATATCGTCCTTTTTTAAAGTAAAACCACACTTGCACACATTTATTATCCATTCAGTTAGTTTTGCTTCTTCATCTTCATTTCCATCGACCTTTTCATTTAACCGATCTGTAATCGTTGATTTTGGAATGCCATAAGTGCTTCCGCTTTCTAAACACTCTTCGTCTTTGTCTGAATATCATTCAACGCTAACTCCAGTTTTTGTTTTTTCTGCTACTGTCATATCTACACTACTTTAATTAATTAAATTAAGCTTTATTCACTGTTAAAACGTGAAGATGGTGCCGAAAGCCCTCTAACGGAAAGATCCATATATACCTACATGTATAGGTATACACGTATGTAGATACATCCATACATATAATAAAAGCATACATACGAGGTGTAATAAGAAAATAACATCTTGTGCCCTTCAAAGTAATCCCCCTCAGCGTTTTTTCCAATCCTCGAAACACTTCTGAAACGCGTTTTTTGGTATCGCTAGTAGCTCCTGTTTCGATTTTT
Organism: Ceratitis rosa; assembly: GCA_037013455.1. Taxonomy (NCBI): domain Eukaryota; kingdom Metazoa; phylum Arthropoda; class Insecta; order Diptera; family Tephritidae; genus Ceratitis; species Ceratitis rosa. Next base: position 1,053,336 of record JAWMAG010000056.1, read on the forward strand.
CTTTTATCTCCTCAATTGTAGCAAACCGTTTTCCTTTCATCGGTGTCTTCACTTTTGGGAAAGGGAAAAAGTCAGCGGTGGCCAAGTCCGGTAAATACGGTGGTTGAGGCATGATAACGGTTTTGTTTTTGGCCAAAAACTCACGCACAAGCATCGATGTGTGAGCTGGTGCGTTATCATGGTTCAAAATCCATGATTGTTTTTTCCACAAATCTTTGCATTTCTGCCGTTACATGCTTAAAACATCCATAAAAATTGCTTGACATGAGCCGAACGAAAGCGAATGTCATCAGCAACCTCTCTGATAGTACGTACATATGCATGTGCCCGCGACTCCCGTTGCAAATAAAAAAAAACAAGCGGTAGTCGTGATTTTTAATAACAACGTGTGTTATCAAAAAATTCCATGATAATAATAATATAAGGTGATGCAGAAAGCTACAAAATGCTTAGAAAGATCTTCAAAAAGTGTTAAAGTTAAAAAAAAAAAATCTACCTCAAACGCGCAATATTAAACTAAGCCAAGAAAAATATGAGCTGACTTTAAAAAGAAAAGATCTCTAAAAACATCAACAAGTGCGGACCTTTTGAATTTTTTGTTTTAAATTTGTGTTAGTTACTTTCATTTTAAACTTAACAAATTTTATTTTTGAAGTTTAATAATTTTGATTTTCAAATGACGCAAATGCAATTTACTTGGAACGAAATTCGACATATTCACTGAAGTAAACAAATATGACGCTATTATTTTGGCGGAATGTCACTTGCGTATTTTTGTAGGTTAATGTCAATAAAAAAAATTACATACTTGCCAAATCATAGAAATTTATACATATTGCTAGCGACATCTACTAGTAAAGCTGGCACACTTCAACAAACACACCTGGTATACGTGTATACACAATGATCGATCTGCTAGCAATCATCACAAAAGAACATACAAGTTAATGCCACCGCTCACACATAGCACTTAACTGTAAAGTAAACATAATAGTTTAATTGAAAAGTAACTCTAAGCAATAACGAAATATTGCCAATCACTATTTGTAAACAGATTTCAGTATGAAATCAATCCAATAGATTCAAGGTTAAAGAATTTCATCAAATGATGAAATTCATATTAAATAAACAATAAGAAATAGTATAAATAGGCTTAAGTGCAAAATGTATATGGATATAAGGAAGAGGGCTTTTGATGTAAGAAGACGGTTTTATAAGCATGGCTGAATAAAGTTGAAGCAACGGTTTAATTTGTTTTTTCTTTTTAAAAACATTTCGCGACCGGGCTAAAAAATAAGTGGCGATCCTGCCAGGAGATGTAAAAAAATCTCTTGAATTTAAATAAAAAATTTTTTGGCAACTAAATGAAGGAGACAAAAATCTCCAGTTGTCCAAAAAAAAAGAAACAAGTATAGTAATAAATACGAGAAAAGTAAAACAAACCAACCGACAAAGCAGAAAAACGGAAAGACGAAAAATTTATATATTTTACAACAAATGTTGAAGAAGCAATCAAAGTAAGCTTCAGGTGAATTTCCGGCTGACGAAATTTATAAAAAACAAAATAATACAAATTAAAATTCACCAGTAAACAACCAACAAAGCGTACGGTGTGTTGAGCAATTCAAACAAAAATAAAAAATTAAATATTTGCGTGTTTATAAAAAAATTGGCAAAATATAAACCCATTGAGAGCGCGGAAATCACTCACACGCGAATTCAAAACAGATAATGGATTATTAAACAAATTATTATTAACGGCGGTGGTGACGAGGCAGCAACCAGGAATAAATATAGTTAAGATAAGTTCATGTATTTAAAGTACTAATGGGAAATAGTACCTCTATGTTAGGATACCAAAGATTATATTGGTGTGATAAGTGTAGGGACAATCACAATCCTTCCAAGTGCCCAAGGAAAAAATAATAATAAATAAATACATAAAAGAATTTCTTTTAAGTAAAAGAAAACTGGAAGAAGTAACAAAAAAGTTTTCCGTAATGGTCTTGACAAATAACGGTAATAATTCAATGAATATGGATGTGGTGTCTAGTGCTAGTACTGCTTCATTGCGAACAGAATTGGAGCAAGTTAGGCTCCAGCTTAGGAATTTAAGCTCTAATAATAATGTAACTGAATATTCGGTTGAGAGTATCGACTCGACCATTCATTGTGATGAGAGTTTAGATGTCATAAAATCTCTTCCCGAATTTAAGAGAAAAATAAATAATTACGTTAGCTGGCGTGAAGCCGCCAATAACTCTATGTCGCCTTATACCAGGGGAAGTAAAAAATACTTCGCAGCTTTAACAATACTTCGTAATAAATTAACGCAGGATGCCAATGACATCTTGACAAATCATGGCACTGTTCTTAACTTCGACGCTATTTGGAGTCGATTGGACTTCGCATATGCCGATAAGAGACCCTGTCATATAATAGAACAGGAGATGAGTATACTAAGACAAGGTTCCAGGACCTTAATAGAATTTTATAACGAGGTAAATAAAAAATTAACGTTATTAACTAACAACACAATTATGACTCATGGCAATACTTCTGCCATAACAAAGGAATTGAATATTAAAAATAGGGATACAGCCCTACGTACTTTTATAACGGGACTTAATTCCCCATTGGATCAAATTCTGTTTACGCAGGCACCAAAAGATTTGCCAAACGCTCTTGCTAAGGCGCAAGAATTATATTCAAATTAAATGCGAGCACAATTTGCTTTGCATTTTTCAAGAAATAGTCACATAATAAATTCAAGGAGTCCTTCACAGGGAAATCAGAGGGCTCACAATTTTCAAAATAATTTAAGGTATCCAATAAGGACGCCACAGATAAATGAAGTTACACAAAATCGTCCAGAGCCGATGGACGTGGATCAGTCTTTACAAATATTAAATAACCCTAGTCCAAGGCGAACAAACCAGTCGCAGGTAAGGGTAAATAGGGGTAATTATCAGACAAATTACCAACCAAATAACGTACCAAAAAGGGGAAATGATAGTGCTCAAATCAGCTCTCAACCCCAGAAGAAGGTACAAAGGATTAATAATTTAAATGAAAATCATTTTTTAGAGTAAATCTCGATTTGCCCTATATTGTTAAATCGGATAAAAAAACGGGGCAAATATTGAGAATATTAATAGATACTGGGGCAACTAGTTCATATATACGGGCGGGAATATATACTAATAAAAATATTTTAGCAATTAAGAAGAGGGTAAGGACCATTAGTGGTTCGACCATCATACAATATTACCACAACGTCAATCTGTTTGGGTTTCAGGAACGGTTTTATGAAATTGATAATTTAGAGAGTGATCTCTTAATTGGAATAAATTTCTTAAATAAAATCAGAGCCAAGATTTATATTCCAAATCGAGTATTGATATATGGTGATAGCCAGATAGAAAAAATACATTTTCTGAATGATTTAAACAATTTAAACCCCTTGGGATTCGAAAATCCTAAGGCGCCTGCCGATGATAATACCGGCTTATCAAAACAAAAATTTAAAATAAAAAATATTAAAGACAATTTAAACCCCTTGGGATTCGAAAATCCTAAGGCGCCTGCCGATGATAATACCGGCTTATCAAAACAAAAATTTAAAATAAAAAATATTAAAGACAATTTAAACCCCTTGGGATTCGATAATCCTAAGGCGCCTGCCGATGTAAATACCGGCCACGAAAAAGAAAAATGTGAAAATAAAAATAAAAGAAATAAAATTTTAAACCCCTTGGGATTCAAAAATCTTAAGGCGCCCGCCGACGATAATACCGGCAACAAAAAAACAAAACGCTTACTAAAAGCTGATTTTGGGAATAAAATAAACGAAAAAGAAATTGGGCATGTTTCCGAAAGCGGACATGTGTTACATAATTTATTGATTAACAACCTCGATCAAGTTTCAAAGATCGGAGGACCATCAGCATTGAATGATGAAAGAAAAATGATAAAAATATTGCAAAATGAAGCAATTGAGGAAATTTTGGAAATACATAGGAATGTAAACTTAGATCTGCCCTTTCGTACTGATGTAAAGGCGGAAATACGAATAACTGAGGATAGACCAATTTGGTCAAAGCAATATCCTTATCCAATGTCAGTGAATAGATTTGTTAATGAGGAAATTCAAAATTTGTTGCAAAAGGGAATAATCAGGGAAAGTAAAAGCCCATACAACTCTCCAGTATGGGTAGTTCCAAAGAAAGGAATGAATGACGACGGAAGTCCAAAATTGAGATTGGTGATCGATTTCAAAAAAATTAACGAGGGGACAATATCGGATAGGTACCCGATGCCAAACCCTGAAGTAATACTGACAAATTTGGGTAAGTCAAAATATTTTTCCACAATTGATTTGGAGTCTGGATTTTACCAGATATTAATGAAAGAAAACGATATAGAGAAAACGGCGTTCTCGGTTAATAATGGAAAATACGAGTTTTTACGAATGCCGTTTGGATTGAAGAATGCGCCGAGCATTTTTCAACGAGCTATGGATAATGTGTTGAGAGAATACATAGGAAAGTTCTGTCATGTGTTTATTGATGATGTTATAATTTTTTCAAAAAGTTTAAAAGAACACAAAAAACATTTGAATTTGATAATTGAAATGTTAAGGGAGGCAAACATGAAAATATCGTCTGAAAAAACAAAGTTTTATCAAGAGGAAGTTGAATTTTTGGGATATGTAGTAGCCAAGGATATTATTAAAACAGATCCAAAAAAATTGAAACTATTCAGAATTACCCAGTACCAAGGACATTACGACAGTTAAGATGATTTTTGGGATTAACAGAGTACTATAGGAAATTTATAGAAAATTATGCGGCAATATCGAAGCCACTAACTAAATATTTACAGGGAGAAAATGGAAAGATTTCTCAATACTTGTCAAAGAAGAAAATTGTTGATCTTGATCACAATGGCATAACTGCTTGTGAAAGATTGAAAAATTTATTGTCTCAACAGGTGCAATTAACGCAACCTAATTATAATATGAAGTTCGTTCTAACTACTGATGCGTCGAATGTGGCTTTGGGAGCTGTGTTATCACAGGAGGGTAAGCCTATTATATTTATATCAAAAACATTAAATTCTACAGAAATGAATTATGCAACAAATGAAAAGGAATTATTTGCCATAGTGTGGGCACTAAAAACATTAAGAAATTATCTATACGGTGTTAGTGATTTGGAAATTCACACTGACCATCAACCTTTGTCATTTGCGGTTTCTGAATGGAATCCAAATATTAAAATTAAAAGATGGAGATCGTTTATTGAAGAATTTTCACCAAAAATTATTTATAAGCCAGGGGCAACAAATGTCGTTGCTGATGCATTGTCAAGACAGATACTAAATAACATAACTAGCTCTGAGGAGTCAGATCGTTCAAGTGATTCAGTAACGAATACTCAACATTCAGCAGAAAGTAGTGATGACTATCACATTCACGAAACAAAGAAACCATTAAATCATTTTAAACAGCAAATATTGATTAATGATGGATCAAGAATAACAGTCTTGGAGACGATTTCTTATTTTAATAATAAGCGATTTTTAATCGAGTACGACATACCACAAAATATAATTGGTGTTTTGAAAGAATATATAAATCCAAAAATAGTTACGGGAATACACTGCACACCTCAAGTGCTTTATGAAATAAAAAATTTGTTAAGGGAAGCATTTCCAGCGATAAAATTTTTTTATATAAAGTTATTCGCTAATGATGTGACTAATAGAGAAGATCAGGGGGCAATTATTGAGCAAACGCATAATAGAGCACATAGAAATTATAGAGAAAATTTGGCTCAAATTAGGCAAGAATATTATTGGCCGTTAATGGTAAAACAATTGAAGCAATATGCGAGAAAATGTAATATATGTAATAGTAATAAATATGAAAGGCATCCGAAATTGATTCCAATAGGTGAAGCACCGATACCAGAAAAAGAAGGAGAACAACTCCATATTGATATATTTTTTGCACAAAAACTAAAGTTTATTACGTGTTTGGATTCTTATTCCAAATAATTGGTTATCAAGTGTATTGAAGATAAACTAAATTTAGAAGATAAGGTTTTGGAACTTTTGCAGACATTTCCAGATGTTAAAAGTATAGTTATAGATAACGAACCGGGATTTAGTACGATACAGTTCAAATCTTTAATGGAAAGATTTAATATACAAAATTATTATTGTGCACCACGTCATAGTACTAGCAATGGACAAGCAGAAAGGGTTCATTCGACACTGATAGAGATTTCTCGATGTTTGAAGAAAGAACATAATTTGATAAGTGATTACGAATCAATTATGAGGGCAGTTCAGCAGTATAACAGAACAGTACATTCGGTAACAGATAAAAAACCTTATAATGTTTTATTTAACAAAGAAGCACATGGAAATATGAGAGAAATATTAAAAAATGCTCAGGAAAAAATGTTGAAGTACCATAATAAAAAACGGATTCAAAAAAGTTATCATAGAGGGGAAGTTATATATGAAAAAATATATGGGGAAAGAAATAAATTAAAGCCCAAATATAAAAAACAAGTAGTAATAGAGGATTTAGGAAATAGGGTTAAAATACAAAGCAGAAACAGAATTATTCATAAGTATAATATTAAAGTGTAATTTTATAATTTTATAGAAACAATGGGGACACATAAACAAATTTTATTATTGATGTTGTATGCTACAATTATCACATCGGATATAATTGATTATCACAGTTGTTTGGGACCATTACGGAATTAACTCAAATATTAAAACAATTACAAGGTAGCTCTAATGAAAAAAACTGTTTTAAGACAAAGGAATAAACTAATAATAAATGAACTTGAAAACACAGTAGAAACAATTGCATTGTCAAAAGTAGGGATATTAAATCCATTAATTTTAGATATGGCAGAAATAAAAAAAATAATAAACGAAGAAAAAGTTAATGTATCAATATCAGATCTTATGGATGTATCAGATTTCAAAATTGTACAAAAAAACAATTTAATAGTTATTTACATTAAGTATCCAAAAGTGAAAAACATATGTAAATTATTGTATTTAAAGTAATAGCTGTCGCACAAAGTGATGGAAAATTGTTTATTGAAAATGAAATAATAAAATGTCAAGATAAATTTTATTCCGTAAAATTTTGTAAAAATGAATTGAATAATGCATTTTGTATGATAAAAGCAAATAATACATGTTTGTCTGATATGTTAAATAATAAGCATGCTAATTGTACAAAAATTAATAAAAAAATGAGTCTATAAAAATTATGAAAGATGGAGCGATAGTAGTATCTGGAAAACATAAAGTTAATAATCACATAATAAACGGAGTTTATTTGGTAACTTTTCAAGATAATGTAACAATTGATAGTAAAATATATGAAAACCCAACAGGAAAAATCATTAATCATTTAAAAGAAGGAAAATTTAAAACATTTTTTATAAAAGAATATATTGAAACAAAAAATGTAGATTTGAGATTAAACAACTTCAATATACTTACACCATTAAAACAGGAAATAAACAATAACCCCATTTGGTGGTCAATTACTATTATAGCGTTAATGACATTATTGGTTTATTTTGTTTATAAATTTTTTATATACATTACTTCTCAAATTCAATTAAAAAATTCTAAAGAAAAAGAAGAAAATTTATTAAGGTTGTCAAATCAAATAAACCACTTAACAGCATTATATTCGAAGACGGGACGCTTCGACTTAGAGGTGGGGGAGTTAATGCCACCGCTCACACATAGCACTTAACTGTAAAGTAAACATAATAGTTTAATTGAAAAGTAACTCTAAGCAATAACGAAATATTGCCAATCACTATTTGTAAACAGATTTCGGTATGAAATCAATCCAATAGATTCAAGGTTAAAGAATTTCATCAAATGATGAAATTCATATTAAATAAACAATAAGAAATAGTATAAATAGGCTTAAGTGCAAAATGTATATAGATATAAGGAAGAGGGCTTTTGATGTAAGAAGACGGTTTTATAAGCATGGCTGAATAAAGTTGAAGCAACGTTTCAATTTGTTTTTTCTTTTTAAAAACATTAAACATAAAGTAAAAAGTTCGTTCGGTTGTTTTTTTTATACAAATGGTTCCAACGGTTTTCTGGCTTATCTTTAGTTCCTCAGCAATTAAATAAGTGCTCACGAGACGGTCTGTTTCTACTATTTCCATGATTTTATCGGAATTTTCGACGACAGGCCTCCCGACGCGTGGAGCATCTAACTTACCGGAATGGAACCTAGCAAACCACCTTTGTGCTACACGTTCCTTTACAGTATCGGGCCCATAAACTAAATTAATTTTATCAGCCGCTTTGGCTGCTTTTTCACCTTAATCGAAGAAAATTTGTAAAACATAGCGAATTTTCTCCTTGCTGGTGTCCATCCTTGACGAGCGCTCACAACGTACTGAGTCAATTAATCGAAAAACTGTCAAAGACAAACTTTTAGCGCGAATAAACACGGTTTCAGCGCCGTACAGTATGACATGATGCGACACGTAACACTAGTACTATGGACAATAAAGCCATCTGTTAAGGTTTAAGTAATTGCCCCTTACCCCTGGTGGGGGGAAGAAAACTACTTGGTTGAGATTTTGTAAGAATCTGATTTATTCAATAAGATAAACGTTCTTATATACAATTTCTTAAAACTATTTCCTTAATCTAATTATGTACGTTTGTGTGTTTATAATTATGGTTGCCTTAAAATACATTTCTTAATATAGACAATCAGTTGATATATATGTATCTGTTATTGCTTTGTGTGCATTTGTGGCACTTTTCAGTGGCATATATAAATTTTTAAATGTTTGGCTATAAATGTCCCTCAGTAAAAAGATTTAGGTATAAGTGTATACCAATGTAACATATTACACCATATTTAAGTATTGTATAAATTATTTCTAAGGGTACTTTATATACTGTTATATAAAATCTAAAGGGTGGTTAAATTGTAAGGGCCGATGTTGAATGTGAACCACACCTAAACGCCAAGTTCTATTCCGAATTTAATTTGACATTTCTCTATTTAAGACTTACTCAATTTGAACCATGGAGAGATACACAATCCAACAACGTGTTAAAGTTATCCAGACTTATTAT